>CM060949.1:183984026-185184026 GCA_030765055.1 Mantis religiosa | reverse complement strand
GAAATAAATTAAATTTATAAGGCCTCCATGCTTAAAATAAGTTACATATTCTTTTGCGTTAGCTCTACATGTATTTTAACTATTTTAACTATATTTTTATTTTTTATTTTCACACAAAACAGAAAAACGAAATGTGGAGCATATTTAAAAAATACAGTTACAATGTCCTATATCACGTTGTAAATAATTGCCAGTTTTCTTCGTGGGTGTAGCATATAACATGTAGAGCCATCTCTGGATTGCAGCACGCAAAAATTTGAAAATTGCTTCAACCGTCAGTCGAAATTTCTTCTATCAGGCAATGAATATAATTGTGTAGTCATTTCATACACATAACTTTCACAACTCATTCTTCCCCAAAGTGTTATCTTACCATACGAACACAAGTTTAAAGGAAAAACATTTACAGAAGCTGATTCAATATCCGTTTCATTGTCCCTACGTGAGGGATATAGTTAGATGTTTAAAAAGCAGGTCATCACATGCTGCCTTTAAAATTCCATAATATTCCTTTCAAATCACAAGAACCATAAGGATGGAGAGTAACTTTTTAAAGATATAATGATGTTCAAGACTGAACAGAAAGCAAATAATATAATGAGCATTTTAATAAAACAAAATAATTTAACATAAATTATGTACCATAACTACTATATAAAGTATAATCACTTAAAGTAAACTTCACTTGTCTGTTAAGAAAATTTGTGCACATTTCACAGAATTCAACTGAAACCAGTTTGGTAAACGATTGTTTACATCGTCAGTCACTTCCTTCGTTGCCCACGAAGATACCTATCGCTAGATGTAATATTTTGTTATGTATCACCAAACTCTCAAAGTTTGTCACCTCTACACTGTGATAAGTGACATTGTCTAACACTACAATAGAAGGAGGCAAATTGGGAGCCAGCTTTTCTTTAACCCCTTTTTCAAAGTTTATATGATTCATTTGTCCATGGTAGTCACCTGAAGTTGAAAGTCATGTGAGTACACGCATCACTCGCGGAACGTGAGTTTTTATTTTCCGTCAACAATAGCGACTTTTACTACTTTCCTTCCTTCCTTAACGAATCACTGTCAATATTGGAGACAGTCATTATTGTCTACATGTACGTGTATTCTTGTGAGTCTGTTACGTCATCAATTTTTACAATTCTGTTTGGAAGGTAAGAGAGGTTTCTCCCCTGTAATATTACAAATATAAGACATATAGTTTAGAAAAGTTGTTTGTTTATTTGCTTAGAAGAATTATTACTTACCGTGAATGAAGATCACTCAGGTGAATACTCCTACAAGCATCAAGAAGATCATCAGGGAAATATTGGTTTACCGAAAGCTGAATTTACACCAACAGCTCCAGAACTAAATAACTGAGGAAGATGCAACTTCTCTGACAGGAAGACAAATATACCAACAAGGTTTTCTTGCAGCCTCTTCAGTATATTTGCATACCTGGAAAATATCCCGGTATATCTGTAAAGTGAGAACATCAATCACCGTGAATGATTTGCTTGAAATTGACACTGAGAGGTATTTGTATGAAAAAATTAACTTTCTGAACAATTTTTCTACCGATAAATGTTTTAATATGTATTCATAAAAGCATTTGAAATAGTATGTTGATATTAATGACTACAATAAATGATCTTATGTTTTCACGGTAAATCATAAGTTAAAATGATTTATTTTCAGCAGTGATACTTAAATATAATATGTTTGCAACTTACCTGCACCTTAAATTGTTAAGATGCATATATTTTATATTTCGAAACCATAATGTTAAAATGACATATCAAACTTGTGTAAAAGCTAATGCGGACTCTCGGCCCGCGCGCGTGTAATGGAGGTAAAAGATCGCGCGTGTAGCGGTGAACATATAACACACAACTCTGTACTAAGTAATGCTGGCCTCAACATTTACGTGGTTTATGTGGAAAGGTACATTAGAACACGTTTTTGTCCTCCTGCTTTAAAACTAAAATGCGCACATGATAAAACCAACAATCGCTGATTCCGCCACTAGGATCGCATGTGATCATTAACTAATTGCCGACAGATTGCGCCTTGGTAGAATAAGAACGCTGCGGACTGGAATTGTCAAAAAATACTTTGAACAGACGTTTTAGAGTATTACTTTCATTTAAGAAAAACAAATGTTTAGCAGCTTTTGCTTTCTTTCTAAAAACTCGTGATAAAAATGTTTATGCCTCAAAAATAAATCACCGTTTTCCGTCTTTATGGAACAGAAGGCTACCATGATGTCTATTAGATCACGGAGTATGGTAATTTTACTTCATATTAGGATTTTTAAATTGTCCAAAAGTTATTTGACAAATGTGTAACTAATTTTGAAAACTTTGGAACTTATTAAACCTAATGCCGATTGCACATTTGTTTTATGACCTGTTGTCACCTGTTGGCTGTATTATTCCATGTTTTTGAGGTTTTCTCATGCATTTCTACTTATAGGCATGTACTTTATTCCTGGTTTCACTTCAGCTTACCTCGTATCACTGTCGTGGTATAAACGTTAGTGCGGTAAAAATGACTTCTTTATTTAACATGATGATGTATCTTATTATATATCTTAAAATGTTCGAAGAGAATTGTCAAATTGATATCCTTATGACAGTATTAAGGTGAGTGCAGATAAGCTTTTACTGTGCAGTAGCACATCCGCCGTTAGGAAAAAGAACACATAAAGGCTGTGCGACGTACAAATAGAAGTAAGACAACCAAGTCACTTCTTTGTCGAAGCTCGAGAGAATCTTACAAATTAATAGATATCTTGGTAGAAGGTTGGTTTCTGCCAATAGTCCGTTAGCAAAGGTAAATAACACTACATTACGGCAATTTCTGCAGCATTATACATATGCCACAGAACATCCCAAATGAATCTAACATTTGAAATAGTTACTGTAAATGCTTACTCGTTATCTGAGAATACTGCGGATCTACTTTAAACATATCAACATGGCTTACTGTTTACTTATAAAACATTGCTCAGGCACCAGCAGTGGTCAATACAGGATGAGAGCGAATGAACAAGGATCGTTGTAACTGTGGATAATACATCTATTTGTGACATCATCGCGGGCTGATACTATAGTTGGCCCTGACTCCTCCAGGAAAAGCACCCGCACACGTTTCTAACGCAGAACAAGCGTTCATCTTAACGCGTGGAAGCATATCGATATAGATACATCTACATCGATAACGACCACTGCGTAGACACGTATCCAGTGGCTCGCTGAGAGACCATAACAATACTATACACAGGAGAATTAAGTAAGCAGTTTCAACAAGGAGTATACACAAGAACAACGTAAAAAGGCGTGCTTAAAAGAAAGAAAAATGAGCAAAATACAACAAAAGTATATTTCCTAAAAGCATTAAAGCTCAAAAATTGATAAATAGAAGTAATCAATTTTGGTTCATTTTTAAGAGGGATACATTTGATATTGAATTATGCTTAGCCTACGAACACTCAGAAAAATGATGATAGTTCATCAAAGTCCCAGCCCAATGATAATTTAATATCTTAAATCAAACACTGCACATTTGTATGTGTCAGCAGGAAAGAGAATGGAACAAAATATTTTACCCGCAATAAGTGTCTGTGTGATAAATACAAACGTGGGAAAGTGGTCTTAATAGTCTCTCCTATGTATGTAAACATGTTATTTGTTTATTTCTTCAAGTTTGTCATATCGAGTTTGTTACAAGACAAATATGGTATGATGCCTGTGTATAGATTTGGGAATTACTCATTGGCTGGGTAGAAATCTTCGTCTACTTCACGACTTTGGACTTTACTGTCTGCCCCGTCTCCAATTTGGTCTGCCCATCTTTTGTTTGATGTTTCTGGTTTCTTGTACTTTTGGTTTTATAGTTTATGGATATTTTAACAATTCTGTTATTATTCATTCTTTAAGGATGCTTTTCCCATTGATTTCTTTCACTTTTAATTATTCCCTATTATCCTGACTCCGTTTTTGTCCTGTTTAAGTGTACACAGATACTGCGCTTACAAATTTTTCCTCTAATGTCTGTATAAAATAAATGACATTTAAGATTTGTTTCATATAACCTCACCTCGCTGAGAGTATCTCTCCGCGTTTTATTGGATTCCCCTTTACTCTAATTGGCCAATGTTTTTGGCGCCGTAGGCGGTGCAATGTACGACATTTACAGTTAAAGGCAAGGTGAGCGATAAATATCATGCAAACAAATATATCACCAATTCTGATAACGCACCTGCTATCGCCAGTCTTCCCGAGAGGCAGGTTTGAAGCAAAGGATCCTCCTCTTTATTTATTTTATGAATTGACATGTGTTCCAGATAAATTTACACTGTTGCGCTACGATGGTGCTGTTCGGGACGACCAGCCTTGAGGAGGGAGCAGTGTTACCCAAGCGGCAAACTCACGATGTCGATTAATAAATGAAGGCCGGTGGAGGGAGGGGAGACCGCAGGGGTAGCTGAGTGTTCATTTCTCCCTCCTCCTGTCGCCCGAAGGAGAGCGAAGCGTCGAGAATATTTTCCCCCTCCATAAAAGGAAATCTCGAGAAACATCGGGCCGCCGATCAAGACGGGAGAGGCGACAGGAGTTGTGTTGAGTGAGTCATGGCGAACAGTAGGTAAGGCGCACCGAGTGTACGTGGAAAGACGAACTGGCTTAGTTGTAATTGTGTACATTACGAAATTGTAACTGTGACATTGGAATAAGGTGGAAATAAAGAACATTTTTGAGTGGTGTAATTGAACTTTTTAATTTTACGAACCCACAAAGTCACACTATTCAGAAAACTTTGAAATGGACACCGACAGTAAACTCATCTATGTCCAAGCGAGGTGTTTGGTATTTGGTAGATCACGACTTCAAACCCAGCCGCAAGTACACTCTAACTTGAGATGTTCAATTTTTTAATAATTTTATTAATGTCCATTGTTGTGTTGCTCGTAATTTAATATCAATAGCATGGAGCATGGTTGACCCGCTGTTTAAACATTTAACTATGACGCTCTTGTATCTACAACGAAATGTGTAATTAAACACGTCCTGTAAATGCTTATCCAAAATATGAAACAGATGTGACAAATAAACCTTTGACAAAGAGCGGGTTCTGACAGTAATATGTGTACACAGCATTAAGTTACTATTATGAATATGTGTTATGAAAGAGACAATTTCTTTATTTGTATTTATTGTCCGCCAGGTGAGAAATAATAAAACACGCACACACACGCGCGCGCACGCGCGCGCGACTGGACATTTGGCATCTGATTGTTAGATCCTTGCTCTCAAGCCAAATCAGAGCTAGGCCCTCTACTGGCAGTGAAGTGTTTTGTAAGGAAGGATAATATGCGGCAGAAGAAGAGGTTGGAGTTGTATATAAGCCATCTGATGTGTTATTTTATGTGCCTAGAAGCAGTCTCGGGCGTTTGTAGTGCTCTCCAGGATCGATGTCGTACTCACCTAGACCGCGGATGAGGGAGTTGAAGTTGTGGGAGAGGTTTTGATATAAGGAACGTGAAAGGGTACGGATGTAGTCTGTTATTGTGGGGATACGTAGGTCAGGTCGGATAACTAGATTGGGGATGTCCCAAGGGGAGTCTCTGGCAATGCGGAGGAATCGGGATTGTAGAACTTCAAGGCGGTGTAGGTGAGACTTGGCTGCTACTCCCCATATTTCACTGGCTTATGCGATGGCTGGTCGGAGTACTTGCTTATACAGGAGCAGTTTTGTAGGCAGAGATATGACTGATCGTAGGTTATAGAGAGGGTATAGCATACCCATTCTTTTGGAGCCACATATATGATGTAGTCTCTCAACGTCAATTTGATGTCGAGTACAACAACGAGATATTTAACGTAAGTTTTCCAATGGACCTCCTCACCAGCTGGAAGAATTGGTGGAAGATCCGCTATTCGTCTTCGAGAGGTGATGGCCTGGCTCTTCTGTGGCTGGACGCGTAGACGTCAAAGTTCGAACCAGGTGGTGAGGAGATCAGCATATTGTTGAATCCGGCGAGTACACAGGTTGAGTTCTAATGATATGGAGGTTACAGCTGTATCGTCAGCAAAGAGATACAGCGAGCGGATTGGCAGGAATGGTAGGGTGTTGATGTATAGAAGGAAGAGAGTGGGTGCCAGGAACGCTTTGGGGAACGCCAGCTCTAATGAAATGGGGTGAGGATAAGATTCCGTCGTGAGAGAAAGCAAAGGTTCTGTCAGTGAGGCAGGAGTGAATGAGATGTATTAAGTAGGAAGGGCTTTGGTAGGTGATGAGACGGAGAGTAAGCCTTCGTGTCATACGCTGTCGAATGCTCTGGTGATATCTAGGAGTAGTGCTGAAACTAACTGCTTCCTCTTAAAGGCTGTGTAAATTTCATCAACCAGACGAAATAGTTGGTGTTGAGTGGAATGCTGAGAGCGAAAGCCGAATTGCTCCGCTCTGACAATATTGTCTCGATTAAGGGTAGTCCTTAGTTGACTTAGAATAAGTTTTTCCATCAGTTTACTCAGCGGTAGAAGCAAACTGATGGGTCTGTAGCTCTCCGGGAACGTTCCGTCTTTCCCAGGTTTGCAGAGAGCGATGACCTTTGCGTGCTTCCAGGCCTTTGGGAAGTAGCCAAGTTTGAGGGTTGCACTGAAGAGAAAGGTTAATGCTGTCATCCAAGGGAATAATAGAACCTTTAGCGACACGTTCACTATGTTTTCAAAGCCGGGCGACTTGAACGGTCGTAGGCTGGCGATGTGGCATTGCACTTCAACTACGGAGATGGAGGGAGGTAAGATAAATAATGGCTATACATCTGCCAACTAACGCGCGTTGCTGTCCATAGATGCCACTACGCCATCTTTCCACGTGCCGGGGAAGGTTGTTTCTAATTATTTACAAAGTCTTATATTGAGTTGTAGTTATGTTGAATTAATACAAAGCAGATTTAATTGGTTTTTACCTTCTGAAAATAATCAGTAGTAATACTTTATAAATATGCAACGCGGAACAAATTAATTAATTAGTTAATCGTCAGAACAGAATTATCCCAAAGTGAGATTAAATAAAGTGTCTTCGTTTTCTATAAATATGGATTAACTATCAATTTGCTCCATGTCATGTTAATATTTGTATCCGAATACTATCACAAATAAGTCTAGAAATAATTCTGTCCTTTTCAAATGATAAGAGAATCTTCTAGATACAATCCATGTAGTTTACCGAGAAAGGCTCATAAGCGTTTCCGAGAAATGTCTATACTTAATTCGCTGTGACTATCAAAATCTGAGATTCTGCATTCCTCTGCATCTGTAGAAACTACTCTCAAAAATAATTTATTCCTCTAAAGTATTCACGCTTGTTCAGATAAACATGGCAAACACCAAACTGCCTTCTGCTCTCAAAATCACATAGCAATTACTTCATATTATATAGCATCTAATGGATATTTTTAAAAGCTACGTTTACCTTAACTTGTATCACTGGTGAGGGCTACATAGAGAAAATGGCAATCCTCTAATGTACAACGCAATACCTTTGAGAACTGGAGTACTTCGTGAAAGGCGATTGGCTAGTTAGAGTTATGGTTCAATTTTTCAATTTAAACCTGTATGGAGTTCCGTGAATACAAAGAAGCATCTTCATCTCTGATGAACTTTCATCAAGAGCAAGTCTAAGGGTTTACTTCTGGTTTATACTATTTGTATAATATTGACATTTTCTACATATTTGTTTGAAATTCTAAGCAATGAGGTAGAGTTTGGGTAAGTTTAGTAATATATTCTCAGTATTTACATTTTCTCTTATAAAGATTAATCAATATTTTATTAGTTTTCAGCTGTCCATGTAGACTGGAATAGGATTATTGTTTACACTCCCACCCTAATTGTGGTTTTTAGACCTCGAGCTTTCTTATAACCTAAGGTTACCTTATTCTTCACTAATCACCTTATGAGCATTGTTCACGTTTATTACACTTAATTTCTCAAGCCAATTAAATTATCTTCACAATATACTTTAATGTATTTTAATCATTAAACACGAAAAGACGTGAAATAGAACGTGTACATTTGTATCCAGATGTTACCGGAATATTCCGGTTAGTATTTCCTGGTTGTTCCAGCTAACTTTACCAGAGCTCTAGTTCATTAACGTCTTTAGACACCATATTACTGTTCCATGTACTGTGCTATGATTTTATATATTTTCTGTATGATCTTCTTCTACTTAATACTGAATTTATCATTCCAAATATATTCTTCCAGGAATTACTTTCTTCCCAAAGATAATTGTTTTTATTAATATCCATGTTCTACACGGTCTCTTACTTTGGAATTAATCCTACGTAAGGAAACTTGGCAACTTTGAATTTATTCACTTCAATCTATAATTCATTTACACCAATTGTCAAACTTTCCGATTTGTATTTTTGTTACTTATTTTATTACTACATACAAGAAGGATTGAACTATATAAAAAACAACCGCAAATGAACTTTCAGGTTTTGCGCTGTAAAACTACATTTGCTTCATCTAATTTGAGAAATATTCGATGAAGATATTTTACCGGAAATACATTCTAAGTCTTTGTGGTATCGTAAAATTAAAAGTCCAATTTCCAGAAATTCAAGATGCCCTTTATTTCCGTAGAAACACACTTTGGTCGACCCTTACAGTAGCAGAATTACGTAACATACACTAGTACCACCGACAAGGTCGTTGACCACAAACAAAAGTTCACTTTCAAAACACAGCTGCAGGCACATGAATCAGTTCCGATTACCACTCTGCCCCTAACTGGCGATCGCGGCTTCCTTTTATACGACCATTCATGGTTACAGACGGCACATACGAAGCACGAACATTCTAGTAACCTAACTTTATCTGTTTCAGCAAGCCTTTTATCTCCGCGCTGCACTATCTGCCCCTTTGTGTGCGTTGGCCGTCAGTCACGGCAATGCATTAGAAGCTCCACAAACAAAGAATAGTCACACCTGTAGAGATCAACGTCCCTTAGGGGAGGGGATTCGTCCCTTTCAGCTGCCGTGGTGCGGGCGCTGCAGACCCTTAGTACTCGTGGTACCTCTGACGATACTAGAGGAACCTCGGGCCGAACATTCGAGCCCATACCTCTGGGAGTTGTTCGGATTGGGCTGGTCTCGAAGGGGCAGTGTGTTCCCGATACCCACGGCAAATTGGGTACCCCCGGCTAGGCTACGGCCGCCCGGAGGGGGTAGAGTTATTGTTTTTGTTTTCTGTAATCTACGTCCTCCAACGTTGTCATATCGGACGATGAATGGAATGGGTGAAATGATGCTCAAATGAGTGGAGGGTTCATGGTGCTTAGTTACCCGACATTCGTCTTACAGGATAGGGAAAACCCCGGACAACACCTTATCCAGATAACTCACCCTCTCCGAGATTCGAACACGGGACCTCTTGAACGTGAGGCAGACATGCTACCACCTACGCTACCAAGGTGGGCGAGGGGGTAGAGGTTTGCCTCATAAGTCCCGGGTACTAGCCTGTATTGCTTGTAGCTGGTGTGCTAGATCACCGGCGGCCCTACCAAGGTTGTTTGGTAGCCGGTCCATTAAGGACCGGTGTTTAAGTAGCGTAAGAACTTCCGTCTTCTCTGCCGTGTGCAGCGGGGGGGGGGGGGGGGGGCAGTGTATAAAAATATGGTAAAAAACCCGAGAGACCCGTGTTCTGGTCACACGGGTCCAGGACTGATGGGAGTAGGTCCTCGCACTTATTACTGTAGAAATCAACGATGAATATTTAGGGCTCGACAGACGGTACTGTGGTTGGATGATGTGTGTAACAGCTAGTCTACTGTCGCTACATGACCAGAGGGTCGTAGCAAGTTATAAGGTGTGGTGTGTCGAGCATGTGTTATGTAATATGGAGAAATATAAAGACATGACAGAGTGACAAAAAGCGACAATCGTGTTTGACCGTACCCATGGCCTTCCGGTAGGTGTACTGTCCGCATTTGCTGGCGTGTCGATGCGGAATGTTCATGTGGTCTACAAGCAGTTGTGCAATACACGTGTATACGGAACACAACGTCGTAACTCTGGTCGGAAGGGGGTCATGACTGAGAGGGACTGGAGACGAGTTTCAAGGCCAGTAATCGCAAATCGCTTCCAACCCGACAGAAATTGCTCCAGCAGGTCCATCTCGAGCTGTTAGCGAGAGAGCATTCCAGCAGCAACTACATCCCATGAACATTTGGAGCCGGACACCACAAAGGTGGTCCCTCCTAACAAAGAAACATAAAGCTTCGCGAATTCAGTGAGCTAAGAGGTCCAAACATGTACAATAGGAGCCTGGCGGAATGTCATGTGGTCCGATGAATCACCTTTTTGGCTTTATTCGAAGGACGCACGAAATCGGGTACTCAGCCGGCCACTTGAAGTATTTCATCCGGATTGTGTCAGGGTCAGGTTCAAGTCGGAAGTGGGTTAGTTATGTTTTGGGGCAGTTTGTGCTGTTATGGATTGGACCCGCTCCATGAGGATGAGCCAGCATGTTATATTTAAACATTCTGAATGAGTAAGTATTGCCACTTAGTCAATATCTCCATTATGATTGTGCTGTTTCCTCCCCTGAATTTCAAGATGACGACTGCAAGGTTCATCGGACTGGAACAGTTTGGACTGTTTTAAGGAACACACACGCACCTTCTCACATCTCGATTGGCCTACATACTCACCCGACTTGAACCCTAACAAAAATTTGTGGGATATGGTGGAACAACGTGTGAAACGCCGCTGCCGTTATTGTTGATAAAAGCGAAAAAGCATAAATCTTAGCATTTTGTGACATGCCTGGACAACAAAAACTCATGTTGACTGACGATTTAACTCCAATTGGTCCTATTGTGTAGATCTGCCAGTTTTTGTTCCAATGTTATTTTAAAGTGTTGGACATGAAAGATTGTTCCCTCAGAGGCGTGTTTGAAGTTGTGCGTTAGCGAAAAAAAAGTTTGTAAACTCGTCTAAACATGTTGCTGTAGCTCTATGTGTCTGGTTATAACGTTTTTGGAATCGACCTACAGAAACTCATATAAATAGTCGGACAAAGCAGTGTACTAAGTTTTGAAAATGAAAGTTAAAATTAGATGTGCTATTTTATTGAAATTAATGATAATTGACAGTTACATGTTTCGTTCTTGTAAGAAAAAAAAATTTATTTCACACAGAAATTATATAATGCGTTATTTTTAAAAAATTAAAGAGAAATATGGCATTTTTTGGCCTTCAAAGGTATTCGGACATAACAACTTGAATGTGATACAAAATATGGCTCAGTATTTTGTGACTCTCCCTTTTCTTTTCACTACTTCTCGCAATCTATTTGGCATGCTGTGAACCAGGTTTTTCTCAGGTAGGCTATAGAAAGTTTGCTTCATTCCTCTAGCAACCTCTCCTTCACATGCTGCTTGGAGGTGACGGATATTCCGCACGGCCTTCTCCAGTTTAACCCATACTGCTTCTATAGGATTAGGATCTGGTGACTGAGGAGGTGGATGCAGTACATGAGGACAGTTGTAAAGTAAGCATAGCTGCACTATGTGGGACGTATGCTTCAGATCATTATCCTGATAAAATGAGAAGCTTGACCCACCGTTTTTGCAACCATTCAACAATTTCGTTTTCCTGCTGGCCGAATTTAGTATTTTATTTGCAATAACCGAATGATTAGGTGCATTATCCATTATAATGCTTCCCTCTTCTAAATAATTTAAGAAGGTTCACTAATTATGTTTTCCGGCCTTGTAGGCCATGGTCCATTTTCAAGCCCGGAAAACATAGTGGAGTTAACGACGCCGGCCGTGGAAGCCTCAGTATTTAATTTAAGAATCTGTTAATAAACCATTCTTTAAATGTATCAGCTTTCATGTCTTCGTGTTAGTCTGAGGTACTTTTGGAGAGAAAAATCCATTTGCTTTCTGGAAGGAATCCTGTCTTAGCAGATCCATCATGACAAATGATGAGCCGACTAGCTTTTCCAACAGGTAACTTTAGGCCAACCGTTTTAGACGAGTCTTGCTAGATTGTTTTTTCAGTGTGGTTTTTATTTACCCATGTCTCGTCTAAGTAAAAGATAGGTCTCGCATCACCAGAAAGTCTGATTTCATCCGTTTTGCGTAAGAATTTTAATCTTGCCGCAACAGTCACTCCTCTCCATTAAAAATTGACGCCTATCATTTGTCTTTCTGTACCGGAACCCTAATCTCCTCAGAATTCTGAAAGCTGATGATTTTGACCCAGTGTATGAAATTTTGGTTCTAAGAGCGCAAGTTATTTTTTTATAGTTGGAAATTCTCATTGGTCATAATACTCGAACACAGCTCTACGTACAACGTCCTTGTCAAAGTCACTTAAATTTGTAACCCTCTTTGGAGGACCAACATGTTTCCTGGGCTACACAAACACCTGGGCACCACTGGGATCAAATTATATTGCCTCTCCACAAATGCGGGACGCACTTGTTTTACCTACACCACAAGCTTCAGCAGTAATCCGTTGAGCATTTTTGAAATCGAGCTGATTTCTGTATATCTCATTGCCCAATTTCTGAAGAACGTGTACACCTTAAAAATAATACTTCGAGCCTGACTTCACAATACCTTCCTTTTGACTCACCACTAAATACACCACAAGAAGCCATTGCACTATTTAACTCTTACTCTACTGTTGTGTAAAGAAGAACTGAATGATAGTGATCTAAACTCTCCAGAGTAAATAAACGCTTCTTATCCAGCATTCGTTCATAAATATAAGCATACAGCAGTTTGCAGACTTACAGGAAATGAAGTGTTTGCTCTTTCTCGAATTTAACAACTTGACTTATTCACAGCAAGTGTTTTATAACGTCATGTCAGTAGTTAAGAATTTCAGTTCTGAGTAATTAAAAGTATATGGACATGCATACACACCAACCACTTTGAACTCTCTAGAGTAAATAGAGATTACGAACCATTCATAAACAAAGATATGTGACCAGACACGTTCTGCCAGGGCAGCAGGAAGTTTATTGTTTCCTCTCATTGAACTGGCTTATTCAAATTATTCTTTTGTCACGTCATGTCAAAAATTTACGTTTTAGTTCTGAGTAATTACAAATATACGTACACGCATACATGCCAACCAATAATGCTGTTCATTATAGTGCTTACGTCGCTATGTATTGTTATAATACAGATAATAGTGCTTTATTTATTTGTATTACAAAAACTATTTGAGCTAAAAATATGGGGTTTTCATGGTTATGTTGGACACATCACTCTACCTTCCTCATGAATCAGTTCTGGCAAAATCAGAAATTTTGTCTTAGCGCGAAGAGTATTAGTAATTAGTTTGCCGCTCGTCACACACCACTTAGGGGGACTGCAATACGACAACACCGCAGATCTCTGATTGGTTACTCACCTAGTAGTGCTCAAAGACAAACACCTTCCCATTTGAAACACATAGTAAATTTGGTCCAGTGGTTAAGAAGTTCTTTCATTTGACTTAGGTCCTCGGAAGCGCAAGTGCACTTACGTTCTGGCTCCAGCAGCATCATCACAGGCTGAACAGTTCATTCTGTAGCAAAGATTATCATCCATCCATAGAACTATTCTGTGTATCCAATACACGATTATGATATTTGTATCCTTAAGTTATGTTTCTGCTTCAGTCATAGTTAACGTTTGTAATCAAATCCAGTATTACAATTTACTGAATGTATATCGTCAAATGTTTTAGGTTTCTACGCCGTTTTAGTAGAGTGAAGTGACTCAGGCGATCCCGATGGCCAGGAAGACACCCTCTCCTGGGAGTCATGCGGTTTTCAGTGCTTGGGGCTATGTGATCTGCGAACGTGAAACACCGGATCAACTGCAGCAACTTGTTGTGTACATTATGAATTTCGAGGAATGTAAAAGAACTGCATCGTCTGACATCTTGCATGTTATGTGCAAGTGCTCCTGTGGGAGGAAGGAGACCTAAGAGACTGGAGCACCGCTTGATTTTAACAATACTCTAGTGGGTATTGTGTCGTTCACAATTAAATACCATAGAGTTACACGATTCCAAAATTTTCCTAGTGTTTATACAGATGTCGCTAAAATGCGTTCATGGGTGACTTCTACCATACAACGATAATCAATAAAGCATTGGTGAGTTTCTGTTGTAATAGTTTTACTTCAGCACACACAAGCTAGGATATAATCACGGCTATTCTGTAATTCTAGTTAGGAGTACTGCTAACAATCAGTTATTGTTAAAGCTAACAACTGAGTGAGAACAAGTATGGTGGGTTTTCATAGTCTGTAATCATGCTTTTGTGGCGATGCATTTTCTCAACCATATTGTTAAAGCACTGAGCGACTCTTCGCAAATTCATACGCTTTACAGGCGTGTTTTGTTTTTCCACCGTTGTCGGCGCGCCAATTCAAATAGAGCAATTGCGATCACTTCCGTGTGCCCGCTTCGGTAGCTTAGACGGTAGCGTGTCTGCCTCACGTTCAAGATGTCCTGAGTTGGAATCTAGTCAGGACGGGTTACCTGTAAAAGGTTTTTCGGGGATTTTCCCTTATTCTGACAGACGAATGTCAGGTAACTCTAAGCTCCATAGACCCCGAACTCATTTAGGCATCATTACACCCCTTTCATTCATCGTCCGATATGACTTAAGGTTGGAGGATGAAAATTAAGGAAAATACGTCCGTTTTGTACAGAAGAGTTTTGAACGCAAGAGAGCTACAAAGAAATCGGAGGAGCAATACAAAATATACACTGATTATTGCTAAAGTAACTCATTAAGTAATTCGACATAATGATTCATAAAAATATGAAAAGATGGTGTTTTCTTACAGTAGTACAGAATGTTGAGTAAATAACGTCTTGTATGAACTAACCATTTTAAATATATGAATCGGTTGGAGAAATTAATGTCATGTCGGTATGTTGGCCATAGTAGCTCAGTTGGTTAGAGCAGCCGCACGGAGAGCGGGAGATCCGTGGTTCAAATCCGGCTATGGCATTGAATTTTTCAGTCTAGCTCTACACATTGAAACCTTAGCCTACACAGAGCTAGTTTGGAAGGAATAATAGTTTTCCATAAATTTACCTGAATAACTTAGTGGTTTAACCATAAAGCATGGGACTTAAGTACTTACAGCATAATAAGTCGCCACAAAAGGTACGTGTCTCATAGTATATGAGAGAACCTAGTGGTCTACCAGGAAACATACGTGTCAGTTGGAGAATTTAATGTCATGTCAACATGTTGGCCACAGTAGCTCAGTTGGTTAGAGCAACCGCACGGAGAGCGTGAGATCCGTGGTCAAATCCTGGCTATGACATTCAATTTAATAGTCTGGCACTACTCATTTAAGCTTTTGTTTTGGTGTATGAATGATTTTTTGCAAAGCAATGCAACAAATAACTTGTTAGTACTTCTTTCAGTACTAATAGCATGATTAAAATTGAATTTCGTATTTTCATTGTAATAGTTTCCAATCAGTATAAGAATGAAGTATAAACTCTAGCACATTCCAAGCACGAAGCTCTCCCTTTTTTAACCTCTATTTAGCTGAAATAATACATCATTTTACAAACTTTTCGTTATTTGTGCGCCATATAACAGACGTATATCTCCGTTGAGAGTTAACACAATTCGTCAGAGATTAAGTTAAGAATTTCTTTCGCTCAAGCTTATAGTGAGAGGACGTTTTATTTCCTTTAGCGCATACATATATGGCTTTACTTTACCAGGATTAGTTGTAAGCAATTGTCGCAAAGTAATGCTAACACGAAGTAACAGCTAAATATTTGAAATACTTTACATTTACTAACGCTGTCCTGCGACACTTTCCTGTTTCTGATGAACCATGAGTAATAGAGAACCACAAACATGGTATACTTTTAAAGAGGTGATCAATAAGTCTCTTAGAAACTATCTGCGATAAGAAAACATTATGAGAAATATACTTAAAAACAATGAGCTTTGGGACGAAATATGAGCTTAATACTTCACTATTTGTATTCTCAGTTAAACCATTTTCTTGATAATTTTGGATCCCTCAGACATGAACTAGGTGAATGATTTCAGCAAAAATTGAAGTTGATGGACAGGAGATGTCAGGGTGGCTGGAACATTGTGACTGGGCTACTGTTGGCAGTTGAAAACAGAAGTTCCTTAATCACGACTTATACGTAAATCAGCTCAACAGACTTTCCGGCCAAAGAAAACGTAACTTCACACCTTATTTTACAGATATACAGGTATTTCTATATACTTACTACTCAGAAATTTTTCTTTTTGTATTTATTTTGTAGACACGACTTTTACATAGATATACCACTTTCAAATTACGTGTGATTTGTGAGAAAACCTTACGTGATAGAGGAAAAATGACAGCATGATTCAATTTAGCACACGAGATTATTTAACGTCATCATTCAGATCGGAAAATCCACGAACAAAAGTTATATTTTGCAGGAAAAAGGCGAACAATTATAATAATCTGTAATCAATACTGAAATGAAATATGAGTTCTGGTGATTTCGTAATATACACGTTCTATATTCTAGCAATTAATTTCAAAGAAACAGATTTAATTTGGATATTTGTTTACTTTGACGTCGGCTGCTAAAGAAGAGTGGAAGTTACAGACTGTACAACTTTCTGGCCCAAACCAGCATTTCAAAGGCTGCACGGTAGAAAATTACTCTTGATTACAAGATAATTCTGACGGAGAAATGAATCTTAGAGAAATCATTTCTTCGAGATGTTCTTTACTATCGCGTAAATGACAAGAGGTCAAAAGTTAGGTTAGGAAACTCTTTATGTATTTCTAGTGTAGGCATACACTTTAGTTATTTTCACTCACACAGATCTATGGTTTCACTTTACGATGTACGAATAAAAGGTTATCTGTCTCCTGAGGTGTTCTTCGTTCCTTTGCGCTTCAAAATCAAATTACAACAAGGAAAAAGTATTATTGCTGGAGGTAACAACATGGTCTCGCCTCTTGAAATCCTTAATGATAACTTTCTTCCTCTTAACAAGATGTTGTTATGGTTACGATGTTACTGGCGTGTAGCCAGTGGCTAGGGGCTTTAAGGGGTGGTTCAGCTTCAATCTGAAGTTACAGAATAGCCTTGAATGACTACAGCTTTTGAGACAATATTAAATGGGATAAGAAATAAATGACCCATGAGCAGAGGAATACTCTTTAAGTACTATCCACCGCTCATGATCGCTCAGCACCTTTGGCCCGCATAGGGGCGGTATTAGGATTGATTCCCGTGGAAGACCTTCTTGAAGCATGAACTTGTTAAAGTTTCGAAAACGTTTTGAGGAATGTAGCTGGAAGTTTGCTTTCTGTAATCCTCTTCCTTTAGATTAGGAGGAATCTGCGAGTTCTGCCGACCCCCAGGGGAAATACGAGCTCGCGGAATTGCAGGGAAGCTGGTTGTACTATTCCGTCCACCCTGAGTATCTTCTGTGGTACCTCGTCAGGGGCATAAGCGTTAGAGTACCCCGAGTTGCGGAGATAAATGTCCCTCCCAAATTTGTCCTTGAGCAAAATAATACACATTATAATGTATCTATATGGACTCTTTTGGTTTAGAGTAAAGTACAGCCATATTTTATGTGATCTTCTTTCATATACTTTCAGATAGTATTAGATACTATTAGTAACGGTAACTTTTATCAACTTTTCATCATCTGCTCTATAGCAAATATACAATTCTGTTTAAAATGTATCTTTTCCATGTAAAAGACAGATACAAAAATTTTACATGCAACCAAGTTTGCATTTATATGCTAGCAATCCCATCAGAAATAAGAGAGTAATGGTAACTGATCAACAGTGCTAAATTGTACTAAAGTGGTATTTAGAATTATTTACATTTAAGGTATTTCTCTGTAAATGTCACAGAAGCACCTAATTTGCTTATCAGCGTATTATACCAATTAGGTATAAATATTCAGTCACAAAACTGCCTCGAGTTCGACAAATTAATACCCTTTTATGCATTTAATAAATTAGACTTTTCTAATTGAAATATCCATATTATTAAACGCTTTTTATATACTATTGAGTATTTTGTTTACCCTCAAGCGGCCATTATAAACAGCCACAAACATGAATACAAATAGAAATATGACAGAAGTTAAGAAAAGGCGTTGTGTATTTTCTTATTTTTCAATTTAATGAATATCAAGGTATGCAATATTTAATACAAATAATATGCTTAACGCAACATATACTACATATTTCACACCATAGTACATAATTTTGCATAGTTTAATACTTTTTTCTGAATTATTATAAATTTTTGTCAATTCTATTAAATTTCATTATAAAACAAGAAAGAAGAAAGCATTGGAATTTTTATTATTGTGCTTCTCGTTTACTGTCGTCAGTTCTACACATTTTCACTACATTCAAAGCTAAATTGTATGAGTCCGATGTCGACAACTATGATGTTTTTTTTTTAAACATTTTCTTCCTTGTTCTCAAGCGTAAAGCGTTTCAGCATTTATAACAATCAGTTGTGTTTAATTTAGCCATGGCACCGGTTGCGTCTTCGTTGTCTTCAAAGCTAAAAACATAGATTTCTGTTGACAGTGCTTTAATAACTTATGGAAAAATAGTCCTCTATCAAACTTGTAATAAACGTATAGGGTGTAAGAGAAAATCTCAAATTGAACAACATCTACGAAACAATCTACATATTAAAAATAAACAGCGAGTTTATTCAAAGAAAGACGTACTACTCACACAGTTGCAGGGACAGGCTACATAATCTAATTGTGAATTTTACAAAGAACTGTGTATGGCGTTGGTTGCAGCGAACAAACTCCAGGTACCTACATTTAAACATTTCTTATACAACATTCCCGACGAGTCCACTCTCAGGATGAAATACTTGGACTTTTGTTACATTGACGTATTAGAACAAATCTGGAATGACATAGGCAACTCACCGATATGGATTTCTACTGATGAGACGACGGATGCTCCAGGCCGTTTCATCGCAAGTCTAATAGTGGGCAACAAGGACTTTGAAGCTGCATCAAAAGCCTTGCACCGAGTGCTTTTCGTTGTTGTTTTAGTGTTATCCAGGTTGCCACCGCAGACTTTACTCTCTCGGCCCGGTGCGTGAAGTTTTCTGAGCGTAGCCCTTTTCGGGACACGCTGGCGCTTGTGCATTGGCTGCCCGGTCGAGCCTGGCTGAATGGGTGGGACAGGAATTTTGGTGTGGGTTGTTGAGTGTGACACGGAGAAGGAGAGATATGATCTTTCCTGGTGCACGTTTTTTTTTTTCTTTTTTTTGTGCTCTTCGCAACCTGAGTAAGTTGTGAGTGCCTTTTAGGCCTTCATTGTTGGGTTTACAGTACCTAGTACAATTTTCAATCATTTTGGTTACGCTTTTCTTATCGTGGGTTCTCCTCTGCTTATTGTATACACTAGGTTGACTTAGCTTTCATACTTCCTTCTGTTCTGGTGCCACACGTGTTTCTGCATACATTTAACTGTATTTTGAATATGGAATTCTCGTGCACTGCTGCGTAAGTTTCAGTCAATAAGGGGGAAAGGTATTTCAGAGGGATTTGGCTTCAAAGTGTATATACAGTGATATAATTATGATACAGTTAGATTTTATATAGAATTGTTATATTATATCGTTTTATATTACACCTTTTTCTAGCGAATTTTATGGAATTTTATATGGAACTTGCTTAATATCAGGTTTTGTTTCTTTTTTTGCGTATATTGGCTTTGTGAAATTACTGTTTTGGCATCTTATCTTTTTATTAGCGGCCTTCCACCATCTTATGTCTGTAAGATAAACATTAGCTACAAGGTCTGTCCCATTTGATTTGCGATAGCAGCGGTCTAATTTTGTTATTTAATTATTCCTGAATTCTGGCTGTTATGTTAATTAGTTCTGTAAATTATTTTCTATTAATCAATCATTACATGGGCAGATGTATATAGTGGATTTATACTGTAGTGTGAAACAACATTTGTCTCATTGGTTTTGTTTCTTACATTTCTAAGCCTTTATTTACTTCTGGATTTTATTATTTAGCTGTAAGGTTGTAAAAGAAGTAACAGACAAAAAGAAATGAGACTAAAGTTTATTATATATGATATGTGCATGATGTTGGCCAAGTTCAATAAATACTTGAATCAGGAAACTGGTTGTTCTAGCAATTAAACCCGTTTTCCTGTGTTCCTTCTTACAGTGAGAGGATCCTAATGTTTACTTCCTTACGTCACTTTGCGATTGTTTTGCTGCTTGTGCAGTCGAAAGGGGAAGGTCCGGGCTCACCCTACTTAGTTTATAGTAAACCTTTGGAGGTAACAAATATATTAATTAATGATGGACTTAAGGTAGTATGGCTAGATGGCGTAAAAGAAGAGAGCGTTCTACTGATGTACACAGAAACAGCTCCTTACATGTTAAAAGCGGGGAATTCTCTTACTGCATTTTATCCAAATTAGTGCATGTTACATGTTTCCGTTCACGCATTGCAGCAAGTGGCAGAGACTGATAGACATGAATTTCTGGAAGTAAATACTGTGATATCAGCAACGAAGAAGGTTTCTTAAAATGCCCTGACAGTGTGCAGCGCTACAAGGAAAAACCTGATGTACCTGCCTCCAGCGCTAGTGATTTTTTTTATTTTTTATTTATAAAAATATATATCTATGTAAATATAGATATATATTTTTCTTTTCCTTATTTAACCGTTTTTTATTGTTTCCATTTAATTACCTACCTGTTTCCTGTAGTTTCACACACATACACTATACACATAAACACCGATGCTCAGGGCGGGACTCGAACCTGCGACCCTCTACGCAGTGGAACGTTAGAGACATACGTTCTAACGACCAAGGCTACGAGGGCCGGCAGTGATAACTAGGTGGGCAATATGGACCGAATAGATACAGTCAACATGAAAAATTCAATGCCATGGCCCAGATTATAACCACGACTCCCCTGGTTTCCGTTCAGTCAGTATTACCTATTGAGCTACCATGGCCAACGTGCCGTCCTGACATTAAATTCTCCAATTGACTCATATATGTTCCTGGTAAGCCACTAGGGGTTGTCGAATTCGAGATACACCGTTTGTAGCGACTTACTATTGTAAGTACTTAAATCCCAGGCTTGATCATTAAACTCTTATTATTTAAGTTAATTGATGGAAACTAATCATTTCTGCACACTAGCCGTATATAGGCTAAGGTTTTAGATAATATGAGTCAATTGGAGAATTTAATGTAAGGCGGCACGTTGGCCATGCTAGGACAAAAGTTAAGAGTGACTGAACGGAAACAGGAGATTCATGGTTCAAATCCCGGCCATGGCATTCAATTTTTCATGTTGACCCTATTTATCTGAAACATTAGCCTATATACGGCTAGTGTGCAGAAATGATTAATTTCCGTAAATAAACTTAAATCTTGGACCAAAGGTGTAATTTTCTACAGTAAGCACTTCGAAGCTGTGAAGTCAGTGATTCAGAACTTTTCTTCTGATCCTGCACTGTGAGTGAATCCTTGTTTCAACAGTTCTAAAGTGCTCAGTTTAGTTTCATACATCGCAAGTCACTTAAGCTGGTTTCCCGACAGTATCAAGAAACTGGAAACTTCAGGCATGCCTGTCCTAGAAGCTGTGGAAGTAATAATAGATGTAGTTCAAAACGTCAGTGTAGTACCTGGGGAAATGGGTGGTGTAGTTTCCAATAAACTGCAGTTTGTCCTAAAACAGAACCCTAGACAGCCAAATATTGTTACTATTTCTAGCTTATTTAATGGTGAAAATGTAGAACCCCTTGTAAATATTATTTCTAGCACAATCCACCTGTATAAATATGCACCGTGACTACTTGCTAAGTTGAGCGATCTTTTTCAATTTACAAAAACATATTGTCAGACCGCACACTGTGCAAGACACCAGAACTTTTGGAAAAGTATATGGTAGTTAACTGTGGACACTGATCCAATATCGCTTAAATGCTTGACACTTGTACTTCAGTATTGTATTTTTAGCAGAAATGAATTGATTAGAAATTAACTTAAGAGAATTTTTAATGTGGACTTCCCTATTATAGAAAAAAGTAACATTTTGATTTTACATATAATTGATTTATTACATATTTAGTTACATTTTTTACAATATTTACTACACTTTTATGTACACATTTCTTAAATTGTTATTACATAATATACGGGCTCTAGCTTTAAAACAATGAAACCGTGAGGTCCAGCCAAGATGTAATACTTAATTGTAAAGTAGTGAACAGTAAAACACTTTTCATTTATTTCACCAGTTGTTAAACATTTCTTGTGAACTTGTACTTAAGTATAAACACATTTTAATACTTATTGTTATTGAACTCCATAGAACACGAAGAAAGAATCCGGTTACACTTTTTAAATACAGTATACCAGAAGTAGCACTTCACAGTTAAAGACGAAGTATAAAATGCAACAATTATAATCTTTGATAAACTTTAAAGCTTTAGGTCTGTACCTCACGGTTGAAGTTCTTTTCAAATGTTTTACAAGTAAAGGGTAGTCTATGGTGGAGGGATTTTCTTGAAAGTGAGTCCTAATAGTATTACCATCCTTGCCGAGATATGCTTAAGCTTTCAAGTTTCTAGCTCATTAGGCGTTTTCAAATCCATTACTAAATTTTGACCCAACAGACAGAAGGGAAGGCGGTTTAAGACGTTCTAAATTATTAAGTGATAACTTCATTTTATTCAATTAATTAAATGAAACTTTTCTATTCCACGCATTTGTCTGAGAAGATATACCTAGCAACTTATTTTGCTCCCTAAGTGTAACGACAATTTTCATGGGAAAGTATGTAGTTGTACAACAGTTTATCGAAGACTGGCAATGACTCACGGAAGTATCTATAGGGTTCTGGAGTACTCTTGCTTTAGAAATGTTTATCAAAATGCACAACAACGCTCTTATAGATAGACTTGCATTTCGTAATATAAAAAGCACCTAAAACTGGACTTTCCCTTCTCATGTACTGGTTCATTAGTTATACGTTTTGGCACTGTCCCTGTCATAAAAATAAAACCTAGTAGAACTGTGGGCTTCAAGAAGGGACTGATCATCACAACATTTCAGTTCACAATTATTCAAAAGAAAAGGCAATAATTTAAACATAAGCTGTTTATTTAAACAACTGAAGTAAACGGTTGCATAATATTAAATCAAGCATACCTATGTAGTATTTTGCATTGTCTTTACTAAAACTGGGAGGCTGGTATATACCCCAGGGTATCCTGGTTCATCACATAAACTCCAGGATACGAGACCAACTAGCTCTTCACCAACAATCAGTGGTGCACCAGCATCTCCCACACATGAATCCTTGCCATCTTCTTCTTCGCCAGCGCAAAGCATGTTCTGAGTGACATCACCAAATACGGAATATACTTCCTTGCACTTATCGTGGTCAACAATGGACACCATTACCTTCTGCAGCTGGGATTGGAAGTTTCCTGAGTCGATGTTTCCCCAGCCACTCACTAGAGCCATGGCTCCAGGGGAAGGCTCCAAGTTTGCAATGGAAATGGCTTGTACATTCTCTCCAAATACAAAAGGCACGGCCACCTGTGGATAATAATAATAATAATAATAATAATAATAATAATAATAATAATAATAATAATAATAATAATAATAATAATAATAATAATAATAATAATAATAATAATAATAATAATAATAATAATAATAATAATAATAATAATAATAATAATAATAATAATAATAATAATAATAATAATAATAATAATAATAATAATAATAATAATAATAATAATAATAATAATAATAATAATAATAATAATAATAATAATAGTAATAATAATAATAGTAATAATAATAATAGTAATAATAATAATAGTAATAATAATAATAATAATAATAATAATAATAATAATAATGATAATGATAATAATAATGATAATGATAATAATAATAATAATAATAATAATAATAATAATGATAATAATAATGATAATAATGATAATAATAATAATAATAATAATAATAATAATAATAATAATAATAATAATAATAATAATAATAATAATAATAATAATAATAATAATAATAATAATAATAATAATAATAATAATAATAATAATAATAATAATAATAATAGTAATAGTAATAATAATAATAATAGTAATAATAATAATAGTAATAATAATAATAATAATAATAATAATAATAATAATAATAATAATAATAATAATAATAATAATAATAATAATAATAATAATAATAATAATAATAATAATAATAATAATAATAATAATAATAATAATAATAATAATAATAATAATAATAATAATAATAATAATAATAATAATAATTAATAATAATAATAATAATAATTAATAATAATTAATAATAATAATGAGGAGGAGGGGGAGGGGGAGGAGGAGGGGAGCGGGAGGAGGGGGAGCGGGAGGAGAAGGAGGGGTGGAGGAGGGGGAGGAATTTTCAATAGCACTCTGCATTGTAGTGGCACTCTTACAGCTGCAGTGTAAAATAGTGCACCAAGAAGAAAGGAAGGTCTGTAAGAAGCAATTGTAAAACTTGCAGTGTTTCCCATTATAAATGATACAAGATGTTTAATATAGGGGGACCAAACACAACCAACCTCAGGGTGGAGTAATAAATTGGGATAAGTTTTATTCAGAGATTAAAAAAGATAACAATTCCTTCGTTCAATAATCATAATGAAACTCAAAGAAGTTATTTATTTTTGCAGCTGTAGTCTCAAAATTATTGAGGGAACAACAATTTTTTTACTAATATGTAGTGTTTTTAAATGAAATGGATACTTATAACATTAAAGTTTTGTATCTGTTTTTTCTACACGGGTATGATTTCTATTACAGACCGTAGACTGTGGGCCAGGACACAAACATGAGTACCAGGCGGCAGTAATAGCGCTTGCTAAAGTTCTACTAGACAGGAGTTACACGTGACTCAAGAAAATTCAGATCCTGAAGAGGGCCATGGAGTATATACAATGCCCGAAAGCTCGACATTCATAAACCTAACAGGGCTGATCACCCGCGAAGCCTTGATCAACAATTCTCGCCGTGAAGCCTTACTTCAACATTGTTGTTTATATATACTAGATTTCCCTATCGTTCTCACCAGAGGGTCTACCTCCATGATTTTGCTTTTCAGTTTCGCTATACGTTTTCCTATAGGTACTTACTGAATAAAAGATTTCCTGATATCTACAAAGACTGCATAGTACTTTACTCTTTGGTATCTCACTGCAACCTCAAACTTGTATCCATTGAATATGTTACTGCCTGTTCCGTATTCTCGCACATCATACAACCAAATTGATATTCTGGGTGCTTCCCTCTATTGTAATGAGTAGTCTTTTGCTTAGTGGTTTCGTGAACTCGTATTTTAAACGATGTGCTTCCCAGTGTCACGCCTCTGAACAAATCCGATGATGCTCAAGTTGTTCATGGGAAGCAAGCCAGGTGAAAGGACGATTAGAAATCGACGTTTCGGGAGTGTGCATCTCTCCCATTATCAGGTTAAATGTTATAATAAAAATGAATAACTGGATGTAACACAAATATGAACAAAGACAAAAAAATCTAAATTCGCATTACTGAATGAAAAACTGTTTTCAGACATTAAATGCAAGGGCAGAAGATGGCCTCAGTATAGAACATTAATGTGGTCAAAAAAGCTAACTACTTAGCTTGATTATCAAGCTTGATTATAGACCGTCGCTTCTTAAGTCGACGGATTTCCATTTTAAAGGCCGATTTCCAAGAGAAGCTGAACTGAAATCCAGCATCACGATTAAGCATGTTGCTCTTGAAGGAAATGTCCAAAGCCTTCTTAATTCTCAGCTCCCAGTAACTGTTGCATATTGCCAAGGTGGTCGTCTTCCAAAAGTTGGTTTTGTGATCGTTATCAAAACAATTCTCTGCCAGTCCAGACTTCTAAGGTTGCATTAAACGAATTCTCCGTTCATGTTCGTTTATTCTGGTAGCGATGGTCCTTCCGGTTTTTCCTATATACGATGTCCTACAATGCGGTACACTCCCGGAACTTGAAAGTCGAGTTTGTCTTTCACTGGTCTCAACAGATGTTTAATCTTCGTAGGTAGCTTGTGGATGGTCCTGATGTTGTATCCGGCGGAAATTCTGCTGATTCTGCCGGATAGGTTGCCGGTAAATGGGATGAAGTCTGTAGCGGTAGGCTTAACTGACGCTTGCTGTATTACAGGTTTCCCTTTCTTAGCTTTGGTGATCGAGGGTTCAGCATCATATTCGGAGTAGCCGTTTTAATGGAAAGTGAGTCTCAGGTGCTGTAATTCTTGTTTTGAGTGGCTGGGATCAGAGACAGACAAAACCCTGTGGGCCAGTGTATTGAGAACTTCCAGTCGTTGAGACTTAGGACTAATCGTCTTTTTAGGTTTTTATAAAACTAATAGTTAACCACTGGCGCTACAGTCCTAAGAGAATCAAGGCCTACCAACCTGACTGCCGGCCTTACGCCCACTTACGCACGGTGAGGGTGGGCGATCATCCAACCGATACGAGGAGGAAATGTGGTCAGCATCTCGGCATCCCCCAACCGGAACGTTGGTTTTCGTGACCAGCGCCCTCACGATGCTGAGTGGGCACCAGTCCTACTCCATGGGTGGGATGGAACCCGGATCCCTTTCCGGAGCCAGGACCAAGGTATGCTGCCTTAGTCCGCTATGCCACGGCACAGGACTTATAAAACTAATAGATAATTAAATAAAATTCATCTAATTTCTGAAGAAATAAAGAACTACAAATTTACCAAAATAATTGCCATATCGTAGTCAAGTGTGTGCTGGTCATAGTCGGGATGTACAAAGATATCTTCAGCTGGATGAAGAGAACCACCGACTTCCTTAAAGCTGCTACCTGCACGAACTCTGATCAGCTCCGTGGAATGCCTGTAAATTAAATTAGAAATAATATTTCACTCTATGTGTTAGTGATTAAATTTATCTGAAAAATAAATTTAACTACAGCCCTTGTATGAACATTTATATTATACAGAAATCAAAACATTTTTTTTTTTGTTATTCTGAAGGGATACTACTTTACACTCTGACGAAGTCTGGTATAGCTATGCGGATGAATTAATGGTGGGATCTATAACGGTAGAGGATTGCAGAAGGCAATAAATTAAATCCAGAATTTCAGCGAAGAGTGGAGAATAAAAATAAACATAAATAAGTCGAAAGTTATGGTCTTCAATAAGGGGGTTAAACAAACAAAAAAATGAAAACTGTATACTAAAAGGCAAAAGGGTAGAAGTGGACAATGGATTTGAATACTTATGACTGAGGTTAAATAACAATGGAAAGTGGGGAGCACACATGAGACAAATTGAAACAAAAGGAAGTTCGGCAATGAATGGGATGAGAATATGCAAATATAAGCTAGAAATGACAACCAAATGGTTAGAAAAAATGTATGAAGTACTAGTGGAATCCAAAGTGTTGTATGTAGTGAAGCTCGGGGGGGGGGGCCGCAGAGGTAAACATGACGGTGCATCAAAACTACAGAAGGTTTTGTAAAGAGCTACTAGGCTTACCAAGATCAGCATCTAGGGAAGCAGTTTTAGTAGAATTAGAAAGGACACGAAGAAATATAATAATAATGCAAAGAATAATAACATCCTGGTATAGGTGCTTGGCCATAGAAGAGGAGGAAATTATGAAATTATGCATGGGGCAGCAAAAAAGATTAGACAACTCAAATAGTTGGTGAGTAGAGATAAGAGGAGTTATGGAAAAAGTAGGAATGGAAGATTTGTGGAGATTAGAGGAAAGGAATACAAGCGATGTGGGTAAATTTGTAAATCGCAGAATAGAAGATATAGAAAGACAGGAAATGTGGCGAGGTCTAGAAAATACGAAATCATTACAATTTTGAAAACAATTAAAAATAAACTGGGGCCGAGAAGCATATGTAGATTGCTGCAATAGGCAAGAGAGAGAACGGCTAGCTTGGCTGAGAACACGATCAATATTGCTAAGAGGGATAAGAGGAAGGGAAAAGGGAATTTGTGAATTGTGTGGTGTAAAAGAAGGCATAGAACACTATTAACAGAATACGAGGAGGTTGTAATATGGGCAAAAAATTTGGGAGGAAAAATGGCAGAAAGTAGTTAAGAGGATAGTAGCTATAAAATGTTAACAGGAAAGTAGGGAAAGAAGGTAAGAAGTATTGGTGAGTTTTTACAGAAAGTAAAAGAAAAATGGGCCAAAAATGTAAAGAATATAAGAAAGGAAGATGAGGGGGAAGAATGGCGCTAATTAAGTAACAAGGAGGTATGGAGGTTAAGAGCTACCTGGCAGAGCAGAAGACCAGGGTCTCATGCAAGCCAAGATAGCAACAAGGTAAATACAAATAAATGTAGCCAAAAGCTGTAAATTGTAAAATTTTGGAATATGCACAATAAACAATTTAACTCCACTCAGAAACAGCTGTATAATAATTGTTGTAACAGTTTTTACAATGTATCACCTGAAAGCCAATTAATGTTTATGTATTCTCACCAATATTATTTATAATTCTCTATGAGGTAGTTATAAGTAAAAACTAACTGACCCCTGAACACACTGTGCAGCTGAGATAGCAATCCATTTGTCTACAATAGCAGTTCCACAAATGAAGCTTCCATCGTACTCTAAGGACAACTGTAAAATTTTGACAGATAATTACTTTATGTATCTATACATAAGCTTAATAATATTCTAATTATGTTCACTTATATTTTCCTGGATGTTTAGACTGCTGTCACTACTCAAATAAGTAAAGAGTTCTCTGCTTGAAATTTTAACTTTGAAATAAAAACAGTTTCATCAAATTTTTGCCATTTTATGATATTGGAGTTGTAAGTAGTTGCCATGATAGGTTATCATGGTTTTAAGTAAATATATTCTTTCAAAGCTTGTGGCTCATAGTTGTATGACATTGCTAAAAATCAGAAGTAATATTTTAGGCATTTAAATTAACATTTTATATGTGGGAAGACCGTGTAGTTTGGATCAGCCTGCATTTTGGTCCACGGTCAGTTTAAGAGAATGGCCACAAATAACAGTAACAACCAGACGGCTAGCCCGCCTTAGTAATGTGGTGGTAGCGTATCTGCCACAAGTTCAAGAGGTCCCGAGTTCGAATCTTGGTCAGGGTGAGTTACTTGGATAAGGTTTTTTTCCAGGGTTTTCCCTTATCCTGTGAGACGAATGTCGGGTAACTCTAAGCTCCATGTACCCCGGACTCCTTTGAGCATCATTTCATCCATTCCAATCATCGTCCGATATGGTTTAACGTTGGAGGACGTAAATTACAACAAAAAAAGAAAGCTAGACTGCTATCTTGAGCAGTCCTTGTTGCAATGTTCTCCCCTGTTTTCGGCATTCCAGCGTCAGTGACCTTGGAGGAAGGTTGTGAGAGCATTTTCGCTGCAATTTTGCCTCGCATTTACTATAGTGTTTTCCTCTACCTAGAAGCTTCCTTTGGAAACAAAACTACAATACACAGCACTCCAATACATCGAGGTAAGTATGGCGTAGATTTACATTGTTAATAAGATTCAGGTTTATAAGATATGTGATATTCATAAACCTCTGTGAGGTCGAGTAATTTGTGCCGGAGGTCAAGTGTAATTTGGTCCGAACATAATTACTCTTATTAAGTAAGTTAGGTAATAATTTTCAAATAGTTAGTAACTAAAAAATAGTATTCTTAAGTTATTTTAGTAAATGATCATTTTATAATTATTTTTGTTGCACAGCATGTGAATTGTGTAACTTTTCAGATGACAACACGAGAAGCTCGCAAATCTAAGGGCTTGAGGTATGATCCTGACAGGAACACCTCATAAAGAAACGCTTGAGATGCCTTCTAAGACATCTGCAGTCAAGGGCAAAAAGATTATTTCCGAAAGCTCTGAAAAGACCTGCTGTATAGTGTGTAAAGAATCTCGCGAGGAAGATTGGATGCAGTGCGAGAAATGCAAAGGATGGGTTCATGAAGAGTGTGCCGATATAAATTATTCTCTTTATTACTTGTGTGACAGATGCGTTTGGGAGTAAGCAGTGAAGCTCACCTTAAATTGTAACAAACAACTTGAAAATAATAATAGTGTGTAAAGCATTCTTATTTTGATTTGTTAAAATTAATTTACTTCACTTTGAGATTCTGAGCGCTATTAGCAGTATACATAATGATTATTCAAGTGCTAAGTCAACCTTTATAGTGAACTTCGGTCAATAAAAGCTAATATTAAGGCACATGAGTAGGTTGTAAATGTGTTATTAGTGGTCCAATTTACACACCTTATCAGAGCAAATTACACACTCCTGGTCCAAAATACACGTCTTAGGAAATATATTTTAATTGTAGTTTGCAAATTATGTTGCTGCGAATAAAATCTGTACATTTCCATAATGGTACAACTTCGTCTTGTCAATGCATTAAAGCAATTTGTGGACCCTATCGAAGTTTCACTGTACAGTTATTAGCGCTTAAAGTTAAGTGGTTGAAATTACACGGTCTTGCCTAACTATAGGAGTTATACCAATCCGCAAAAATGTGGAAAATTAATCAGAAAGTTTCTTTAGTGATTTCGTTAATTTACATCCTCCAACGTTATGTTCAAGCGGAAGATGAATGGAATGTGCGAAATGATGTCCAATAAGCTCAATGTCATAGTGATTAGTGGTACCCGACATTCATCTTTAAGGACAAGGCAAGGTCCCGGATAAAACAGCATCCAAACAACTATTCCAAACCAAAATTCGAACTCGAAACCTCTTGAAAGTGAAGCAGATGCGCTAGGTATAGCGGCCGGATATTTCTTTAATGAAATACATATTTATATGTAATGTGAATTATATAGTGCGATCCAAATATAAACCTGAACCATTCCAATGAGCCATAACTTTCGAATCAATACTAGAAGACACATACAACTTACGCAGAATATAATAAACATTTGGAAGATTACATTACACCATTTATGTCTCCGAGAAAATTTTGGAAGTAGCTGTCCCCACACGAAAAATACCGGAAAGGTTAGTTCAGAGGCCCAGGTGGCCACAGACCTTTAGAAATTATTTGATTATCAAAGAAACTATACAAGAGAAAGTGTACAAGAATAAGCCAAGGACAACTGATGTTCTCAAGGATTCCATTACGAACCGAAATAAGTAACTTTGGCGAGGATACTCTCCGTAAAACTTAAGAGAATATGGTGAGACGAGTACAAACATGTATAGATGCTGGTGGAGGACACTTCCAACATTTGTCTAAGTTGTAAATAGTGTAATATAACCTCCCAATTGTGTATTATATACCAACAAAGTTGTACGTGTGGCCAATTATTGGTTCAAGAAGTTATGGCTTATTGAAATGGTTCAGGTTTATATGGATCACACTCTACGTAGCATATTTATAAGTGTAGTAATTCTAAAGCATGCAATGACATATATATGCACAATAAATTTTACACTTATACATTAGACATTTTGGAGATTTAGCTTAGAATATATTCTAATATATCTTGTAACAGTAGTTTCGATTTATATTTAGAAAACGTGTGAAAAATTTACAAATTTATAAATAAAAATGTGTAATTTAAATATATGTAATTTTGTGGTTGGCCGTAGTAATAATTGTATGACGTAATGTGGTGATGTGACATTAAATCGGCCAATCACCAAATTAATATAGGAATAACAATAGTAACGGAAAATCAATAATCTTGGGAGATATGTTCTGTAATCTGGAGAGTGATGAATAGTCGTGCAGGATCGAGAAGTTTATGAAATAATTGGAACTGTTTTTATCAAAAAGTAAGAATTTATCGATATGCTGGAGGTAACCTGCAATTGAATAGGAAAGAAGCTCAAGTAAAATGTAATCCAGATAATACAATTAAATTATTTGTTACAAAATTTGACTTCTCCAAAACTTTATTCCGAACCACACCTGAAAACCAGATATCTCATGACTCTTATTTAGAATAAGATGATACAATTGCTGACCAGAGGAATGAGATAGCAGCAAAAACTTATACGAGAAGAGAAGGAATTGTCTTTCCAACATAGAAATCCTGTACCAATCTTCATCACGTTTATAAATTGAATTTCTCTCTTGAATTTGTGAAATGACAGACAGAACTTTACCTACACTTAGGTCATTCAATAATTTGAATGTGGCAACATTGTAATTAAGAGCAAATACAACTTTTTGGACAGTCACATTATTGCAGTTCTTAGAAGTTATCTCCTGCAAAATGAGAACTGGCCTCCACACAACAGGGAGCCGACGGAGACAACCACAGCGTCTTGTTGTTCTAATATTCGAACAGATTGCTCTACTGCTGCTATAATTGTCTGTCTCCTTCTAAAGCGAACTGCTCTAAGTGGTAATTTCATTTTAGCAAAAACGATGAAATCACATCAAAATCTGGGGAGCCTGCACGATGCTCCAGAACTTTCCAGTTCCATCCGCGAAGTCAATTAACAACAGGGGCAGATGTGTGAGATCGAGCACTATCATGTAAGGCAGTGCCATGACAATTCAGGAGATTTGAACATTTACTACAGATAGCTGGTCGTAAATGGTGTTCTATAAAGTAACTGTGATATACAACATTCACACTGTTAATGAGTGATAAGAACACAGTCAAAGTCATAAGCAACAATGAACATGACTTTAAGCGTATCTGGTACTTGTCGATTCCTTTTGGTCGTAGTGAATAGATGTGCCGCCACTCTTTTGTTTGTCTCTTTAATTTTTGTTGGAGGCATCGAACCTAAGTTTCCTCTAATGTTACGATACGCCGAAGGAAACAATAACCTTCACGCTCATAGCGTTTAAGTGTAATATCGCTGTTTCCATCCTCTGCCACATTGTTACCTCTGTAAGATTGTGTAGACTTCATCGGGTGCAGATTGTCCACATCTTTAACTCATTAAGTATGTGGAGAATCGTAGCAGGAGAAAACATAGCTTCCCTTGCTAGTTCAATACAAGTCCAACAACAATGTTCTTTCAACAGTGCTCTGACAGCATTAACAAGCACTTGCTGATTACGGTCTGCTAGCTTCCCTTCCTCTACCAAATGCATTTAACCCCCTAACCGCTGATAGTGCCAAATGCTGGCAGTGTTGCCTCTAATTTTTGAATGACCTACGTATATTGGCAGGTATTAGAATTCCTTAAGCAATGAGTACTCAAAATTGAATTAGTTCTTGAGTATCACATTAATAATTACAGTTTCTCTGATATGTAATACTTACTAGATATGGAGTCTCAAATATGTGTGAAATAACTGCACCAACACTCCTTCCATATTGATGAGAATAACTAGTATCTGGAGTTTCTCCTGCGAAAATAACAAGCGCAGTTTGTTAAATTGCGTAACATTTCACGTTTTCTTCTATAATAATTATACTATCATGATATATGTTGTATGGAACGCAATTCTTTGTTTATTACCAGGGCTAGGAAGTTCGTACCGATTTTACTGAGCTGTGTAAGAGCGGACAGCCATGGCTATACCACTCAGCGCTACAAGCAAGGGCAAGGTTCATCGTAGAACGCAACTCATTACTGTAACTTGTATCCTAAACTAATACATATTAGATATTTGGTACATGCTTTACACTGAGTAGTCGAATCAATCAAATGTAGTTATGCAGGTGTAGACAGCTTTGTAGCTCACATTAAAAAGGTGTTTTAAAGGCATCTTATAGGATTGTGTAGTTCAGAACACCAGACATATCGCTACCACCACGGTCAGTTGTCACCAGATGGGTAACTTGGCTAGAGGCTGCAATCTATTAAGCCGAACATTATCACAAATTGGCCAATTTAGAAACCGATGGCAGTTCCAGCATACAAACTGCCAAACGTCTAGTAACGAAGAGTTTCGTAGAAATATATTACTTATTGCACATTTGTTCAAAGTGTTACCCACAAGTATCACACTGTTACAGCTCAGAGAAATGCAGCTGACTGAATCTGAGCGGCATGTACCAAACCTCGAGCATTCTACCTGAAATAAAGATGAAAATGAAAAGTTTAATTGAAAAGAATACAGGGCTCAATGCGATTTACGGCATACGAGATGCACTTTTGGATCCCAACAGAAGCTATGATACTGATACGGAACTGATAAAATATTTCAATTAAACCCCGATCACATCATGTGAGGTCGAAGGAATATTTTCGCAGTATAAATATTGTTTGACGAGACGTAGAATGAGTTTTTCATTTGAAAGGATTCAGAGGCACATTATTGGTTTCAGTAATACGACCGCATGTTTGTAGATATGTAATAAAATTCCTGCTTTCTTATTTTGTCTGGTAAGAGTATTCAGATATATAAGAAATTAATTTTATTATTTGGATATTAGTTTACATTCGACCAGGAAATATTACAACCTGCCTTTAACTGCTTGGGTGTTGCCACAATGCGCATATTTAAAGAATGACAGCCAGATAAAAGACTGTATGTACTATATAAGAATTTGTATGTTGTACATAATGATCTAAATAGATGTGCATTTACGAATGTCTCATAGTACCTGTTTGTTTGCTGGGTAAACGGTTTCATTGCCCCTCCGCCGTACGCTCTTATCTATGGGTTGTTTGGATGCCGGGAGAAGGTCGGTCGCATCCTGTATAGGGAACGGCTGGCGGTACGAACTTCGTAGCTCTGGTTATTGCCAACTTAGCTTACATGTAAAGTTTTAACAAGTTACAAAACGAAACTAAGTTTACTTCGCATTAATTTATTGGTAACACAGTATAAAATGAATATTACAGTGAGTTTAATAGAATGTTTCATAAAAACAAAATTCTGAGCTGAGACAATTACTTAGCGATGCAGAAAAGACACACACAAAAATAATCACCTTTGTGTAATTTCGGTTGCTAATTCTGTACTCCATGCTGAGCGACATACGTCATAATTCTACTTAAACATAACTATGTTGTACACAGTTATCTGAATATTAATTCAGTTTCAAATAAAAAATGTAATAACAGCTCTCATAACCTAGTTTAAGAGACTATTTCCTACTCTTCAGCTATACTGTGATACAGAAGCATTTTCAGTTAAATTGAGAACAAAGTTGCAAAATCTGTGGCGCAAATTACAGGTTTATCTGTATTGTAAATTAAAAAAGAAAGACTTAAATGTTTATGCTCTCAGTTTATATAAGCTCAACTAACATGTCACACTTTTCGTAACATCAGTGGTTACATGTGGTGTATGAAATTTGCAAAGAACAAACGAGGGTCACTTAACCTCGCAAAACCTGGCTGTGTTTCTTAAGTTGGTGTTTTATATAGGTACTTTTTGCCAAAATGTATATTTCTCTTGCAAGCTATATGACCGCAGTTGCTTCTGACTGGTTTTTCCGAGATAGTTTTCGTGTTATATAATAATAACCCATGGTGCGACAGCCCTTAGAGGGCCAAGGCCTACCAACCCTCTGCCGGCCTCACGCCCACTTACGCGTGCCAGAGGTGGACGACCATCCAACCCATACGGGAAGGAGATGTGGTCAGCATCTCGGCATCCCCAGCGGGAATGTTGGTTTCCTTGACCAGGGCCGCTTACCCAGCGTAAGCTCCTCACTTTCCTCACGATGCTGAGTGGACACTGGTCCTATATCCGGGACCTAAAATCCCCATCACATGGGTGGGATTGAACACGGGCCGCCTTCCGTGGCCAGGGGCCAAAGCATGATGCCTTAGACCCTACACCACGGCGCAGGACTTTTTCGTGTTATACTTCGCAATAATTACTCAGGTAGTTACAAAATAGGAACGAACATAAGGCTGGACTAGGCCTGGCTGTTCTATGGCTACTAGGCAATGCGGTGCGTGCAACGTGGTACAGTTAAGCTCGCAGATAGGCTCGTTTTGCCGAAGCATGTGGCTAATTTCTTTGCGCGCTCTAAAGATACCCATTAAAGAGTTAATTTGTTTTCCATGTTATAGAGCTATTTTGTCTGAGCATTACTGTCCAAAACCCATGTTTGTAGCACATCTGGTTTCGGAGATATGGAAAGATATGCGCCTGAGTAGAAACAAAAGAATCATTAACTATCACGAGAGAAAAACGCGCAAGTGTTATGCTGTAGGTGCATTTTGTACCTTACATTCAGTAAAGCGCTGATCTTTTAAGAGTGCACACGTGCTTTTCAAAGTTAGTAAGTATACCGCTTGGCAAGCCTAGTGCTGGTGTACCTTGTAGTAACCGCGGAACAACTCATAAGATTTTACATAAATAGGCTACAGATATACTTGTTAATCTGTATTCCTTTTTCAAACAGATGTCAATTAAAGACATTTTCGAAAGTACAAGTTTCGCTCGGAATTGAGAATTAATGTTACAAGTTTGTCACGTGAGTGCTCATTCTGTGACTAACATTGTTAAAGAAGGCAAACAGTTTATCAAATTAGGAGAAGTTCTCATATTTATATCTCCAAGGAAACATCGGGCAGCTAAAAAACGTGCTACCAACTTATACAATTTTCAAAACTTGTTTCACATAGAAAAATTTATGATTTATATAACAAGTGTGAATATCCAACTGTCAAAAGACTGACCAATTTAATGAGAGGAAAATAGAATATGCGGATTTTGTATCTTCTATGCATATTATTCTAAAGTCTCTTGGGTATAAGAGTTGGTCGCAAATTTCTATTTGAAAGAAGCCATACTGTTGCTGCAAGACTACAATTTATGCACACAATACATAACATTAGTACACGGGATTCATGGTGTAAAAATGCTTCTTATATGCGCATTCAAATCTTCAGTATTTATTAAGTATTTTAATGAAACAAAAATTGGTTTGAAGTCCATTATAACAGCATAGAAATATGACATCATTTAAATAGAAACTATATTCACAAATCTTTGAAATGTCACTATTTTGTTTCATTGTAGCAAACACCTCTTTTGTAGAACGCATCTAGTTTGAATCATTATGTTTTGTGTGTATAACAATGATAGCTACATAAGTAAACTGCTCTCCAGTTCAAGGTTTTAAGGTTTAGATTATGCGATATTGATTGTGTATGTTCTCACTCACATGCTGAAATATTAAGTGAACTTTTCTGACATATGGACTACTGTACATCTCAGCATGTGTATGATACTTGCTAGGTTGAGACAAAGACAGATATATCTTCCATCTCTGTCGCCCGCTAGTCGTGGAACTGGCAACACCAAGACGGTAGGATAACAGCATTGGCTCAACCCATGATCATTCTTATTTTGTAGCTACTCTAACGATGCGAATTCCACTCAACAATCTGCAGTAACAACATATTCATTTTATGACTGTGTGTAGAGAAAATATGCCCATTACGGTTTGCTATCAAAAGAAACACATTACTAAGGATACCTTTCTTTGGTAATTGACTTGCGATTAACAATGTTGTTTTGAAAGCATATCTTGTGATGTTAAGCTTGTAGACTATAGAGGCAGTTCTTAAAGCCTCTTACGGTTTCAGGAAGAAGGAAATTATATTAACAAAATATCAGTTGGCCCAAATGCCGCATATTTCATGTAGGAAGATACCCCTTGGTGCGGAATGAAATAGGGCAGTTCCAGTAAAACACACGGCAGTCATGTAAACGTCTCTGTTTCTGCTCCGAAGGACAACAGGCAGGTCCCAGGATTGGACAAGCCTGTATGTTCTGCTCAGTCACTGCTTTGTGTTAAAGGGAATTTCCCTATTCCGTTTTGAAACTGTTTTGACACACGGAAGTGTATATGCATACGCCAAGGACGGAGAAGTTGGCACACCCGGTATTTTATATAGGAAAGGGTTGTATATATCGTTATATCATGTTTTGCACAAGAAATCCCATATGTTTTTCTCACTCTTTGGACATAAATAAACAGAGCAACAGTCAATGGAGCTGTACATTACACAATACAAGATGTTGGCTGTAATAGATAGATATCACATCAAAGAGATAAAGTCAAGTGTTTAGGGGCAGTTCAAGGTAAGAAGTGTAACAATCTACAGTCAGTTTGCCCCTGGTAAACGAAATAGGCTTCATGTCATAACATTTGCAAAGTATTTACCGGAAACCATGACAATAAATGCTGTGGTAGTTCAAACCACAATCAAAGCCTTTTTATTAATGGAACCTAATTGGTATATTACTAAATGCATAAACCACTACTTACCAAACCAGTTGGTCAGCAAGGAGACAGAGATCACCATGGTAAGGTTGAACATACTGAACCCTTTCTGCCACACGGAGAGAGAGTTGCAGGTGTTTTATAGTCTCACTGTTCATTCAGAAACCAATCAGAAGCTTATCAGCATGCAAACACAAGTTACTAAAGCATCAATGCAATTATAGCTGAGGAACAAGAACCGTTCTCTTATCTCTTTCAGTATCGTTTATCTATTTCGTTACAAATTCTGGTGGACGTTTTGGAATATTGAATAAACAAAATGTGCACAAATGTCGCTTTATCGTCACTTTACTTGCAAGTCATGCTTATCGTCTTCAAGGTTTATTTCAGACTAATATAATTAAGATATTTGAGCATCCAAAAATTAATATATAACATTCGTATTAGTTTTCCTGCTCATTCACCCGACTAAAGTCGGGAAACTCTAAGCTCCATGGACCCTGGACACATTCACCCGTTTCATTCACCGTCCGATATGTCAACGTTGGAGGACGTAAAATTAAAAAAAAAAGATAATAATTAGTACACAGACTGAACTGTATGTCAAATTCTATTATTGTTTCCTATTATTATGTTGCTTTATCATCATCATCATGGTCATCATCATTAACTTTCCTTTGTATAGAAATTTGAAAACATTGTTGTTTGATTTGTTTGCTTAGAGATCCATAACAGAATTTCATCTTCCATTTTCGCTTAGGCGTAGGCAAGATTTTGTGGCGACAATTATTTGTAAAATCCGCATTAATAATTTTAATTGGTGGTGTTTTGTGGTTTTTTGGCATAAATTCGCATAAAGGTAACAGACAACTAGAGTAGCTCAACCGTTAAAACCCTTTTTTCCAAGTTAATTTGTTTTATTTGAAATCATCAGATAGTAGGTAATATGAATAAAATGAAATATCACACATTAGACATCGCCAAACTGCAGCATACTAAAAGTTGTGATATTTTCTCTTTTCATACTTGTTCTGTTGTCTGTTAGAACTAAGTGATATGTCACTGTCAGCATTTGATATCAGCAACCAAAGATATTGAACGAAGCTTTCACAGAAATTGTTGGAACAATCAACTTTTGCCTTCAATGTCAAGAGTGCTTTTACTGCATCTAATCTGTTATCGTTTCCATCATGGATTTGCTGTTTAAGAATGTCACAAAGTTCTTTGTGAGAAAGAACATCAGAATCACAAATAATACTACTGGTTTTAAATGCATTTATTTGCTTAAATGCTGCCATTACATGATTTAAGTCACCTATACATGATTTAGTAACTAGCCTAGAAAGCACAAAAAATGATTTAAGCTTTTGTGTTTATTACATCATCAGCTTTTTCTGCCATAAGGGACTTCAATTTAGACAAAGACATATGGCAGCAAGCTTTTAGGTTCTCTTCTTCTGCTTCTCTAACACAGGGATCCATGATATGAATTACAAGTTCTGTTACCAAATGACCACTCTCTTAGCTCTCAGCGAGTTATTTCGGGATAAAACAAGATGAGCCACAAGTGTTTGGTTAGATTGAAATTCTAATATAGGATCTTTTATCAATTTGCAATCTTCAGAAACAAGTGTTGCCTGTACCTTTACATTATTGCATCACTTGACACTGCAAAAATGATCATTTAACGAATTTTGCACAAGAAATGAAAGCTTTTCTTTTTTAGAAAAGAAATCGACAACTGCATCAAAATAGCTGGCAATGTAAACTACTGAATTAAACCAGCTAAACCAGCGTGTCAGTACAGGAAATGAGAACCGTTTAGCTTCTAAATTTGGGTGTTTTTCAATGAGGTACTGTTTGTATTCGTTGTTTAACTTTCGTGCATTCAGGAACACATTCTTAAGCCCTGAGGGACGAAATTTTCATGTTAATGTAATGTCTGAGAGTAGCTTCCAAGAAGTTCAGTAACTTCTCAGTACCTTCAGTCAGCATAATAGGAGCTCATTGCCATGCACTGTGCGGTATCCATTAAATACTATACGACAAACAGCTCTCAGTATCATAGACCAGCCCAGTGCTGTGGTGCCAGTTTATTGTTGCACCGCTTAGCCCTTAGGTATTTCAGTGGGCATGATGATGTCCCTTTATTAAGTGTAAAATTTTATCTTGCTTTCGTTAAATTTGTAAGTATTTTTTCACGACTTCTGGCTTCATGCTACGAAAACAAGAATGTTAAATTAAAGTTACATAAATGCAATTCGTAATAAATGTAACTTTTTCTACACAGACTAAAATTAATAGAAATTTTCTCATTTACCGTTAAAAGATTTTAATCTAGAAAAAAGCAAAAGCTCGCGTAAATTCGCAAAAAATTGCTAACAACAAAAGGTCTTGCCTCTGTGCATGGGATATACTTCTTCTTCTACTTCTTCACATTTTTGTGTTTTTTCTCAATTTCCTATAATTTGGTTTTAGTTTTTCCAACTTCTGCATGAAATCGTGTTCAATACAAATGTAAGCATTTGATATCCTCCAACATCAGACAAACTTTTGGAAGGGTCCGCAGTATTATACAACAAGCTGTCCTTGGATAACAATGTTTTATTTCCGTAAGTGTCATAATAAGCAAGAAATTAATTGAGAAACAGAAGCTAAAATTGAAATATCTGTTATCTATATGATGCTGTCGTGTATGGCAGAATTTGACCTCAACGGAATTCAAACGAAGAATAATTTAATAATTATAATGTAATATATGTCTATAATGTAATACTTTGATAAAGTACGTTTACCTTCATTACAATAATTCATCGTATTTATCGTACTGCCACATGATTTGACTTTTACACATTAAAGAGTAGATGAATTTTAGAAGTAATAGTAGAGAACAGCTCAGTCGCTGAAGGATAGAGATATCGTAAAGCTGCAATAACGTGACAGTGCCCCAGATTTATGTTGAAGTTCAGTCCAGAAGAGTTTTACATATGTAAACATTAAGCTTATACTGGTTATGGTAAGAATTTCTCAAATAAAATTCCCAAAATGCGAGGGAATGATCAACAAAAATTAAGACTGATTTTTTTCTACAGATAACTATTACCGCAATTCAATGTTTACATGATCTTTTTCAAAGTAGACCTCTTCTACTTCAATAAACTTTTTAGAGCGTCTCTGCCAGTCCTTGAACACGTGCTGCATACCATTATTTGTCAGATCTTTGAGAATCGCTTCACTTTTAGTGAGCACTGCTTCAGAGTTCTCAAATAGAGTACTCTTAAGCTTTGCCGTTAGTTATGGGAATAAAAAAGTGGCAGGGGTAAAGATCGGGGCTATAAAGTGGTAATACTGAAACGAGCCAGAAACTGCATGACTTGATTTGCGACGTGAGGCCGTGCATTGTCATGATGAAGTCGCCACCCAATCCGAGATAGATCTGGACGTTTCTTTGTAATGTGCTTCCTCAGTGTAGCCAATACTAGCATGTAGTGTGCTGCTGTAACAGCAGAGCGAGGGAGAACTGCATTCTGGTAAATTATTCCATTATAGTAAAAAATGTGCTTACCATCACTTTCCTTGCAGATGGAACCCCTTTTGCCTTTTTTGGTTTGGAGAACCTGGCGATTTCCACATTGTACTGGCTTGTTTCCCTTCAGATTCATAATAATGCAACTGGTCAACAAAGGCAAAGCATAAGAGTATTCGATTTGAGAACTCTGAAGCAGTGCTCAAGAAAAGTGAGGCAATTCTCAAGGACATGAAAAAGAATGGTCTGCAGTACGTATTCAAAGATTGGCAGAGACGCTATAAAATGTGCATTGAAGTAGGAGCGGACTATTTCGAAAAAGATCATGTCAAAATTAAAATGCAGTAAAAAAAAAGACATCTGTGAAAAAGTAAATCAGTCTCATGCTTGGTGATCAGCTCTCGTCTATGCATATACATTTATTTTCAATCACACATAAAAAACATTGAGACCTATGCGTTTTATTAATAGACGAACACTAGATCGCATTGTTTACTTTTACTGAGTGAAGTTCTATTTTTCACAGAGTTCTGCACGATATGCTAAAAGGTATATTTACAAAATAATGTATAGTTTTGTGACGTTGCTCTATTCAGTTCGAGTAGTACGTCCAGCATGCATATTAAAAGAGAAAATTGGATGTTTATTCAAGTCCTCTATGAATTACTACATCATATCATTTTATTTTTGTACTGAAATGTATAAAAAAATTACGTATGTGCAAAGAATGTTTACGTAATAAACGTAGTACGTAGAAGCTGTGCAGACAAACCAAGAGATATTGTTTGAAGGACAAATGTTTTGATGTATGAGTAATATGCTTAGGGCAACAGAATCAATAGATGCTACACCTAATATGAAGTCAGAAAAGAGAAATGTTCCAAAATAAGCGGAAATTGGTGAGTTAGGTAAATCATTCATAGCAATTGCCTAAGAAAAATGAATGTTCCAACATCCTCAGTTCGCTCATTTGCTAAGATTTTAAAACTGAATCTTATGGACTGACTTGTACAGGTATAGCTGCTTTACGACCAGGAAGAATGTCAGGAATATCTTGTTGTTGTTGTTGTCAAATGCTAGACTTTGGCAATGAAGCCATTAGCTCTCTTGCTGTCCAATATTTCTGTGTAGCGGATCCGGCAGTCAGGACTTCACAGGTTAGAAGATATTCTTCAATCATTTCCTCTTCTGTGTTGCACGGAGGACATTTTGGACTTGTATAAATTCCTATTCTGTGTAAATGTTTGGCCAAATAATCATGTGCCGTAAGTAATCTAAAATTTGCTACTACAGGTTTTTGTGGGAGTTCTGGAATAATTTTGAATTTTTATTTAAAATGTTCCATTTTTTATTGTTTACTTTGTGAGATATTGATTTATTTTGTTAGTTTTTATATTGGTTTGTAGTTAATCTTTTTATGGATGTTAAGGGTAAGCTTTTATTTTTGTTCTGAAGTAAATGTGCACCTTTTTTGGTAAGATAATCGGCTGATTCATTTGCAGCAATTCCACAATCTGCAGGAATACACTGTAATACGAGGGTTGTTCAAAAAAGAATGATCACATATATTTTTGACAACGTAACTTCACTCATACTCATAATTTTGATGCTCCTTCTCAAAATGATCTCCCCTCAATGCGGTGCACTTGTACAAGCGTTTCTGCCAGTCTTCAAAGACATGCTGGAAACCATTTTTTGGGAGATCCTTCAAAATTGCCTCAGCAGTCTTCAACACTGCTTCTGATGATAGATAACACCTCCCACGAAGGCGTTTCTTCAGCTTAGGGAATAGAAAAATGTCACATGGGACTAAATCCGGATTATAAGGAGGGTGAGGGATGCACTTCACGTTGATTTTTGCAAGATATTCAGCAACAACATCGGTAATATACGGCCACGCATCATTGTGGAGCAGCATCCAGCCTACTTCACGGAAATGTGGCCTTTTGCGCCTGATATGGACTTGCAATGTTTTCAGGACATTCCCGTAGTATTGTCCAGTTACTGATGTGTGATGATGATGCGTATAAGGGCACTCAACTTCAGTGGTCATTAGCGGTTACTGATGTGTGTGCAGGTACAACATGCTGATAAACCATTCCATGAATATCAAAGAATGAGATGACCATAACTTTCCCAGCAGAAACAACCACATTTTCTTTTTGGGGGTTAGTGATGAAGGAGAGTTCCCCACTGACCTTAGCTATTTGCTCTCAGGTTCAAAACGATATAGCCAAGTTTCATCAGTAGTGATTACGTTTGAAAGAAACTCCGGATCTTCCTCTAACATCAACTTTAAGTGCATGCAGACCTGCATGCCAACGTCCTTTTGTTCGGGAATCAACAGTCTTGGAACCCTACGCGCACAAACACCTCATGTGTAATGTTTCTGTCACCAACGTGTGGGTGGATACCCAATGAAATGGACGGTTTTATTATGGTCCTTTATTTATGGTATGTCTCAGAATCTTGTAAAATGCAGTAAATAATCTCTACTAACCGTTTATATGAATACTTAATGAGTTAAAAGTGAGTTTCCATTATCGCCCAATAAATTGTCAGTAATATTGTTTGCATATAAGTGAATCACAGCTTCCTGCAGTTATAAGACTTTGTTTCTTACTGTTTTATGTTATTGGCTTGAATTGTTCAGTGGAATGCTTTATGGAGTGCTAAGTCAGTATTCGTTTTTTTCATGATGTACGAACTTATGTTTTTCGCATAGTACGAACTATGGTGTACTTTAAAGCCACAATGTTTACGTCTTCCAATGTTAAGTGTCATAGGAAGAAGATTAGGATGGGTGAAATGGTGCTAAAATGAGCCCAGGGTCCATAACGCTTAGAGCTACCTTGCCGACATTCAGTTTTCAAGATAAGGGTAAACCGCAGAAAAACCGGATAACTCATCCTGAACGATATTCGAACTCAGGACCTCTTGAACGTGAGGCAGACACGCTATCATCTACGTTAGCGAGGCGGGCTAAACAGCGACTTATACAACAATGCTAGTAATGTACACCGTTTCTACAAATACTTATATTAATTAACGTGGAGTAGATGGAAAGAAAGGTTAGAGTACAGATATAGCAGTGTAATATTTTTGTAGAATAATTGAAGTGAGTTAAACTTGTCAAGACTTGTCAAGCGGAGGTTAACCTTATGTAAGATAAAGGAGCTAGGAGATAAGGCTAACACGGTTGTCCGTGTTATTCAGGGAACCGATACCGCAAGGTTATCAATCGTACAAACAGTGCGAAATATACGTAACATTACTATCTGGTCGCCAATCTAGAAGATGATTAAATGTCCTATGGAGGGACAGCCACATTGCCGCTTCTTGCTGCGACGATTGTGATATTTGGAAATGAAATAATAACAAAGATTAGTAGCAAATAATATTACCTTAATACTTTTGTAAATGTATGTTTAGTTTAGATGTCATCTATGAGAAATCAAGTGACCTATTATCATTAAACGGGTTTCATAATATTTTATTATCTACCTATGTAGAGTAGATGGCAATAATTCTCTGTCTTTCCCCAGATTCTTTTCTCCTTGTTATTGCCACGAGACTATCCTGTGAGGTTATTTCTGTTGCTCGGGATTGAGTACTTGATGTACGAAGGCTGATCAACAAACACTAAGCCTGTTTTTTTCACGATGTTTATTACTGCAAATCACTGTTTACATGAATTTTTTTAAAGTAGTCCAGCCCAATTTCAATGTACTTCTTATAGCGTCTCTGCCAGGCCCTGAACACGTGCTGCAGACCATTCTTTGTCAGGTCCTTGAGTATCGCCTCAATTTGCATGAGTACTGCTTCAAACTTCTCATATTGAATACCCCTAAGCTTTGCCTTTAGTGATGGAAATAAATGGAGTTACAGGCTGCAAGATCGAGACTGTAAGGTAAATGTCGGACACCGGTAATGTTGAATCGAGCCAGCAACTGCAGGACTTTATTTGCGACGTGAGGCCGTGCATTGTCATGATGAAGTCGCCACCCAGTCCGAGAAATATGTGGTCTTTTCTATGCAATGTGCTTCCTTACTGTAGCCAATACTGACGTACAGCATGCTGCTGTAATAGTAGGTTGAGGGAAACTGATAATGCTGGTACATCATTTCATTATGGTCAGAATATCTGATTACTAGCACTTTAACTACAAATGGAACAACTATTGCCTTTTATGGTTTTGGAGATCCTGGCATTTTCCACAGTATGCCAAATTGTTTTCCTTGAGGATCATAATGATGCTAACATGACTCATAACCGGTGATAAACTTGTAAACTTGTAACCGTAAAATTGTCAAGTATTGAAAGCGTAGAGCCAGACTGAATAATTCAATGCCATAGCCGGGATTTGAACTACGGATTTTATAGTTTCCGTCCAGACGCTCTAAACCATTGAGCTACTATGTCCTACGCTCCGACATGTTCTTAAATTCTCCAACTGACTCGTGTTTTTTTCCGGTAAACCACTAGGAGTTCTCATAAACACATGAGACAACTACCTTAATGGCGACTTACTATGCTGTAAGTACTTTAAGGCCCGGGATTTATAGTTCGGACCACTATTAGGTACAATTAATGGAAATTAATTCTTCTTTCACACTAGCCGTGTGTAGGACACACTATGAAAGCGTAGAACCAGACTGAAGAATTCAATGTCATAGCCGGGATTTATACCACGGATCCTTTGGTTTCCGTCCAGCCGCTCTATACCATTGAGGTACTATCAACAACGTGCCGACTTGACATTAAATTCTCCAGAGTTCGAATCTCGGTCAGGGTGAGCTACCTGGATAAAGTTTTTCCAGGGTTTTCCCTTGTCCATACAGATGAATGTCGGGTAGCTCTAAGCTCCATGGAAACTGGACACATTTGAGCATCATTTCACCCATTTCATTCACCGTTCGATATGACTTAACGTTGGAGGACGTAAACTTAAAAAAAAAAAAAAAAAAAAAAAAAAAAATTCTCCAACTGACTCGTAGCATTGAATATTTCAGTCTAGCTCTAACCTTTCATAGTGTGCCTTATACACGGCTAGTGTATAAGAACAATTAATTTCTATTAATTGTACCTAACAATGGTCCGAACTTAAAGCCTGGACCTTAAAGTACTTACAGCATAGTAAGTCGCTATTAAGATAGTTGTCTGATGTGTTTATGAGAACTCCTAAGTGGTTTACCGAGGAAAATACGAGACAGTTGGAGAATTGAATGTCATGTCTGCACGTTGGCCATAGTAGCTCAATGGTTTTGAGCGGCTGGACGAAAACCAGAAGATCTGTGTTTCAAATCCCGGCTATGGAATTGAATGATTGTCTGGCTCTACCCTTTCATAGTGCGTCCTACACACGGCTAGTGTGAAAGAACAATAAATCCCAGTAATTGTACCTAATAGAGGTCCGACCTATGAAGCCCGGGGCTTAAAGTACTTACAGTACAGTAAGTCGCCATTAAGGTAGTTGTCTCATTTTTCATGAGAACTTCTAGTGGTTTACCAGAAAATACACGAATAAGTTGGAGAATTTAAGGTCATATCGGCACGTTGCCCATAGTAGTTCAATGGTTTAGAGCGGATGGACGGAAACCAAAAGATCCGTGGTATTAATCCCGGCTATGACATTGAATCTTTCAGTGTGGTTCTACGGTTTCATAGTGTGTCCTACGCACCGCTAGTGTGAAAGGTCAATTAATTTCCATTGTCAAGGATTGTCAACCATTGGTTAATCTTATGTAATACAAAACTGCGTGAGGAGATAAGGTCGACACGATTGTCCGTGTTATTCACGGAACTGATACCGGAATCTTTTCAATCGTACATAAAGTGTCAAACATAATGTTACTTGTGGGTTCGTAGACTTAAAAGTCCAAGTTGCAGAAATTCCCATTAATTTCCCATTCCAATAAATGCTCTTTATTTCTGTAGAATCACACTGTTTGTAGACCCTTGGCAGCAAGATGATGTAACATAAACCAACAAATCTCTCGTCACTTCTGCACACGTAAATAAACAGAAGAGCTCACTTTCAAATCTCAGCTGCAAGATTCCACTTATGTCTGTCTTGGAGAGCAGCGGCTTCCTTTTTATATACCTCTACTAGTATTTCTAGAAAGAACTCGAATGTTCTGTAAAAAAAGAAATCGAACATTCCAATCTGTTTCGGCAAACTTTTGCCTCCGCATTGCACTATTTGCCTCAATGTGCGATTCGGCCGCGCTTGTCGCAACATTGAGATCGCTCGCACTGCTCCCTCCTCAAAGCTGGTCGTCCCAAACAGCACCATAGTAGCGGGCCAGGCGATCCAGGTGTACAACCAACATCTTTCCTCGGGGCAACTTCCGGATGTGGTAGACCACACACAGCTGGTGCGTTGGAGATACCAAAGTGCACAACTGTGAACTGCCAGAGCCATTGGCCTGTCGAGGATGCGGTGTCCTCCTTGTCTCTTGAGTCTGGAGCCGCCTGCCAGTAACCCGATTTCAGGTCCTGGGTGGAGAACCCCTTCGCACCAGCAAGCGTGTCCAGTGTGTCATTAATTCGGGGTGAAGGAAAACAGTCCTTCCTGGTGATAGCGTCCAACTTCCTTTAGTCCATGCAGAAGCGTAGCTCGCGGTTCTTCTTCGTCACCAGAACTACAGGGGAACACCAAGGGCTCTCAGACTCTTCAATCACTTCCCTGGATTTCATGTCCTCCAGCATATCCCGTGCCGTCACCTGCTTTGCCAGCGGAACGCGTCTGTGTGGTTGCCGAATAGACCTGGCGTCTTTGGGGTCGATGCGGTGGAGCACTCGGTCCTTGCTGCCGTAGTCACGGTTTCCTTGGCAGAAAACACGCTGGTATCGTCTCAGCAGTCGTCGAAATTTCTCCGACTGTTCTGCAGTCAGGTGGTCGGCAGTCCTCTCCAGTAAGCCTTCCTTTCGGGTTCCCAGGTGTTGCGCCGGCACCCTCATCAATCTGGTCTATTGGTGTTACGCTGACCACGGGCTCGCACGTCCCCAGCTCCGTCCTGGACTGGACTTCGTTCTCGGTGCCTTCTCGGTGTCTTCTGGGTGGAGCACCCTCATTGTCACCTCCTCTCGGCACGGCAACAATGTCTTGCGTAAAGAGAGGCCGTGCACAGGCGGCTTCTGGTCCAACATCAACTTCTTTGTCATTTGTCCTTCCAGTTACGCCGTCACCACCACCTCGTTTCTCACGAGGACAACCACGTCTTTCCTCAGTATGATCAAGGCTATCTTCGGGTTGCCGGAGTATTTCCTCTTCTTCATTGAGCTGCAAGGCCTTCCTGCCGAAGTCGACCGTCGCACCGTGACCCCGGAGGACATCCAGTCCCAATATCACTTCCTCAGCCACCTTAGCGACGAACACCCATCGATGCACGGCACTCCGTCCCAAGGTCAATGTCAGCAGAGTCTCCTTCTCCACAGGCAATGTGTCACCCAAGGCCATCACAAACTATTACGGTTGGCTCAGTTTGATTAGCAGCAAACCCCTGCCTACATCAGTTTGTTGAGGTTACGGCTGCCCCAATGTTCACAAGCACGCGGCATGGCTTCTCTCTCACCCAACCGTCTACGATGAAGCTGTTATTCTACCGTCGTCTGACGGAGCGCAGGACCACTCGTGGGGATGTTGGTGAGGGCGCCGACGTGCTCCTCACCACGCGAGCATTTTAATGTTCTCCCGGCTCCTCCCCCTGGCGTGGGCAGTCTCCCTACAGGCGTCCTGGCTGGCCACACCCTCAACATACGTTACTATGTCCTAGTCGGTATCCCTCGGCTGAGCTTCGGTCTCCAGTGTAGTGGATAATCCTTGTTCTTGTCGTCGGGTTATGAGGTTACCTTGGACACCTCCAGTCTCAATGCTGCTATTAGCGCCTCGTGGATGGTGTTGTACTCGCCGAGCATTAGCTGCTGACGTATCTCGTTGTTTCTTACCACACCAACGAATGTGTAGGTGGCATCCCAGGATACGGTCATTGGTGGAAGGTCGGGTAAGGCTTTGCTGGCCAGCTGTTTGATTACCAGGGTGAACACCTGCAGCGTCTCCCATGACTGCTGTGTCCTTAACTTCAAATGGCTGCGGTAGGCTGCGGTTAGGCGGTGGTTTCCAAAGCAGTTTTCCAGGCTTCCCACATGTCCCTGGACGCCGCCGCTGTCGGGACCGCGTTCAGAAGCTCTGCGGCCCATCCCTGGAGGCTGGCTATTAGCTGTGCAGCCTCTTCCTGAGGTGACCACCTTTGCTTGGCCACTGTTTCGAATTGACAGCGGAAGTCTTCGAACGTTGACGTGTCGTCGAACCTCGGTGATTTGAGGCGCGCAGATGTTGTGTCTCATTCCTGTGCGTCAGCCTCACAGTCCTTGAAGCTCCTGCCGATGATGTGTTCCACCATGGCGTCCAGGAACTTGGTGCTGCTGTCGGCCTTTCCCTCTAGGCCATTAACGCAGTTCGCCAGGTTTTATTCGAGCTCGCCCAACTCCGTGACGTCCTTCTTCAAGCCGGCCAACTGCTACTCAAATTTGGCGGCGAGGGCTTCATTCGCAACCTTCACTTCAGATAATTCCGTCTTCATTTCCGTGGCCAGGCTGTGGGTCGCTGCTCTCATTTCCGTGGTAATTCGGTCATCTTCGCGGTCATCGTCGAGGTCAAGTTGCAATTTGTCTGCCCCATCTTCGCAGCAAAAGTTTCATTCGCCGTCTTCATTTCTTTCAACTCGGCGGTGAGTTTCTCGTTAGCCGTCTTCATTTATTTCAGATCCGTGGCCAGGTTGTTATTTGCCGCTTCTGTTTTCGCAGGGAGGTTGTCATTCGTTGTTGTCATTTCAATCAACTCCTCTAGAATTTTTCTGCAATGGAGCGTCCATCATCATATGTGCCACTCCTGACACCAATTGTGACTTTGTACGTTCGTAGAATTAAAAGTAAAAGTTGCAGAAATTCAAAAAGATCTTTATTTCCTTAGACACACTGTTTGTACACCCTTCGCAGCAAGATGACTTATCGTAATCCAACACAATCTCTGATAACTTTTGAACACCCAAATAAACAGAAGAGTTCACTTTCAAATCACAGCTGCACGACTGCCATTAATTCTGTCTTGGAGAGTAGCGGCTTGCTTTGTATATACCTCCACTCATATTTCCAGAAACAAATCAAATGTTCTGTAACAAACAAGAAATCCAAACTTCCAGTCTGCTATCTGTCTGTTTATCTGCTTCGGCAAGCTTGTATCTCCGCGCTGCACTATCTGTCTCTTTTTGCACGTCGGCCGCGCTTTTTGCAACAATGCGTTCGGTGACAGCAAGTAACAATACTATGTGGTGGCCAATCTAGAAAGTGTTAACTTTCCTATGGAGACAGAAGCGACGTTGCGCTTATTGCTGCACCGATTGTTAAATTTGGAAATGAAATAATAACGAAAATAGCAGCAAATAATGCTACCTTAATAATTGTGTAAATGTATCTTTAGTTTTGATGTCATCTATGAGAAATCAAGTTACCTATTGTCATTAATCGGGTTTTATAATATTTTATTTTCTATCTATGTAAAGTAGATCGATATAATTTTCTGATTTTCTCCAGATTCGTTTCTTCTTGTTATTGCCACGAGACTCTCCTGTGAGGTTATTCCTGTAGCTCGGGATTGAGTACTTGATGTACGAGGGGTGATCAACAAAGACTGAGACTGAATTTTTTCACAGATGTTTATTAATGCAATTCAATGCTTACATGATCTTTTGTAAAGTAGTCCACTCCGACTTCAATATACTTTTTATAGCGTCTCTGCCAGTCCTTGAACATGTGCTGCAGACCATTCTTTGCCAGGTCCTTGAGAATGGCCTCACTTTGCTTGAGTACTGCTTCAGAGTTCTCATATCGAATACCCCTAAGCGTTACCTCTACTGATGAAAATAAAAGAAGTCACAGGGTGCAAGAATGAGGCTGTAACGTGAATGCGGCACAAAGGTAATGTTGAATCGAGCCAAAAACTGCATGACTTCATTTGCGACGTGAGGCCGTGCATTGTGATGATGAAGTCGTCAGCCAGTCAGAGAAAGCTCTGGTCCTTTCTTTGAAATGTGCTTCCTCATTGTGGCTAATACTGACGTAACAGTAGTGTGGGGAGTGGGGAGCTGCATGCTGGTAAATCATTCCATTACAGTCAAAAAATATGAGCATCACTTTCCGTACAGATGGAAAAACCTTTGCCTTTCTTTCTTTTTTTTTTTTTGTGTTGGAGAACCTGGCGATTTCCACATTGTATTGGCTTGTTTTCCTTCAGGATCATAATAACGCAACTGGTCAACAAAAGGCAAAGCACTAGAGTATTCGATTTGAGAACTCCGAAGCAAGGCTCAAGAAAAGTGAGACAATTGTCATGGACCTGACAAAGAATGCTCTGTAGCACGTGTTGAAGGACTGGAAGAGACGGTATAAAATGTGCATTGACGTAGGAGAGGACTAGGGGACTACTTCAAAAAAGATCATGTAAACATTGAATTGTAGTAAAAAAATCTGTGAGAAAAGCTGTCTCATACTCTGATGATCAGCTCTTGTCTATGCATGTACATTAATTTTTAATTACACATTAAAAAGCATTGAGTCCTATGTGATCTATTAATAGACGAACCATAGATCGCTTTGTTAACTTTTACTGAGTGAAGTTCTATTTTTCACAGAGTTCTGCACGATATGCTAAAAGGTATATTTACAAAATAATGTATTACTTTGTGACGTTGCTCTATTCATTTCGAGTAGTAAGGATGGTAGTACGCCCAACATGCATATTAAAAGAGAAAACTGGATGTTTATTCAATACCTCTATGTTGTGAGTGAATTGCTACATCATATCATTTTATTTTCGTACAAAAAATGTACACAAAGTTCCGTATGTGCAAAGAATGTTTATGCAATAAACGTAGTAGGTAGAAGCTGTGCAGACAAATCAAGAGATATTTTTTAAAGGACAAATGTTTTGATATACGAGTAATACGCTTAGGGTAACAGAATCAATAAATTGCTACACCTAATATGTGGTCGAAAAAGATAAATGTTCCAAAATGAGCAGAAATTGGCGAGTTAGGTAAATCATTCATAGGAATTGCCTAAGACAACAAATGAATGTTCCAACATGCTCAGTTCCCTCAACTGCTAAGTTTTTAAATGTGAACCTTACGGACTGACTTGTAGAGGTATAGCTGCTTTACGACCAGGAAGAATGTCAGGAATATGTTGTTGTTGTCAAATGCTAGGCTTTGGCAATGAAGCCATTGGTTCTCTTGTTCTCCAATATTTCTGTGTAGTGGATCCGGCAGTCAGGACTTTACAGGTTAGAAGTTGTTCTTCGATCACTTCCTCTTTGTTGCACGGAGGACATTTTGGACTTGTATAAATTCCTATTCCGTGTAAGTGTTTGGCCAAATAATCATGTGCCGTAAGTAATCTAAAATTTGCTACTGCAGGTTTACGTGATATTTCTGGAATAATATCTAAAATTCTATATAAAATATTCCACTTTTTGTCGTTTGCTTTGTGAGATATTGATTGATTTTCTTTGTTTCTGTATTTGTTTGTAATTAATTTTTTATGGATGTAAAGGGGACGTTTCTATTTTTGTTATGAAATTAATTTGCACCTTTTTGGCAGGAAAATCAGCTGATTCATTTCCAGCTAATCCACAATGTGCATATATCCACTAATATTTACTTATTTTCTGTTATTTTTGAAGTTATTGGATCATTTTCTGACATTCTTTAGTTTGAATTGACCTCATTTTCTATGCACTTATAACAAACGAAGCTGCTTTACAATCAAAAAGTATGGCAGCATTTTTGAATTTATCTATTCTGTATAGAATTCGTTGGAGTAAGATATGAATAGCCGTTACTTCTGCATCAAAATTTGTTGTGTGGTACTCTGCTGGTTGATAGAATGAAAACAGTGTACACTTAATTCCTGCTCCTGAGTTGTTGTCCAAATTAGATCCATCTGTATGGATATGCAACCATTCCTCAGGTGGGTATCTATTGTTCACAGTTTCTAGTTCTACTATTTTTATTACAAGTTTGGAAGTTTCTGATTTTGTAACTATTTTTTCTAAACCTAATTGAATATTAATTGGTTCAAAAGTCAGTGTTTTTTTTTTATTAAGATGTTTTCTTCAGAATTAGGAAGATTCAGATCTATTTTTAATTCCATAACTTTGTGTAGGAAACTTATTTATGCTTTAATCCTGATTGGTTGTAGTAATCTTTTCTCCCATTTTGTTGTTTTTAACCGCAACATTTTCTCATTTTGTGTTAGTGCCTGCTCTTCTTAAGTTAGACGTATTGTATAGTTCGGAGTGAAGGTTTGCATTACTGCAATTGGAGTTGATTTTGTTGCAACGGCTATTAGTCACAGGGCCGGATTCTGGCATAATTCTAAGTGATTTATTTTAGAATTGTTTGCTGTAATTATTACCTCTGCATTATAAAGAAGTATTGGTTTGATGAATGTTTTGTATGAAGTGTTCAGTTTCTCTCGATTACTGCCCAACTTGACTCCAGCTAATCTTTTTAAAATTAAAAATTTTGTTGTTGATTTGTTTACTACTGCTTCGATATGATGTCTCCAAGATAAATTTAAAAAAAAAAAAATGTGCCTAAATATTGCGGTTTCATGTCTTTGTTTCAGATATGCTTTCTTGAACTGCAGATTTAGTTTAGGGATTTTCTTTTTAAGCTAAATACTTCTTAATGTTGTTTTATCAGTATTTATCAACATTTATGTATTTGGGATGCAAGGGGTAGTGATGTGCATTCCATAACCTCTCCTATGCAAACCTCATTCTCAACCTGCCCGTGGGGCAACCTGCTTTCACCAATGAGGCTCTGAGGACCGAGCATTAGCAGTATAACTATGTACATCAGAAATAGAGGAAATGCTATTTCATCTCTTACGCTGGCCTGTCACGGCGTACAAATGTTCCACAATTGGTGATTGTGAGAAAAGCCGATGAACTTTCAAACTCCTTCCGGCCAGGTCCAATGGAGCCATTAACCAAAGACAGGTGTGGCCCTCCAGACATACTGGGGGTTAAAGGGAAGTGGATGATGTAATCACCAGTACAAGCAAAATAATTGGTGCGCACTTATAAACGGTTACATTTATGTTAGTTAAAACATGACAACTCCTTCAGATATTGAATGTCAGGAATATTAAGATTAGCAGTCTATATAATATATCACTATCCCTCATAAGGAAGTACAGAAGGAGTTTTAGACCCTCCTAGTGCAAGAGACAGTACCAAAACAGCACTTGCGTGCATTCTGCAGCCAGTAACACAAAAATGGTATTATTATGGTCCTTTATTTATTTTATGTCTCAGAATTTTGTAAGATGCAGTAAATAATCTCTACTAACTGTTTATATGAATACTTAATTAGTTCATAGTGAGTTTCCATTGTACACACCCAATAATTTGCACTAATATTGTTTGCATATAAGTGAGTCATAGCTTCCTGCAGTTATAAGACTTTGTTTCTTACTATTTTATGTGATTGGCTTGAATTGTCCAGTAGAATGCTCTTTGAAGTGTGAATTCAGCATTCGTTTTCTTCATGATGTAATATAGTTACAAGGTGTGTGTCTGATATCTAAGATCAGCCACACGGGTGCATAATTAAAATAAATCTAAATTATAATAAATGCACTAAATATGTATCTACGCAACTATTTATTGTAATTTTTTCAAATGCTGAAAAAGGAGCGCAGTAATTTTAATTACGGAACACAAGGGAAAAGCAACTAAATTAATTATAAACCTTTGTTATTAATTGACTTTGGCAACTATAGCACCTGCATGTAATATAACTAATTTTCTAGTGTAATCAATCGGTACAATGGGAATAATTTCTAAAATTGCGATTTATCAATTGACAAAGTCGTAATGTCAAATATATCATCAGTGATGTTCCGACACTAAAAGATGTTTGTCATTGTCGCCATCATCGTATACAAATCATCAACCTCAAGATTCTTGCTTCAGCAATCTATTTCATTTTCCAATAATTATCAATACTTTCAGTCCTCTGGTTAAAACAAAACCTATACCATTAAAGGAAGCCGCCAGAACGCCATTCTGGGGTGAAATTTCACAAAATTCGTTATAGCCAAAATAACCGTCCCTGATGTTTGTAGAAGTGAATAATGTGACTTTGTGGGTTCGTGGAATGAAAAGTCCAATTACACCACTCAACAATGTTCTTTATTTCCACCGTCTTACTGTTTAACACTTGCCAATTACACAAAATTACTTGCTGCACACAATTACAATTTACCAGTTCGTCCGTTGCAACTTCACTTGTACTCGCGATTACATAAACTCCGATACTCATACACAGTTCGTACAGTCCCGTTGCACAACCCTTTCGTTCATTAACACGTCACTGACTAACTCTTACACCAGGAACTGCGACTGTCTTCTCGCTCACACTCACTAACCAACTGATTGACCAATACAACCAACAACTGAACTAACTACACCAAAACCAACTCAACAACTGACTCACACTGTCTGTCTGTAACCCTCTTTATAGGAATATCGCCGGTTTCTGGTGTTTACACGATTGTTCTGGTAACAGAAAGATCGAGAACCAGGTGGAAGGAAAACAGACGCACAATTATGTTTCTTTCCGACCGCTGGCTGTCACCACTATAAGACAAACGAGGGAAAGGCGTGGCTAACCGAGCCTCCCCTGTCTTCCGTTGCCAGCTGCTCACAGGGTGTTTCAGCGCTCCCCGTTACAATAACGATATTTATTTTCCTGTCCTATAGTTTTAAAAGTCCTAAATATACTAATTTTGAAAACACTGCACAGTGTGCCACGTCCCCTATTAGTCATTTGTAACTGTGTTCTCTCCTTAAAGTACTTACAGCATAGTAAGTCGCCATTAAGGTAGTTGTCTCATGTGTTTATGAGAACTCCTAGTCGTTTACCGGGAGAAACACGAGTCAGTTGGACAATTTAATGTCATGTCGGCTTGTTAGCCATAGTAGCTCAAATGGTTAGAGCGGCTGGACGGCAACCAGAAGATCCGTGGTTCAAATCCCGGCTATGGTATTGAATTTTTCAGTCTGGCTGGACCCTTTCAAAATTTATAATTTGTTTATTCCGGAAAAAACTGTGCCCACTGTCAAAATTTGGGACTGCTGAAACATCAAGATTTCATTAACTTTAAAGGGGGAACAATTATTATGTGGCATAGGCTTCAAGTGGAAGAAAACGAGGAACAACAAGCTCTTGTTACAGGAAAGTTATATGAGACATTGATGCGTGTCATTTACGTGCCATAAAAAAGGTTTAGAGACGAAGGAAGGTCGGTTGTGTATGAAGGTGAAACACATCTCCATACGAAGATAGACTAACTCACTTCCATGCGCTAACAAGCCACAAATGTTTCTTTTCCTGTAAATTAAAACAATTGTGAGAGAAATTAATAAAACGGTAATGAAAATCTGTTGTTTCTCAGTGGCTAAAATAAGCAAGTGCTCATATATCTTAAGGCATGCGGTTTACTAAAGATGAGTCTGTGAAATATGACCGTACTCCATTGTCTTCCATCTTCTAGCGCTAGCAGAAGGTGCAAGTGACGCTAAGGCATAAACTCTCTCCAGTGTGCGAAGAAAGGTCACCGGCACAGAACTATCGTCGCTACTGTACAGTATAATTTAAATGTGTGATCAATACTGAAATAAAATACGAGTTCTGGTGAATTCGTAATAAATATGTTCTATCCTCTAGCATTTAATATGAAAGAAACTGCTTTAGCTTTGAATAATTGTTTACTTAGGCATCAACTGCTAAAGGAATGTGGAAGTTATAGTTTGTAGGACTTTCTGACAGGAACCAGCATTTGAAAGGTTTCACGGCAGAAAATTAATGGAGGATAAACGAATCTCAGAGCAAACATTTCTTCGATATGTTCTTTACTACCGTGTAAATGACGAGAGGTCACAAGTTAGCTTAGGAAACGCTTTACGTATTTCTCATGTAAGCATACACTTTTCATTATTTTTACACACACAAATTTATGGTTTCACTTTACGATGTACGATGTCCTCGGCGGTGTTCTTCATTCCTTTGTGCTCGTAATTCAAATTTCATTAAGGAAAATATATTACTACTGGTGCTAACAACACGGTCTCGCCTCTAGTTATCCTTAACAACAACTCCCTTCCTCACATGATGTTATAGTTAAGATGTAACAGAAAACCAAATGGCGCGTAACCACTGGTTAGCGGCTTTAACGAGTGGTTCAGCTTCAACCAGACCTTAGAGAATAGCTCTGATTTTCGCATGAATCACTGATAATGGATGCAGTGATTCCTGGAACAACACAAGCAATTCCGTTATCTTATTTCATTCAGTCTTATTATCGATATCCTTACAAGTTCATTTGACCTTTACATCACACTGAATAAACAAAAGGTGCACAAGTTTCTCATAATATATGTCATCTACCTAAATAAAGATAATTATTTGTAAACATATTTTACTATACATGTAGTAAGTAGATAGAGGAAGTTGAATCAATACTTAAAATATAACATTAGAAGCGGTTAAATGCAGCTTTAGAATGACTAACCTACTATTTGTTTTAAAGGAAAGGTGTTTGTCCTTGAGCGCTGCTAGGTGAGCAACCAATCGGAGTCCTGCGGTGTTGTCGTATTGCATTACCGCTAAGTGGTGTGTGACGAGCGCCAACCTAACCAATCTCTAATAAATACCATCCGCACTAAGACAAAAATTAAGATTTTGCAAAAACTGATCCATGATGAGGCTATAGGGTAATGTATTTAACATAACTTTTTTTTTAATTTTTTAATCTGCAGCTTAGCTAGAGTCTAAACCTGGACTTGTTGTGGTCTTTAATTACAAATAATACACATTGAATTAATAAATAAAAGATTTCTTCTTGCAGACGAAACTTACGCCTACATTAACTAACCTAATGACCACTATCTTCAGTGGCCTTACAATTAAATCTAACCTAACAGCAGCCTAATTACTATGTTACATTTTCTAATAAATAACTGAATTACAACTGAATAATAAATTATACTGATAGAAGGCTGCTGACTTATTTCTAATATTTTGGCCTGCAACTGAAGGCTTCCCAACCTTGTATCCTGAAGTCCATTAAATTTTGTTGAAACTCCATGTTGAGTGGACATCCAATATTTACTTAACAGTTGTAGGTGTTTTCTTTAGTTATTTCATCTTACTCCATGGTCCTGGTTACCTTCGACGATATTTGAGTGCTTTTTGATGTGTTGTTTGGGTTTCTTGTTCTTCTCCGCAAATTCATATTGATCTCCTTCCAATAAATGTTAATATTAGACGATGCCATCTCTTTATGAAGGTCCTATGAATGTTAATCCTCTTCCAATAGATGTTGATGTTAATTCATGTCATCTCTCTGAGTAAATCTTGTTGATCTCCTCAATTGTATCGAGGTATTATCTTGATGTGTTGTGCCTCTTCTTCAATTTGTAGTTGTGCTCTGTTCTGGTTGTAGTTTTGCATGGCTAATTTGGATACTAGTTCTGTCATAATTTCCAACTGTTTATAATGTTCTTCTTTCCTCACTATATTCCATATTTTTTCTACCTTATTGTACTGCATTCAAACAATGAATGCTCTGGGTTCTCTGGAACATTGCAGATATCACAATTACTATTTTCGTTTTTGCCTGTTCGATTGAAATATGTATCATACGGTGCAGGTCCTGATATATAATGTATAACTCTCTTCCTCGGTTTCAAGTGCCTCATTCGTAACCTTACCTTTATGTTTGGTAATATCTCATAAGTTCTCCTTCCCTCATCCGCGTTATTCCACTCTCGTTGCCAATCATTTAAAACTTTATTCCTAATTTCAGTTTTAGATTTACATTGTTCGCCGATCAACTTGTACACATTTATTAAGTTCTGTTTCTTTAACCAATAATTTGCTGCACTTAATTTCATTACATAATCAATTGGCCATATTCCCATAATTACAACAAGTCCCATTGTAGATGTTGTCTTAAATGCTGCTTGTCCTTTAATAATTATCTGTCGTTGAGATCTGCGTAATAATGTTATGTACTTCTTGTATTTTAATATGTGTGCCCAGCTACTTGCTGCATATGCAACAATTCCTATTGTTATGCTTGTGTTATGAATGTTAATTGCCTCTGCAGGTACTCTGAAGTTTTTCTGAACCATTGATGTTAACTTCATCGTCACTCCTTGTGCTTTGTTTCTTGTATAATCAACATGATTTGAGAAGGTTACTTTCTCGTCCAAGAGTATCCCCAGATATTTATGTTGTTGTACTCTTGCTATTGATCGGTTCATGATCTTAATACTGGAATTTCTCTTCAGTCTTCCTCTAAGCAGCATGTATACGGCTTTTGCTGGAGCTATCGTTAATTTAACCACCTGACACCACTTTTGTAGTGTATCTATAACTATTTTACATTTTTCTTCGATTTGAATTCGGCTATTTCCATCGATTATAATCATTAAGTCGTCTGCGTATGCTATAATTTCCGTAGTTTCTGTGAGATTCCCTATTTTCTCAAGTATGGGTTCTGTTAAAATATCCCAAAAGACCGGTCCTAATATAGATCCCTGAGGGCAACCTCTAGTAATATATTTTGTTAATTTCTTGTGTTCTCCTATCACAGTAGCTCTTTGGTTTTTACAGTAATCCTTTGATATTTTATACAGACTACGAATAATCTCTTTGTCTTAGTATACTAAATAGTTCAGGCCACCATAGGTTATCGAGTGCGCCTGATACATCGAAAAATACACTTATAACATATTTTTTTAACATTTTCCTGTACACATAGTGGGGTCTTGTTTATTGCGTCTTCAGTAGATTTTGCCTTCATGAAACCAAGTTGCTTATTGGTCATACCTATCATTACCCTACATTCCATAATTTGTTTGAAAATTAAACGCTCTTTTGTTTTCTCCATAGTATTGAGTAAGCAGATAGGCATATAACTTTTCACATTTTGGGGATCTTTGTCCTTGCCTTTTTTCAATATCACCACTTTTCTTACTTCCAACAATATGGTATGGGTCCAAAAATTAAACAATTATTAAATAGTTTACATAGATGTGGTGCAATTCTCTCTTCCAAGTTTTGTGTTACTTCAAATGGTACACCATCGGGTCCTGGTGCTTTTCCTTTTTGCCCCTCTCTTATGGTCAGTTTTACTTCCATGACATCAAATGGATATATAATCCTTGCGCCATGGTATTCCTCGCTAAAACGATCACGTTTATATATGTGTTGCTCGTTATCGTCATTTATTGCATCTGCTGGTAACAATTTGTCCATTAGATAATTTGATGATTCCATCCATGTAGTAGTATATTCTCCATTTTCCTTCTATAGAGTAGATAAAGCGTCTGGTGCCGAAATTTTCTCCATTACTATTTTGTAGGGAATTCCCCATATGTTGTTCGTTATCTTGTCTTGTACAAAGTTATCCCACGAAGTTTTCCTTACAGTTCAAGTTCTTGTTTATATTTTTGTTTGATTTCTCTATATATCTTCAACGTTCTTTCTTTTTCCATTCCTATTTGCGAGTGTTGGTAAATACTTCTGGCTTCGGTCATTCCAAATCTTGTATTCTGTTTTCCTCATTCTCGCTTTCAACATAGATTTGTGCATTGCTTGTTGTATACGTTCAGTAAATATTTTTGAAATACGGTCGATATTCTGATCTTGATATAGATCTGGAATTATTACTTGTTTTTGTAGTTTACTCCAATCCGCATTTCTTGTTATATATCTTTTGTATGAGAGAGTATTCATTATATTCTCATTTTCATCTTGAACTATGTAGTCAAACATAATCAAAGTGGTCACTGGTAGTTAGTTGTGTTTCTTTCCAGTTGCATATTTTGCTACATAGCCTCTCGCTAACGTGACGTCGATGTTTTCTTTAGCTTCTGCTCGATTCTCAAAGGTGTAGGGATTATAAGGCTGGTTTACAATTTACAGTTGATATTCGTTTAATACCTCCACTAATTTCTCTCTTTTTCATCCCGTGTTTTACTCCACCAAAGCTTTGATTTTACATTAGCATCTATTGTCATAACTATAGCTGAATTCTGATACGTATCCAATATACCTCTCATCTTATTCAGATGAATTTCAATGTCATCCATGTATTGAAAGTGATGATTGGTTAGAGTAATAATTTTTCCCTTACATGTTATTTCTAGGCAATTGACATGTTCGTTACAAAATTGAGACATTTTTAGAACCTGGATATTTTTGTTCAGAATTATTGTAGCTGCTTTAGGATGTTCGCCATGTGAAATTATTCTAGCCGTAACTGGCTGATGTACCAATTTACCTTTGAATTCATACGGTTCTTGTATGCAAACAATATCTAACTTCATTTCCTCTATTAGTTTCCTAATCTCCATCATTACTGCTCTACTTATCTGTGCATTTATTTGTCCAAGTCTTAAAGTTCTGCTTAACATATTTTCTCTTTTATCCGTCAAAGTTAGTTCTGGATATTAATCTCTGTTTAAATTGATTATATGTTGAGCAATCTATTCCTCCCGTGAAGTTCTTTTTTCTTAATGTACATGGTACACATATACCTTGTTGTTGTTTTTTGTCACAGTCTTTCTTAACGTGATCTTCTTCACCACAATGTCCACATATCTGTCTTTTCTTTTTAGAGTATTTGGCGTCGTGGCCTAGATCTTGGTATTTCATGCATCGCGCTACAACAACGAAATCTTTGACACCCCCAGCCTGGAATCCTAGATACACTCTGCCCTGATAGATGATTCTCTTTCTAAAATTTGGATCTACTTCAATAACACGATATACTGTCGATCTTTGTCTTGGTCCTGTTTTGAATTTAAAGAACACGTGATTTTCAAATTATTGCCACGCAATATCCTTAAAGTTCTGTTCATGTAAATACCTTTTTAGGTCTTCTTTTTCTGCCGCATTTTAATCATGTAAAATGACCAATGGATTACCCCTTTTAGCTTTCTCAATTTTGAGATCTTGACTTATTAAATATTTGCTATTTATTACTTTTTTCTGCTTCTTCATTCGTTTCGGTTTCAATAATTAATGATTTTTCTGTTGTTCTCATGTAACTAATTCGAACTTTTTCTTCTGCAGGCTTAAGGTTTCTTGTAACAATATCCTGTACTTGTCTTGTTGTTTGTGCTTTTAATGAAGTTACAAAAACGGTATGTTTTGGTTTCTGGGCTGCTTTGGTAATTTTGTCTAAATTAGGAATTAAATCTTGTTTAGGTGTTGATGCTCCTTGTGCATATGACACAGTATGTGATTTCATCAGTTTGGGTGTTTTGACTTCTCCCTCCAGGGGTGCCTTTTCAGCTTTCATTTTCTCGTATGCCTGAAATATTTTCCCAAGTAGGTTGAAAAGTATACGTTTGTTTGGAGCCCTCATCTTATCTGTTCCAACAACACCATTGATTTCGGCCATTATGGATGAAATATAAGTCCCTTCCACGTTGGGCTCGAACTCGTTCCCTGCTTCTTGCTGTTTACAGACACCCTTGAAGTAATAAACAAATAACATATTTACATCACAGGAGAGACTCGCAGGACCACTTTCCCACGTTTGTATTTATCACACAGAGAATTATTGCTCATAAAATTTGTTTTTCCATTCTCTTTCCTGCTAACACATACATATGTGCGGTGTTTGACTCAACATATTAAATTGTCATTGTGCTAGGAGCTAAATGAAACGCCATCTCTTTTCTGAGTCTTCATAGAGAGTGCAGAATTCAATATAAAATTCACTCCTTTTAAAGATGAACCAAAATTGATTACTTATATTTCTCATTTATGGCGCTTTAATGTTAACTTTTCCGTTTTTATGAACTGTACTTTTGTTGCATTTTGTTTATTTTTCTCTCTTTTAAGCACGCTTTTTTACGTTATTTGCATGTACACTCCTTTTTGAAGCTATTTACTTAATTCTGCTGTGTGTAGTATTGTTATAGTCTCTTAACGAGTCACTGGATACGTGTTTACGCAGTTATCGTTATCGATGTAGATAATGATACTGCTTCCGCGCGTTAACAAAAACAACACTTGCTCTCAGGCGAAAACGTGTGCAGGAGATATTTTTCCTGGAGGAGTCGGGGGAACTATAGTATCAGTTGGAGATGACGTCATAAGTAAATGGACTACCTTGAAAGAAATCTCTGTTCACTCGCTCGCATCCTGTACTGAGCACTGCTGGTGCTAGGGCGAATGTTTAATGAGACAAGTAAACCATGTTAATATGTTGAAAGTAGAGCCGTAATCTTTCTCAGATAATGTTAGGGTTACGTCAGCACGTTGCTCACAGACGTATTCTCGTGATAGGAACTGCACCCGTCATACAATCAACATTTTACTTCTCACAAGTGAAATCGTAAAAATGCCAAAATTAAACGAAAGTAGTAGACAGCTTCTTGAGAAAGTGAGTGACTCAGTTTGATGACAGTGTGTTTTGTACAGATGACAAAAAAAAACTGTTTTAAAGGTTGTGTGATATTAAAGTCAGTGAAGAAAAGCTTTTTATTGTGCAGGAGAATATCGGGCGCGAAAAGCACATAAAGGAAAGTTAGACAAGTCACTTACTTCTTAATCAAAGCTCGGGGGAATCTTCCAAAATATCTATTGTTAATAGATGTGTGTGAGGAACGTTGGTTTCTGCCAATAGTCCGTTAGCAAAATAAAATAACCTTACTTTACGGCAATTTCTCTAGCATTATACTTATGGGACAGAAGATTCCGGATGAATCTACACTTAGAAATGGTTACTGGTAAGGTGTTACGGAATTTCAATAGTAAATTACGTGATTTTGTAAGCAAATAACAAAATGTTTGTTTCAATAGACGAGACAAGTGATAAAGAGAGCCGTGATGTTACAAATGTTATTACATTAGAAGTAGACAACATTCCAAAAATGTTTCTTGCTATGAGGGTAGTAAATGAGAAGGTTAACTAACAATGTACATACAAGCTATTTGATATAAATCACAGATGAGCAGAGTTACCTTATCAGAACTAGTTTACTCTTGCTTTGTAATTATTAGATCAACGCTTGAGTATAAATAATTTTTAAAAGCTTAAACTTAGGTCATATATAAGGATAATGACCGAACAAGCCTGCATAAAGATAACGTAATTTTAGTTTCAGTTTTTACTCGCAATTATACAGGGATATTCTAAATGATTGTTGGGGTTTCGTGACCGTTTTTTAACGTGGGCGACATAGCATTTTTATTGTTGCAGTAACGGTTAGATAAAGTCTCAGTTTTGTTCTGCATCACCTGTAGTACGTAGTTTACCACCAGATGGCAGTAATGGCAGTGTTTAACAATATGTCGTTTAAGGGTAAGGAGGCAGCTTTTTGTAATCTTCAATATTATCGGTACCGATCCGTTAACAAATTCCAGCGTCATTTTTGGACAAAATACGGAAAGGAGCCTCCTTCAGACAATTCTGCTGGATGATCGTACACACAATTTGTAGATACACCTTGTTTGTACAAAGGAAAAAGCAGTGGGCGACGCGCCGTGTCAGAATCAAATGTGAATCGGATTAGGGACGTTTAACTCCGTAGTCCTAAGTAATCAACTACGAGATGTAGCAGGGAACTGCAAGCTCCTCGAACCACAGTACGGCGTGTGCTACGAAAACGCCTAAAGGTAAAGCCGCCTTCTAAACCAACACCGTTACCATGTTGACTCGTGTGTGGGAAGAGGGGGGCTATCCAATAGTTGTGTGTAGAGTGACAAAAGGCCAACATTTGTAATGTATATAAAACAACTTTGAGCTACAGTATACAATAAAACAAGATTCATATTCCTACCTCAATTGCACTGTGAGTTTTGGATTGTCGTAACCCCGTGTACTTGATCAGAAATGAATCCAACAGAAAAGTGATCATAACCTTTGTGACCATCCTGTTATGCTTCCCTTCCTCCTAGTACCTCCCTGAACACTCCCTGTTTTGCAAAGTCAAGAACGACAGGTTGTTTATACTGTTCAATTAACTTGAGGTGGCAGCTGAGTAAAAAAGTGCACTAAAAGAATTCGTCTGATACTAAAGCCTGAAAGAAGAATGAAGTGATTTATACATGTGGAGTAGTTGATATGTGTACCATCAATAGCTCCGCGTGTATAAAATCATCCTCAAACTCCTTTCAGGATTGGTAATATACTAATTCCTTTAGTGCGCATCTTTACTCAGCTGCCACCTCAAGTTAATTGGAGTGTACGGTGTATCAGTTTTATAAAAGAACCTTAAATGACGGAGAAAGGTGCAACCATTATTTTAAAAAGTCTCAGGAGCTAACTCTAAGGCGTCAGAGTGAATCACTTCACTGTTTCTCGGATCAGTTTAGTGGTAAAAGGGTGTGAATGGAGTTCTACTAAAATTCTTGTCTTGACTACAAAGCACCTAAACATAACAAACAGAAAATGCAGTTATACGATTTAAAAAAAGAAAGTTATTTCGTAGAACAGAATTCAAACATTATGACCGCGCGATATTGTATTGTCAAAAAGTGAACGACTTCTTTACGGAAAAAATACCTTACACGCGTTCTACTTTTTCCACATTAAGGTTTCTGAAAAAAAGAATTATGCTTCAGATGAACGAAGGAAGCAATATGCACGTTAGTGAGTTGGCCTGGCAGTCCAAGAGGGAGAAGCGGCTCCACTTATGAACTTGCCGCACAGTCTCTCAACTTGTTGTAATGACTTACAATATTTATGTAATCTATTCAATTTATGCAATTAAGGCATTAAAAATAACATCAGTTTTCTCCGAGGGGGGGGGCTGCAGTCCCTCAACCCTCCTTTATCGGCCGCCTGTGATCCTGATGTACTCGTGTTGGAGGAAAAAGAGGTAGACTGATAGTAAGACCAGCTTCCCTGATTGGTTCTTATAACCTATAAGAACCAATAAGCTAACCTAACCTAGCCTAAGGGGTGTTATATTTTTATAGGTATATTAGCCACCTTGCAGAAGTACAGTAATCGTCATAGTGTTCCGATCACTCGTCTAAGCCAACTAGTTTCAAAGTGAGAAAAGTACACAAATGCTTCGATTCTTATAGAGGTAGATAGTCAGTAATTTTATCAGTACACAAACCACAGAACAAAGATATGTTCTGTACTCATGGTTTTTGAATGGGATATTTACAAAAGAGTATACATATGCATATACTATAGGAAATCTTGTGTTGTAGTCCCATGACTTCTTCTACCTTTTTATAAACTATGCTTACGAACGCCTATTCCCCTAACCAGCATGTAAATCGCGATAAACATTATCTTATGGTAGGTACAAGGGAATATCGGAATGCAGTAAATCCTAAGTGTAATCAGTACTGACAATCTTCGTGCAGCATCTTTCGAGAACGCTGAACTTACGTAACTGCACACAAAAATATAGGCGGAACTTTTATAAGTATGCTCTTTTAGGATACAGGGGACCTCAAAACAATTAATATCACTGAAATCTCGGTACCGAATTTTTGTTTGGAAGAGAATACCTTCCCTAGCTACTGTAAGTACAGAGTGCAAAAATAGATATAATATGACAGAAGACAGGCGAAATTATAATGTATTTACACTATTAGCTTGTTACTCTTTAATAAATTGCAGCCTAACTTATTATATTTGGGAACAGTTAACGTTAATATTGAAAGAACTTGACGACGTGTAAAGAATATATTTTATCTGTATGTCATATACTCTTGTCCGTCTTGGTCATGAGATTATCTTATAGCAAATTTAGGTCAAAACTTATTCGAACGAAGATCTCGGTACAGTTTAGTACATCTGCATCTGCAGCTGTTCAAATTATGTGTTTGAACATAGTGCTTACCACTACAAACCTACCTACCTTGCTTACTGGATACAAAGTGTACTGCCAGTTGCTATGTTTGTCAAATCAAAGACAGACACCACAGAGCAAATAATTTGATTTATAGAGAATCTGCACGTTAATAATTGTTAACAAAATGTTATAAATAAATAAATTAAAATATTTGAGCACATGTAAACAATGTGTTTTATCTGCAGTGATAATTTATATTACTAAGATTTTTATTTCACAGCTCGCACTAAATAAATGTAAAGCCAAATAATAAAATAAAGTAAAAAATAAGTAAATAAGTAGGTAGGTAGGTGGGTGGGTGTGTGGAATGATGGTTGGGTGGGTGGGTGAGCAAGGGAAGCTAGGAAGCAGGGAAGTGAGAGTGTGTGAGAGAGTAAGTGAGTGAGTATTCCACAGTTAACCATAGGTTTGAGTAACTGATATCATCTATTATCTCTCAATAGAATTATTTTATTGAAAATTTGCAGAGATTAGTGGTGTAATTTGCGGTCTCACTTTTAATGGAGAGCAAGTGAAAAGAAAAATGTTGTTGGTTATAAGCAGAATTAATCAAACTTCGCAGCACTATAAGTCATATATAGTTAGACTTCCACGTAAAAATACTCATGTAAAACAAATTTAAAACATTTAAATAATTGACGGGTTTCACAGAGCTTAAAATATTAGTAAGGATTTTGAGAATTTGATAAACAAACTTATTTAATAAATAAACGTTTCCAAATCAGTTCTTCCTTATATTTTATTCACCAGGACCTTTTCGTCCCGAAAATTTTTCCAGGATATTCAAAAATTCTACACTCTTTAGACTATTTAAAGGGATGCTGGCTGAAACTAATGCTCTGCAGATAAATTTAAATGTACCATTGCCATCATTTCACTTCTACCTGCAGTAAATGCTGTTGGTATGATTGTTTGGATTTTGGACACAATTTTATTAACAGCATTTCTATGAGCAGCTGTTTTTATATGTCGCGAAAATTAGTGTTTTCTCTTGCAGGGCATTTATTAGAATGGTATAACTATAACATCAATGTATCTTAGTTAAATGAAATCAACAATCAGTAATTGCATTATTTTAAAAAAATAAATTTTTGAACATACAAAATAAAGCTTAGTGCAGTAACACAAAGGCGCAGTACTACACACACACACACACACACACACACACACACACACACACCTATATATATATATATATATATATATATATATATATATATATATATAGTTAGAGTAGGATTTAAATCAATCCACTGTTGAAACAAGTAAACTTTACTGCTCTTCTACTTCGTCATTGTAACATTCTGTTTAGTACTGCTCACACTTCAGAAATTCACTACTTTAGTACAAGTTTAGAAGTTAAGTGAAAATGACACTTTTTAATTCTTGGGGATGTTATCGTTGTGGGGGATATCTTTGTTTACAACACTAAAATAAACCATAGCAAAGTTTATTTTGCAAGAGCCACTCTGAACTTCAAACACTTTAGTTTAGTTGTGCAGTGGCATATTTTGATATCAGGAAGTGCTCACGTCCTTATTTTCGTTCTTATGCGAAATTTTATACATTTTGAAAAATGATAGCTAATAGTCCTGCAAAAAAGAGCAATTGAAATGAAAGTTTCTCCTGTTCTTCTGTTCTAAAGTATAGGCGTGAAATATATGGACGAATCTTTGCTGAAAAATTAAAACGTTTTAATAAATATGCATAAATTAGTTGAATATGCACTAAATCCTTAAATATGCATTTATATGAACTACAAAGCTTCCAAAGTACGGTCATTTCAATTTGGAATAAAGTTATTTATTACATACATATGTTTAACCATCAAGGAATAAAAGATGCAATTACGCAAAAATCCGAGCTGCAGTAATCATATTACAAAGGTTGAATAGCAAATCCATTAATTATTTAAGCGAATATAAATTCATTTTGAAGTTGCTGAATATCTGAATACAACATATTACTACAAAGTGAAAAATCAATATACAAAAATGACACTCGACATTTAAAAAGAGGTGTAGTTCTGTAGTTGGTGTGTAGTTTCCCTATTTGATGTAAGTTATTTACCAATCTGGTATGCTTCTGTTATCTAAGTTAACAAAGATGAAGGTAAGAACAAGTCCTATGTTATTCCTGGTGTTAACTTTAATACATTTTTATTAGTTAAGTATAAACTTTCTTGTATGTGGATACTTTAAATCTGCATTTTACATTTCCATGACGATATCTGTTGGCGTTCTTTCAAATCTCTTTAATTCATGTAGTCAGTGATTCCGCCACTAGGTGCGCATGAAGTCAGGTATTGGTAAACCACCGATAGATGGTACTAGGGGTGTTTCAGAACACTGCAATTAGAGAAACCAAATAAATTATAGGTCACTTGTGTTAAGGATATGAGGTTTTATTTTCTCCAGCTCAGATTCTTATTAGCCTTAATGGCGACTTATTAAGAAACCAATGAAAATACCTTTACATCTAAAAATGAAACTTTCCTCCCTGTTAGAGCGGAGCTGAAAGCTCCTGTCATGGCTACTAGCTTTCGGAAAATAAGGATATTTAACATTCTGGGTTGTCAATTAAAAGCTACATAAATGAATTACTCCACTTTGTACCAAGCTGTGCATTTCGGTGGAAGATTAGGCAGTTTATACACATTGCTGTAAGTCACACAAGGGTAGGGAAAGGCAATAGAAGGAACACCAATATCTATAAACGAAAAGCAATACTGTATCAATCCTGGCTATGTTAATAACGTGTTAGCTCCTGTCTCAGGTTTCGGTGTTTATCATTTGTTCTAAACTTCCAACGGAGTCGGTAAGGTACTCATATTATGGTATCCGCAGGAGGTATAGGTACTATGGTACACATCTAGTGTCAGTCATTATTGACAGATGTTTGCGTAAGTTAGACATTTTTATATCGTCTATACATTAGTTCATTTCATTATCAGCTTCATATCTGCAGAATAATCACAATCTAATTTGCAATTATGATATGCTGTAATGTAAAATCTACAACATGCCAGAGTTATACATATGAGTATAGATTCGAATTTATAACGTTGTTGTTAACTGATCACACAATGCACCTATCCTCCTCTCTGCAACGTAAGAGGTACCTGTCTGCCGACGTCTAGAGTACCTCTAAGCTCTATGGACCCTGCGCTTATTTGAGAGCCGTTGCAAACATTTCATTCATTTTCCGATTTACTTGCCGTTGGAGAACGTACATTTTTAAAAACAACAGGCAAACTCCAAATTCTGGTATTCTCTTATTTATTAATCAAACGTTAAAATAACGTGGTTGTAATAAATATAACCGTAGTCAGGCTTCTTCAATAGTGCTGTACGCGTCTGGAAGGGAAGAAAGGTAGACCGACAGTGAGAGAGGCTTCCCTGATTTGTTCAGCTTTTTTTGTGTGTGTTTTTTTAATTGATAGATAGACTAAGCAACTCGTACAAGTACAATGATGTTGATAGTGTTCCGAACACTGATCTACGCCAATTAGTTTCAAAATGAGAAAAGTGTGCAAATGCTTATAGAAGTAATAGTCTCCCATTTTATCTGTATCAGACCCACAGCACAAAGATGTGTTCTGTACTCATGATTTCTGAATGGAATATTTGCAATAAATTGTACATAAACATATACTTTAAGAAATATTGTATTGTAGTCTCATGATTTCTATACTTTGGTATAAACTATTGTTGCAAATGCGTATTCCTCTAACGACCATGTAAATCAGATAAACATTATCTTATGGGAATTTATTGTTTTATAAGTGTATGCAATAAACCCTATATATGTCCAAATACTGACAATCTTTGTGTAGCATGTTTTGAGGCTGCTGAACTCACGCAATTAGACAAATATATATGCCTTTTTAGGATACAGGGAACTCATAATAATTAATTACACTGAAATTTCGGTACCGATTTTTTTGGTGGAACAGAATACTTGCCCCAGTTACTTTAACTACAAAAATGGACAAAGTAAAACAGAACACCGGCAGAATTAGGATATATTGACACTTTTAACTTCTTACTTTATCATAAATTACAGCCTAACTTGTGTTATTATATCTGGGAACGGCTCATTAGCTTTAATATGCCAAGAAGTTGACAACGTGTAAAGAATATATTTTATCTGTATGTCACGTGGCCACGCCGTGGCTCAGTGGTTAGACCGCTTGGCTCTCACCAAGGCGGCCGGGTTTGATCCCAGGTGACCGCAAAGTGAGATTGTGGTGGACAACACGGCGTTGGGGCGGGTTTTCTCCGGGACCTCCGGTTTCCCCAGCCATCTCATTCCACCGGTGCTCCATCTTCATCTTATGTATCATCAGTGTGACTGCCTGTGGTGCCGTATGTAGTAAAAGCGGGCGTTAAACACTACACACTTTATGTATGTCACATACTCATGTTACGTCCTGGTCAGGGAATTGTGACCATCAATCAAATTTAGGTCAAAGCTTATTCGAACAAAAATCTCGTTACAGTTGAGTATATCTGCATCTGCAGCTATTTAAATTATGTGTTTTATTACAGCAATTGGTACATATGCAAACGTCTGTTTATAATGTTGATGATGACGATGATGATAATAACATAGGTATGCACATATAAAGCATATTTCCTGGTTCTAAAGTGTATTGCCAACTTCTGTGTATTTTAAATCAAATATAGTCTTCAACACTACAGTAACAAAGATTTTGATCTATAAAAAACCTGAGATCCTGGAGAAGGCCATGGAGTTTACAACGGCCTAAGGCTCGACGTTTATTAATTTGACATGGCTCATTTCCCACGAAGCCTTGATTATAAAAAAGAATCAGTACGTTGTCTCTGGGACCCGTTTTTACGCCTGATGAATCAAGCGCTATACAACCCGTAACAAAACGGAGCAAAAACTTAAATCGTGTCTCCCAAAACGGGGGAACCATTAAGTGCAGCTGCCTATTGGAATTAAAAAAGGGCATCCCATTCTAAATTTCCCAAAAAATTCAAACACCCCAGAAGAACATGAAACCAATTACTAGCTCACTTCGCAGGTTAAGCCTCAAAGCGGCTAGGTACTGCGGCATAAGACACCCGGACGGGGAAAAAGAAAAATAGCCCCGCCCGACTAGGACTACCTCTGGACCGCTGGAGAGAAGTGGAGTTGAGAATTGTTAACGGTAGAGAGTGCATGTGTGTGAGACGTACAGGAAGGTTTCATACGTGTGTGTTACATCATTCTGCTGATATCAGAGCTGTAGAAGTGTCTTTCTGCTGAAATAAAGAGCATTTTGAATCTCTGCAACTTGGACTTTCAGTTCTATGAACCCACAAAGTCACAATACTGTGGTTTGGAATTTTTCATTTCCACTAATACTTCACTCTTCTAGTAAACAAGATAACAGAGAATGTAGCACTTGTCAGTAAAAGTCAATACGCCTCAACGCTATGTCATGTATAGAAGTAAAACAACAGCAGGCAGCTGCGTTGTCCCGTCGTACTCAAGTAGAGACAATCCCCACATAATCGAGACGGATGGTAATCCAAGTTCCTAACTTGAATACGATTTATCCTTTCCTTTATTATATTCTCTGTGTTTTTCCGGCCGTAAACAGTAACAGTGATGGACGTACTGTAAGTCCAAATCAGCGCCACTGAGCTGTCATGTCTGTCAAAGTAAATGTAGAAGACTGTATTTATAAATAGCAGGGGAAATCAGAAAATACTTTAAATAGATTTGCTTTATAAACAATACATAAATTACTTATTTAAAATACTGTTTTGACAAGAGAACTCTGTAACACTCACCGCATATGAAAAATAAAAATACACGTAAACTAATTAAGCCATAGGAAATCACTAACGTTAGAGTTTGTTTTTAATTCTCAACTGCAACGCAACTGAAAATTTAATTACATTCTAAGTTTGTGTAACACATTTGTACGTGCTACTTAGCAGGAAAGAGGAAGAGTAAAAAGAAATTTAGCAACAATAAATCTCAGTAGATAAATACAAACTTGGGAAACTAATCACGGAGTTCTACCTGATGTGCATAGTGTTAGATGACAGGCAATTATAAATTTTACTATGTCCAACATTTAAGCATATCAGTGAGGCATCTGAAGTGGCAATCCTCATATGAGGTAAAAGTTGTCAGGCTCCGTGATCTAGTAGAAAGTTTGGTGGCATTTTGTTCCATACCGACCGAGGACAGTGATTCTTTTCCCAGGTGTAAACGACTCTGTGTTCCGTCTTTTGAGGTAGCAAAAGCAACCAAACATATATGTACCATAAATTAAACTAAGAACTTAAATCGCAATTTTTGAAGTTAAACTTTTAGGGCAACTCTAATCCACAGCATTCTGATTCTCCCACAGCGCAATATATCGGCTATGGCTCAACTACATGAGTCCATGCGCTCCTAGTGGCGGAGTCAGTAACTGTACAAGCTAATACGATTACAGAAGGATACTTATGATAGCTTTCGGAACAATTCCCTTAATCTCCTTCCGTTGACTTGTTACTAACTATATTCATATCCATTTTATCCACAAAGACATACACAATAAAACTGTTTATACAATAACGTTTATCTCTAATGATGTGAAGTAAATGGGAGACTAGGTTTTTTAAAGATAGTTTGTTCAAGAACATGTAGAACAATTCAAAGTAATATATTATTCGTAATAGTCCATGGAGGTACCGGATGAGCTGGTGATATACAAGTTCGAAATCAGACGGCACATTAAATGTAAACTTGCGGAAATTCTATCTAACTGTAAGAATCAGACTGAGAAGTCCATTCCCATAGCTGGGATTTTGACCACAATCTCCCAGTCTTCTCCCGGTTACCTTAACTACTGAGCTACAGTGAGAACAGGCCATTATGAAATTGTATTGAATGTAGTTGAAAACTAACGAGAGAAAAGGTTTAAAGTTGTTATTAATTTACAAGTTTGGGGAATTTATGGATAATTCTATATTCGGTGTTGCTGTAAATAAAAATTACATGTATAAATAATTATTCCAAATTATAGTGTTGGCTGGTCTACAGTTAAATCAGAAACATGGAAATGATGTAACAAAAATTAATTGTAATATGGTAAAGTTCCTTGGAAACAGAGATGTTTGTTAGAAATAATGTGAAGACTGCCGAAGATAATTACAAAAATATGCTATCAGTGTATTATTATCATCATGATTATTTAAAATCAAACACAGCTTAGAGTTAGAATTTTAGTGTTATATTGCACCACTATCAATATTGCCTGTTAGTGTGGTGTGGTTTGCCACATTTTCAAAAGTTCATATCATGGTCGGATTTATTTATCCGGGCAAGTTTATCTTTTTCGGCGTTTCCCTTATCCTGAAACACGAATATAATTCTAAATTCTATTGATCCTGGCCTAATTTCTGCATAATTTCAGCAATTTCATTCATTGCGTGATGGAGGTAAATAAACAGGACTATTAATGTATATTACACTTATTGAAGGAGCTTCATTATTACACTCCAGAAAGTACACTTTAGAAGAAATAAATTACATATCTAGGTGTATACAGAACAGCTGACGTACAATGTAACCGTAGAGTTTGTCCAGGACATAAACAAATTGCAAGATGTGTTGTACAACTTAAATCCATGAACAAAGCACATCTAAGTCCTTTTGTTCAACGATGAAGCACAGTGATTCAATAATGTTCATGACTCCACATTTACCTTTGTAACAAGTATTTAAAACAACTGTTTACCGTCAGTGAATTACAAAATATACATTGCATAAAACTTCGATACTGTCTGTTACCTGGGAAAACTTAGGAACTTTAAGTATTAAAATTGATTTCTGACTGATGTCTCAACACGTACCTGCAACTGAGTCCAGTTCCTGTAATTGCCGATATTGAACGTGCTGCTAGTCAAACCTGGTATATACAAGTTCATAAAGAAATTTAACAAATATGATTTAAATATATTAGAAGATGGTTAGATTTCAATTTGTTTTCACAAGATGCAACTAATGTTTGAGTGTTTTCATATCACATTTAAGAAGACATCTAGCGCTCTCTATCCCAATATAAGTTTATCTCGATTAACATAAGTTTAAAACAGCAATAACCTTTGGAAGAATATAATAGAAGAATAGTCAAGGAAGCCATGCGAGTGCAAACACATTACTTGTTTCACATATATCACACAACTCTGAACCAAGTAATGCTCAGCTAAAGAATTGCTAGGATTAAGGGGAAACTACATTTGAACACAATTTCCTCCTCGTATTTAAAAACTAATATAACAAATATACATGGTCCGTTTATAAGGCATGAAGTAACATGAGTTTAGTATCGTCTTAACTGTAAGGGGGAGCCCGAATCGGTGGCGTAGATGGCAGCATGTCTGCCTCACGTTCAAGATGTGCCGAGTTTGAATCTGGGTTAGTGTGAGTTACCTGGATAAGGTTTCTTCCGGGTTTTTCCCTTACCTTGGTGGAGGAATGTCGGGACTTCTAGGCTCCATGGACCCCGGACTCATTTGAGCATCACTTCAACCATTTCATCGTCCGATATGACTTATTGTTGGAGGACGTAAATTAAAAACAAAGAACTGCAAGGGTGAGAATATCTAAAGACACCCATGATAAAACAGTCACTGATTCCGCCACTAGGAGCGCATACGGTCAGGTAGTTAACTTATCGTTGATAGATGGCGCCATGAAAGCATTAGGACACCGCGTATTCGATCTTTTTTTGTATTGGAATTGTCAAAAAAGTTAAAGCAGTTTGTGATTTAAATAATTACTTTCATTTAGGACAAATAAATATATAGTAGCTGTTATATTCTTTCAAAAAACGCTTGATAAAGACCTTTGCACTTAAAAATCAAGTCAATGTTCTCTGTTGATATGGAATAACAAATCTACCAGATTAGGGAGCATGGAGGATTTTACTTCTTCCTCAACAAAATAATCATACCCCATCCTGCGTCACCCAAATGTCAACCTGAGGTTAAACCCAAAATCTGGGTAGGTACACAGCTAAAGCCTTCAAGCTGTTAACAGCTTGTCAGTACCTGCGTTATGTTGCGTTGCGATTTACTTATGATGGATCCCTTAGGAAAATCGTGTTCAAAGAATAAATAATAAGAGAACACCTGCATAGTCATAAATTATAAATACCAAAGGTCAGCTGTCTTTGATAATGTCACAGGACGTTTTCAGGCAATCCTACATGCGTAAGCTGTTTCCTTCTTTATTCTCTTATTGGTTGGAAAACTTGCTTCAACCATCTTAATATTAGTCCAATTTACTTTCAAGATAAATTTCTATATGTATTGTGGCTGCGAGGGTTACGTATAATCAAACGACTTATATGTTGGATTTAGAACGCTCTTTATTGCGGTAAAAAGAAGTGCAATTGAAAATCAACTGTCTTCAAGGTCGTCTCGGTGCTCCGCTGCAAGTAAACATCTGAACGAAATTACCGCGATAACCTTCTATGGTCCACTGTCACAATAACCCTCACACAGGTCTGCTTGTAACCCTTACCGGTATTTATACCTCCAATCATTACTTCTAGAATGCCGTAGACCCTCCGGGAAAATTCCCGGCGACAAGAGAAATAAAGAAAATTCCTAATCACCTCTCTGTCTCTTTCTTTCACTTGGCAAGCGTTCAGCTCTCCTCCCCAAGGCTGGTCGTCCGAAACAGCGGGCCAGACGTTCCAGGTGTACCTGCAACCTCCTCGGGGCACCTTCTGAATCACGTTGTTAGTCCTCTTTACTATCTGGCACGGTCCTTGCCACGGTTGTTGAAGCTTTGGGCAGCGTTCATTTCTCCGGGTAGGGCGGTACAACCAGACCTGCACACCCTGCTCTAATGCTTGGCTGTTGGCTTGTCTGCCGTATCGGATATTCATGGGTTGCGTACCATTTGGATGTTTTACGAGCCATCTTATGCATGTCCTGGGGATGGTATATGAGGTTTCCCATATACTCGGTTGTTGGCTGCTTCGCTTCCCTGGGGCTCCCAAAGGCCAGGTAAGAAGGGAGGCGTAGCTCTTGGCAAACCCTAAGCTTGTTGGCATCATCACAGTGGTGTCGTGTGATAACGAGCGGTAGGCCAGCAAGAACAGTGGCAATTTGACATCCCAGTATCGCTGATGGCTCACTCACGATCTTCCTCAGATGTTCTTCTGGGGTTTTGATGTATCGTCCGACTGCGGATGTAGAGGTGTAGTGCGGGTCTTGCTCATCCGGAGTCTTTCCAGTGCCTCCTTCATCAGCTGGGACTCAAAGTTGGTACCCTGGTCGTTGTGGAGCTGTAAAGGCATCCCAAAATGGTAGAACAGTCGCTCCACGAGCCAGTCGGTAATTGCCGTCACCTCCTAGTTCGTGATGGCATACAACTTGGTGAAGTAGCCCACGGCCACCTTCAGGTAATTGTTGCCTCGGTTGAACACTGGGAATGGTCCAGCTATGTGGAGAGCGATGGGTTCAAATTGTGCTCCGAATTTGTACTGCTGCATGAGACCTCGACTCCTGGTCTGGGGGTCGCGATTCACCGCGCATACAGGACATTGATGGCACCATCTCTCAGGTCTGCTCGGAGCCTCAGCCATTAGTAGCGCTGTCGGAGTTTGTCCATCGTTTGCTTCGCTCCCAGGTGTTCCCCTGAACGACCTGCGTGCACTTCCTCCAAAAATTCCGGGATCTTACTCCGTGGAAGTACCAAATGTTCTCTCTTCGTCTTCCAATCAGTGATTCCCATACCCGGAACAGCACGCCCTCTTTGGCCTTCAGTGAGTCCCATTGGGCCCAGTACGATTTGTATGCAGCGCTTCTGAGTGTGATGTCCTCCCAGGTTGGTCTTGTCCCTGCCTCCACTTCTCTCAAGTGTGGCCCCTAGTCTGCGTCTGCTAGCTGCTCCCTCCTCAGGCCTGCGCTATCGCAACAGTCCACAGGCACTGCCGTGACCACTCTGTGACCTGCGGAACGCTCCTTCTCTTCCACTCTTGTGCTTTGACCGCACTCTTCCGGGCAGGGTTTTCAGGGAATGGTGTCTGCGTTGGCGTGGCTCCTCCCTGTACGATGTTCAGAGGAGAAGTCCTACTCCTGTAGTCTCTGGACGCAAAGGGCTGTCTAGCCGTCCAGCTTTTTAAAGCTAAGTAGCCAGGTTAGGGTAGAGTGGTCAGTCCTTAGGCGGAGTGGCTGACCGTACAGGTCCTTATGGAAGTGCTCCAAGTCTTCACTACCTCCAGTAGCGCTCACCGTGAGACGCAGCATTTCTTTTCTGCCTTGGATAGCATCATGCAGTAGTAGGCTATCACTAACTCGTGGCCGTCCTGGACCTGGGTTAGTTCGCCTCCAAGTCAATGGTCGCTTGCGTCGCTGTCCACAATTGTTGTGGGATTCCTGAAATAGGAGCAGTGTAGAGTGTCTTCTTCAGCTGCTGGAAAGCGCCTTCGTTGTTATCCGTCCACAAATAAGGCCGATGTTCTTTTGTCAGACGAGTGAGGGACTTGGCGATGTTTGAGAAGCCCTTTATGGAGCGGCGGTAATAACTGCAGAGCCCCAGGTAGCTACGCAATTCTCGCTTATCCTTTAGGCGACGCCAATCTCTCATGGCCTGCGTCTTCTCCGGGTCTGTGGCCACTCCGGGTGGTGAGGCTATGTGGCCCAAGTAGTTGACTTCCTTACGGAAGAGCTGATACTTGTCGTTCAGCTTGAGCTTGGTCACCTGCAGTCTCTGTGGCACTTTGCTCAGGTTGTCGATACATAAAATACATACATTGAGATAGATATATTAAGATACAACATACATTAAGATGGAAAAATATATATAACTGGGTACTAGGGGAGACGGAATCAAGTCAGGAAGACACAATTACAGACATTATTTATTACATTAAACATAAAACTTATAAATGATATGTCAAATAAAAAGCAACCCAAAGAATTTTGTTTGCTGGCACCAGTGTGCATGTGCGTGCAATGTTTCTGCCGTAATCCGCTAGACAGCGGTAGTAGCAAAGATGACGACTAGTAAACAGAAAGCGTTTTGCAGTTTGCAAAAACCAAATATATAGCTACCAGGCAACGTGCTTTCCGCATTAAGTTCGGTTGTGATCCTCCTAGTGATAATAACATTCGTCGATGGTATCATCAGTTTAAAGACACCGGCTGCTTTTGTATAGGGAAGAGCACATATTGAGATTAGAAAGGAACTATTATTTATGGCCGCCAGTAGTTGTGCTGCAGCTTTGGAAATTGACTTGTCGCTTATGGAAAGCTCCTGAATGATTGATTCTAGAAGCTCCACAAACACAATGACAGAATCATGCCTCTCTACAAATCAGTCAAATACCAATCAGTCTTGATTTCTTACAGCTCATTAATGCTATTCCTTAAAGCGTTGCCGGCAAACGGATAATTGCGAAATAAATCTCAAATGTCACTCATAGTGCCTAACAATTAGGAAAGTGAGTTGTAGTAAGTGCAGAGGCAAAGCTAAATTTAGTCTATGACTAGCACAATGAACAAATAAAGCTTTTGGATATAGCTGTTTCACTTTCGTTTGAACTCCATTGAACTTTCCAGCCATAGAACGAGCATCATACCCCAGTCCCACCAGATTGTTCATATTTAGTCCAATGATAACGCATTCTTGTATAATTGTCCTAGCAATGTTCCTACCGCTTAAGTCATATATAGGCACAAATCCCACAAAGTCTTCTCTCAAAACATGGTCACAGTTGACATACCGTAAACAAACAGATGCTCCATTCCGAAAATATCTAAAGCTTCATCAGCAATGACAATCATTATGCATCATTTACAGCAATGAGAACCTTTCCTTGCACTATTTCGGCATATAGGCCCAGGACTTCGTTCTGGATTAAGGGGCTAATATAAGTTGAATTTTTCTTCGCAATAGTCACATGCTTTTCTAATATCTTGTCACCAGGATCATGACGAAAACGTAAGAGAGCTTAGAAGTTCCCGTCTTTCTTAATAAGTTTTGACAACATTAAGGGACCACTATCTAACTCACCTCTGAGGGACAGTTCTACTTGTCCGCAAAATATTATTGTTTTTATTACTGGTACAAAAGCTTCCCTATTACCCCCAATTTCTTTTCGCCTCTTACTATTTATCTGAGATGCCACATCTTTACCTCTACCATTCTCTATTGCCAAAAAAAATCGCTCGGCTGATAAGGCAGTGTTTATGATAACAATTGCCTGGTGATTGTTAAATGCTGCTACAGCATCCTTCCATTTATAAAATGGCTTTGTCACCAAACATCCTAAGTTTTGATGACCGCATTGGACTATGCCTTCTTTGCAGAAGAGAACACAGTAGCGGCAATATGCACCGTCATGCACTTTTGAGTATGTTAGCCACGTATGTTGAAAACTAAGTCTCTTAGAGCCATGCAAACGTATGGGAAACACAAATGACTTTTAGGCTTCAAATCGTTTGTGAGTATGTCATACCTGACATTTCACTCAACGCGAGCGCAGTCCACACAAAGGGAAGACCGAATCCCCCTCTGACGACCAGGGAGTTAACGGGTTGTCCTCGAAAAGTTGCCCGGCGCCACCGTAGGGCTTTCCATAGGGCAAGACCTAGAAAGTAACAAGTCCCTATCTGGTCCGAGAACACAAGACGGAATGGAACCCCAAAGGAGAGGGCTACCAATTCACCTCGTGCCAACTGGTGACCTAGCACACCTTCTACTAGCAATGCAGGCTAGTACGCGGGAATATTAGGCTTCGCTCAACCCCGTCCAAAGACGTACCCAATCTCATACGGGTATCTGGAACCACTTCCCCCTCGAGTCCAACCCAATCCGAACAACTACCTTACGGGAGGGGCTCCGATGTTCGGCCCGAGGTTCCTCTAGTAACGTCAGAGGTACCATGAGTGCTAAGGGTTCCGCAGCGCTCGCACTACGGCAGCTGAAGGAGACGGATCCCCTCCCATATGGAATGTCATACCTAACATCTCTAGGAATGTTGACACAGTTTCTTTCTTGCACCAACAGGCCGATATCGCAACCGGTATTAAAATTGTGAAATATTTCACTCGCGGCATGAACACTATAGCAGGGTTTATGTCGAATCGTATTAATGGATGACGATTTATGCCCCTCGTTGTGGTGACCATTTGGAACAGGGTTGAAGTGGTTTGGGTAGATTCCCAACGTCAATGGGTGATGGAGTAATTATATCCCTCGATGTGGCGACATTTTGGTGGATGGAATAGATGGTTCTTGAAGTCCCAGCTTACCTCAGCGTGACTTCAGTCGGTTGAGCAAGATATCTTCTTTTACAGGGGTGGTACGGCGGAAGGAAATTTTACGTAAAATGAGTAATCATTTTTCTCTGTATGAAATAATGTAGAAACTTTTATTTCCTTACTTCAATCAACACCAGTTCGAACAAAATGTATGATACAACATTTATAACACTATTCTTACACAAGATTCACTTGATGTGACGCGTTTATATCTGGATGCGTGCAAGAATCAAAAGTTTTATACGGTTGTTCACTACCGTGTATAATAATTAAATTGTGTGTCTTCTAGCGATGATATTTAATGTAAAGATTATCTAGTTATACTCGATGATTGTTATGAGAATAGACTTATATTCTTCCGCACACAACGGCGTTTAAGAAGAGAATTTTACATCCGTTCACGGTGACTGTTAGGAGAAGAATAACCAGTTCATCTTCTTCTACACATTAGCATTTCGCTAATAGTTCGACCCCCCTAGAGGAATATTGAATATCCTCCATGGCAACGTAAAATCTTTTATATCTGATTGGTCCACGTTTTACGATATACGCGTCACACCAATCCCAAATAAGTTTGTTATTCAACACTTTTGTGACGTCATTTCCACTTACATAGCTTCTCTGTGCATGACTCACTCTACTTAACCTCACATAATACAATATTTGAAACTCTTTGGGGACAACATAAAATAACTGTTTCAGATGCCCCTCTTCAGAATATATGGAAAATTAACTTAAATCTTCCAATAATATTGTTCCATATATTCTAAAGAATGCCCCAATAATTAAACATTATTACAACAATGAACAATTAATACAATTTAAAATAACAATATAAAATCAGAAATTATTCGAACACAATAATAATAAACAAAACATTTTTCAGTAATTCATAAACATATTATTATTATTTTTTTTATTTGTTCTGGTGAGTGTCAAGGCTTTTGAATGGTTTTAAAAGTGTTTTGTGATATTTTCCTATCATTTTATTATCATCGTCTCTTAATTCGTACGTATGATCCCCAAATTTTCTTACTATTTTATATGGACCTTTATATAACAAATTCATTCTCCAATAGGATTTGATTTTAGAACTGGAGATATTAAATGTCTTTACTAGAACTTTATCATTTATTTCAGGATTCCATTTCGCTCCTTTTCTTTGTATCTTTGATAATCTTTTCTCTGCTTTTTCTTTTATTCTTCGAAATGCTTCAGCACACTTTTCTTCTTCATTCAATTCCATTTCATCTACTTTTAAGGTTGTCGGTGCTTTTATTACTAGAGGTTCAGGTTGTAGTCCAGTCATTAATTCGATTGGTGAAAATTTGGTAGTAGAGTTTGGGGTATTGTTAATGATTTTCTCAATAATATGGCAGTATTTGTACCAGCCTCGGTGGTTAGAATGACACAGAATTCTGAAATACAAGCCTAAATCACGCATCACTCTCTCGCAAGGATTTCCTTGGGGAAAATATGCTGAAGAGTAATACATCTTAACATTATTGTTCTTCATCTCTGAAGTAAACAATTTACTCCGGTGAACCGTTGCGTTGTCTGATAATATTGCCTTTATTGACCCATACTTTGGTATCCAATCTTTTAAAATTTTATTTTCGCACGTTCTGCTTTTGATATTTTGTACAGGATAAATTTTTACGAATTTAGAAAAAATATCAAACATTACAAAAATGTATTTGCAATTGTGTTGACTAGCTGGCATTTCTCCATGAGCATCAATAGCAACTAGTTCGTTCTTTCTATCCCTGATGATAGTTTGAGGTTCAAAATCATATCTGACGTTTATTGGTTTAGCTTTCTGACACAATTCACATGTTGAAATTAATTTCCTAACCTTCTTGTCAATATGTTTAATGTACAATTGTTCTTTTATAGTCATAGCAGCCTTTTCACATCCTGAATGTGCTAAATTTTGATGAAAAGAATTTATTACATTTTCTTCCATACTACTCGGGACTATCACTTTCCATTTTCGTATTACATCCCCATGTAATTTGTAAAGAATACCATTTTTCTTTGCTATGTTACAATTTATATTTTCTCCAATTTCTGGAACTTGTTGTAGCAATAAAGACAATTTTGGATTATTTTGTTGGGTTTCCGAAATATTCTTAAACTTTTGGGTTAGGTTTTTATTCCATTTAAAATTTAATTCGAACAATTTAATCTCATGATGTGGATGTGATAACGTTTCTGGGATTTCCCCTTCCAATCTTAGTCTTGATAATAAATCACTAAATACGTTTTCTTTTCCTGGAATGTGCCTAATCTCAATATCATACGAAGTAATTTCATGAATATAACGAGATATTTTTGAGCTAGTTAATTTACATTTCTTTATAAATGATAAACTAATGTGATCTGTATACACAATAACTTTGGTATTGTATACATATTGCCGAAATTTTTGTAAAGCAAAATATATAGCTCCAATTTCCAATTCGGTTATGCAAGCATTAGCTTCTATTTTGTGCAATGCTCTGGAAGCAGTAGCAATTACGTGATTATTTCCAGATACATCAATCTGCGTTAGTACAGCTGCATAAGCTTGAATGCTAGCATCAGAATATATATTGAATGGTTGATTTTGAATGGGTCTTTCCAAAAGAATGGCATTTTTAAATAATTCTTTCACGTTTTGAAAAGCCTGTTGATGTTCTTCAGTCCATTTCCAAATTGAAATTTCCTTAAGAAGTTCCCTCAAAGGACTAAGCTCTTTGGCATAATTTATAACGAACCTACTCTCATATTGTAGTATTCCCATAAATCTTCTTAATTGCTTGATGTTCTTTGGTGGAGGGATAGCTTCAATCGATTTGATTCTTTCTGGATTCGGTGTCATGCCTTTTTCAGATATAATATAACCTAGAAATTCAATCTCTTTGGCAATAAATTGCGATTTATCCAGATTTATTGTCATACCACTTTCAGAAAATTTTGTAAATATATAATTTAGATGTGATATATGGTCGTCGAAATTTTGATCAAAAATAAGAAAATCATCAATATATTGTAGAGCGAAATTTTCTATGGTATCTCCGAAAATATTATGTAACGCTCGAAGTAATGCACTTCCGCTAGTGGATAATCCAAAACCACATGTTTTGAATTGGTATATTTTTCCTCCAAAATTGAATCCTGTGTATTTTCGAACAGATTCATCTAGTGGTATCTGCCAATACGATGAAACCAAATCTAATTTTGAAAAATATTTTCCACGTCCTAATTTTGATAATACCTCATCAACTCCAAGAGGTCTGAAGTGATCGGGTTGTGTTAGTGAGTTTATCTTTCTTGCGTCAATCGTCATACGCAGTGTTCCGTTCGATTTATGTACCCAACACAAAGGATGTAGGTAAGGCGAATTAGAAATCTCTATAATTCCATTTTCTAGCATATCGTTTATTACTTCAGATGCTTGTTGTCTAATAGCGATAGGCACAGATCTACTTTTATGAGTATAAGGAGCAATGTCGTTCACCTTAAGTGTATGTATGTACTTATTACACAATCCAGGTTTCGTACTAAAAACGTTCCTGTTCTTTAGTATACATAACCTCAACTGTTCTCTTTGCGCGTGATTTAAATTGTATGTTTTCCCTAACTTTTCTTTCAAAGTTCTTTGGAATATCATTTCTTCCTCTTCTTGTTTTCGCTCGGTGTCGGTATTTAATGTGTTTATTTGCCAACAATGATCTCCAAGGTCAAACGTCTCATTTTCTTTATTATTTAAAAGTAAATTTTCTTTACCACTATCATCTTCTTCATTATTAATTATATCTTCTTCGTATAATATTATATTTTCTACAAAAAACCTATCATTATTTATACTATCCTTCTCATCCTCTTTTAATATAATTTCTTCTAACAAATTTATTTTTATTACTTCATTATCTCCTTTGACCTTCATTTCATGTTTTTCGAAATCTATCACACTTTGCCAACCATACAATACATCATTGCCAATAATAATATCACGAGCTAAGTTTGGTATTACCAATACGATAAAATTGAAATTCCAATCATCTATTCGCGCAGGAATTAACGCTTGATATTTAACTTTATCTTTCTTTTTCCCAATAGCTGTGCTACAGTATACATTACACACGTTTAAATATTCAATCCTAAACTTGGGTAGTAATTCCTTGAATAAGTTCTCACTTATTACTGATGAACTAGCTCCTGTGTCTATCAATACTTTATATTCGCTATCGCCTATACGAAGGTTAATCTGAGGTGGATTTACTAATTCCCGATCTTTACTTCTGGAGAGAGTGAGCTTATCTTCTGGTAAATTTTGAATTTTGATTTTGCCCTGTGTCATTTCTACCGAACCACTTTCCAAGGCACAAAATGATTTGGTACTCAGTTTTCCGCATTGAGTCGTGTACCGACAGTCGCGGCAGACAGACGTGTTTCGTGCGCGCTGCTTCGGTGAGTGTTTACAGTGTAACTGTGTTTAACTGTGGAATACGATATCTTCTAGTGAATTGTATTTTCACAATCAGTGCAAGCAGTGTTCTTCAACTAACGTGTACTAGTGCCCTTTGGGTACAGGTGTGTTTCTTTCTCTTTCTCTATTTTTTTTTTCTTTTCTTTCCTCACCTATTATGTCTCTCACGCCGGAAACTACCGGCCATCTAGTACGCTCAGCTATCGATATGGTTTATAATACCACTAGTGAATTCCCACAGTTACCAGTGCCTCTACAGCAAGCTCAACCAGTGTCTACGCAGCCAACCCAGGTTTCTCGCACCAATACTTTTAATCCTAATTCACCAGTGCGTCAATCACCCTTACGCCCGTCACAATTACATCTTACCACGTCAACTGCTGCTATAGTTACCGCTAAAACTACGAGTGACGTTATCATGCATGAGACTGCCCCATCTAACAGTTCACCTGCAACCAGCTCTAGTCGCGCTGCTACACATGCTGCTGCCACAGCTGGCCCGAGTAAACGTCGCTGTACAGCTCCCCCATCAGAACAAACAAGTGCCTCGCGCTATGCTTACACTGTTTCCACGCACAACCGCTTCGCACTACTAGAAGACAACACAGCCATGGACGAGACAAGCAACTCCGAGACACCTAAGGAAAAAGTTCCACCAATTTGCTTGCGCAACATTGATAACTATCAACTTCTATTACAAGATCTAAAAAATAATGTTACCTCTGAATTTCACACAGAGCTTCGCGGGTCTATCCTTAAGGTTCATCCCTCTACTTCTGACGATTTCCGTAAACTTACTACATACTTCAGCTCCATACAACAGGAATACTACACTTACAGAAATCCGACAGATAAGCTTTTCTCGGTAATTATCCGAGACATCCCTACTTCGCTCACTGATAAGGAAATCTATGACGAACTGTGCTTACAGAACTACCCAGTGCGGAAGGTCACTCGACTTATGAATCGGTCGAAACAACCCATTCCTCTCTGTGCGGTGGAATTGTTAAATAGCGATGATGGTAAAGCTATACTCAACCTAACTCGCCTGTTCTACAGTGTTGTTAAGGTGGAACATCGCCGTCGTAACACTGACATACCGCAATGCACCCGCTGTCAGAATTACGGTCACACAAAGAACTATTGTCAGCTGACCCCGAGGTGTGTTCGCTGTCTAGAGAATCATCACTTCTCACAGTGCACTAAACCGAGAGATACTCCAGCTCAGTGTGTTCATTGTCATGAAAACCATCCAGCTAACTACCGAGGTTGTCGGCATTATTTAGAACTGAAATTCAGAACACATAATAGCAACACAAGGCAACAGCCTGGGAATTCTCATCGCTCCCGTCCCCTACAACAATCAGACAATCCTGCACAGCAACCATTACAACCCCCAGCTGCATCACCAGTACCTCCAACTTCTTCACCAGCAACTTATGCCAGTGTAACTTCTGCTTCCTCAACGAGGCGTACTACTGCACAACAAGATCCCTCTGACTCTTCATCTCTCTCGGCTCTGCTAATTAGCCTGTTCACTCAACTTCTAAATTCTTTATCCACGTTCCTCACTCCTCTCTTACCGCAATTTACACAATGTTTCCAAAACGCTCTTCTAACTACTTTCCGAAATGGTGGCGTGTAATAGGCCATCTCTTTCATCACTCACTCTCCTGAACTGGAACGCTAATGGCATACGCACTAAACGTGCCTCCTTCGCTGCCTTTCTCAGCTTGCACAGTATAGATGCTGCCTGTATCACTGAGACTCATCTTCTCCCGAATGAACGCTTCTCCGTTCCAGGCTACAGGATTTATAGATTTGATCGGAATGCACCTTCCGCCTCTGGAGGAGTAGCTGTGCTAGTTAAACGTTCTCTGACTCATCATGAAATATTCCTACCTGTGATTCCCGGCTTTGAGGTAGTGGGCGTTAAACTCTCTCTTCGCGATAGCAACGATGTCGTCCTAATGAGTGCTTACAAGCCCCCAAATAGTAAGCTTAATACTCATTATTTCTCTTTCCTTTTCCCAGCAGAAAGCTGCACTCTCTTGCTAGGGGATTTGAACTCGAAGCACACTTCTTGGGGCTGTAGGGTCACAAACCCGAATGGACGACGTCTGTTTGACACTATTAATGCCACTGGTCTTCACATACTGGCTCCCACAGAACCAACTTACTATTCTGGTAACCCACAGGTAGCTCCTGACATTTTGGACATTGGGGTATATCGCAATATACGATTACCTGCATCGATTTCTGCACTGCCAGCGCTCGATTCCGATCACTGTCCAGTGTTGGTCACATTTAACCTCACTCCAGATATTTTGCCACAAATCCCGCGACTCATCGATGGTTTTGTCAACTGGGACATCTTTCGCACACACCTGGATGCTGCACTCCACACATCTTATCAACTGGGTACTGCGGATGCCATAGACACTGCCGTTCACCATTTTACCTCTGCCCTCTCTTCCAGTGTACGATCCTCTACTATCCGCAGTCCTCAACCTCGTCATTTCTCCTCCTTGCCTATCCATATTACTCAACTCATCCAAGAGAAACATCGCATCCGTCGACTGTGGCAACGTCAGCGTCTACCCTGGCTGCGCCAAAGATTAAATAGTCTCATTCGACAAGTACGGACCGCACTAGAGCAACACCGATTTCAGGAGTACCAGCGACAATTAGCCACTATCCATCCCGGAGATCATACCTTATGGAACATCACTAAGAGGATTCTCCGAGAGCCGACAGTGATTCCACCTCTTCAGGTTGATGGGACCCTTTTGAGTGACTCTGCTGCAAAGTGTGACGCTCTAGCTACTCACTACGAGCGTACATTCACGCCTAACACCTGTCTTGACTCTAATATTCCCTCTTCCGTGGACAGGGAACTCCTTGAGTACCAACTTCGTCCTACTGCGCACAACAGAATTTCGTTCACTACTCCACGTGAATTGTCCCGCTTTATCCATCGTCTTCCCGTTAAAAAGTCTCCCGGTCATGACCTTATCCCTAACGTTGTGCTGAAGAATTTGACAAACAAAGCCCTAGCTTATTTATCATCAATCTTCAATGCTGCTCTGCGCATTGGTCATTTTCCATCTACATGGAAACATGCGGAAATTATAGTCTTCCACAAGCCCAACAAGCCAAAAAATCTTCCCTCAAGTTACAGACCAATCAGCTTATTACCTACACTTTCTAAGCTTTTTGAAAAGATTATTCATCAACGTATTTCTCATTTTTTGATCCATAATCAGATAATTCCGTCTTTTCAGTTTGGCTTTCGCCCGAAGCATGCTACCACTCACCAATTGCTCAGAATCACGCAGTCTATTATTCAAGGTTTCGAAAACAGGCAATACACCGTAGCAGCATTCCTAGATATCGCCCAGGCATTCGACAAGGTGTGGCACAGTGGACTACTACTTAAAGCATATCGCATTGGTCTCCCTTATTATCTGATACAAATCATAGCAAGTTTTCTCACCAATAGAACCTTTGTGGTGCGCATTGCTGGTTTCACATCCACCCGACGGCCTATTTTAGCAGGTGTACCTCAAGGTTCAGTACTTGCACCACTCCTCTTTAATATATTCACTTATGATCTTCCTGATATAGCTCCAGTTTGTACGGCGTTATACGCAGATGATACTGCTCTCTATTATTCTCACGCCAATATTCTTCATGCCATTCAGAAACTGCAAATTGCCCTAGATCAATTAGCTCATTGGTTCTCTCACTGGCGCATTTCCCTCAATACTAACAAGACAGAGGTTAAGATCTTCTCTTTACGACCTTATAGGGATCCTCCTTCACTACGGCTGCTGGGGGAACCGCTCTCATGGTTACCAAGCAATGTGCCAGTGAAATACCTTGGGGTGTTACTGGACACTCGACTTACTTGGAACGCCCACATCTGTCGGTCTGTTACGCTTGCGTTTGCCCGGCTATCAAAACTGTACCCTCTACTCAACAGGCGCACTTCACTTGGTTATGAATCCTCCCTGCTTCTTTACACATCTCTAGTCCGTCCCATTTTTACCTATGCAGCTCCAGTCTGGGGTGGCACCAGTAAGACTAATCTCCGCCGACTGCAGGTACTACAAAACAGGGTGCTTCGCACAGTTACAAACGCTCCATGGTTCATCCGAAACCAGCAGCTTCACCATGAGTTTGGTCTTCTACCCGTTCACCAATACATCCGACGCCTGGCACGTCCATTCTTTTACAATCTCCAGGAGGTCCCTGGAGCTGTTACCTACCGTCTCGGCTGTCGCACTCGCCAGCCAACTCGCCTGAATCGCAGACTGCCCCAAGATCTTCTCCTGAGTGACGTCTCCAGCACAGATGACTCAGACACGTGATTACCACCATCAGACTTTAAGTTCTCAATTAGGTTACAGTTATCCTCCATATTTAGTTAGAGGAGTCGTTCATGGCTACCTCCATTGTTATGTGTCCTGTTCCTATATATCTTATACCAAACATCTGTAAAGCATAATTGCTGATCGATGGATAAAATAAATAAAAAAAAAGTTTTCCGCATTAGTGCGGTCGGTAGTTACACTAGCAGTTGGGTTGGTACTATCGTTATTTATTTCTCTTTCTATTCCCTGAGTCTGTGTCCTTTCTAGGTTATTGTCTGCCCTTTCAAACCTAGGACCCCCAAAATCTCTTAATGAAGAGTTTTCAATGATAGTTCCTCTTCCTCTACTTTGATAACCTGTTCTTAGGTTATTTCCCCTGTAAAACCTCAGTTGATTCACCTGATTACTCCTCACATTTCCCACAGGTTGGTTATTATTATAATTCCTCCTAGGAGTATTTGGAATTCTCCTTCCTATACCTGGCACTACCGATTCATATGTCTTTCTGGGGTTGTACTCTCTTCGTTGATATTTGTCTCTTGAACGTGCCCCGCCCCAATTTTGGTTAAAACTATTTTGGTTTTGGTTAGTATGGTTGTGATTTTCCCCGAATGTTGGTCTTACTTCCTGTCTATTTACTTGCTTTTCTTCTATATGAGTCTTGTCAGGATCAACTTGACTATGAGTAGAATCAGAATTAAGGTTATGAGCCTCAAATTCTGATAATAACTCAATCATATCAGTAAAGTCGACGGGCTTAGCCACAATTAGGTGGTTTCTAATGTGTGGTGGATAATGTCGTATTAGCATATTCAAGATCTCGGTTTCTGACATATCTGGATTCACAAGTTTGCTTTTGTTAGCAAGTTTTAGGAAATATTCAGTCATGGACACACCCTTCCTGAACTCGAATTTACCAGTGGCCAGTTCGACTTTAATTCTTCTCTGTCTTTCTGGACCCCAGAACCTATTTATAAACACGTTCCTAAACATACTATACGTTTCATGTGATGCTAATGTTAACCTCAGCCATTCTAAAGCATTTTTCTTCAAACACCTTTTAACAATCATCATCCTAAATTCATTTGGAATCTTTTTAATTTTAAAATATTCTTCTAATTCCTTTAGAAATATTTTGGGATTGTCTCCCGATTCTTCTTCGAAAGTAGGTGGACTTATGTCATGCAACAAATAATTTGTACAATTTGTGTTACCTTGACTGTGTAACTGTGAATGTGTGTGCATGTTTTGTATTAGTCTATTACCATTTACTTCACAATCAGGTGACAAAGATTTTGTATCGTCAATCTCCAAATAATTCTCTAAGTTTTGTACAATATTACCTGAATTACCAGGTAAGTCAATACATGTAATATTCTTAGATTTTATTACCCTCTGGTTCTCAGAAATTTTGCTTGCCTGTAATGCAATCACAACTTGATTCAGCTTGCTAATGTTTTCTTTCTCTCTCTCAAAACTTTCCTGTGCCAAATCTATTCTTGTAATCATTTCACTATTCAACTTACTGACTTCATCATATTTAACTTTTAGCTCATCTTGTTGTGTTTGCACCTCAGTAGCAATTAGTTTAACATCATTTCTGATACTATTTACCTCTCTTACAAAATTATTCTGTATTTCAATATTTTCCTCATGGTATTTTCGTGAATTATCTAATAAGACTACATCTATTTCTTGTCTTATTCTATTCTCTAATTCCCCTATTTCTATTTTTTGTTTTTCTACAAATTCTACTTGTTGTTGCTTAACGATTTCTGACTCCTTAGCCAATTCACTTCTTATATCTTTTACTACATTTTCCTGACTTATTTTCATTTCCTGAAACATCTCTTTTAACCTAGATATTTCTCCATCATGAGACTCTATTTTCTGTTTTAAAGATTTTATGCCTTCTCTATACTCTTCTCTTCCCTTCTCAATTTCATTTCTTAGGTTACCTAAACCTTGATCTATCCTAGCTTCTAATTTCTCTGAACTTTGATCTACTTTAGCATTTAAAATATCCATTTTAGCATCAAAATTACTCATCATTTTCTCTAACCTGTCTATTATCATTTCATTATCTTTACTCTGCATAATTTCTGTTCTACTTGTTCCTGCATCATCACTAATCATTCCTTCCACTACTTCCCTGACTTCTTGTATTTCTGCTCTCTTATCACTAACTAGTCTTTCCACTCCTTCCCCAACATTTTTATTCTTATTGTCTGTTAATTTTTTACCTTCCATTTTAGGTAATATCTTTCCCTTTCTTAATAACATAAAAATGAAAATTATAATTTTGTCACTTTTTCTATTAATTATCTATTAAGATTTTTCCGTACTCACTTTTCTTCTTTCTTCTTTCTTGATTCGAAGTTACCTGTCCATTACACTATTTATTCTGCTGTGGTGTAATCCTCCTTCTGCCTATTCGAGTCCCCGTTGGGCGCCATTTATAGCAGGGTTTATGTCGAATCGTATTAATGGATGACGATTTATGCCCCTCGTTGTGGTGACCATTTGGAACAGGGTTGAAGTGGTTTGGGTAGATTCCCAACGTCAATGGGTGATGGAGTAATTATATCCCTCGATGTGGCGACATTTTGGTGGATGGAATAGATGGTTCTTGAAGTCCCAGCTTACCTCGGCGTGACTTCAGTCGGTTGAGCAAGATATCTTCTTTTACAGGGGTGGTACGGCGGAAGGAAATTTTACGTAAAATGAATAATCATTTTTCTCTGTATGAAATAATGTAGAAACTTTTATTTCCTTACTTCAATCAACACCAGTTCGAACAAAATGTATGATACAACATTTATAACACTATTCTTACACAAGATTCACTTGATGTGACGCGTTTATATCTGGATGCGTGCAAGAATCAAAAGTTTTATACGGTTGTTCATACCGTGTATAATAATTAAATTGTGTGTCTTCTAGCGATGATATTTAATGTAAAGATTATCTAGTTATACTCGATGATTGTTATGAGAATAGACATATTCTTCCGCACACAACGGTGTTTAAGAAGAGAATTTTGCATCCGTTCACGGTGACTGTTAGGAGAAGAATAACCAGTTCATCTTCTTCTACACATTAGCATTTCGCTAATAGTTCGACCCCCCTAGAGGAATATTGAATATCCTCCATGGCAACGTAAAATCTTTTATATCTGATTGGTCCACGTTTTACGATATACGCGTCACACCAATCCCAAATAAGTTTGTTATTCAACACTTTTGTGACGTCATTTCCACTTACATAGCTTCTCTGTGCATGACTCACTCTACTTAACCTCACATAATACAATATTTGAAACTCTTTGGGGACAACATAAAATAACTGTTTCAACACTACACATTTCATTTTCAGTTGTTAACCCACCAGCTTCAGGTTTAACTTCACTTAAAGCGCTAGTTCAGCATATGTTGCACGCATTGATAGGTTTAAAAAAACTATAGATTTTTAGTTCTTCTTCATATCTAAAAGCCTAATTTTGTAAACTGTCGAAAAACACGTTCACAATACGAAATATGTTTTCTTACTAGCAACACTGCTCTAAGTCCGGCTTTTCAACCCTAGCAGGTAGTCACTCACTTCGGCCAATGACCCTTCTCTTAGCTTAAGAAATATCTCAGACCTGCATGACGGTCCTGGGGACAAGTTAGCGATGCACAGTCGGAACAAAATAAAGACTCGCAGTTTCAGATTCATTTGATTATTTAGTCGTTGTTGCCAATATTTTTCTCAGATAAGTTTATTTCTTGCGATATTATTTATTCCGAGATAAAAGTACTTGTTAAGAGCTTTCATCGCATTGCAAGCCTTTGTTTTGTACCTAGCTATTCGCTTTTTTTCTCCAGTACCAGTGAGGATCATAGTTAATGAATACTAACATTCAGTGCAGCCTGTCGCTTTAGTATAGTATGGTGGATGGTGTATGTGCATCTTCCAGAGACAGGGTTTCTATTACCGATTGATGTTTCTCCCGGGTGAACATTAAGTTTCGGCAGATGAATGACGGCTGCAGTTCTTAGATGTAGAACTCCGTTGTTTAAAATAACCGTTAAATGTAAACATTCCTTGTTGTTTGTTCGGTAATTGCTTTTAATTTTCGAATAATTGGTAGATATAATAACAATTGACATAATTATGTAGGTTGCTCGTATAACTTACAGAATTTGACACAGTCTTTTACTTATCAAGTGAAACAAATGTAATGGAGTTCTGACACAGAATACGTGATTGTATTTTACTAAATTAAGTTTTTCATAATCTTGAAAATAAAAATAAATATACTAACCATACATTATTTAAAATTCCGCAGCCCTCGATGTTAATCCACATGAATTAATAAACCGGACCATCTGTTAAGTAGTGCAGAGTGTTGCGTTACAGAAATTAGTTATTTTTAGTTAAGTCGATACTCACCTACATCGCATGTTCATTAGATGCAGTATCAACAGCTGCATATTGCATTCAGGGGACCCAAATGACCTCGTTGTCGACGGCCCTTAAAGCCCAAATCACTCATTCACTCACTGTATTCAGTTATGAATTCCGTAACAGTCCTACACTCATGCTGTATTATTTTTCAGCGGACTGTACTTCTACAATCGTACCTGACCTTGGGTATATGACATGACAGAAAAGAAAACACGCGGTTCTCGATTGAGGGCGTAAACTTTCACAGTGACAGTTTTATTGTGCACGCATTCTTTGTAAGTTTATGTCTGCCTGACAGTAAATAGAGACGTTAAGATAAGGGCTTAAATAAACTTTTTCGATTTATTTTAAATTAAGTTTAATTTCAACTATTTATTAAGCAATTGAAAACAATTCATTTGGGGAGTGGGGTATCCGGAACCACTTCATAAATACGTCGCTGGTTATGTACATGAATAACTTTGTCTATGTAGATAAAGGTTCCATAATTTCATGTCACTTTAAAACCTATCTCTAAATGAACTTTTTATTTTTCTCTCCTGGCGGACAATCAATACAACAAAAACAATTGTCTCTTACATAACACATATTCATATTAGTAAATTAATGCTGCGTACACACATTACTGTCTGAGCCAACTGTTTGTCAAAGGTTTATTTGTCACATCTGTTTCAAATTTAGGATAAGCATTTACAGAACGTGTTTACACATTTCGTTGTAGATACAAGAGTGATATAGTTAAATGTTTAAACAGCCGGTCAACCATGCTCCATGCCGTTGCTATTAAATTACGAGAAACACAATAATGGACATTAATGAAGTTATTGGAAACTGAACATTCCAGGTCAGCGTGTAGGTGCGGACGATTTTCATGAAGAAGCCCTAATTATACCAGCCAATAAATTTCAGCTTTTTATGTGCCACATAAACAGAAAAAGGGCACCTCATCTAAATCGAACGTTCTCAATACAAAAACTCGTAACGGTTTTGTGTGACCGAGCTGAGGCGGATTATCACAAAAGTAGCAAAATATTTACCTGTGTTAGCATAACGTGAAGAATTCCAATTTTCCATGACGACGTTCTGTATGAATGTTTTTAATTAAGCGAAGTATCCAGTGATCAAACAGATGTTACAGCTCATCGTTAACTAAAAGAAATAAATATGGAAGTTCCAACATTTTTTTTTCCTCTGACATTTCTGTCTCTAATCACAACAAATCCATGGCAGAATAAGTTATAGGGCTTAGATGTTAACCGGAACTTCCGGATAGAGTTTTCGGACAGTTTAGCCCAGAGGTTCCACTCCCATTAGTCCTGAATCCGTAGGAACTGGACTCGGGCCTCCTTCGACCAGGGAGTATCCGAGCTGTCCCAAAGGGTGCTCGGCGTCCTCCGTGGGGCTTCAGAATAACATATATCCCCCTTCCTAGCATTGCAAAATTCCGACTGTTAATGCAAGTTTTATTCAAGATTAAATACTCATCTATCGGGCCATAAGATAAAAATGTATTTATCTTCATCATATTTCGATTCCATACATCAGAAGTGTGCACGTACATTAGACCGGAAGATACAAGATTCATGGGATTACCAGATTTGAATCTGCACGCTCTCGGTTGTCAAGATCACTTCAGCTGAAGGTGAACAAAAGACTACTGTAATGAGTCTAGTTATTTTATTGAAACACATCAACTTATGAGACTGTACAGAAAACTACGTCCAATGTGGAATTCATACACGCGATTGCCTGTACCACAAAGTACCAAAGATAACGTTTATCCAGATTAAAGTGATATAGATATAGCAGTAAATATTTGTTACAAAACTTAGTACTAGAGTAGAGAATGTCATGTGAGTAGAACGACCAGTAAACGCAATGTTGCGTTAAAGCTTCGTTTTACATACAAACTGCACGCATTCACATTACACCAATAGTTCATTCATTCATTCATTCATTCATTCATTCATTCATTCATTCATTCAAGCAGCTGGCGGCTGACTGAGGGTCAGCACAATGTGTGTCATTCGTGTACCTGTCCTACACGGACTTAACCACTTAATGACAGGAAATGTGGGGTTTTGCAGGTTGGTGGTTTAGATAATGTAGATGAAAAGAAGGGAGGTAGCCGTAGCTCCTCATGGTAGCCAACTCGGGTGCAACGCTATGTTAGCACCGCTGGTGTGATAATTTTTAGGAATGGTTTAATTTAGAAAGTCTATTAAATTCAAACAGTAATAATTTTAGGTTGACATAAGAAATCTATTGTTACCGGTGTGTCCGCATGCCATGCGGGGTAGCCGGTATAGCTTGTAGCGTCTTTCGGTTGTTCTATAGTTCCCTAGAGACCTAACCAGGGCGCTCTGATGTTGAGGCAAACTCGCGTAGAATTTTGTGGCCCGGCGCCTAATGACATCTTCCACATAGTGGAGAGATGAGGCTTCATGAAGGTATCTCACGGGAAACCTCCAGCAAACAGAATAGATGGCCCTAAGACATCTATTTTGTACACGCTGAATTTGCGAAGATTGGATCCTGCGGCCATGCCCCAGCATAAAGCATGATTGGAAGAATTAAAGCCTGAAAAAGGCGCAACTTAAGGGGTGTCGGCATTCCTGAGCGCATCATGGGGTATAACGAAGCCGAAGCTCCGCATGCCCGATGAGTTACCTCCTGGATATGACCCCGAAAAGTTAGGCCCTTGTCCAGCTTTACACCTAAGTATTTTAGAGATTTTGTCCACTCTATCCTTCTGCCAGAATAATTAAAGGCGGGGAGGTTGGCGGGAAAGTGACACTTAGTGAAGAGTATGGCTTGGCTTTTCTCTGGTTTGATAGACAATCGCCAAAGCCTACACCAATCATGAATGAGGCTTAGGTGTCGCTGTATTGGGTTGAAGGCTCTGCGTGCGTTTCTATTTGTGTTGTATAGTAACACGTCGTCCGCATATTGGGCTATGTTGACGTGTAGCTCCGTGGGGAGATCCGCCACATACACGCTAAAGAGTGTAGGGGATAAGACAGGGCCTTCTGGGACGCCTCATCTGATGGGTCGTCTGGTAGAAATCTTTCCCGCCACAACAACTGCAATAGTTCAATTTTTTTTTAGCCTTTACATATATTTTCATTAGAAGGTTTCCATTCCAAAACACATATATTCCTCCGTTATTGTCTCTATATATATCAGAGCTACTGTTTGTTTATAAACTACAGAAGCCAAATAAATCTAAGTTCTTACATGTAAAGAATACAATTACATTTTGTTGCAAAACGTTGTAAATATGAATTTTCTTTCCCGATATAAGATGATACAGGTAGAGCTATCTCTGGACAGTAACGCGAACTCGCTTGCAGATTGGTTCAAATTTCTCTCTTCTTGGAAAATATGTATATGTAAACTATAATATATTTAACGTGTTACACTCACACATGTTTCTCACTCACACTTCCACAAAGGTTTACTGTTCCATTTGCTCAAAGTTTAAGATAAACTTTTACAGAAATAATTTCATTATCCTTTTTACTGTAGATGAGGAGAGATACAGTTAAATGTTTAAAAACTGTGTCAAGACATACTGCCTTTAAGACCCCAGGCTCTGTTAGTGAAATCTTGAGAATTACAAGAATGACTGTTAGTATATTTAAGATGTAAAGACATTGGGAAATTTAAAGTGAAACAAAGAACCTTTAGAAGAGTTAAAATAAGCTGGGCTTTAAAAAGATTTGAATTTTCTGTACTAAGACTATCTAGTAATTACGATTTGCTGGTTGTTGTAAATTATAAGATTGTTATTTAGAATGTAAGTAAACTTACATTGTATATTGTATTGATATTGTATTCAATTAATTCATTTGAGATATTATCTCATCTGGAGGTTAGTAGGAAGCTTTATACTTGGAGGATACCGTCTCATTTAACTATCATTTGTTAATTACAACCAACCAACACACACAGAGCCACATGGAAGTTCATCCGAGAACGTTCTTTCCGGATTTATACTTCAGCCAGAATATCATTATCAAATTTTGGTTCAAGATTTTGTATATTTCCCCATATCTAAGTGAAACTTTTGTTTCTCTCTCTGTATCATTAAATTGTTTATTGTTTTATATTTCCATGTACTTTATTGGTAATCCCTATAAGTGTGTATAGAGTAGTGTTTTGTTTTGAAAGTCGTGAGTGTGTAAACGGCGTCTTATCATCTACAACAGCTAAAGTGTTAAATGAAAAATCGAAGCAAAAATGGAAGCTGTAGTAATTAAATAATAAATATTAACCTTTGATCCATTAATTATTAAAGCGAAAAGAAATGCATTTTAATGTTTCTGAACATATCAATAGCCATATTACTAGCAAGTTGAAAATCTATATGCAAAAATGACAATCTATTAATTAGAGCCAACTGAAAAATTCAATGCCATGGCCGGGATTTGAACCACGGATCTACTGGTTTCCGTCCAGTAGATCCGGAAACCAGTAGATCCGTGGTTCAAATCCCGGCCATGGCATTGAATTTTTCAGTTGGCTCTAATTAATCAAAAATCACCCACATACCGTAGTAAATGTATTTAAAAGGATTAATTCTTTAAGGATTAATTCCTCAATATAAATTTACAATAAAAAAAATAAAAAATGACAATCTATGTTTGCAAAGAGGTGTAGTTCTGTGGTTGATGTGTGGTGTCTATTTGACGTAGGTTATTTACCACATTGGTATGCTGTAGCTTTCTACGAGATGAAAGTAAGAACAAACCTTATGATACTCTTGGTGGTAAACGTAATAAACATTTATTAATTAATGATAAACTCTCCTGTACGGGAAGACATTAAACCCGCAATTCATATATTCATGATATACCTGACGATATCTGTTAGCGCTCTTTGTAATCTCATTATTTCAGGTAGTCACTGATTCCGCCACTAGGTGCGCATGGACTTAAGTATTGGCCCGCACCGATAGATGGGGTAAAGTATGTGTCTGGACATTGCAGTTAGAGAAACCACAAAATTAAAGGACACTTTCGTTAAGGATATGAGATTCTACTACCCGCAATCCAGTTTTATATTATCCTTCCTGAGGTCCGAAAAGAAGCATGTGAAAAGATCTTTACAAGTGAAAATAAACCATCTTTTTTGTTAGAGTGACACTGAAAGCTCCAATTATAATTACTAGTTTATGGGAGACAACAAATTTTGTCTTGACTCTCACTTCTCCTCGAGACTTCGAGGAGTCAACATCGCGCTGGACTTCCAAGCTTAGCTTAGGCGTAGCATCAGCTTGCATCGCAGAAGCACAGAAGAGCCTGACTAGCCTCTTTGAGGCGAGAAAAAAGGATCCGAGCCTGCAAGAGCTTCTTATAACAAAGTGATTGGGCAGAATAATAAGACCGCAGCCAACAGTCATAGCGACTGGTTTTAGGCGCCCTTAGGGGTAGGTCCTCTATTACTCGCGTCTATTGACACCCTAGACTTGTTCTTTAATCATTCTACTCTTCTCTTCCTCTTATCACACATAATCATTACTTTTGTTTCATTGCACAGCACACTGTTACATCATTATCATCATACTGCCCCCCCATTGGTCACTGCATTACCCTTCCTAATTGGTCGTTATATTGGATGTTCCCATTGGTCAATCCACACATCTGATCATGTCGGCTGCTAACATCCCAAATCCCACCAACATGAAGGCATCTACACACCCTTCTGCAGATCACGCAACCTGCGCAACCACTGCTTCTAACCCCCTTGCAACAGAGGCACCTGCAACCTATGTGGAACAAGCCTCTGAAGATTATTACCTGCTAGGCGGTGATATTTCAACCTTCATGGGGACAGCTTTGATCGTACAACCCAGCTACCCACTATCCAGAGGCGATATCCGGATCCTCAAAACGGAAAGACAGGCTAGGACAAAATACCTGAATCAGGCAGATGCCGAAATGTCTTCCGTCCCCAACTCTGAAGAGGTCTGCGTCACGGCTGCAGCCTTCAGAATCTATTCCTTCCACCGCCAGAGAATTGATGTCATCACCAGTTACCTTTCACATCATGAAGAGCAATATAACTCCTGGCAAATACCTACGCAGAAAAGAACTGCCAAGGAAACTAACCACTGCGCATTAGCGCCACCACCAACGACATCAAACAGTTTTGCAGCTCTCTCTGAAGCAAAAACACCAGAGGACTTCCCACCATTACCAGCCGTAAACCAAAAGAGGCGTAAATGCTCTACACCTCCCCCACCCCCTGCTGAACTCATGGAACAGGAAGTAGCAGAGGTAGCAGCCCCATTACACCTCAACCAGGCACAAGCTACCACACAACCACAAGGAGTAACCAAATCTAATAAGACTACTCCCATCTTCTTAAGAGATCCGTGCCAAGCCCGAGAACTGACAAAGGCATTACACGATGGTTTCCCAGAATTAAAATTCACCATAAAAACATGAGTGGGTCTATCGCCTTCCTTCCCGAAACGCCTACCGATCACAGAACCATACGAAAATTCCTCACCGATCACACAGTACAATACCTCACCACCTTATTACCCGAGGAGAAGCTAATGTACGTAACATTGAAGGACCTACCCATGTACGTTACAGAGGCAGAAGTCCAAGACCTCCTACAAAAGATGGAGTACCCAGTTGAGCGTGTTGGACAACTCCGATCAAACCGCTCCCCGACGCAGCAGAAGCTGCCACATTTCCGAGTAGCCCTTCGGAAGGAGCCGCGCTCAAGCGATATTTACAAGGTAACCCACATGTTCGACGCCATTATAAGGGTTGAACCATATCGACCGCCTGCACGACCATTACAGTGTACGAACTGCCAACAGTTCACCCACAGTGCAGCGGGATGCAGGCTTATACCGGTATGCTCCTACTGTGGTGACTCAGGCCACAAGCGCCCAGAATGCAAGAGGCTAGGTCTTGCTGGATCTAAACCAACATGCAGTAACTGCGGAGGAGAGCACTCCTGCCGCTACGCGAAGTGCCCTATCTGGCAGGAGGCCAGAATAGAAATGGAGCTCAACAAGGCTGGACAACGCACCCGTTTTGACGCTGCTCCGAAGATACCAAACCCACAAGGCATACCCAGGGAAGCATTCAAAGGTACTCGCTAACCTGGTCTCCCTCCAATTACTAGACCACAATTCCCAAACTACGCAGCTGCCGCATCTGCAACACGAAGTCAAAACCCACTGCAACCTCATCAATCAGAGCCGCAAGCAACTGCGCAATCACAAACCACACCAGCTCCACCAAAGCCACCAACGCCACCACAACGTCCACCTGTTAACGGACCATCAGAAATAGCTCCATCTGCACTGGCCAATAAACCTACGTGCCCATCAAGACAGACTAACGCCGACACCAGAACGCCCATGCAGCAGCGGCTACTGGCTCGCCCCACCACAAACCACAACCTTCCACAGACTTCCAAACCATCCCTTCCTGATGAGCAGTTTTTAAGCCTCATGTCCAGGATTCCACTCGCCCTGCAAGCTGACTTTGCAGCTGCCTTAGCTGATGCACTAGCCATCCGCCCTCCTTCTATTCCTTCACAAACAATATTGGTGCACACCGTCTTTGTATTTATGGGCAACAATGGCGGACGTCAATAATATAATAAGCAACCACACCAGCCTACGCATTTGTTCCTGGAATGCCAATGGACTACGACAAAAGTTACGTGAAGCCACAAACTTCATCGCTGTCAACAAAATCAACATCTTCCTTGTCCAAGAAACACACTTAGCTCCACGCTATAGGGCTACCATTCCAGGAATGATTTGCTATCGAACTGATCGTCCAGATGGCTATGGCGGGACTGCAGTTTATATCCAAAGGCACATCCCCCATCATCGCCTACACCTGCCTGTTTCAGACGGCCTTGAAGTTACAGGAATCCAAGTCGCTACCGACAGAGGACCACTTAATATCTACTCGGTCTACATCCCACCAAGTAGACCAATTTCACAGAGAGACCTGGACCTTATTTTCAATGGTTCTCCCACTGTAGCCATGGGTGACTACAACTCAAAGAGCACGCTTTGGAATTCCACCATCACCAACAGTCGCGGACGCCTACTGGAGCGCTATATAGAACGTAAGAACCTGGCCGTCCTTGCTCCCAACTCCCCCACCATAACTCATGGAGATCGTAGTCCCCCTGATTGGTTGGACATAGCACTCCTATGCAACATTCGCAGTCACCCAACTATATTCTCTCTTCCCGAACTCTCTTCCGATCACTTTCCTGTTCTCTTGCTATATAAGGCAAAACTCACACCCAAGTCATTACCTTCTCACGTAAATCCCAGACAGACCAACTGGAGCAAATTTTCAAACATCATGGCCGACAAACCCGCCGAAATTCACCCTTGTACAACAATAGCAGAAGCTGATAACCTGGAGCAGTTCATCACTAGCAACATGGCCGAGGCCATGCGTGAAGCAACTCCTGCCCGTAAATCCCCATATAGTCCCCTCAAACCCATCCCAAAACATTTGCGCCAACTCATCTCGGCCAAAAACACAGCACGGCGAAAATTCCAAAATACCCGCCAGCCACAAGACAAGAGGGAATGGAATCGCCTCCAGGCTGCAGTGAAGATGGAACTTGCAGACCACTTCAATGACGAATGGGAAAGGAAACTATGTACCCTCGACACCACAGACTGTTCTCTCTGGAGAATGTCCAAGGCTATGCTACGCATACCCATCTCAGATCCGCCACTTATGAATGGAAATCGAGTGGCACAATCTTCCAGGGAAAAAGTTCAACTCACAGCAGAATACTTAGCTGCTACCTTCCATCCAGCTGAATCCCCTGACCACGAGCAAGTAGCGGAAATTGAAGGAGTGGTACAGCAATTTCTTGCCTCTCCCTACAACTCAGCCGAAGTGCTGCTCACAAACACCGCTGAGGTCAGTGGTCTGATAGCTTCAGTCCGACCCTACAAAGCTGCTGGTTGCGACTCCATACCAAACGCTGCTTTCAAGGCACTCCCGCAGAACTGGATAGCCTTGCTTGTTCATCTGTTCAACAGCCTGCTCCTTCTTTCCTACTTTCCTGCAAAATGGAAACATGCCAAAATCATTACTATCCCCAAACCTGGCAAGGACTCCAAACAAATTTCAAACCATCGTCCCATTAGTCTGCTACCAGCCATAAGTAAATTATTTGAGAAAGTACTGCAACATCGCCTCCAAAACCTACTGGACGAGCTACACATCATTCGCCCAGAGCAATTTGGCTTTCGCCGCTCCCACTCCACATCACACCAACTTCTACGTCTGGTTGATGAATTTACTCGAGCCTTCAATAACAGGCAGTATGTTGCAGCTCTATTTTTGGACATCACAAAGGCCTTCGATTCAGTTTGGCATCAAGGCCTTCTTCATCGATTAATCAGCTACAACTTTCCTCCCTACATAATACACATTGTCAACCATTACCTTACCCATCGCACCTTCTCCGTTGTCAGAGATGACATTTCTTCCCGACCCTACCTAATCAATGCAGGGGTACCCCAAGGTAGTGTACTTGGACCCCTTCTATTCTTAACTTATATCAACACCCTTCCCACTATCTGGAGCTGCAACCTGTACCTGTTCGCTGATGACACAGCAATCACCACAGCCTCTTGTAAACACCTCACGGCTGTACAACGTCTTCAGCGCTATGCTGACATGCTTTCCGCCTGGTTCCTCACCTGGCGCCTACGCATAAATGCTACAAAAACACAGGCAGTAACCTTCACCCGTCGCCAAGTTCACGACGTCCCAGAGCTCCACATAGCAGGAGAAGACATCCCCTGGAGAAATCAGGCCCAATACCTTGGAGTCCAGCTCGACATGCGTCTCACCTGGAAAACACATATTACATCTGTAGCCTCAAAAATTACCAAACGTATGGGTATGCTATACCCATGATACAACCAAAAGTCACCCATGAGCCTCAGAAACAAACTTCTCATATACCAGCAAATTCTGAGACCAGCTATCACCTACGCATGTCAAGTCTGGGGTGCTGCAGCATCATCAAACTTAAACAAACTCCAGGTCCTGCAGAACCGATTTCTCCGCATTGCTACAGGAGCCGATTGGTACATCCCCAACACCAATATTCATAACGACCTTTCATTTCCCACTCTCACCAGCTACATCAAGACTCTTTCATACAAATTCTACTCCAACCTACCATCCAGCTTCAACCATCTCATCAGGGGTCTCGGGGAATATGATTTAGACCCCGGGGCTACCTACAAACACCCACGAGCCACCCTAGGCCTACCATAATACTAACACCCATCATACACCATCTTTATCCAAATATCTTCTAATCTCATTCATCATCATAAAAAAAAAAAAAAAAAAAAAAACCCTAGGACAAACATCCAACCATTTAACCACCGCCCGATGAATAAAACTCCATCATAATGCCAGTAAGGGACAGTGTCCCGGTATGGCAACAAGTCGAAGGCCCCTGCTCCAAGCAGCAGGACTCACCTTCAGCGACACAACTGTGCTGTGTTTTAAATTTTGTCTTGCAGCTATTCAAATATTATCCAAGTCAGTAGTGAAAGAGTGTTTTACCGTTGTGCAAAATGTTTGCAAACAATTGAGTACGTAGTCAATGTAGTTGTGGAATTTGAGTGCAGCGGTTTCTGAATGACTCTTCTTGAGTTTGATCAACAGAATAATACCAGATTCTCAACTACGTGGTGGGGATTGTAGCTACATAGGGAGCTCTTCTTGAACTTTCGGGTGTGACCTACTGGAATAATCGTTAATTATTAACGATTTCGTCGGCAATGCAGGGAGTTTCTATTTCGACCGATCTGTGGTTAATCCGCCTTCCCTACCAGTGTTCTGCGACCGATAGAATCTAACTTCCTCGCACGGTACAATTCATTTATCGCATATTAGCATAATACGTGTTAAATTCGCTGTATAAATGTACGGTAAACTACTGATTAGTTTGAGCGCTATTCTTTGGAAAGAAGTTGACCAATTAATTTCAGGAAGTGGGTCTCATGTAGCCACTTCCAAACATGACCAATTTTAATTAAGCATTATAGGTAGGAAATTAAATAAAATTCAAACTTTAAGAAATATTTGACGATATGCCACAGTAAGGCAAGGCTACGCTGAAAATTCCAAATGCTATAATAATAAACCTATCATTATGAAAATTTAGCCAAAAAATTAGAGTATGATTTTAAACGTGTATGTCATTTTTTATGTTGCTACAACAAATATTTCATTAATTATAAATTATTTTTGTGAAAATACTGTAAAAATTAAAAATGTTCTACGCATCAAAAAATTTGAGCTTATAAGTTGAATCTTTGTTTTTGGCTAGTACAGAGCTATTTTAAGAGACTCAAATTCTTATTGTTTGGAATACCCTTGCAGAATTTGTTCTAAAATATTTTCCACATGTTAGCTCTCAAAATTTTGAAAATAATTATCTATTTTATTACTTAACACGCTATAATTTTCAAATCATGAGCATTAACAAAAAAAGGGGGAATGTGAAGTTTCTTAGTTACATACGGTGGACCTATCCTGAAATTTTGACCAAGTTAAATGGAAAACGTTGACGCTTGAGGCATTTTGTATACTGAAAAGTGTTAGAAAAATTAGTTTCTCAGAAAATGAATATTAAAGTTATGATTGTTACTTTTAACGAATATTAAAGGTATTTTTACATAGTTACGCGATTCCCTAAAATGGTGCAAATGATAAAATTAGCATGCCGTCTATTGCTACGAACCCTAGGTTACCAAAAATGCCAAAAAAGAACATTCCGTGATATTCGACATTTTCGGCGAATTTTGAGTGTAGCCTTGCCTTAAATTGCTATATAGGTAAGAAAGAAAGCTTCGTGCTGCATTGGTAATTCTTCTGGAGATCACTGCACATCACCGAAACAAGAAATATATACAATTTCCACTAATTCTGCACTTTTCGATATCTGCCGTCGTATTCCTGGTAGCCTGTGATGATAAGGTAGCTAAAAATTCAGGAAAACTTCGTTATACATTAATAATTAAGTAAAACGGTTAATAAAACTAACACCTTTGCGTGTTAACCATCCTTGATACATACATCATAAAGTATATTAACCTAAGGATTTAATTATAAATGGTAATGTATGAAGATACAATTCAGGTTATGTCATGATATTAATTGTCAGTATTTAGCTACATGCTAACGTCTTACTTACCAATAGGTCTTTGTGAAACTCCATTTCCCACCTTCTTGCGACTCATACGTCCTCGAAAGTCTTACTAATCTTGCGAATTTTACAAATTGATGAACATTTTATTCAGATTGAATTACGCTTCGCTTGAACAGCGCTAAATTTAAATTGCAATTTATGTCTTTAAAATTTCGTTCAACTAGTAAAGGTTAGCCAACATAGCGTCTCATTCATATCGTTCATTGAGCTCAAATAAGGTATAAACTACACCAATAACATTCCGGAAATTACTTAATATGCAGTAAAATAATACCACAAATTTTGAATGTTTAACTAAATAAAGGTTATATTTTATATTATTTAGTATGAAAGACAGCGACCAAGTTAATTGTATTGGCGACAGTGAATGTTGTTCGTATCCGGTTGTTTAGGTACATGTAGCGCTCAAAATGTAACTTGCACTTCCGGCCGTTTATGGAACCTTGATGCGGCACCAGAAATTTCTATCCCACTCGGCAGCTCCTGGTCTGAAGAAACACTTCATAACAGAAATGTGTGAATATTAAAATTAAAATTTGGAGTTGCAGAAATTCACAACGTTCTTTATTTGCGTAGAAATACACTTAATACGCCAGCAGAATTACGTAACACACAAATACAATCTTCCAAGGTCGTTGACCACTACAAAAAGTTCACTTCCAAAACACACACCAGTTCCAATTACACTGGGCAACAAAAAATAACTTTTGAATGTTTCGACCATTTCATGAGGCAATTCCTACTAATTTTTGGTTGAGAAAAACAAATATGGCAATGCAAAATGTTTATTATCTCTAGTTTCTAGGATATACACAAGGTGGAAGTATTACATATTAAAGGATTGAGACAAAAGGATACATTTTAATTACATACATGCTAACAACAATGAAGGTGCATTTCATTTTTTAACTGGTAATTACGTGCTAAGAGTTCTAAATTGCTGGAAAAATACTTCGCAGACAGATGAGTCTGAAGAAAATCATGTGGTGGCCCATTGACTTCGGTGTCTTTTAGCTTGCCTCTTGTGATGGAGTTCCGCAGAATCCCTATACAAAGACCAACAGTAATCCGCAAGAATTACTTCATTCCAACGGCCCTGATATCTTTGTTCTATAACAGAAATGTCCTGATGGAATCTCTCCCCATGTTCATTACTAACAGCTCCATTACTAGGAGGGAAAAAGTCTAGTTGGGAGTGGAGAAAATGGATCTTAAGGGACATGGTGCATCCAACGTTACGGTATTTTTGCAGGATCACTGTCACCAACGCTTGTAGTTGTTATCTCTTTTGTTGCCTAAAAATATATGAACAACACCCTTGAAGGCTTCCCAAATTTCCTCTCCTTTCCCCTCCAAAATTTGGTGAAATGCAGGATCCTTTACAAGTTCTCTTATTTGTGGTCCGACAAAAATGCATTCCTTAACTTTTGCATCGTTTCATTTCCAAAATTGCATTCTGATTGTGTTTTGTTATTTGACAGGTGTGCCAACTCCCAAAAAAATCCCCCAAATTTAAAATCTTTACTCTAAAAAATAAAATGTCACTTTATCTTCAAAACAAGGGCTAATCCATCATTTTTATGGTGATTTTTAATTCAGCAGATGGAAATACATTAAAATTCACTATTTTTAAGCCCAAAACATTTTCACTGTTGCACTGTGTTACCACTCTCTCAATACGACTCTGTTTACAACTCCCGTTACGACTCTGTTTACAACTGTCAGATAAACTAGCCACGGCTTCTTTTTATACACGACCATTCATAATTCCAGTCTGTTATAGAATGTTCTCTAACACGTCACCAGATAAAACAAGAACGTTCCAGACGTCTATCTATATCTGTGACAGTAAGTCTTTTATCTCCGGGATATCTTTATCTGTTTGGCAGACTCTTTATCTCCACATTGCGCTATCTGTCTGTTATCGCTCCGCGCCGAACCCTTTGTGCGCGTACGCCGCCAGTCTTAATAATGGATTCGCAGCAATATCAGTAGTTTTAAGATGATAAAGTTTTTCCAACAGTGCAACGGTTTAGCTCTTATATAAAGATGAGAAATGTTAACCCTAATATAGGATAAAACTTGTTATGCTCCCTGTATTAGTAAATAGCACGCTAGCCCCGTGTTCCATATCGAGGGATACAGTTTTTCTTCTTCAGGTAAAAACGTGCTTATTTATATTTTTTGAAAGGAAAGAAGGTCTTCTGCACATTTATATACCGCAAATGAAACCAATATAGTAAATCATAAGTTGCTTGAACTTTTTTGGCAATTCCAATCCGCAGTAACCTGATTCTCAAATATCCAGCGCATTCCATCGACTGTGAGCTAACTTCCTGACCCCATGCGCCCCTAGTGGCGGAATCAGTAACTCTAAAAGCTAACATGATTACAGAAACTTTGTTGAATGTATCCTGGTCGTCTTTAAGAACTGTTCCCTTTCGGTGACTGGATATTAACTCACGTTACTTCATGTCTTATAAACGGATCATTTTGTATATTAGTTTAGTATAACTGGACCGCAAACAAAATTCTATTGGAGGCGTGGCTTACCAACACTGGGGTCCTCTAGCTTTCCCCTCTACTGGCATTTTAGATTGCCTCTCACCCATCGCGCGGGCTGCACTGCTCATGTTTCGTTCAGCTTAACATTCACTCTTTGCATTTTCTGCCGAATCACTGTGTTGTTCCTCAGGGTTTAAGGAAACTATGATTCTATCTATTTGTTGATCGATTTTAGGTCATGCCTGAGATAATTATTTTCTTTTAACTTTGAAAATTAAAACAGTATTAAAATACAGTCGTTTCGTGTTGTTTGCGCTCTGTCGCATGCAGGAAGGGAGCGGTGGGAGTCACGTGAAGCTCGGATGGCGTGAAGAGGAGAAGGCTGTCCTCGCGCCTGCGCACACCGACCGCAGTTTGTTTGCGGTCCACCTGTAGTTTTAAAGCAGGACAGACGTGTTCAAAACGTGTTCAAATGTACGTTTCCTCGTAAACCATGTAAATCTTGAGCCGTGTGTTACTTAGTACACGGTTCTGTGTTATATGTAAATGAAATACTTACGGTGTGTAAGTGTTTTACTTGCATGACTTTATTTATCTATTCTTCTATTACTGTTTTTACATAAAGTCAGTGTTATTTGAGATAGTTTCATTAGATATTTACACATTTCTTTGTAGCTACAACTTCGATATTGTAGACTTAAGTGATTCCCAAATGGATCACTTGTGTAAATGAGGAGCGACTTTACTACTTGATTAAATATAACTATTTGCACGTTCAAGCAAAAGCAATAAAGATTTTCTCTTCCAAATGTTTATCGCCCTCGTGTACTGTGTCCTCTAATGAGATATAAATGTCTTGTATTGTAATCTTTGTCTTTATGCAGTTGCAGTTACACAAAGAACATTCAAAAAGAAGATTCTAAATAAGATATTGTCACTAAGTTTAATACGTTTTCATGAAAATAATATTACTGAATTTATTTTAATTTAATCATAATAAAGAGGGCATCTATTCTAGATCTTTAGGTGTGTTTAAATGTTGCAGGTGCTTAATATTTTATTTTTCCCATTTTAGTACTGTCAGTCAGCTGAAATTACAACCTGAATGGCAGCTTTGAAAGTTTATAAAGAAAAAAAAAAGAACGAAAAAAAACTATGTTGGAAGGCCTATTTGTTCAGGCAAATTGATTTTGTAATGAAGTATAAATTACATCAATTTCTTCATGAAAGCTTGTGCAGTAATTTCCAGTTTGCTCATAGATAACAAAAGCATATAGAGGTCGTACCTACTCCTGCTCCATCTCGTTAGTTGTAAAGATGTGAGTATATCCATCATTTGGATTACTCGTTTTCACCAAAACATTAACACTGCCTTTTGAATTTTCTTGGAATATATTCTCAAACCTTGTTGATTGGAAATGATTTCGACGTAAGTGGTCAACTATAAAATAGACAATAATACCAAACACAGAAGTGTGGCCAAGGCAGAAAGTTTATGTAAGTCTGTGTGTTTAACCATTTCCGAAATATTTGTTGTCATTTCATACGCTCATCTTATATGAGGAGTTTTCGTCTTTTGTTCATTTTCTTCTTCTTTTTCTTTGCTGTTTCTATCTTGGTTACAAAAATACGACGCCATTACTTAGCAATCTATTATTAAAAGACTTGATTATCGCTTGAGCCGAGTGTATTTTTCTATTCCCATTGTATTCATGAACACAAATGTTAGCGTCAATGGCGTCATGTGGATAAAGGATTAGCTTATTAAAGAATGGTTAGAGAAAGTCAGTGAAACTGTGACATTAAGTTCTTGTTTGCTTCACTTTACTCGGATAGGTCCAGGTGTAGTGAAGTAGATCGAAGTCTCTATTCGAGTACAGCTTTACTATTAATCTAATTGATGCTCAGTTTTACAGGTCAGGGGTTTGTGTGAGTAAAGAGAGGAGGGGCAAACACTATATGTTCGGGGTGCAACATAAATATATAATATACTGATAAAGTTCTTCCTTTGCTAGCTGTGAGCTTCTTTCCATACCAAAGCTGACCTATTAGAGAGTGAATTCAGAATAACACGGACTAATTTTAAGGCGTGATTCTGGGGTTATAATTGAGTAATAAATAAACTACAGCATGTATTACCAAGCGAGGTGATTCCTATTTTGTAGATTGTCACTCCAATCCCAGGTGCACATGCACTCTGACTTGAGATGTGAAATTCACTAAAAACTTTGTTAACGACCATTCTTGTGTTACTCGTAATTAATTGCAATAGTATGGAGCACGGTTGTCCCGCTGTTTAAACATTTAACTATATCACTCTTGTATCTACATCGCAATATGTAATTAAACACGTTCTATAAATGCTTATCCTAAATTTGAAGCAGATGTGACAAATAAACCTTTGACAAAGAGTTAGTTCAGACAGTAATGTGTGCACACGGCATTAAGTTACTAATATGAATATGTGTTATGTAAGAGACGATTGTTTTAGTTGTATTGATTGCCCGTCAGGAGAGAAATAATGGCTACACATCTGTCAACGGAGTACGTGTTGCTGTCCATAGATGGCACGACGTGTAATATCCCGTATCGGGGAAGAATGCTTCAAATTATTAAAAAGTCTTATTGCCAATAGTAGGTATGTTTAATAGATGCAGCTCAGATTTTATAGGTTTTTTACCTCCTGAAAACAGCAGTAGTAATAGTTTATATAAATGCTTCGCGGAACTAGTTATTTCATTATGTGTCAGACAGAATTATTCGAACGTAAGTATAATTAAAGTGCTTTCGCTGTCTCAAGATATGGTTTTCCACAGACTTCCAAACCATCCCTTCCTGATGAGCAGTTTTTAAGCCTCATGTCCAGGATTCCACTCGCCCTGCAAGCTGACTTTGCAGCTGCCTTAGCTGATGCACTAGCCATCCGCCCTCCTTCTATTCCTTCACAAACAATATTGGTGCACACCGTCTTTGTATTTATGGGCAACAATGGCGGACGTCAATAATATAATAAGCAACCACACCAGCCTACGCATTTGTTCCTGGAATGCCAATGGACTACGACAAAAGTTACGTGAAGCCACAAACTTCATCGCTGTCAACAAAATCAACATCTTCCTTGTCCAAGAAACACACTTAGCTCCACGCTATAGGGCTACCATTCCAGGAATGATTTGCTATCGAACTGATCGTCCAGATGGCTATGGAGGGACTGCAGTTTATATCCAAAGGCACATCCCCCATCATCGCCTACACCTGCCTGTTTCAGACGGCCTTGAAGGTACAGGAATCCAAGTCGCTACCGACAGAGGACCACTTAATATCTACTCGGTCTACATCCCACCAAGTAGACCAATTTCACAGAGAGACCTGGACCTTATTTTCAATGGTTCTCCCACTGTAGCCATGGGTGACTACAACTCAAAGCGCACGCTTTGGAATTCCACCATCACCAACAGTCGCGGACGCCTACTGGAGCGCTATATAGAACGTAAGAACCTGGCCGTCCTTGCTCCCAACTCCCCCACCATAACTCATGGTGATCGTAGTCCCCCTGATTGGTTGGACATAGCACTCCTATGCAACATTCGCAGTCACCCAACTATATTCTCTCTTCCCGAACTCTCTTCCGATCACTTTCCTGTTCTCTTGCTATATAAGGCAAAACTCACACCCAAGTCATTACCTTCTCACGTAAATCCCAGACAGACCAACTGGAGCAAATTTTCAAACATCATGGCCGACAAACCCGCCGAAATTCACCCTTGTACAACAATAGCAGAAGCTGATAACCTGGAGCAGTTCATCACTAGCAACATGGCCGAGGCCATGCGTGAAGCAACTCCTGCCCGTAAATCCCCATATAGTCCCCTCAAACCCATCCCAAAACATTTGCGCCAACTCATCTCGGCCAAAAACACAGCACGGCGAAAATTCCAAAATACTCGCCAGCCACAAGACAAGAGGGAATGGAATCGCCTCCAGGCTGCAGTGAAGATGGAACTTGCAGACCACTTCAATAACGAATGGGAAAGGAAACTATGTACCCTCGACACCACAGACTGTTCTCTCTGGAGAATGTCCAAGGCTATGCTACGCATACCCATCTCAGATCCGCCACTTATGAATGGAAATCGAGTGGCACAATCTTCCAGGGAAAAAGTTCAACTCACAGCAGAATACTTAGCTGCTACCTTCCATCCAGCTGAATCCCCTGACCACGAGCAAGTAGCGGAAATTGAAGGAGTGGTACAGCAATTTCTTGCCTCTCCCTACAACTCAGCCGAAGTGCTGCTCACAAACACCGCTGAGGTCAGTGGTCTGATAGCTTCAGTCCGACCCTACAAAGCTGCTGGTTGCGACTCCATACCAAACGCTGCTTTCAAGGCACTCCCGCAGAACTGGATAGCCTTGCTTGTTCATCTGTTCAACAGCCTGCTCCTTCTTTCCTACTTTCCTGCAAAATGGAAACATGCCAAAATCATTACTATCCCCAAACCTGGCAAGGACTCCAAACAAATTTCAAACCATCGTCCCATTAGTCTGCTACCAGCCATAAGTAAATTATTTGAGAAAGTACTGCAACATCGCCTCCAAAACCTACTGGACGAGCTACACATCATTCGCCCAGAGCAATTTGGCTTTCGCCGCTCCCACTCCACATCACACCAACTTCTACGTCTGGTTGATGAATTTACTCGAGCCTTCAATAACAGGCAGTATGTTGCAGCTCTATTTTTGGACATCACAAAGGCCTTCGATTCAGTTTGGCATCAAGGCCTTCTTCATCGATTAATCAGCTACAACTTTCCTCCCTACATAATACACATTGTCAACCATTACCTTACCCATCGCACCTTCTCCGTTGTCAGAGATGACATTTCTTCCCGACCCTACCTAATCAATGCAGGGGTACCCCAAGGTAGTGTACTTGGACCCCTTCTATTCTTAACTTATATCAACACCCTTCCCACTATCTGGAGCTGCAACCTGTACCTGTTCGCTGATGACACAGCAATCACCACAGCCTCTTGTAAACACCTCACGGCTGTACAACGTCTTCAGCGCTATGCTGACATGCTTTCCACCTGGTTCCTCACCTGGCGCCTACGCATAAATGCTACAAAAACACAGGCAGTAACCTTCACCCGTCGCCAAGTTCACGACGTCCCAGAGCTCCACATAGCAGGAGAAGACATCCCCTGGAGAAATCAGGCCCAATACCTTGGAGTCCAGCTCGACATGCGTCTCACCTGGAAAACACATATTACATCTGTAGCCTCAAAAATTACCAAACGTATGGGTATGCTATACCCATTATACAACCAAAAGTCACCCATGAGCCTAAGAAACAAACTTCTCATATACCAGCAAATTCTGAGACCAGCTATCACCTACGCATGTCAAGTCTGGGGTGCTGCAGCATCATCAAACTTAAACAAACTCCAGGTCCTGCAGAACCGATTTCTCCGCTTAAGCGCCTGCGGGTTCGACCCTCTGTTTTTCCGGGCTTTTTAGCGCTCGCTAACAGCTCTTTCTCTCTTCCTCTCTTTTTTTCCTCTTTCTCTATTAGGCTTAAGCCCCATACTCACGCACACACAAATACACACATACTCACTCATTAACAACATGGCAGGGAACTCCAAAACACCCACGACTTCACCAAAGACTACCACCAGGACGCTACGTGGCAAATCCACAAAAAAACCGAATACACCTGCTCCTGTGGACACACCAAACACCAAAGAAACCGCACCAACCATTCCCACCTCACCGGTGGCAACCACCTCATCCTCTCCAGTTGCCAGCACCTCTAAGGACAACAAACTAAACGCAGACACACCACACACTGAACCCACAGATACACTTAACACTAAAAGATCTGACCTGGCGCCGGTCATGATCAACAAAGGCCAGGCAACTCACATAAGAAAGATCACACGAGACTTTGACAACCTAAAACCAGTACACACATACACAGTATCCATAGCTAGAAACAGTGGTGATTTTATGGTTAAGTTGCAATGCTTGAGTGACTACAGAAGTTTTGTAGAATACCTCAAGCAAGCCGGCGTACATTTCTACCTATTGCCTCACCCCCAAGATAGGACATCTAGATTCGTACTCAAAGGATTGTACGCCGAAATCACCAGTGACGAGATTAAGGAAGACCTGGCCGTCTTAGGGATAGAGGCGCTGAGAGCTGTCCAAATGCGGAAACGTAATTGGCAGCGCACCCCCCTGCCGATGTTCCTCATAGAGGTGGTAGGGACCCCCGACACTGAAACCAAAATTTTAGGACTCACAAACCTAGGACATTTCCGCATAAGGGTAGAAAGGTACCGATCAGACCCCGAACCTAAACAATGCAGAAAATGCCAGAGACTATGGCACCTGCAAAGTGAATGTAGGTCCCCATCCTGGGTATGCGCCAAATGCACAGGACCACACCCATCAGGAACGTGCTCCGTTCCGCCCGCGGAACGGCTCTGCGTGTTATGCGGCCAGAAGGGCCACGGTGCAACTTGGCGCGGTTGCACTGTATATCGCGCAGAGTGCACTAAAAGTATGCCTAAAGTCCGCGCGCAGCCACAGGGACCCCCCTCGTTGCCACCTAAAACTTATGCTAAGGCTGCCGCTAGGACAGAAAACGCAGGGTGGCTCATTAGGGATACTAGAGGTCGACAGCGACCAGCCCCGTTAGCCGAGCCCCCTGCAGCTGTGGCTCCCCGGCCTGCCACCGAGGAGGGCCCAGCAGGTCATGAGCGACGCCCCAATCCTCCAAGCACACACACACACAAAGTCCAACAGACCAGGGCCAGAGGGCTTCACCCTCCTGCCACAAAGTCGCTCCCCCCCCGCGGTAAGGGACACAAAGGCAATGAAGCAGCATTGGCAAAACTGCTGAACGTCCTGGGACTGCCCAGAGACTCCGTTCCCAAGAATTATGTTGAGGAACACATAGCAATGTTCGGGGCTTGTTTAGAACAGGGTACTGACACCACACTCACACTACACTGGCTACTAGAACTTCTGAATGACCTACACAGCTACAGCCATGGCTGAAACAGACACATTACGAACAATACACTGGAACTGCCAGGGAATACGCCGTAAACGTAAAGATTTAGCAGACTTTTTACAAGCCAACTCAATACAAGTAGCCCTATTAAACGAAACCCATTTAGGGGACGTAGATAAATTCTCAATACCAAACTATGCTATTTTCAGAACCGATCGTAATCGTAGGGGAGGGGGGACAGCAATAGCAATACAAACTAGCATCAGACACTATCAAGTACATGTACCCCCATTAAACCGCATAGAAGCGACTGCAGTAAAGATTAGCACCTTCAGTACAGAGATCATATTAGTAGCTATATACAACCCGCCAGGTGACATCGACACCGAAGATGTCCAAAAAATTATGCAGCTAGGACCAAGAGTAATAGCGGCAGGGGACTACAACTGTAAGCACTATTTGTGGCACAGTACAAACCCCAATCCTCAAGGGACTAAACTACTAAATTATATCAACAACACTAACTTTCTTATTATGGGGCCCGATGAGCCCACCCACATACCTCATGTAAACAATCACGCCCCAGACGTATTAGACTTAGCCATATTAAACAATATACCCTTTAACATCGAATGCACAGTACTGCAAGAACTGACATCTGATCACTTGCCAGTACTCCTTGAGGTCACACTTCCCTTGAAGTTTAAGAAAGAAATCCCAAAACTGAATTATAATTTAGTCAATTGGGAAGACTTCAATAACGTTTTAGAAAGATACTTACCGGAAAACGAAATTACTTCACCACAGCAACACGACGAAGCTGTATCCAAACTCGAATTGGCAATTAAGGTAGCGACCACAACGTGTGTCCCACAAAAATTTACACCCTCAGTAAACGCCCAATATCCGTTAGACATAAATATCTTACATCAAAATAGGAACAGACTAAGACGAAAATGGCAACGATCGCGAAATCCTTTACATAGACAAGACTACCTTGATGCCAGAGAGGCCGTAATGGCCCGAACTAGGGAATTTGTATCAAATCAGTGGAATCAAACTCTCGCGAGCTTAAATCCGAACTCTAACTCTGTTTGGCGTATAGCTAAGTGCCTAACCAGAGCAAAAACAAACATACCACCACTCATACATGACAACACTGTCGCAGAAACTCCCCAGGCCAAAGCTGAGGTATTTGCTGCCACACTTGAGAAGGTCTTCACACCAAACCCGGCTGAGGGTCCAGTGAATCTGCAAGAGATTCAAAGCATAGAACAGGAAATACACGACACAGACTACACTGTCACACACAACAAAATGCGAAAGACTAATCCGGGAGAAATCGGCTGGATTATCAGGCACCTGAAAAACAGAAAGGCCCCGGGGCCCGATAAAATACCCAACATCGTTTTAAAAAATCTCCCACGTAGAGCTTTGCAGCTTCTAGCAAAGATTTTCAATTATACTCTAGACAGCGGCAGGTTCCCACCACAATGGAAGGTAGCAAACATAGTAATGATTGCAAAACCACATAAAAACTTATCTAACGCCTCCAGCTATAGGCCAATTAGCCTACTGAACGCCTTTGGTAAAGTACTGGAGAAAATAATTCTAAAGAGAATAAATTCCCATATTATAAAACACAATATTCTCATTTCTGAACAATTTGGCTTCAGATCCCAGCATTCTACAACACAGCAGCTTCTCCGCCTTACGGAAACCATATCCAAAGGTTACAATACTAACAAATCGACTGGCGCCATCTTCTTAGATATTGAACGCGCCTTTGATAAAGTATGGCATGCGGGCCTACTTTACAAGCTCAAATCATACAATTTCTCTGATTCGACACTTGCCCTCATTAAAGATTATATAAGCGAGCGTCGGTTCCGAGTAACTGTGGAGGATGCTTCCTCCTCTCTAAAGCCTATTAAGGCAGGAGTCCCACAAGGAAGTTTGCTAGGACCGACCCTCTTTAATTTGTACGTTAACGATATGCCAGAACTTACTCGCACTGAAAAATACATATACGCCGACGACACGGCACTGGTAACTCAGTCCACTCAACCGCGGATAATACACCTGCGGCTACAGAATGCCCTGAATGATCTTGAACCATGGTTTCGAAAATGGAGAATAACAGTAAACTCCAGAAAGTGCCAATCAATTATTTTCACAAAAAGAATCCAACATAGACATCCCAGGCACAGACAGCCACCTCTCGTGTATCATGGCGAAAGAATCGAATGGAAAGACCAAATTACCTACTTAGGGGTCACCATGGATCAAGGTCTCACATGGAAAAAACACATTCAAAATATCAGGGCCAAAGCAAATGGACAATTGAACAGACTCTACCCTTTGATTAATTTAAATAACCAACTGCAACTCAATATGGGTCTTACGCTATACAAAACACTAATCAGGCCAATATTGACGTACGCAGCCCCTGTCTGGGGATACGCTGCGAAAACGCATATAAACAGACTGCAGACACTGCAAAACAGAATAATACGAATTATTGCAAAGGTTCCTATAGTAGCTCCAGCCTATTGGCTGCACGAAGAACTGAAGCTCCACTCGATCGAACAATTTATTAAACTACTCAGTTATAACCTATATGACAGAAAGGCAAAAAACAAAAACCCTCTAATTCGCGACTTAGGCGCATACGGTACACAACACGACGTACACAAAAGACCGCTCTCATTGTTTGACAGAACTCTTGGCCTGGGGGAACCAGAAATAAACATTCAAGATTACCTGAACAACTTAGTACCACCTTAATCAGAAGCCATGGCTTAGCAAAAACACTACTGACAGACCAGTGGCCCTGGAAGTCCCTGCTAAGGGTCGTTCTGGGGACCAGTGAAAATGACCAAAGCATCCCACATGGACATGAGAAGACTACTCAATTGTATATGTATAAACAAAACAATAATCTAGCAAGATTAGCTCACATGACGTGGACCATACTCAATCTTGAGCATATGTCCAAAATATTTGGTTGTTATTTAGTTAACTTACATTAAATATATCCATTTTCACATTGAATGCATGTAAACCAATACCTAACAAATTGACGCCAGACTCAGCGCCGCTCTGGGCCTGATATCTTAAAAAACTTATTATTAAGCACTAACAATTAATGACACCGTCCTTATGTTTCAGGACCTCACAGATATCTTGTAAGACGATGCCTCCGTCCCGAGGCACAACAATACTACGTAAACCAATTCCACATCTGAATTCCCAAGGGCGCAAGTAGGACCTTGGTCATGCTTGTGTCCTGGCGCCATCCTCACCCGGCCTAGGCTTTGCCTGGCCGTAATATCCTCTCCCAGAATCCGCAGGTGCAATAGCGGTACTGCTGCACTTCCTCTCCCGAATTCTCACCGGTGGAGGTTTTTTAGTGGGTAGGGCTGACGGATCTTCTCCGTCAGAGGAGTCCCACACTCCGATCCCGGGACTAGTGCGTAAATGCATTTTTCCTCCACTCGAAAAAAAAAAAAAAAAAATCTCAAGATATGGTTTTCCACAGACTTCCAAACCATCCCTTCCTGATGAGCAGTTTTTAAGCCTCATGTCCAGGATTCCACTCGCCCTGCAAGCTGACTTTGCAGCTGCCTTAGCTGATGCACTAGCCATCCGCCCTCCTTCTATTCCTTCACAAACAATATTGGTGCACACCGTCTTTGTATTTATGGGCAACAATGGCGGACGTCAATAATATAATAAGCAACCACACCAGCCTACGCATTTGTTCCTGGAATGCCAATGGACTACGACAAAAGTTACGTGAAGCCACAAACTTCATCGCTGTCAACAAAATCAACATCTTCCTTGTCCAAGAAACACACTTAGCTCCACGCTATAGGGCTACCATTCCAGGAATGATTTGCTATCGAACTGATCGTCCAGATGGCTATGGAGGGACTGCAGTTTATATCCAAAGGCACATCCCCCATCATCGCCTACACCTGCCTGTTTCAGACGGCCTTGAAGGTACAGGAATCCAAGTCGCTACCGACAGAGGACCACTTAATATCTACTCGGTCTACATCCCACCAAGTAGACCAATTTCACAGAGAGACCTGGACCTTATTTTCAATGGTTCTCCCACTGTAGCCATGGGTGACTACAACTCAAAGCGCACGCTTTGGAATTCCACCATCACCAACAGTCGCGGACGCCTACTGGAGCGCTATATAGAACGTAAGAACCTGGCCGTCCTTGCTCCCAACTCCCCCACCATAACTCATGGTGATCGTAGTCCCCCTGATTGGTTGGACATAGCACTCCTATGCAACATTCGCAGTCACCCAACTATATTCTCTCTTCCCGAACTCTCTTCCGATCACTTTCCTGTTCTCTTGCTATATAAGGCAAAACTCACACCCAAGTCATTACCTTCTCACGTAAATCCCAGACAGACCAACTGGAGCAAATTTTCAAACATCATGGCCGACAAACCCGCCGAAATTCACCCTTGTACAACAATAGCAGAAGCTGATAACCTGGAGCAGTTCATCACTAGCAACATGGCCGAGGCCATGCGTGAAGCAACTCCTGCCCGTAAATCCCCATATAGTCCCCTCAAACCCATCCCAAAACATTTGCGCCAACTCATCTCGGCCAAAAACACAGCACGGCGAAAATTCCAAAATACTCGCCAGCCACAAGACAAGAGGGAATGGAATCGCCTCCAGGCTGCAGTGAAGATGGAACTTGCAGACCACTTCAATAACGAATGGGAAAGGAAACTATGTACCCTCGACACCACAGACTGTTCTCTCTGGAGAATGTCCAAGGCTATGCTACGCATACCCATCTCAGATCCGCCACTTATGAATGGAAATCGAGTGGCACAATCTTCCAGGGAAAAAGTTGAACTCACAGCAGAATACTTAGCTGCTACCTTCCATCCAGCTGAATCCCCTGACCACGAGCAAGTAGCGGAAATTGAAGGAGTGGTACAGCAATTTCTTGCCTCTCCCTACAACTCAGCCGAAGTGCTGCTCACAAACACCGCTGAGGTCAGTGGTCTGATAGCTTCAGTCCGACCCTACAAAGCTGCTGGTTGCGACTCCATACCAAACGCTGCTTTCAAGGCACTCCCGCAGAACTGGATAGCCTTGCTTGTTCATCTGTTCAACAGCCTGCTCCTTCTTTCCTACTTTCCTGCAAAATGGAAACATGCCAAAATCATTACTATCCCCAAACCTGGCAAGGACTCCAAACAAATTTCAAACCATCGTCCCATTAGTCTGCTACCAGCCATAAGTAAATTATTTGAGAAAGTACTGCAACATCGCCTCCAAAACCTACTGGACGAGCTACACATCATTCGCCCAGAGCAATTTGGCTTTCGCCGCTCCCACTCCACATCACACCAACTTCTACGTCTGGTTGATGAATTTACTCGAGCCTTCAATAACAGGCAGTATGTTGCAGCTCTATTTTTGGACATCACAAAGGCCTTCGATTCAGTTTGGCATCAAGGCCTTCTTCATCGATTAATCAGCTACAACTTTCCTCCCTACATAATACACATTGTCAACCATTACCTTACCCATCGCACCTTCTCCGTTGTCAGAGATGACATTTCTTCCCGACCCTACCTAATCAATGCAGGGGTACCCCAAGGTAGTGTACTTGGACCCCTTCTATTCTTAACTTATATCAACACCCTTCCCACTATCTGGAGCTGCAACCTGTACCTGTTCGCTGATGACACAGCAATCACCACAGCCTCTTGTAAACACCTCACGGCTGTACAACGTCTTCAGCGCTATGCTGACATGCTTTCCACCTGGTTCCTCACCTGGCGCCTACGCATAAATGCTACAAAAACACAGGCAGTAACCTTCACCCGTCGCCAAGTTCACGACGTCCCAGAGCTCCACATAGCAGGAGAAGACATCCCCTGGAGAAATCAGGCCCAATACCTTGGAGTCCAGCTCGACATGCGTCTCACCTGGAAAACACATATTACATCTGTAGCCTCAAAAATTACCAAACGTATGGGTATGCTATACCCATTATACAACCAAAAGTCACCCATGAGCCTAAGAAACAAACTTCTCATATACCAGCAAATTCTGAGACCAGCTATCACCTACGCATGTCAAGTCTGGGGTGCTGCAGCATCATCAAACTTAAACAAACTCCAGGTCCTGCAGAACCGATTTCTCCGCATTGCTACAGGAGCCGATTGGTACATCCCCAACACCAATATTCATAACGACCTTTCATTTCCCACTCTCACCAGCTACATCAAGACTCTTTCATACAAATTCTACTCCAACCTACCATCCAGCTTCAACCATCTCATCAGGGGTCTCGGGGAATATGATTTAGACCCCGGGGCTACCTACAAACACCCACGAGCCACCCTAGGCCTACCATAATACTAACACCCATCATACACCATCTTTATCCAAATATCTTCTAATCTCATTCATCATCATTAAAAAAAAAAAAAAAAAACCCTAGGACAAACATCCAACCATTTAACCACCGCCCGATGAATAAAACTCCATCATAATGCCAGTAAGGGACAGTGTCCCGGTATGGCAACAAGTCGAAGGCCCCTGCTCCAAGCAGCAGGACTCACCTTCAGCGTCACCACTGTGCTGTGTCTCAAGATATGGATTTAATATCAATTTGCTGTTTGTTTATTTAATATTTAAATCCGAGTCTATTACAATTAGGTATAGAAACAATCGTGTCCTTTATAAATGATAGGAAAGCCTTCTAGTTACAACCCATGTAGGTCACCGAGAAAGGTTCATAATCATTTACCAAAACTCTGTGTCTGTAGTTAATACGCTTTGACTATCAAAGTCTGCAATTCTGCATTCATTATATGTAGAAACTACTCTCAAAAACAATTTACTCCTCTAAAGTATTCAAGCTACTTCCGATAAACTTGGCAAACACCAGACTACCTTCTGCTGTCAAAATCACATATCAATTACCTTATATTATATCATAGCTAACCTAAATTTTAAGCTACACATTTCCTTAACTCCTATCACACAGGTGAGGGCTACTTAGCGAAAATGACAATGTTTTAGTGTTCAACGCGATAGCTTGGAGCGCTAGTGTACTGGGTAGCGAGAGGCCATTGGTTAATTTGAGTTATGAATTTGTATCTGTTTGGTGTTCCGTGAATACAAAGAACCGTCTTGATCTCTCTGATGAACTTTCATCAAAAGCAACTCAAAAGATTTACTTCTTGAATATATTTGTGTCATATTGGCATTTCCTATCCAATTCTGTGAAATTCAAAGCAATGAGATAGATTTTGGATAAGTTTAGTAATATATCCTTGGCATTCACATGTTTATTGTAGAGATTAATAAATATTTTATTGATTCTCTACTCTCCGTGAAGACTGAAATGTGCTTACTCTTACGCCCTCAACACATTTGTGGTTTGTAAGACTCGAAAGTAAAGTTATAACCTTAAATTACTTTATTATTTATCTAATGAACATTTTTCACGTTTATTATACTAAAATTTCTCGACAAAAATAATATATCTTCACTGATATATGTTAATGTATTTGAGCCTCGTCGATATTAAACAGCATGAAGTAGAAAGTGTACATTTTGTATTCTGGTGTTACCGATATATTCCGGTCGGTATTTCCTGGATATTCCAGCTGAACTCCTCCAGAGCTCCAGTTCATTATCGTCGCTAGACCCCATATTTCTCTTCTATGTACTGTATTATGATTTTGTGTATTTTATGTTTGAAATTAATTATATTCTTCTACGTAATGCTGAATCTAACTTTCCAAATATTTTTTTTTTTTTTTCAGAAATTACTTCCTTCCCAAAGATAACTGTTTTTATTAATATCCATGTTCTACGCCTTCTCTTATTCTAGAATTGACTCTACTTAAGGAAACTTGGTAACGTTGAATTTCTTCACTTCACTGTGTAATTTATCTACACGAATTGTCAAACCTTCTGATTTGTATTTTTCTTACTTTATTACTACATACAGGAACGATTGTGCTAAAACAAGACGGCCGCAATTGAACTTCGAGGTTTTGCGCCCTAAAACCAATTTGCATCATTCATTTTTACCCTGAATACATACATTATCAGCTCACCGGACAGATGATCAGTCACCTCCTGCAGAAGTCAACGACGAACTATTAGGACTCGACAGATGTGGTCACGTGATGTTTACTGCTATCCTACTGTCGCTACATGATCAGAGTGTCGTAGCAAGTTATGAGGCGTGGTGTGTCAAGCATTCATTGTAATGTAATATGAGAAGTAAAGACGTGACAGAGTGGCAAAAAGGGGCAATCATATTTGGCCGCGCCCATGGCCGTATACGGTAGGTGAGGTGTTCAGATTTGTTGGTGTTTCTAAGCGGACTGTCCAATCGGTCAACATGCAGTGGTACAATACACGTGGCCATATGACGTCAGAATTGTGGGCGGAAAAGGGTCATGACTGAAAGGAACCGTAGACATGTTTCACGGCTAGTAAACGCAAATCACTTCCAAACCCGAGAGGAATTGCTCCAGTCCGTGAACGCGGGTCCATCCTGACCTCGAAGGAGGCTTCTCCTAAAATGTGTAGTGTTTAACGCCCGCTTTTACTACATACGGCACCACAGGCGGTGACACTGATGATACATGAGATGAAGATGGAGCACCGGTGGAATGAGATGGCGGGGGAAACCGGAGGTCCCGGAGAAAACCCGCCCCAGTGCTGTGTTGTCCACCACAAATCTCACTTTGCGGTCGCCTGGGATCGAACCCGGGCCGCCTTGGTGAGAGCCAAGCGGTCTAACCACTGAGCCACAGCACGGCCAGGCTTCTCCTAAAGCAAGTCATAAAACTGAGTGACTTAAGTGGGCTAAAAGACACCAAATTTGTACAGAAGGTGACTGGCGGAATGTCACCTATTTCCATCAATCACATGTTTGCCTCTAATCGAATGACGTACTTCGTCGGGAGCACCGTCGACTACATGAAGCATTTCATCCGGATTTTGTACAAGATCAGGTACCAGCCGGAGGTGGATCAGTAATGGAAATTAATTATTCTTTCACACTGGCCGTGTGTAGGCTAAATTGTGGAAACGTAGAGTCAGACTGAAAAATTCAATGCCATAGCCGGGATTTGAACCACGGATCTTCTGGTTTCCGTCCAGCCGCACTAACATTGTGCTACTATGGCCAACGTGCCGATATGACATTAAATTCTCCAACTGACTCGTATGGATCAGTAATGTTTTGGGACTATTTGTGTTGTTATGGATTGGGCTCGCTCCATCAGGTGACCAATAGGATGAACCATCAAGTATATTTAAGCATCCTCAATGGGCAAGTGTTACCAGTTAGCCAATATCTTCATCATAATTGTGCTGTTGTCTCTGCTATGTTTCAAAATGACAACTGCCGGGTTCATCGGCTAAAAGAGTGTTGGAATGGTTTGAGGAACACCCACGCAACTTATCACATATCGATTGGCCTTCAAACTTACCCGACTTGAAACCAATCGAAAATTTATGGAATATGTTGGAACAGTGAATGAAACACCACTACCGTAATTTGTGATAGAAGCGAAAACAATTATACATAATTCTTAGCATTTTCTGACATGGCTGGACAACTAAAACACGTTTGGCTGAAGATTTTGTAGATATGACATTTTGTGTTCCAATGTTGTTGTCAAGTTATGTATGTGATAGGTTGTTACTTCAGGGGCGTGTTTAAAGGTGTGTGTGAATGTACGCTAATGAATAAAAGTTTGCGAACTCATCTAAAATTATTACTACAGCTCTCTGTGAGGGGTATGACGTTTTTGCAATCGACATACATAGTGATTGCTTTTTGTCCCAAAAACACTTACGCACTCAGTTATCTATCCCTCCTCCATGAACTGCTCTCCAAATCATCCATTAGAAGGCATTCAAAAAAGACGTAAGTCACATTTTCACTTAGCACGTTGCATAAATTCAAAAATAAGTACATGCAGGTGACAAAAGCTCTGTACATATCGTTGTGTGTAAGTACAGGTATGAACAACATAAAAGTCAGTTAAATGTCAAACATGGTACTTAAATTCAGTAACTTAGAGGGACACACGTCCAAAGTTTAAAAAAGTGCCCCAATAAAATTTATCATATGGTACATTTTCCCTAAATGTATCTTTACCCAGTAATTGCTCAATTTGTTTAAAATACTAAGAAGAAAAACTGAATTCCTTCAGCTGTCCGGGAATGTTATCTGATGACTTCTTCTTTGTGGTTGAAGTTTCCATAAATGTTAAAGCATAACAAGTAGACATAATCTTATTGCGGAAAATGTAGATTATATTATAATATACAAAAATGTCCTTGGTATAGCTAACCATTTCCGCGATATTGTCACTTGCTAGCATTTCCCAATTTCTACAGTTTGATAACTCTATATTCTAATTTTATCTCCTGCATATTCAACTCGAATAGAATTTTAAGCTATTACATAGCCATCAGCACTTAAAGGGCTTTTCTATCACTTAAGTCTATTGCATTTCTCTATTTTCTCTTTACATACAACGAACGTGTTGTAAGACGTTTGACTATAACTAGATAAGGGAATAAGCGACTTCTGAAACAATTTTAACAAAACTGGCTATTATGATTTTGATTAGAAAGTAAATCTTTTAAAAATTCTATTCAAAAGCTAATATATATCCTAAATTTTCTGAGAACTGTCTCTAATATCTTTTCTTTCCGAAACAATTTTACATAATAGTATATTAAAGCTAAACTTTAAGTGATAGACAATGTCGTACGTATGTTTTGTGGCAGATATTACAAATAGTTGTAGATAAGGCGACATCTAGCAAATAGACCTGCAATTACATCTTTTGTACATATAGCCGGGTACAAATGATGGAAATTAAGTAACTGTAGGACACAGTTGGACTAAAGGAATATGTACAGTAAGCGTCAGAGATATGCAGTTACTGCCTTGACAATCTGGCTGGGAGACGCTGAGACAAGCTGCCCAAACCGCTGGAGTGTGGCTCAGAGACTACCAGATGGTCAATTTCTGACTCAGCCGTAAATACGCTCACTTTAGATATTTAACTATAAAATTGACAAAGGAACATCAGCATGTATTAACGAACCAGGTGATTCGTATTTGGTAGATCGAAACTTCGACACCCGTCGCATGTACACTACTTTAAACTTTCCAAAGCCTTTGTATATCTTACAAATGCTAAAGACCATTCCTGTGTTACTGTAGCTTTCATCTGGATAACCTGTAGTTTGAAGGGCAGCATTCTTGTGTCGCTGTTCAATCTCTTAGCTGTATCAGTCGAACATCTACAACAGAACGTGTAATGACACAGATTCAGTAAATGTTTGTCTGAAATATGAAGTAGATACAAAGTTAAGCTCTTGGGAAAGACCGGATACTGTGTGTACAGAGTATTACCACACGTACAGGACGATTATTTTAGTTATAATAATTGTCTGCCAGAGGAAAACTGACAATGTGATAACCGAGTACGCGCAGCTCTCCAGAGATGGCTCCACCGGCAATGTCTTATACTGAGGAAGTAAATTTGTAATTAATTACAACGTTTTATGGTACATTGTAGTTATGCTCTTTATACATAGCCTAGGATTAACTGATTATTATTAATAATTTATAACAACGATTAACCAAAATTTAAAAAAGGCAGTAATAAATTAACAAATAACTTTGTATAAGAATGGATGTCTTCTAAAGCAAATATATGTTCAGGCTCTTCGGTTATGGCTAGGTACTGCGGCATATGACACCCGGACGGGGAAAGCCCCGCCCGACTAGGACTAGCTCTGGACCTCTGGATTTCAAATTAAAAATATTTCAAATATGGATCCAAGTTAATTATTATTTTGTGAATCGGAATCCGATTAGAAAGTTATAGAAATTATTTCCTATGTACCTACATCATATTTGTGAGGAGCAGGTTGCTGCAATTAATTTACACATTGTCTTGTCCTCTGCCATTACTGCAGAGAACCTGCTATTCAAACAGTGCTACCACAAGTGAGGTACAGTGATGCCAACCGTAGCTAATGCACAACATTCTGAATGAGAGGACACTTCTGATATTTTTTATTTTTGTTGTTTGTCCATAACTCAGGCTTCGATAAACATGTACCTACTGAGCCGCACACGAGGCTAACGAAAGAGATAGGCTATGGTGCGTTTGAATCAGCTGATAACAGCAGTCCTAACATGTACAGTATAGGCTTTGGGCTGAATGTCGTTCGTGTGGTTTGTGTGATATTACGTTTGTTTTACTTTGTTAACTAGTGAAATGAATAATATTTAGTGGTTCAGGTTAGTGAAAAAGTGTTATATTATCATGTAGTTAACACATATTCCAGTTTGTTCGTAAATTATATGTATTTAGTAGTGTTTTCAAGTAGGCTGTAAGTTAACCTCTGGGCACGTTCTAACGGTTTCGTGCCATATTGCATCTTCTCATTTGAATCTAGATTGAAGCATTTATTTTAGTAAATTCTGCTTATTCTTTTATTATACGTGTGATATTACATAGTTCTATCTTTGTTTAAACGTACAGAAAAATTATCTCCATTATTGAACGAAATAATAACTTCTGTGTTCAACAACATGGTGGATACAAGTTAATGTTACTATTACTATTATTTTCCTTTTTAGGTACTCAATAAAGCATTTTGAGGAGTCGTGTGTTATAAGAATAGACAGGATTTCTACTTCAAAGGGAGAGTTGATAGAATATGAAAGAAAAATCCCTAAACTCACACAAAATGCTGTACCAACAATATTTCCTATTACACTCTCTTACTGTTCTAAAACGATTCCCAAAATAAAACGTCTTGCTGATAAAGAAGACGAAAATTTGGTCCAAGCATTTCGAGACAGTATTCAATAAAATAAACAGCACGAGGAAAGGGATTTAATAAATCCCTTTTGCATTATTTCTTTTGTAGATATATGAAAAATCAATTCCAGTAAGGCTAATTGGACAGTAATTAAGGACGAGGGAACAATTTATATTTGTTTAATGGGTATAAACAATGGCACACCCTGTGTCATTTCTTTTATAACAGTCAAAGATGATTCAACTTATACTGTTGTATTGGACGTTTGCATCAATGCTTCTAGTACTAATAATGTGAAAAAATTGAATTCATTAAATGTTTTGGATAGTATTATGACACAAATTGAAAATGGTGAAATATTACCCACAGTTAGAGATAAAATAGAATCTGCTATCCAGCTGCTACAGTCTTTACCATACCATGATGAGAATGAGAATATGAAGTTTATTGTAGAGCAATTAAATCTGTCACAGACTCCAAAGAATATCAGGTGTTATGGCAACAAATGCATGATTCTTGCTTCCACTCTGTCCATTCATCATCCGCCTATAATGCACTAAGAAAATGCGATGTTGATTTGGCCACACCCACGTACACTGCACAAACTAATTTCGTTCTATGAATTGTCCTTGGAAAGTAGTTCTCACTTGGGAAACAGATTTAAACATTTAAAAAGTCATCAACACTTAGTATCTCTCGTGATGGATGAAATATATATTCAGCCACAACTGTCATTTAAAGGAGGTGCTATTTATGGAGTAGTGCAACTGCTCCTCAGAAATATGCAAAAACTGCTCAAGTCTTCATGATGTCCTCACTACTTTCTAAATATGTTGATGTCGTTTCCATTACACCAGTTATCAATTTAACAAGTGAACAGCTGGAGACATACATTATAGAAGTTCTGGGTATGTTGGAAAGAATTGGTTTTACAGTTATTAGTTTAATTGCAGACAGTAATATTGTGAACAGAAAGCATATGAACTTATGACCCCAAATAAAATTTTGCAGCCTAGCATTACTCACCCACTAGACTCATCAAGAAGGCTTTTCTTTATATTTGACACCGTCCACATTTTAAAATGTATCAGAAATAATTGGGAGACCAAAAGAAATGCAAATAAGACCTTATATTTTCCTGATTTCAATCATCACTCCAATATACTTTCAGCTCAATACAGGCACTTAGAGTTGATGTATGAAAAAGAAAAGAAAAACCTAGTTAAGTATGGGCACACACTTTCCACCAAAGTGTTATATCCATCGTCAATTCAGAAGCACAATGTGAGCTTGGCATTGAAAATGTTCAATGACAATAACATTGTGGCCCTGAAACATGTCACAAAAGATCTTGGTGTTTCTGAAAATATTGATGAGACTGCAAATTTCTTAAATATCATTGTAAACTGGTGGAAAATAGTTAATGTTAAAAGTGTGTTCGAAGGGAAACGATTCAGTGATTCATACAGAGAGGCCATTAAAAGCCGAAGAGATATGCAATTTGAATTTCTAAGTAAAATGTGTCATTGGCTAAAACTTTGGAGGGTGTCTGTTCCATCAGTAAATGCTTTAACTCCGCAGACATTTCAGTCCTTGATTACTACGCTGGAATCTTTCCTGGAGATCATTCCATATCTATTTGAGAAATACAACATAGATTACATTTTGCTAAGCAAATTTCAGAGTGATAATTTGGAGGGTCGTTTTGGATCATACAGACAGCTAAGTGGTGCAAATTACTATATAACTTACTTACAGGTATTGGAAAATGAGAGGAAATTGAGATCTAAAAATACTGTGTTGTTTGCTGCTAATAATGGTAGTGTAAATTTGAAAGAACTGTTACCTACCCAACTAAATTATGATAACGATATTGACCTGAATGGTTTTTCTGATATTTTGGATGAAGAGTTTGAAATGCAAGTAATTCCTAATGATACAGTGCCAATACTGACATATTTGGGGGGATTTGCATCTAGACAAGTGCTACGTAAATCTAAGTGTAATATATGCAGTTCATGGCTCCAATTAAATAAACAAGTGGAAGTCGATTATTCATATGACTTTGTAAAGGACTTGGACAGAGGAAAATTAACATTACCCACAGACAAAGTGGTATTCACTGTTGGTTTGGCATGGCATACAATGTCATTATTAGCAAGAGACTCTCAAAATTTCTTAACATCTGGGAAACAGCTCTCTGTAGTTCAGAAAATTTGTAAAATTAAACTTCTGAGATCAGCTGTACACAATACTGGTACTGAATGTAAATGTTTACATAGGAAGACCCTATTTGAGAAACTGGATAGTGCTGCTCTTTGTGTTAACAAAATAATGGTTAGTAATTTTGTGAAAATGACCAAGAAAAGTGAAAAAACTGAAAACATAAATTTTGGTATTATTTGTGATTATAAGACTTGTTCCATAAACTGTTTTGATGGATTACATTACATTCTGTACTTTGTATATACTCAGTGTATATATCAGTGTTAAACCTTTGGATTTATCACTAATACCTGTAAAAATAATTATGATAAAGTATGGAGTTTGGCAGAAAAAAAGGATCACCTCATTTGTTTGGTACGTATAAATATCTCGATATAGTGGTGTAATTGCTTGTAACTCGCATTTGTTTATTTAATTACCTCACCTTTTTTCTAGGTATTATCCTAACATTTTACATTCATAGTTCCTGATTCGATAAACAATTAAACTGAAACTATTGTGCGAGAGATATAAGTAATTGTTTTAGGAAAAAGGGATTCAAAATGTCTTCTGAAAACTTTATTTGAAGGTGAGCGATATACTGCATCTTATCATTTATACATTATTTCTTTATTCTTTAAAGTATTATGTTTATAGAACTAAAAAGTATAATAACATAAGTGGTATATATTATAAATACGTAAGTAATTATAAGAAACGTAATATAGCTTAGTAGTACGAGCATACCAAAAATCAGTTCCGAGACATAAAATCCCTTCTAATATAATATTGCTTATATAATTATTTTAATTAAAGTATAATTGTCTAGAATGATGAACATATGTGAAATACTGTTTATTCATAATCATTCAGTTCACTAACAAAACAATGTAACTTCTGCGCTACGCTGTCCACTCTCTCAGACTGCCTGTGTGACGTCACACGAAAGTTTCCCTGTCGCGCCGAAGGCTATCTCTTTCGTTAGCCTCGGTCGCACAACTATGACGTATCAGGGGCAGAGCGTACTGTTTCCCCCTCCCCTCGAAGGGAGCACATGCATACCGATCATGGGCGGACTGACTTATCGTATTTTCCTGCACTCATCTGTGACGTACTGATTGCCCAGGACAAGAAAGCAAGCTGGAGGAATATAGAACGTAATCACTTTTGCTGTCTCCTGGGGTGTATGCTCGACTTGCGAGCATAACAAGGATGGAAGACTCGTTTAAAATACGTAAGTGTTGTCACATAGCTCACCTATACATAATACCTTTCGCAGCAAGAAATATTAGATCTGGCAGCATCGGTTATTCATATGCAATCTCATTCAGCCATTTCGTAGTAAACAGATCTGCTATCGGAGCAGATCAGCAGTTCCAGCTCCTCTGCCCATCATACCCCTCTAGCCTTGTGGTGTGTATACAGTATCAGAGGCAGCACTTACCGTTTCCCCCCCTCTCGCAAGGAGTGAAATGCAATGTGTGGTGCTTAACGCCCGCTTTTACTACATACGGCATCGAAGGCGATGACACTGATGATACATGAGATGAAGATGGAGCACCGGTGGAATGAGATGGCGGGGGAAACCAGAGATACCGGAGAAAAACCGCCCCAGCGCGTGTTGTCCACCACAAATCTGACTGCGGTCGCCTGGATTCGAACCCGTGCCGCCTTGGTGAGAGCCAAGCAGTCGAACCACTGAGCCACGGCGCGGCCCTCTCAGGGAGTGCATACATACCGATCACGGGCGGACTGTCCTATCGTATCTACCTTACATCTAAACATATATGTCTGTCAAAGTCAAGCGTGGCTGTGCGGAAACGTGCCTTTCAAGAACCGCGGGAGGAGAAATATTTTTGTTACGCACAAGAAGAAAACGTAAGAAGTTGTATAGACTATAAATAAAATGAAACTCCTTGAAATATCGAAAATTTCGTAAAGTACTGGGCTTTCGTATGAAGACCTTCCATACTACACAGAATCTGAATTCCTGAACGGGCAGGAATGTTAATATTAGTGCTTAATTGCAATATATGTTTATCTTGTACTGAATGTGTTAACTTTTCCTTTTCCTTTCTTTGTTTAGGATACAGACATCCATGAATTGGAAGATAAAGGCTGGGTAAGTGATTTAGCCCTCCTCACTGGCATTTCTCAATATTTAAATAAACTTAATCGTTGTCTTCAGAGAAAGTTCCAAAATGTAGTTCATATCTATGACATGGTTACATCATTCGTCAAAATGACAATTATGGAAATCAAATTTCATAAGGAAAAACGTTTATCATTTTCCATGCCTAGAATCTCTTGCCAATATTTCAGTAACAAATCTGAACAACTATACTGGTCTGTTATATAAAGTAAAAAGCGAATTTGAAGCAAGGCGATTCAGTGACATTAAATCCCTGGGAAATGATTTTGCTCTGCTAATCCTCTTGCAATAGATTTACATAAGGTTAAACCGGAATTACTGCAGCAAGTCGCTGATTTACAATGTGATACGTATATTCAATTTCAGTGTAAGGATTGGACTGTTTTGGATATACTTAAACATCTGAAATCAGATACATATCCATCTCTTAGACGTTCGCTCTCACTGTAGCAGCTATGATTGGATCTACATATGAATGCGAACAATCGTTTTTTCCAAAATGAAACTTGCAAAATCGAAGCAATGATCACGATTAACAGATGATAATTTACTAGCGATACTGAGAGTGGCTACTTGTGATATATCACTAGATTTTCATGGTACATAGCAAATGGAAGTGAATCGCAATATATTGCTCAAATATCTAGGCCTACCTAAGTTATCGTAGACCAAAAAGCTGGATTCAAGTATGTGTACTATTTCTTATTGTACTCGTAGCGAGTCCAGCACTCACCGAACGAAGGTCAGTGCCTCCCCCTGTTCTACATTACGTCACGTGTATTGAGGGTTGCATGTTGACGTCATACTGCTCCCTCATTGGGTACATGTTTGCCGATGCCCGGTTTAGATGATGAGGTCGACTTCCAGAAGGAGTTTTCGGACAAAATATCACATATCTCACTTCCTCGCATTGCAAAATTCCTGCTATTAATGCAAGGTTATGTCTACACTGAATTACCGGGCTCTAGGACAAATTTTTTTCCACTTTCGAGGTGTTCCATCGTATTTTGACTCCGTGTATCAGAAGTCTACACGAAGAAAAACCTGGAGATTAGAGTTCTGTTTTATCTCTTGTATATACTAGTCAATAGTTGTGTAATATCCCGTAGTAATTAAGTAGTTTCTAAAGTACAAGAAGTAGGCGAGAGGAAGTGTAACGAATAGTCACAAAAATACCTTGTACAAAGTGACATATCCATATAAACAACAAACAGCACATTCCTTTGTGTTGGACCTGCAATCAGGGACAGTTCAGCCATAACCTCACTTATCTACTTTACAACATAGCCACAATATAGAGATATCTCAGAATGCTCGACCAAAGACTGTAATGACTGTCATCTCAGCGCCATCTTCCAGCCTTTGAGTTGATACATTGCTGACTAGAACGACAATGTCTATTGCCGCTTAAGGAAACGACAGAATTCTCATTTTCTTTTAATTAAACATTAGAGCCCATCCACAACAATACAGTTATGTGTAGTAGCTAACAACTTCAGAAAAAAGACAAGTGACTGCTCTGCCAATTCCTAAACTTCATCTGGAAAACACGGTACGTATGATAAAGGCAAGTCATGTCTGAACATCAATGTATTATGTTTCATATAACTCATTTGTATAAAGGTATGCGTATTGTAAATATACAACAAGAGTGTCGTCACAATATTATAAATTTGGAAAGTATGCTATGATTTCCGGAAAATTCCACAGTACAAGTGGAAAAATTTGTGTCATATTTGGCCGAGCTTTGGCTTTTCCTTATGAGAAACATAAACTAACAAGGCTACCTTAGAAATTATTGAGTATGAATAATTATTATTAAATTATGACGACAAACGGGAATGCCTGCGGTGGAGAAATTAAGCATGAGTAAAACAATTAAGCCTTCTTTGTTGTTCGGGAGAGAAAGAAAAAACTCACAGTTCAAGGAATGTTACTAGGTGACTTCAACAAGCTGGAAACGAGACATTTTTACACTGAGGATTTGTTGTGGAACGTCCAAATAATTCATTCTACTCTTAGAAAATTCTTGCCCCGACCAGCAGGGTATAAAAGGCGGTACAAATACTAGCAGTTGAGCTACTGTAATTCACAGACTTTAGTAGAGAAGTCCTGAGTAGTTCGTCGATCTGCAGGCAGTGTTGTACGTTCCAGTGAATACCGTAGCTATGGCAGAGTCAAGGAGCAGGGAAACGTTGCGTGTACGTCGGAGAAATTACTAGCAGCGTTAGTTGGCGCATACAACAGAGACATAAAGGGCATGTTTTCGCTCTGTAAAAAGGGAAGGTTATATCAGTTAATGTAAATCAACAGTATAATATAAGAATTCCTGTGGCAAATATAAAAGTAAAGGGTGAACATCGTCGTTTTATAATTTTTATACGATAATGCTAAATATCATTTTTAAGTTTTTACGTAACTTGGTATTCTTGTCACTTGTGCAATATTTTAGCTATATGATATATATCTATTGAGTTGATTTCTGGCAAGGGTAGTTTTGGATGTACAGTTTACTTACCTTTTAAGTGCTTGTAGTACTGTATCCTGTACAAAATAATAAACTGAAATACATTGTTTTAGGAATCCTTTAATAAAATAGCAATAGTCCGGTGTGCATATGTCCCTGTACTTTTTAACAGAACTCAGCCATTTTCCTATGCAAGTGCAAAAATATCATTCAGTAATGTACAAATTACCATTTATCCCATACTTTAAATAAACGAAAAGCTGTATTACATAATTTCTTAAGAGGACTTCCTTTACCAAACTTAATAATTTGTGCGAGAGTTATTTTCCTTATGTATATCATAGCTACATTTGTTTAATCATAACAAAAACCAATGCAACCCACGTGAAATGCTCTCAATTTAGTTATAATGTGTTTTAGAACTTCGTAAATACAAACGAATCTTTTTAAACGATAAAAATATATTGCAGGTAGAGCCATCTCTGGAGAGTATCATGCTCACGTTTGGAACTCTGGAATAACATTTCACCCCTGGTGGACAATCTATAAACTAAAAGACCGTCTCTTGTGTAGCATATGCAGAAGACGTAATACGTCAAAACTTTCTTTCACGAAGTCTTATTTTCCATCTGCTACAGAGTTAAACATTTAAAGAAGTAGTTCAATGACATATTTCGCTATACGTACAAGAAGGATAGAGCTAATTGTTTATAGTGTGAGTCAGTACGTGTTGCCTTTCAAGTTCCATGTTACTCCGTATAATCTTGAGAATCCCAAGAATGGAAGTTAGTATTTTAAGATGTAACGATATTGACTAAACTAAAAGAAAAGAGAATTTGTATTGCATAAATGGGATAAAATAAGTTGCTGTAAATGACATTCGTTAACGAAATCTGGTTTTAATGTAATACTACATAATTATAACTTACAATTTACTGGCTAGGTTATAAAACTTCGTTCTTGAAGAAAGCTTCAAAGGTCATTCACAGAAAATTCAAGATATAGAGTTTGTTTGCCATGAAACTATTCGTATTGTAAACATTTTGTATATTGATAAAATGGTTAGACTTATATTGTAAACACATTAAAAGTTCTACCAATTTAACTAATGTAAAGGTTTGCTTCCGGAGTTGTGAAGTTGTATCAAATCACCATTTGTTATTTCCCATCTGAATACACACGCAGAAGGTTTCTTAAAAACACCATTTGTCCTTTAAATGGACATCAAAGCTGTATTTACGTGTCATTATTTATTATCAATCTTGCCATTTACTTCACTATATCTACGTACAACTTCTGTGTTCCTCATACAAGATAAAGGATTAGACCACGCCGTGACCACTTGACTTTCACCAAGGCGGCCCGTGTTCGATCCCTGGCAACCGCACACTTGGGCGGGTTTTCTCCGGGATTTCCGCTTAACCCGCTATCATTCCTTAATTTCCCCTTTATCATTTCCTTTCATTCTCTTCGCCCTCATTCCGTTCATCTGCTGCCCCCACTTTCAGTGTGAGAACTGGGCTGATCAGCCATCCCTGGATTTCTCTCGTGGCTCCCTCACTCGACGTCTAAAAGGACATAACGGGTAAAAGACCATAAATGAACACTACTGTCTTCTATACCAAGAGAACAAGAGCCCAGTCCGATATCCTTCATGTAGTAAAACCTTGTTAATTCTTCTCGACATGAAGTCTATCAGTCAATAAAGATATTGTAGTCTTTCTGTGAGGTAATCCCACGTGTCTTCGACCATGTCCCATAGTTCGTCGAACGTCCTGGGAGACGACTGATGGTCATTTGGAACAAATCTGCTGAGTTAATCAAGGATACCAAAGCGGTACATCTGTCTAACAAAGCAGCCATATTTTAATATAAATAAATGCAAGAGCAAGGTTTATCCTAAATGTTCAAATAGTTGAGAAAGCAACTCGCTCTACAATGTAATAGAGGAAATGATATAACTACTCCAAGTATTACTGAACCAAACCTAGCAGTTCCAAGTTTCTTATTTTGGATACATAATAGTTAATAAAATAGACAAAACTATTTCATTGTGACGTAAGACTTGCATATTTAAAATATCGTTACACACAGCAATATAATATATATGAAGTGAACGGTCACCTGCAACTCAATCAATGGAATAAAGGGGAAAACGGTTTAATTTACTTTAATAATCCTTAAGTGTACATTTGCTAAATTATATTTATAAAGTATAAGAACAAAATAACCCAACTTTACATGATTTAAGTGTAAATGTAAACAGACAAGATTTGATCCTCCACGCTCTCCATTGTCATTATGATCACTTCCGCACTCTACTTTGGCTGAAGCTAAACAAAAGACTACTGTAATGAGTCTAGTTGTCATCTTATGAAATTGTACAGACAACTATGTCCATTGTGGTATTCGTACACGTGATCACCTGTACCACAAAATATCAAGACAACGTTTATCCGGATTAGAGTAATACAGATGTAATAATTATTTGTTACAAAACTTAGTAATAGAGTAAAGAATATCATGTGAGAGAAACACATAGAAATTATAAATAACGACCAGTAAACCCAACATTCCATTAACATCTTTTGGCAGATATAATATATGTAATTAAACTACAGAGACAATTCTGAATGTGTACATATAATTAGATGCAAGTGCCAAAAAGTTGTATTTCAACATATTGATGCTGTTTATCATATTCACATGACACTTATACTTTAAAAACTCGGAAAGCGTTAACATGTATTTCGTGTAGAACACTTTCTTTTCCAGACACAAACATTTATTCCTGTACCATTCTTTCTATATACGTCAGGGTTACTGTCTGTTTACAAATAAATAAACAGCATCTAAAACTAAGCCAAATTCAGACAACACAGTCACAAATTGTTATAAAACTATGTAAACCAAATCGAATTTTCTTCCCCGATATAAGCTGATACAGGTGGAGCTATCTCTGTACAATAATGCGCACTCGCATGGAGATGTGGTTTCAAATTTCGCTCTTGCTGGACAACATGAACATATAAACTACAAAACATTTAACATGTTACACTCACACATGTTTCTCAAATCAGGTTTGCGCAAAGGTTTAACGCTTCATTTGCTGAAAGTTTAAGATAAACATTTACAGAATTAGTTTCATTATCCTTTTTGTTGTAGATAAGGAGAGATACAGTTAAATGTTCAAAAATTTTGTCAGCACACAGTGCTATTAAAACTCCATGCTCTGTCAATGAAATCTTGAGAATTACGAGAATGGCTGTTAGTGTATTTAACATATAAAGATATTGGGACATTAAACTGACACAAAGAATATTTAGAAGATCGCACAAGAGATAAAATAAGCTCACACGAATTATACACTTTAACAAGATTTGCGTTTTGTGTACTAAGACTTTATGTAGCAATTATGTTTCTCTAGTTAATTTTGCAATCTTTATTTAGAATGGAGCGAACTTAAAACATTATTTCCCGAAAATTGAATATATGCGTTTTGTTTATAGATAAATAATATTAAAATATTGCGCTTTATCAAATCAAATGAGATATTTGAAACCAAATTAAGAGTTCGTTATGTACAGATTAAGTAACTAGGATGTTTTATTAATTGGAAATGCCGCGCTCAATGGTAGGACCGCTTGGTGTTCACGTAGGCGGACCGTGTTCGAACCCAGGCGGCCGCAAAGTGAGTCTTGTGTAGGACAACACAGCACTGCGTCGGATTTTCTCCGGGTACTCCGGTTTCCCCATCACCATTACACCGATTGTTCGATAAATATCTTTCCTCTCACCTCATCTCATACTTTCTCTTTCAGCGATGGGCTAATCACTCATTCCGGAATCTCTCTGATTTGAAACCTCTGACCTTCAACCCGTTATTTACGGGCCTCGAGGTTTAGCAGGGCCTATGTTTCACTTAAGGAAATACAGGAATTCATTCATTTATTTGAAATATTGGTTGGGATTTACATTCTCATTGAGAGCGTGCAGACACCAACACACACACACACACACACACACACACACACACACACACACACACACACACACACACACACACATACACAAGGAAGATTTTAGAAATGATTTTTGAGGATTAATTTGATAAAAAAACTACATTTTCATGAAACATAATAGTGTAATATTGGTGGAAGGCTTTCATAAAATTGCGTCACACCCACTTAACGTTTTCGAGGACACAGTTTTTTTTTACTTTCAGTCTCATCAGATTACTCCAAACACCGTAGGACTTCATATATATTTGAGCTACTGGCATAACAGTCAGTCTTGAATTAGCTTTAATACTATCATAGTTTATAATTTGTTCTAACAGCCTTGCATTAGTAACCTCTGTACATGTTGAAACTTGTGTAATTGTACTTTTAGACAGTACCTCGATTGCAAGTGTTCAAAGTAATGTTCAGATTGCTCAAATAGAGAAAATACACATTTACGATGTTAAAAGCTTTCAACCTATTACCCGGTCTAGGAGAGAAACTTACTTCACCGTATGTGACGTAGCCTGTTACCTGAAGTCACGTGGTATGGTCGTTGAGCGTCTTCAACAGAAGATGAGTACGGGAGTGCAAGGGCATAGTTGAGAACACGAAGAAGGATTAACCCTGAGAATTGAAATGTAATTATGATATAATGGAGTTATATCTACATAAAAAGCTACTAATATATATAACAATCAGTGAATGGTAAAGGTTAGTCAATAATGGACAGCTGTTATAACTCCTAGTGTCTCAAGTCTTCTTATCTTGGACGTTAGTTAAAATGAACATTAAAGAGCAAAATGCTGCATTTCCTCTTAACACGCGGTAAATCTGCTCTAAACAAACGTTCCTGTGCTATAAATACAAAATACTGACCGACAAGATGTCTGAGTGAAGCCTTTCTCAGCACACTAACCTAACATCACGTGTACGACAGGATAGAATGGTTACCGAGGAATCACGGAAACTATATCCCTAAGATGAGCGTCAATAAATCCATTCCACGCGTGATAACAAGAAGTCATACTTCCGGACTTCAATACATTCTTTTTCCGAATGTCTCATTTGTTAAATGTGTACTCACATAAACCTATAAGAATAGCGCCGTTTCATTATTATAAAGTTGTAAGGTACGGAATAGCTTCCGAAAAATTCAACAGTGCAAGTGACAAACGTGAGTCATATTTGGTAAAGCGCTGTTTTTTATCCATAATTAGTAGAACGTAATAGGTAAAGGGTCTCATAAAAAGGTTGAGTGGACGTAATGATTATTAGATTGTGACGGCAACCAGGGATGCTTGTGTTTGAGAAATTAAACGTGAGACCAATAATTCCAGCTTCTTTGCTTTTGGCGGAGAAAGAAAACCTCACAATTCAAAGAACGCTACTAGCTGACTTCAAGAAGCTGGAAACGAGAAACATTTTAACACTAGCGATTTGTTGTCGAACGTTCAAATAACGAAATTCGACGGCCTTCTACTATCAGAAACTTCTCGCCACGGCCGGTAGGGTATAAAAGGCGGTAAAAATACTGGCAGTTGTTGAGTAAGGGCAAGAGGGTAGGGTAAGTCGAGAGTGGAGAATTAGTGAGTAGTTCGGCGATCTTCAGGCAGTGCAGCACGTTCCAACTCCGTAGTGATGAGTCTGTAGACAGTGTTTAGGAGAGTCGACCAGTAAATATCGAAGTTGTGTCAGAGCCGAAGTAGTGTAAAAGGAAAACGTTGTGTGTACGTCGTAGAAATAACAAACAGTGCAGCAGAGACATAAAGGACAAGTTTGCGCTCTGTATTTATGTGAAAATAGAAAGTGAGTGTAAGGCTAACAATATTAGTGAGAAATATCGGAGCTAAAGTTAAGCCTCATCGTCTTATCATTCTTACAAGATAATACAAAATAATAATCTTTTTTATGTGTTAATTTTACTTGGATTTTTTGTCAGCTGTGCAATGTTTTAGCTATGTGGATTATACTGTGTTGGTTTCTGTCAAAGATAGGCTTCGATGTACGGCTTACTTAGTTTACCATATGTGTGTGTGTGTGTGTGTGTGTGTGTGTGTGTGTGTGTGTGTGTGTGTGTGTGTGTGTGTGTTTGTACTCTAAACCAAAATTTAAATGGAAGTACGTGCTTTGGGAATCCCTGAATCAAATAGTAGTAAGTCCCCGTGTGTATAGGCCCCGGTACAGAATTCAACAATCAAAAGTGACTGTAGTACAGAAATAATTTAAAGGTTTTTATTATAATCTGAAAGAAATGCCAAATATTACAATTATCACATTCTGATATGTTAGCAATAAACGAATACTTTAAGGAGACAAAGGGTTTAGTATATAGCTCTTTTAGAAGGCTTCCTTTACCAGACACAATCATTTGTGTGTGAGTCTATGTCCCTGTACATACCATAGCTATTTCTTTTTATGCATAATAAAAACCAATCAAATCCAAGTTACATATACTTGTTCTCGATATAAAATCACAAGCTGCGCCATCTCTGGAGAGCATTGCGTTCTCGCATGGAACTTCGGAGTAGCATTTCTCCCCTAGCGGACAAACTATAAACTAAAAGTTCGCCTCCGGTGTAACATGCGGTTCACGTATACCTTCTTAGACCACTCTTCCAAAAAGTCTTATTTTTCCATCTGTTACAAAGTTAAGACAAAGGTTTACAGAAGTAGTTCAATAACATATTTCGCTGTAACTACAAGAAGAATACAGTTAATTGTTAAAAAGTAGGTCAAACCGTACTGACTTTGTACTCTATGCTACTCCTATGTAATCCTGAGAATTATAGGAATGGAATTAGCAATACTAAGATGTAACTATATTGAGAAGTTTAAACTAAAAGCAAGCAGTATATTAAAAATATCAAACATTTTTCAAATTTAAGTCATGTAAAGGTCCGCTTCTGGAGTTATGGACTTGCATCCCTGGTACATAACTGATTTATAAGACCATCATTTGTTATTGGCACATAAATACACACACTCACACTCACTCACACATACATGGAAGATTTTTCTAAAAACACCGTTTGAGGTTTAAAAGTGACATCAAAGCCATATTTCCATCTGAATATTTAGTATCAAATTTTGGTCAAAAATTCCCATATACTAGTCCCATATACTAGTTTGAAGGCTCAAATACTTATATCTTTTGGACAGTAAGACGGTATTCATGATTTTCTCCTGTTAGATAAGGATCATGCAACTTCAAAGCTATCATATAACGACAAACATCTTAAAACCTGATTATCGCTTCAGTTTATAATATCGTTCTCGTAACTGCAAAAAGAATGTGAAAATGTCTAATGAAAGTTTGTCTCAATTGACAAGAGATTGGAACAAGAGTATTCAGTTTGTAAGAATAGTTATAGAAAGGTGAGTAGAGAAAGTCAGATGAATATGACATTCAGGTTTTATGTTATTTATTTTATATATGTATATTTGCTTAACTCATATATAACATACATCACCGTATTTAGCAAAGTTCACTTCAAGATTTCTCCTCCGATTTAACGGCAAAGATATAAACATTTAAACAATATACGGATAATCCTTAGTAATTTAGAAATACAGCCGTAATGTGAGATAGTTTCCTTGTATACTGCTGTTATCTATGGACAAAGTTGAAGGTAAAAATCAACCAATGTAATTCTTGGTACGGACCCAGTAAATCTTAATTAATAAGCATTCCTACAGGTGAAGGCATTAAATCCAGATTTGTGTGTCGAATAAGACAGTCCTTATGTACTAGCGATCTTTGTAATCTTGGTAATTGATATAGTCCCTGACTCCACCACCAGGTGGTGCGTATGGTCTCAAGTGGTTAGTCAACCGCCGATATACAGCGCCAACGGTGAATATAGACTTTAGTGACAGAAAAAGCCAAAATACAAAATGAACTTCCAGTTCAGGTTATGAGATTCATTTACCTGTTGATTTAGCTTTACATCGGCCTTATGGCCTCTTAATAAAAGCCAATTATAAGACCTTGACATCTGAAAATAAAACTTCTTTCTCTGTGAGAGGATAATTGAAAGCCATTATGATAACAACTAATGTACGGGAGATTTTGATACTTTCAATTTAGCAATTTCAGATTCATACTGCATTTCTAAGAATTTTGTTATTACCTCAAGGAAGTATATCTATATTTGCAGTCTACTTCGTACTGTTATGATGTAAACCCATGTAAAGAAGCACATCTGTCACTGCAATGCCATTGTTTGCTTCCGGATTGGGACCTTTGTTATAACGTTGCTCATCTAATAAATATTGCGTATATAATATTGTCGCGAGCCCACTGTTGATCGAGGCGGCGCCGGTGACAAGTTCAAAGAGACAAACGTGTTGTGTGTCGAAGAAATTCGCCGAAACGGCGCGGGGGGAAGGGGATGGAGTTCTCGAGAGTACTAGATATTTGTTCTAGCCGTCTCGATTGTTAGAGAACATTCTGGAATGTGAGTAATCTATAAAAAGGCAGCCCGCTCGTCAAAAGAGTCAGTCAGTAATTGAAGCGCGTGCGCGTAAACAGCTGTTTGTTGTGGTTGTTGACCTTGCAAGTTGTATTGGGTATGTGTACGAAACGTGTTTCTACGGATATAAAATGCAACTTTTGGTGTTTGTAGCCCGGACTTTTGATTTCAGGAACCAACAAAGCCACAATATACATGAGTTAGCTTCCTGTCTACACATTGACATTTACAAAGATGAAAGTGAAACTCATCCCAATCCTGTTCTTGGTATTACATCAAATTTATCTTTATCAAATAGTGATCGTCTCCCTAAAGGTAAGCGTAAACATTAAAATTACAATTTCTTACGTTTCTATAATATGAAACACAAATAATTTGTAAACCTATCCAAGTCTACAGTTACTGATTCGGCCAATAGGAAACGAGCTATGATTTAGCTAGACAATCACCGACAGTTAGGGCAAAGGGAGAAACAGATAAAATTGCCTGGATTCTCTAGGATTTTGTAGTTCACAAAGTGAATTCCTTTTACCTGGAATTAAATTTTATATGTGATCTATTTCATTTTCAAAAGGAACCATAATAACGACGTTTACACCCAAAAATGAAACATCTTTTTGCATTGAATCTCAACCGAAACTTGGCAAGATAACTACTAGTTAACGGAAGTGGTCGAATATTATTAATTCTCAGGCCCATCTGCTCTGTTGGCCCTTAATGACAGTAAGAAGTAGTACCCGGAAGTGTTCTAGGGAAAGTAGTGTACCTTAGCAACGTAACGTGGCTATTAGAGTAGCTGAAATACCTTTATTGTGATATGGAATATCACGATAGTATATGAATTATAATAAAGTTGACTTCAAACTTAGGCGTATCTGGTGTTAAGTAAAATTCAATACTTCATTTCCCGTCTCTGTTTAGTGTCAGTCTCGAATCTTCGCTAGGATTAGTTATTTGGATAATTCTTTTCCGGATTTTTCCCTTATCCTAAAAGGTGAATTTCGGATATCTCAAAGTTGTATGGATCGTGGACTCATTTGAGCATTATGTCATTCATTGTCACATAGCATTTAAAGTTTTATGACGTAAATTAAAAAACAAATATGATTGACATTCACGTTATGCTATATGTAAATAGAACTACACACAAACAAGGGCACTGCGTACATTTGTGACGCAAGGAGTATGAATTACGTGTAAGAACTGAGCACCAATCAGATTTATAGATCTCGTTTCAGTTCAGTACACTTTTACATATCTGGGTAAAATATTTAATTAAAGTATTCAGGTATACGTCACTAAAACCTTCATTGACTTTCCCTAAAAACTGTACTCAAGAAATCTTGTCCTCTTTTTACTTTAATTCTATATAAATTTATATAAACGGTTTTATATTTGATATTTATTTGTGAGTACTTTGTAAACTACAGTTGGTTTAAATGATTCTGCGTTATTTTAGGAGCAGGTCGCCGTCTGATTGTTTGGAATTCCGTTCTTTGCACAAACAGCAGAGTGAATGAAGGAGAAATGTTAGAATAAGATGAATATGACGAGGAAAGATTCCCCAATTAAGAAGTGTAAGAAATTTATAAGTATGAGATCTCCTACCAATATCAACGAACATTTGGTAAATGGTTAAAGTCACAATAGGTTTATTTGCATAAACCATGTGCCTTAAGCTGATATGTATTTTGTGTGTAGTAATATTATGTCTATGTTACTGTTTACCAATTATTTAAACAATCGTACAGAATAAAGACAACTTGAGGGGATATCCCAGCCCTCACCACAGCGGAGTGTTAGCGCACTGTGCTTACTTAAAGTATACTCAAATATTTTAATGCTGGTTCCTCTATGATGGCTCTGAAATCCCTTCTCTGTGCATGGCTAAGAAATAAACAACAATGTCTTCTCATTTGTTAAAAGGTTTAAGAATTGGCAAACTCCCACAACAGCAAATATCTATGAAATGACTCGGCAAAAACTGTATGACACAAATTGTTTTAACGGATGTACATTTTTCGGTACTATTACTTTGTGTATCTCTTTATGACAAAAGTCACACAGAGTAAAGACAGTTCCTCAAAATTACAAACATACATTACATATTTATTAAAACATATCTACAAGAGTATAGTCTTTTAATAAAGGTCGTTTAGCCTATTTTTGGAAAGTCAAGGTTTCAAAATATTATTCGTGTGTGTGTTGTGTGAATTTTGATTAAAATCTTAGTGCAACACCTTTGGAGTATGCTGACTTTACCTAAGTACTAAGTTTCGTACTTAATCAAATTATGATATTTGAGTTATGCTATTCAGAGATCAACTAACATAGAAAAAATATACGCGGACAATTTTATAAGAATGCCATTTTAGGATAGAGGGGACTTTAAAGCAATTAATGTAATTGAAATCTGCGTAGCGAATTTTTAGTTGAAATAGAATACTTTCCCTAGTTATTGTAAGTAAGGAGTGTAAAACTTTACATAGCGATAGAGAAGACGGGCGAAATTATAATATATTGACACTATTAACTTCTTACTATATAACAAATTACAGTTTAAGTTATGTTACTATATTTGGGGACAATTCGCTAGGTTTAATATAGAAAGAAGTTGACGACGTGTAAAGAATATATTTTATCTGCATGTCATATACTCTTGTTACGTCCTGGTCAGGGAATTTTCTTATAGGATATTTGTCAGTCAGTTCACCACGTCCTTCTTCATACACAAGTGTACAAGGCTTACATATTACCTTTAAGATGTGAGCATCAATCAAATTTAGGTCAAAGCTTATTCGAACAAAGACTTCAAGACATGGTTTCGGATGGATTCGATTACAACTTTAACTACCAGATTTATAACTTTAAATGATGTTCTCGACCCATTCTTCAATAAACCATTTTTAAATATCTTATTGTTCCATTTACTTCACGTCACTGGACATAAACATTTGATTGTAACTTCTCTGTGGAGACAATAGATATGAATATAATAGATTTAAGCGACAGGCAAATACTTTAAGAGCTGCAGCTGAACTGATCACTTTAAAATTCCACCTCTTTCAAGGGCACAAGAAAAGAGGAACATCAAGCACAAGAGGAAGGAGAAATTCTCCTTTTAGCAAAATATAAATTTCGGGGGGTGGGGGGGGGGGCAATTACAAGAAATTATTTGGAAATGGCTCAACACACAAAACAGGGGTTTGCATAAATTGTTTTGTCCACATTTATGTTGTAGTAATATGTTTCTATCTAATACAGTATACCAGTTATACAAAAGTCATTCAGAACAAATAGTAATTCTAAGGCAACTCTCAGGAGATTATATTTTATTGTTAGTGAGAAATTTTATAAGAACAATTAGAGGCACTTTTGAGAAAATCAAAAATATCGAAATACGTTTCTTGTAAAGTTAGTCTGAAGCGTTAGTCTGTGGTAGACTAAGAGTTATGGTGATCACAGTCACAGGAAAACTGTGTGCATACATTGGCTCATTTGTTTAAAATATGCTCTCTTCCGTTTATGGGTACCTCGAAACCTGTATTTACTTTACGTTTAGCGTCCAAAGTTGTCTTTTACGACATTTCTCTTATACTTATATTTCCACCAAATTTCTTCTCTTAGGTTCGATTAAGTTGAGTAATATTATCTGTCATGAAAATGCATTAAACGTATTGACAATATCTGGTTAAGACTTGTCAGTTTGAATGGTATTTATATATCTGCAACTACATAAACACAAAGATTACTATACAAATATACTTATATCTCATTAAAGAACATAATTTATGACGGTGTCAGCCATTTGAAAGAGAAAATCTTTATTCTTTTTGTTTGAACGTGCAAATAATTATATTTTTAACTAGTAAGTCGCTATTTGTGTTTTCTCTCGGTCAGCTCCACATCATATTCTGCTTTGGATATCGCTTAAGTATACGATCTCGCTACAAAGAAATGTGTGAATATCTAATGAAAGCATCTACATTAACAAGAACAAGTTTATGTAACAATAGTAATAGAAGAATAGCTAGAGAAAGGCACGCGATTACATCACTTAATCACTATATGTGTTCGATTTACATATAACACAGAACTGTGTACTAAGTAATGCTTAGGTTTAATTGGTTTAAAGGGATACGTACATTTGAAGACGTTTTTGTCCTTCTGATTTAAAACTAATATAGCAGATATACAGAAAGATCCGTTTATAACGCACAAAGTAAGATGAGGTAGTATCGAGTCATCGGGAGGTTGAAGGAACATATCCTAGAGACGCCCGTGATAAATCCAGTAACTTTCAGTAATCCTATTAGCTTTACAGTTGCTGACTACACCACTAGGAGCGCATGGAGTCAGGTATCTAGCTCATGGCCGATAGAATGCGCTACGGAGGAATCAGAATGCTGCGGATTGTAACTGCCAAAATGAAAATTCAAGTACCTTCTGATTTAATACATTTGTTTAATTTACAGTAAACATATTTTCGTAGCTTTACTCTCCTTTCAATAAAACGCCTGATAAACACGTTTACATCTGAAAAATTAATAACTGGTCTCCTTCGGCATGGAACAGGAGGCTACCGTGTTAACTACTAAGTGACGAAACTACGAACTTGATAATGTTTTAGGATTCAGTTACGTAATTGTAAGCAAATACTGGTATTTTTTGAATAAATCATGGACATCTTGATATGGAACATACACATGTCTGCTTGTCATGATTACTTGTCATTTAATACAGCATTGTTCTCGATTCTAGAACATTCCTGCTCATCTAATGAGTCATTCTGTGACGGTTTGACTAAGCTCATTCCATATTTGGATTGTAGCAAAGCTGATTTTGCATACTTTAAATGAACAAATAACATCTTGTAAATACGTAGGAGCGAACTCTCAAGACCACTTTCCCACGTTTGTATTAATTATCTCACAGAGACTTATTGCTCAGAAATTGGTTTGATTATTTCTAATATTCTGCTAACATTATACAAAAGGATGTTCGTGTTTGACTGATGATATTGATTTATTTAAACACAAGAACCTAGAATATAAATTAAATTTGCATTTTCATAACATTTCAGGATCTCTACTCAGTTCAGTACAGCTGTACATGTACGACTGGAGTATTCGAATACTGCATTCAGAGCACACGTAAATTGAACCTAATATATTTTCATTATCTTTTATTTTACAAGTTATTCTTATAAAACTTAAATTTTATTTTATATTGCACAATATTTTATCAATTCTTTATCTTAAATGATTTGTCGTATAAAGTGGGAACAGAATGTAAATTCTCCATTTATAAGTGTTCGTATGTGTACGATGGCCTAAAAATACCGTTCTCCTAGTGAAACCAGGAGGTAAAATAACAATATCATTTTAGAAAATTATAATAGTTGGCAATCTCAAAACGATAGTCAGAAATATTTCATATACTGTTTAATCCACAGAAAATGTATTAGCATAAGTTGTTAGGGTTGGTTAGCCCACCACCGATAGATGACCCCAAGTAAGAGACAGGACACTGCAAATAGAAAAGGCAACAGATTTGGGGACTCTCTGGTTCAGGATGAGTTTGTTTCACTGGCAATTAAACTTTAAATCAATTTCAGAAGTACGTGCATGATCACGGCGCCATTAACGGATTCACGTAATATATTGTTCGCAATCTCATTTCAAATATATATTACACTTATTTACTGCAAATTTAAGAAGAAATGGTCTCGACCAGTAATGTGTTTTGTAAATGCAAACGTACTCGAGGCTACAATTGTGAGTCCTGCTTTTGTGCAGTTAAGAGGTCCTTTTTGTTGGTACAACATATCCGCTTCGTTGCAGCAATCAAACTTCCTAAAGGGAACCCATTAAAATGTGACTAAAGGTGCATAATATTACATATCTTTTACTATTTGCATGAAAACTATCCTAAAAATTGATAACGTAATCAAATCAGAGTGTATTTTCAGTGCTAAGCTTTGCTGCAGACTGTCAAAACAGATCAAATTAAAATTTGTAATACCTGGGAGCAGAATCTAGCTTGTCGTAAACGGAGATTGAAATAAATTTATTAGTAAAGTGTGTTAGTTTGGGAAAACCCATTTCAAAGTTATTCTTCGAGACATAGGTTTTGAGTTTGTACGTAGAGAGTTGCTTTAAAGATTGAAAATTTGAAAAGGTTTAATATTCGTGACCAACACAAGAGAAAGCTTACTATGATTTTAGTTATTCCTCACTAAAACATTTGCCCAATGATAACTTACAGTTGCAAGTACACAGTGTAAATACGTTTTAGTGAACCTTTGTCTGATATACGCAGCAATTTGCGCTGCTTGTAATTTCTCTGAAGCACACACATTTCCACTAGCTGTAAGACATTGCGGCTTCGCTGTAATATTCGTTGTGTTCACCGTTAACTATAATTATAACATTAATCAGTCTTGTAACACATCTTCCATTAATCACTTAGTATGGATCTTAAACTGCAACATTAAGCAGATTTGTAATGCTAAAATATAGCTTACATCTTATATATGTGATCATAATTGTATTCCTATTTTAAACACACACACACATACAAATATCATTTATCAAAACCTAATAACTTAGCTGAACACCTGTTCACCTGTTTGGAATGTGTACATCAAGTGATCTGCAAAAAGTTAATCAAAATCTTATGTCATAATAAAACCTTTTTCATTATTCTACCTATACCAATCGACGTGGCCGCACCGTGCTTCAGTGGTTAGACCGCTTGGCTCTCACCAAGACGGCCCGGGATCGATCCCAGGCGACCGCAAAATGAGATTTGTGATGGACAACATGGCGCAGCGGCGGGTTTTCTCCGGGATCTCCGGTTTCCCCCGCCATCTCATTCCATCGGTGCTGCATCTTCATCTCATGTATCATCAGTGTCAGCGCCTGCGGTGCCGTATGGAGTAAAAGCGGGCGTTAAACACTACACATTTCATTTTCCAATCGACATCCATACGTTCCAGTCTTCAGCTATACTCACTTTATCTACCTAGCAACTTTTGTGTGCATTTTGTACCTAAAATACCTTTAAATGGTAATGCAATATATTTATTTCTAGTTCGATCTTTCTTTTATAAACGACATTAATGAAACATTTTTATTTATTGGGCCAAATTTCTGTATTCTACCTTACATATCATAAACGGATCCGGCGCTTCTCTACGCTTACGAATGATAGATGACTTTCATTGACTTTCTAAACTATTTAAACTATTCTTAAGTAACTTACTCTACCATTTCGAGATAAACGTTATTGTATAAATAACTTATTTAAATATTTCCTTGTAGAGTCGATGAATATGAATACAGTAGGTTAAAGCTAGCAAATGGTTTAACAGCTGGTCACTAAGTGATATCTTTGAAATTTCGTTCTCTTGGAAGTCAGGACAGATGAACGAAATAAAGCACAAGAAGAAGGAAAACTCCCTTTGGAGAAAAAATATAAATATTGAGAAACTAAAACCAATAACGAGGAATGTTTCGGGAATAGCTAAATACACAAAACAAATATTTGCACCAATTATGTTTTATCTACATTTATGTTGTAATACTTTACCTGTCTATTCCTGTTTACCGATTATGCAAAAATCGTTCAGGTTAAATATAATTTCAAAAGTTATGGCAAGGAAATTCAAGATATATATATTGTATTTTCCGTGAGCTGTTTAAAAGAATATTTAGAGGAACTATTGACAACATATAAAATATCCCAAAATGCCCCTTGTAAAGTAAGTCGGATGTGTTTATTTCCTTTTGACTAGAAATCTTTGTACACCACTACTTGCACAAACATTGCTCTATCGATGTTGATTACTATATAATAACGGTTTGAACGAGCAAATAGACATTTCAAAGTAGTAAGTCGCTATTTGTTTACTCTCTTGTTCACAGATGGATCTGGCTTTTAAAGCTAGGCTATCACTTGAATCTACAAAGCCGTTGTTGTAGCTAAACAAACATGTGTAAACAATTAATTTAATTTTATCGATTAACAAAAATACACTTATGTAACTATATTAATTTAAGAATAAATAGAGAAAGTAATGCGAGTGTATCATTATTTAAAAACTATATGTGTCTGATTTACAAATAACACAAAAATAAGTAATGCTCGGCTCAAGATTTACATGATTTTGGGGGAAAAGTACATTTATAAACACGTTTTTGTCCTCCTAATTTAAAATTAAGATAACAAGTATACAGAACGTTCCGTTTATGAGACATGAAATAATATAATTTAGTATCCAGTCAGCGAAAGGGGACTTTTCATATAGACGGCCATGATAAATTCATTAAACTTTTATGTTATATTTGTTTCTACAGTTGCTGTTTCCGCCACTAGGAGCGCATGAGGTAAGGTAGTTGAACCCGCAGCTGATAGATAGCGCTATGGAAGAATCAGGACGCCGCGGATTAGAATTTCCAAACAAATTCAAGTAGTTTATTATTTAAAATAGTAGGTTCATTTGCAGCGAAAAAATGTTTAGCAGCTTTTGCTTCCAGTCAAATAGTGCCAGATGAACACGTTTACACCTAAAAAAGAAATGTTCTGCTCTCCGTCGGAATGAAACAAGAGGCTAACGTGCTCTCTTACTGGAGAAATCTGTTGCTTCGTTGAAAAGTAGAGGTTTAGATCCAGAAGATTTATTCACACAATCTTTATCAAGTAATGGGCAAATCTTTAAAGAAGAAACTAACGTTACACCATACCTAGATTGCAGCAAACTTGATATTGTTACCTTTGTAAATACTTCCTTCATTGTCTCTGATACTTGGTACAACCAGTTGGAGGCTTATTGTCATGTGTATACTATACGGAGATCGATATGTCTTGTTTAAAGGACCATCCACTACAAGCACAAGTTGTCAGCTGAAGGTTTCAGCCAAGCAATGGCTCACACCTCTTTCACTACTCACTTCAATCGTCGGGTGTGAGAAGTGGTACCCTGCCATCACAGTTTACCATAAGAGGATACCACCAAAGCAAATTGGTCCTCTTGTCAACGCCAGGAGAGTGGGAAGCTTCAAACGTTTTTCTAATAGTGAATCAGTGTGTCTTAGACATTAAATAGACAGTGCTACATTAAATGCATTCTACATACGTGTTGTTGTGTGACTTGAAAGTCTTTTTTATTACTGTGGCTAAATATTGTGACTTTGTGGGTTCGCGAAATGAAAAGTCCAATTTCACCACTCAAAACTGTTCTTTATTTCCACCGACTTACAGTTTAACACTTGCCAATTACATAAAATTACGTAATGCACACAATTACGATTCACCAGTTCGTCCGTTATCGTTCCCATGCACGTACACACTTACACAAATTCTTCCGTTGCACGGCGCTACTTCACTAGCACGTCCAGCACTAACACTGACTTCTTACACCAAGAACTGTCCTCACTGTCTCTCTGAAACCCTTTTTATAGGAATGTCACTGCTTTCTCGACTTCTCCAGTTTCCAAAGGAAGGTTCCAGATGAAAGATCCCGTAATTTCCAGAACACAGGTAGAAGAGAAACAGACCGCACAATCATGTTGTAAGGTTCCTCGCTGCCAGGCGCTATCCGGGATCTCAATCTTTACTGAATTGCATTCACATCAAAAACTGTTACCATTTTTGAGCTGGCGAACGAGAACACATTACTCGGGGGTTTCACTCAGAGGCTTAATATACAATTCAGAACAATATTAAAGACACTTTTACAATCACTATTTATATTTATTGTACTTCCTTAATAATCTTTTACAGTATCCAGCGTCGCCCATGGAGTTATTCCGATCACACAATACTTCCATCTCTTCGGCCCTACACACACCACCTTCGCTTAGTCACGTCCAACATCGCTTCCCAAGCTATTCCAACAACCGCTCACACACCCCAACATACAACTCTTCATACACAAATAACAAGCTGGGCGACATGCCAATAACTCAAAACTTTACGTACAAATAACGCAGTACCTTATTTACAAATTCCACAAGGGCTGTTCCATTAATTTATTTATTATTGTTATTTACATGAGTGGGGCCAAGGGAGCAAACAGTACTTGGAACAGCCTATTACGTAACAGACGGACGGAAGGACATTTGTACTAACGACTACTCTAATAAACTCAAGATAATCCACATAATTAACCTAACAAAACCCTACATAACCTAACAGAACCCTACATTTCCCTCCCCTCTAGAAAAAAGGAGCGAGCCCTTGCTCGTCGCACTAATAGCAAACAGCAAAACACACAAAAGAGGGGCTCGTCGGACTAATAGCAAACAGCAAAACATACAAAAGAAAAGCATTAAGGGTAGCCCCTAACCTATCATTAGAAAACACAAACATGAAAAGTACCAATAAATGAATTCCTGGGAGGCCCCTCCCAATGAGTCACGATGCATGATTTTGTCTACACCACTAGTCCCAGAGTCCACCGAACCAACCCTACACCACCGGAACACTGATGGAAGTCACAGAGGCGCAGCACGACGATTACCACCACTTGGAGTAGCAGACCGACCCTGAAGATGAAAATTGGGCAAACTGGTGGTTACCACAAATGGCACATACCCGATGTCACAGACAGTTCCAAACATAGGGGAGCCAGCAAGCTGTGCTGCTCTCCTGCTGCCACACACCTGTGGGGGACTGCCCACATCACCCCACGACGAACTGCAAAGGTAACCAACATGCTGGAATTGTGGTCTGCCATACTGATGAAGTGACCCCTGTGGTCACTCCTGAAACTTTGAGGCATAGCCAGCGTTACTGCCTCTGGTATTGGTGCTACCGCGTTGCTGCTGCTACCTCTCCTGCTGCAACTACTGCTTCTGCTGATAGGTGAGGGTGGCCGGGGCTCTTGCTAGCTGCAGACGACGACGACACTCTTCCTGGGGCACTCCCGCACAAAACTAAACAATTATACAATTAACAATGGACAAGTATAACATAAGGCTACCCATAGTTAAATATACTTTTGGAGGGAAATGTGAGGGGGTAAATTAAAAGTGACAGAAACATAAAAACAAACAAACAAAATTATAACATGAAGTGTATCCGGATACTAAATACACTTTTGAGATGGCCATCTCCACACACTCATTCACACAACAAGACTCTTAAAATACTACAACTGGGATAAAAAAAAACTAAGAAAGTTCTTCATCCAGGAACTGCCGTGGCGGTGAATAGAGCTCAACCCTGATATTTAAAAGAAAAATCTGAAACAAAGGACTAAGCATCTTAACAGCAAATGAAATAATACTTCAGTGACTGGCCAGTGACAAAACTTAATACCCGCCCTAAAGCATCTTATAACTCAAACCTCCTCGCACTAGTGAGCGCATCACAGCGGTTTCACTAGGCGTCACTCCAGTACTGGGGTCGCTCCCAGGTGCGCAGCGGCTTCCTCAGGGACGACTCCTCTTCTACTATGTGCTGCAGTCACGACGGTGCTCACATTGTACTCGAATAACCACTAGGATGTGGCGGCTGGCTTCGCAGCTGGGCCACACACTATACTGCTACTTCGATAAAGATGGTACATGAGTAAAACACTGAAACAGTCACGATAAAACGTTAATAGCTCTGATATAAACGGAATGGTTGGCCCGGGGTTCCTGGGAGAACATCATAAATAATCAGAAATATGAACAATTAAGTGGACTTAAGCAAATGACGAAATGGTAGTCACACAAGAGGTTAAACAAAATATGCATCAATAGAATTATATGTAAAGCATAGCAAAGCATCATTAACTGAGTTTATCAGACGATGAACTGACCCTGAGAGAGAAAAAAAAATTAAGCACGATAAGGGCCAGTAGGATCGTGATACGGGAAAATGCGGGAAACATGGATGGACTGTAACTTAGCCCTAGGAGCATTCGGTCGACGTACAACATAAGTCACAGGTGTGAGCTTCTTCACAATTTCAAACGGGCCAAAATAGCGGTGTAGGAGCTTGGTGCATTTGCCTCGTTTCCTAACGGGAGTAAAAACTTTAACTAATTGACCAACATTAAAGGACACATCTCGATGTTTGGCATCATACTGAGACTTCTGTTTGATCTGTTGCTTGTTGATGTTGTGGATGGCAAGCTCACGGGCCTTCTGGATGTCCTCTAAAGTCTTCCGGACGAACAAGTCGTTAGTAGTAGCCTGTAACTGAACTTCATTAGGGAGAACAGGCTCTCGTCCATACATCAGGAAAAACGGAGAAAACTTGGTCGTCTGCTGTACAGAAGAATTGTAAGAAAATATAACATAAGGCAACACCGTATCCCAATTACGCTGATTGTCATCAATAAAATGGCTCAACATATTAACTAGTGTGGCATTGAAACGTTCCGTGAGCCCGTTCGTCTGTGGATGATAAGAGCTAGTAAAGTTAGGAGAAATAGACAGAGATTTTAGTAACTCCTGCGTGACCTGGCTGAGGAACACAGTACCCCGATCGGATAGCAATGTCTCAGGAGCACCATGACGACAGACGACATTCTGTAAAATAAACCTGGTGACATGAGGAACAGTAGCCGCTGGAAGCGGAGCAGCCTCGACCCATCTAGTGGCATACTCGGTGCACACAATAATGTGGCGGTTGCCAGTGGATGACCTAGGAAGAGGACCCAAAAGGTCAATACCCCAACGTTGACCTACAGCTAAAACAGGAAGAGGTTGAAGTAATCCTGCGGGCTTCAAGTTCTTAGGGCCTTTACGCGATTGGCAGCTCGGGCAGGTCCTCACAAAATGTTCGATATCTTTCTTCATGCCAATCCAATAGTATCTGGAATGAATCTTATTATAAGTTTTGGAAAACCCAAGGTGACCTGAAAGTGGATCATCATGACAAGAGGTAAGAATCTCATGCTTCAACGACTCTGGAATCACCAGTAAATGCAGAGGACCCGTGGAACCAGCATTGTTCCTATATAAAGCACCAGATTTAAGAGTATAGGTGGCAGTTTGGCGCAGAAGCTTCGGAGTAGCATTAGTGTCGTCCACTAAGGTATCCATTAGAGGACGCAGCAGTGGATCAGCTTTCTGTTTCTCCGCAACTTCAATAGGAGAAAGTAAACAAGTTAATACATCATCCAATTGCTCCACTTGATGATCCTGGGGTTGCAGCACAGGAAACCTAGATAAAGTGTCTGCATCGTTATGCTTTTTACCAGATTTGTAACAGATAGTATAATCAAACTCCTGTAGTTTAAGGCTCCATCGAGCCAGACGCTCTATAAGATCTTTCAGATTATTTAGATAACACAATGAATGGTGGTCAGAAATCACATGAACTTTATAACCATATACAAATGTTCTAAAATGTGTGAAACCAAAAACAATAGCTAGGAGCTCCAACTGTGGAACACCATAATTACGCTCACACTTGTACAACAATCTAGAGGCATAAGCAACAGGTCTTAACTGGTCGTTTACAGATTGCAACAAAACACACCCTATGCCTACACCACTAGCATCAGTGTGGAGCTCTGTGTACGCTCCAGGAGTATAGTGTGCTAACACCGGTGCAGAAGTCAGCGCATCCTTCAAGGCCTGAAAAGCATTCTGTTGGTCAGAACCCCAAACAAAATCACAGTTCTTTTTAGTCAATTGTGTTAAAGGATGGGCAATGTCAGCATAACCTTTCACAAACTTTCGATAAAAATTGAACAAACCAAGGACCTTCCTGACATACCTGACATTCTTAGGCTGAGGTAAATTTTGAATCACAGTTATCTTGTCTGAGTCTGGAGATATGCCCTCATTAGAGACTTCAAAACCCAAAAGTTTGACACGGTTCATGGCAAAGAAACATTTCTGCGGTTTCAATTTAAAGTTGAAAAGCACCAAACGCTGAAAAACAGCCTCTGAATTATCCAGTAGTTCCTCAAAAGAATGAGCATAAACAAGGATATCATCAAGGTAAGCCAGAGCTTTCTTAAATTTTAAATCACCTAACAACTTTTCAGCAATGTAAAAAAAGAAACGGGGAGCATTGGCTAGTCCAAAGGAAAGTCTTTCAAATTCAAATTGACCACTGTGGCAAACAAACGCCGTGAATGTCTTGGCGTGCTCCTCAAGGGGGACCTGAAAATAAGCAGAAAGAAGATCCAACGAGCAGAACCAGGACACTCCATGCAATGAGCTAAGCAAGTCGTCGATGTTGGGAAGTGGAAAAGATGATGGAATGGTCACCGAGTTAAGCTTCCTGTAGTCCACACAAAATCTGGTCGAGCCATCCTTTTCCTTAACTAGCACCACAGGAGAACTCCACGGAGACTGAGAATCCCTGATGATCCCAGCATCTTTCATCTCTTGAACCTGCTGATCGATGATTTCACGTTGCTTGATAGGAACTCTATACGGGCGCTGCTTAATAGGAGTTGGGTCAGAAACCTGTATATCAAATTTAGCAACATTGGTCATACCTAAATCCTGCAAGGTGGTTGCAAAAACATAAGAATATTTCAATAAAAGAGCATGAAGTTTATCTTTCTGGCTAGAAGACAATTTATTATTTACATTAAACTGAAAGTTTGGTGCTTCCAAGGGCGTGATATCCTGAGGCGAGATTGAATGACTCTGAACAAAAGCAACATCTTGGACATTAGCTAACGTCGTGCGAGAAAACAAAGTCTTAGGCTCTGGTGATGCATTTTGAACAGGCACAATATAATCTTGTCGGGGTGAGCAAACCATTTGAGGAATGGATATCTGTTTCTTTTGCAAAATACCTGGCACAGGCTCAAACATTACATCACAATCAATGGGTGAAGAAAGTTCTACTGCTACATGACAAACCGAAAATGGAGGAATCTGGACATCTTCTTTAACAAACACTTTGTTTGCTGGTTTAGTAACATCACCCTCAGTAAACGGCACTACAGCAATATCTGACATGGGGAGTTCTGTGTTCTCTACCATAGAAATATGACACAACTTGTCATCTACATGAATCACAACATCATTTTTAACATAATCAATAATAGCTTTGCGTGCAGACAAAAAATCATTACCTAAAATCAAGTCATGTGCTAGCCCTTTTACAACAAGAACATCTTCCTGAAAGAGACAGTTATTAATTGAAAAATCCAAAGGTAGGTGGTATGCAGCATCCAAAAGCTTGTTTCCAGCAGTTCTAAGTAAAATGTTCACAGGCTGCAATTTAGAAATATCAGATACGTGTACAGCATTGACAATACTGACAGCACTGCCAGTATCGAGAAGAACCTTCACAGGGGTATTATTAATGGACCCTGAAACTTGTAAAACATGGCCAAAAGGTAAAGTTGAACTTGACGACTGATCAGGCTTGCTGTCGTGATGAACCTCTGCTACCGTGGCCTGTTTGAGGCACCGCGCTGAGCGTTTTTTGAACCATAAGCATCTGAAGATTGCCTGCAAAAACGTGCTATGTGACCAGGTTGGTTACAATTATAGCATACAAAGTTAGCAGTACGTCCACCATTGGAGCAGTTACCAGCTTGGCGGGGAGATGACCTCGTTACTGGGTCAGAATTAGCAGGAACCTGCAAATATTGAAGTTGATTGGCTAAACGGTCCATTTTGGCTGCAAGCTCTGACATCATATCCTGAGAAGGTGCTGGTGATGGCGACGGGAGTGACAAACACTCTGACGCTGCAACAGAACGGCCAGATATAGATTGAGGTGCAGAAACAACTGGGTATCCAGGTATGGACAGCGGCACATTACTATGCAGTTGATTAGACACCAGGTGTTGTCGGTTCTGGATGTAGAACTCAGCTTTATCAATGCGCTTAATAGCTTGCAAAACCTCCTCTACAGTAAGCAAATTCAAAGGTAAGAGAAACTGGACATACTGTGGTTTCAATCCTTTATACAAATTCTTAATTTGCTCTGGCTGAGACATAAGAGAATTTACTTTATCACACAATACTAGCACATCATAAATGTAGTTAAGCACAGGCTCAGAATCACGCTGAACACGTTGGCGAAGTTGGATCTCATACACATCATCCTGGTGAGCTACCTGAAAAGCTGTAAGAAAAGCATCTTTCAAAATAAACCAGTCGTGAGCGGGACACCTATGGCAAAACGTCTTGTACCATGCTACAGCAGTACCTTTAAGATAGCATGGGAAAAACTGCAACTTTTGAGTACTGTTCCATGCATTAGCACGAGCAACCATTTCAAAGTTAGTCATAAAATCGTTAACACATTCATTAGGAGCAGCTGAAAAACAAGATGGTTGTATAAAGGTTTGAGAAACAGGTTTTATTGAAGCCATCGTGTTAGTGATGGTAGATTGTACCGCAACCAGAAGGTCAGTATTCTGTGCAATAATTCCGGGGGGTGACTGACCAGGCACCGAACTACGTTCATCAGGCTCGACATCTGTGCCGACAGAGGATGTATGTACATTGGTGTCATTCTCCACAAAATTTTCCATGGTGAAAGAAAAGATAACGATGTACACATGCAAAATTACTACAAAAATCACTGATAGTGACTACTATTCGTAATAGAACACAAGATTTGAAATTCCTGCAGAAATAGCAACACGGTGAGAACACAATACGTCACTGAATAACACTAGCACTGCACAAAATGCTGTAAAGAAAATCCTGATTATTACAATGCAAATGGAAATGAAAAACCATGCAAAAAGATAAATCATCAACGTAAAATTTCTAACTGAGCATAACCGCAAACAGAACCACAAGGGTTAAGCTCCAAAAGCACTGCATTTCCTGCACAAAACAAAAGAACATGTTAATACGTGAACAAATAATGCCGGGGTGACGTCACTACCCAAGTTGCTTATCATAAGATGGCTACCGCCGTCCTACGCAGAACTGAAATTGAACGCAATTAATGAAATATATATCAATAAAGCACATTTACACTTAAACTGATGCTAAAATGAACAAACACGGCGCCTCCACCAAATGTAAGGTTCCTCGCTGCCAGGCGCTATCCGGGATCTCAGTCTTTACTGAATTGCATTTACATCAAAAACTGTTACCATTTTTGAGCTGGCGAACGAGAACACATTACTCGGGGGTTTCACTCAGAGGCTTAATATACAATTCAGAACAATATTAAAGACACTTTCACAATCACTATTTATATTTATTGTACTTCCTTAATAATCTTTTACAGTATCCAGCGTCGCCCATGGAGTTATTCCGATCACACAATACTTCCATCTCTTCGGCCCTACACACACCACCTTCGCTTAGTCACGTCCAACATCGCTTCCCAAGCTATTCCAACAACCGCTCACACACCCCAACATACAACTCTTCATACACAAATAACAAGCTGGGCGACGTGCCAATAACTCAATACTTTACGTACAAATAACGCAATACCTTATTTACAAATTCCACAAGGGCTGTTCCATTAATTTATTTATTATTGTTATTTACATGAGTGGGGCCAAGGGAGCAAACAGTACTTGGAACAGCCTATTACGTAACAGACGGACGGAAGGACATTTGTACTAACGACTACTCTAATAAACTCAAGATAATCCACATAATTAACCTAACAAAACCCTACATAACCTAACAGAACCCTAAAATGTTTTCTTCCCCCAGCCATCCCTGTCAACACTATAAGACGGACGAGGGGGAGCCGTGGCTAACACGGACCTCCCCTCTCTTCCGCTCTCAGCTGCTTCCACAGGGTGTTCCAACGCCCGGGTGACACTGCTCCCTCCTCAAAGCTGTTCGCCCCGAACAGCACCATCGTAGCGTGCCAGGCGGTCCAGGTGTGCCACTAGCATCTGCCCGGAGTCTGAGCCAGAAGTAGCGCTGCCGTAGTTTGTCAATCGTTCGGTTCGCTCCCAGGTGTCCTCCTGCAGTACCGGCGTGCACTTCCTCCAAGACTTCCGGGATCTTACTCCGGGAGAGTACCAACTGTTCTCTCTGCGCCTTCCCATCGTGTGACTCCCATACCCGGAACAGCACGCCCTCTCTGGTCTTCAACGAGTCCCATTGGGCCCAGTACGAGTTGTAAGTGGCGCTCCTCGGTGCGATGTCCTCTCAGGTTGGTCTTGTCCCTGCCTCCACCTCCCTCAAGAGTGGCCCCAAGTCTGCGTCCACCAGCTGCTCCCTCCTCAGGCCTGCGCTATCCCAGCCATCCGCAGGCACTGCCACAACTACTCGGACTGCTGCGGCACGCTCCTTCTCTTCCACCCTTGTGCACTGGCCGCACTCTACTGGACAGGGTCTTCGGGACATGGCGTCTGCGTTACCGTGGCTCTTCCCTCTACGATGTTCCGAGGTGAAGTCGTACTCCTGCAGCCTCTGGACCCAACGTGCTGTCTGGCCTTCCAGGTTCTTAAAGGTCAATAGCCAGGTTAGGGCGGAATGGTCAGTCCTCAGGTGGAATGGCTGACCGTACAGGTACTTGTGGAAGTGCTCCAATGTCTTTACTACCGCCAGTAACTCCCGTCGGGTGACGCAGTAGTTCTTCTCTGCCTTGGATAGCGTCTTGCTGTAATAGGCTATCACCCGCTCATGGCCGTCCTGGATCTGCGATAGGACACCTCCAATGCAATGGTCGCTAGCGTCGGTGTCCACCATGAAGGCGCCACCTGGTTGTGGGAGACCCAAAATTGGAGCACTGCACAGGGTTTGCTTCAGGTGCTGGAAAGCGCCTTCGGCGTCCTCCGTCCACACATAAGGTCGGTGTTCCTCTGTCAGGCGGGTGAGGGGTTTGGCGATGTTGTCGGCCTTTTCCTCTAAATTATTAAGGCGGTCGTCTACTTGACCCATCCGCTTGCCCAGGTTCGTGACGTCATCCCTCACGCCGGCCAACCGTTCCTCAAACTTGGCGGCGAGGACCTCGTTCGCCTCCCTCATCTCCGTTGTCAGTTCGGCCATCTTTGCGGTCATTGTCGTGGCCAAGTTGTTGTTTGCCGTTTCCATCTTCGCTGTTAATTCGGCCTTCATTTCTTCCATCTTCCCGGTGATGTTGTCGTTGGCCGTCTTCATTTGTTTCAACTCTGCAGTGATGTTGTCGTTGGCCGTCTTCATTTGTTTCAACTCTGCGGTGGTGTCGTCGTTGGTCGTCTTCATTTCCGAGGTCAGTTCGGCCTTCATTTCCATCATCTTCTCCAAAATCTTTTCCAATGCCGCGTCCATGGTTGTAATGTTCGGTGATGTTATCCCACTTCTGACACCACTGTGACTTTGTGGGTTCGCGAAATGAAAAGTCCAATTTCACCACTCAAAACTGTTCTTTATTTCCACCGACTTACAGTTTAACACTTGCCAATTACATAAAATTACGTAATGCACACAATTACGATTCACCAGTTCGTCCGTTATCGTTCCGATGCACGTACACAATTACACAAATTCTTCCGTTGCACGGCGCTACTTCACTAGCACGTCCAGCACTAACACTGACTTCTTACACCAAGAACTGTCCTCACTGTCTCTCTGAAACCCTTTTTATAGGAATGTCACTGCTTTCTCGACTTCTCCAGTTTCCAAAGGAAGGTTCCAGATGAAAGATCCCGTAATTTCCAGAACACAGGTAGAAGAGAAACAGACCGCACAACCATGTTTTCTTCCCCCAGCCATCCCTGTCACCACTATTAGACGGACGAGGCGGAGGCGTGGCTAACACGGACCTGCCCTGCCTTCCGCTCTCAGCTGCTTCCACAGGGTGTTCCAACGCCCGGGTGACAATATTAACATTTTGAACAACTTTTGGTATACTGGGGAACCAAATTATTCTTGTGCATACATTTTTAATATATGGAAGGCAAGGGTGTTTGTGTTTTTTAAAGAAAACTTTCAAAGTTTCTGTTGTTAAAAACTTACATTTATTTTACATTTTATTTACATTTATTTATTTTCCTATAGTGTTATTTATGTTGTTAAAATTGCTTCTATCTGATTATTTAAAATGATCATGAAAATCCAATAAATATCTTCAATTTTCTGGCAACTGCTTTGAATACCTGTCTGTTCTGAATGACTTGTACATAACTTGTAAACAACAATAGCTAGACAAAGTGTTACAACATAAATACACATAAGACACATTATTTATACTAACACCTGTTTTTTGGTTTAACCTTTGCTAGACATTCCATTTCATTTGTGCTAGTTTTTCAATATTTATATTTTCAAACAGACACAAACTCGAGAACTACACGACGAGGAGTGACGTAGGAAAGTGCTCTGCTAAACTTTAGTAACCCGGGATCACAATGCACATCTTGTAGTAGATTTGTAATTGTTGATGCCTCGCCCCCTACAGTAAGTAGCACCAGTAACAAATTTATCGCTCTACGAGCTAGTTTCTAATACACTTCAATTTGTTTATATTCTCAATTTTAGGGTAATTTTCACCAACTTGTAAAAGACATGCAATATAATGTTCTTAGTCACTTGTTAATGGTTTTCCTTTGGAAGTTTGAATACCGCACGTGAGCATGCAACATGTTGCATTTACAAAACACGATACTAATCGAGGCCATTTCTTACCACCGGAGGGACCAGAGGTACCAGAAGTATTCCTAGGCCGCCGGTGCCTTTTCCGTTCAGGGTGTCATTTTCACAGTACCTAGCAACTTTGCGGCTTAATTTGTGAGATAAGAAGCGCAATAATGATCTGCTGGAAAGGTTGCAATGGTTATATCTGGTACTGGCGGTGTAATGTCATCCTCGTCAGCTCTTACCGCCAAATATGCTCCAGAACGAAAGGCAGGTTAGCGTGTGACGTCACCGCGCTGATTTCTGCTACCCAAAAGGAAGGAAATAGTTTGATGTTTTGGGTTTCCAACAGTGTGGGACAGACAGGAGACGTATCGGGTATTAATAATATGTACAACTTACATCTTGGGTGTTGTAGTATTAATGCTGACTGCTTTAATTACACCATTGGTCACAGATTATAAACAATTACATTTCTTCTCTGTGCTATCAGAAAATATATAAAACTTCAACTCGTAGTTTATCTGAAGGTCAGACATGTTATAAAGTAAATAAAATACAATAAAGTAATTTTCTCTGCAAATTAAAGGAGACCCGTTCGGAACAAAATTAAGTGGACATTTTCCAACAGTTTCTGCTTCGTTTTTCTTTAACTAGTTTATCAATGTCAGGACGTAATGTCTGGGAAATTTGTAATCGAAGGCCGCATGTTAGATTGTGATACGACCACGTACTTTGAGGTTTGGACTTGGCTAATTTCAAAACATAAATACAAATTGTTCGCACACATATGTCGAGACAAACATACACGATGTCCTTGCGGCAAGTGAATACAGCCTCGGAAATCTCGTTTGGGGGACATTCTTGTAAAAATCAGCCAAGCTTTTCTTGGTGTATATTTGTCTTTCAAGAAATCGTCACATTGTAAGTTTAACAGTTCTATTAGGTACGTGGCTGCTACATTGTTGTCAACGAGTGTGCTACATGTGACTGAACCCTCAGATTCTGTACTCACAGCGCCATTTCTATAGGCAACTTGTTACTACACAGCTCTTGTCTGACGTCACACGCACAGCAAGCTTCACTCCTGGCTGAAATACGCCAACTCTCGAAGCTATTTTCCTCTGGGTTATATTGCATTAGGTTAGAAATTTGTTATGCAGGGCCCTTGTTGCTATATAGTCTTCCCCCATTGCGGGAGAAGCGCTTACGTGTTGTATGTAGCTTGAACCATCGGGTAAGACAAGAAGATCGTCCGCGAACTGATATATGAGTATTTCTTCCTCAATTTGAAGTAAATGAGTGTGATACATATTTAAAATAAGATTGCGTACTTGTGGTTATTGTTTTGATATTTTCAATATAATTTTATCATTGTTATTGTTATTTTCCCTCCTGGTTTCACTAGGAGAAGGGAACCTTTAGACCATCGTACAGCGGACAGCTCGTATAATTGGGTTACTTAAACAGAATACACGTTCCTATTCCCACTTTATACAGCCAACATCTATTATGGATATTTGGAATATATTGTGTAAGATGAGATAAAACTTAAGTCTTATAAGAACAACTCGTAAATGAAACGCTAGAGAATGAAAAGTCATATCAGGTTTAGTTTACGTGTATCCTGATTACTGTATTCGAATACTACAATCCCACATGTGCAACTGTACTGAACTCCACCGAGATCTTCAATTGCAACGCAAATGAACATTTAGTTTACATTCCAAATTTGGGTATTATGATAATTGAGTATATTGAGTAAAATACAGGACGTCTGTTTTTCTTATCTTAGCAGAAGAGAGAAAGTAACAATGCAATTTAGCAGTAATATGTCTGAGAGATAAATACAAAGATGGGAAACTGGTCTTAAGAGATCCTTGTAAGTTTATAAAGATATTAGTTACTTTTTACCTCAAGTACGCCATATTGCCGCGACCTTGATATTGGATGTTCATGGATTCAGAATTTCTATCAACAGGATAAGCCAAAGATGCACACTGGGAGGGGAGGGGAGGGTGGAGGAAGTAGTTCAGATGGAAATTAAAACAAGCTCTTCAGAGAGGTGGGGATTTTAACAAAACAGAATTTAGACCATGTTCAATTAAATGTATTAACTAAATTACACGAAACAAAATAATTACTTTGGACTTGTGTTCGGAGGTCAGTTAACCTCACAAGAATGCCCTTAACTAAACACATGCTTTGCCCCCGATGGCTGAATTGCTTAACAGGAAGACTTATGGCTATACACCTGGAGCTTGCCACTAGCGGTCACGTGTACTACGTACCTCAAGCTACGACTCAAGTTAATTATAGAAATCAATAATTGAAATGTGACTTCTCCACCACAATCATCTCCCTCTTTGTTTACAAATGAACTGTAAATTCTTTTTAATGACAGAAATTGTAAAACTTTTCTTTAAAAAGCACAAAACACATTTGCTTTCTATATATCAAAGAAAATGTATGAAAAAATAGCATATGGAGTCCCCAGTATACAAACAGTTGTTTAAATATTTTAATATTTAGCCACAGAACAAGACGTATGAAAAAACCATGTAGTGTAGCACTGTCTAATGTCTAAGACACTCTGATTCACTATTAGAGAAATGTTTGAAACTTCTCACACTCCTGACGTTGACAAGAGGACCAACTGACCTTGCTGGTATCCTTTGATAGTAAACTGTGATGTTGATGAACCCACTTCTCACACACGACGATTGAAGTTAGTACTTACTTGCTCGGCTGACACCTTCAGCTGACGACCTGTGTGGGCGGTCCTTTAAACCAGAAAACTCTGTCTCCGTATAGTACATACATGATAATAAGCCTCCAACAGTTTGTACCAGGTATCAGAGGCAATAACGGAAGTATTTACAAAGGTGACAATATCAAGTTTGCTACAATCCAGATATGGTAGAGCCTTAGTTTTCTTGATCAGAGATTTCCCATTACATGAGCAAGGATGTCTGATGAAATTTCTCGATCTGAAACTTCTATTATTCAACAAATAAGCAGATTTACAAGTGTACAAATACGTTAAGACACATCAAAGTACAAAATCTAATATAAAATAAAACTCCAGAGGTCCAGAGGTAGTCCTAGTCGGGCGGGGCTTTCCCCGTCCGGGTGTCATATGCCGCAGTACCTAGCCGCTTTGCGGCTTAACCTGCGAAATGAACTAGTAGATCCATGTTCTGCTGGGGTGTTTGAATTTGTTTACTGTTTGAAATTTTGGATAGGTTTGGAATGGGTTGCCCCTCTTTATCGTGGGCAGCTGTACTTAATCGTTCTCCCTTTTTGGGAGACACGAATTAGTTTTTTGCCCCGTTTTGGATACGGGTTGTGTAGCGCTTGTCCTTTGGCGTAGAAGTTGTTCCCAGAGACATCTGCGGTTTTCCTTGGGTTACCTAAGGGGTCCCAGGACGTCTCTCGGCAGTCTGAAGGACGGCAAGCGCCTTTGATCTCTCGGGTCATACCTTCGCAGGGAGTTCACTAAAGGGTTGGGGTGAATTTGGATTTTCTCGTACATTGATCGTGCCCTCTCGCGAATGACGTCGACAATGTACGGGATCTGGGAGTGCTCATGTAGGATATGAGCCGGGAATCTCCAGCCTGTATCGTAGATGATGCGTAGTGCCTTGTTCTGCAGCGTCTGGAGTCTGACGAAAGTGGTATTAGCCACTGTTCCCCAGATCTCACAGCCGTACAGAATCATAGGCGGAATGATCGCCCGATACAGTTGGAGTTTGAGACGGATCGGCATGGTTGATCTGAAGATAGGGTATAGGCTCCGGAGTGCGACGTGCCCCAGCTGGACCTTGCCCTTGACTTGCGGAACGTAAGTTAACTTACGGTCCAGCGTCACCCCGAGATACTTCGCCGTTTGCACCCAAGGGATTCGACGGCGCCGTAAAACGAAGTTCTGCTGCAACCGGTTGGCTATGGTTTTCGCCAGGAGAATAGCAGAGCTCTTCTCCGGGTTAATTGCCATTCGCCATTTTGCGCTCCATTCGCCAATGGCCCGGAGCTGGGTTTGGATTTGCCGGAAGCTGTACCGTGTATTCCTATTGACTGCAAAGATCATGAGATCGTCCGCATACTGACAGGTTTGGGTGTTGTGAAGAGTTGGGATGTCGGCCATGTAAGCTGCGAAGAGCGCCGGCGACTGCACGCTGCCTTCCGGTACTCCAGCGCCAATGGGCCGCTCGGTGGACAGCTTCCCCTCCATCTTTACTCGGAAGCTTCGGTTTCCGAGGAAACCGGCCACCAAGGAAATGTATGGACGGGGAATTTCATGCTCCAGGAGTTTGTAAATGAGTCCTTCATGTCAGGTAGTGGCGAATGCCTTCTCCACGTCGAGCAGCACTGCTACCGTTTTAGACCTTTCCTGGAAACCCAGGGAGGCCTTCGCGGCAACCCGCAGTAGCTGCTCGGTCGTGGAGTGGCCAGAACGGAAGCCAAACTGGTGTTCCGGGATTAGGCCCCTTTCCTCCAGATGAGGAAGGAGCCGGGAGAGGAGCAGCTTTTCGAATACCTTCGATAAAACTGGGAGAAGGCTGATTGATCGGTAACTGGAAGGAAAAACCGGATTTTTCCCCGGCTTTAAAACGCACACCACGCGCGCCTCCTTCCAGATAGCTGGAAAGTGGCGCATGTATAGGCACGCGTTATAAATCCGGGTTAAGTGAATCACGGCTCTTCGTGGAAGGTGCTTGAGCATTTCCGCTGTCACACGGTCCTGCCCAGGTGCTTTGTTGGTTCTTAGAGAGTTAAGCGTGGTCGCTAACTCTCTAGGGGTAACGATGGGAATGTGGAACTCCTCGTGGTCAGGGGGCGGAGCTTCTAGGAAGTCCTCCACCACCTGTTCCACGAGGTCAGCGTGGTCATCGTCCATTGGCTCTACCCTGGGTTGGAACTGAGCCTCCAGATAATCTGCTAGCGCCTCTGCCTTTTCTTTCGACTCGTAGACGAGTCGACCTCTAGGGCTATGTAGGGGGTGCTGGTGTACGGTTTTGTCTTTCCGCAGGCTACGGACTATTCGCCATGGTTTTCTCTCCTGGAGATTGGTTTGCCTTAACATGTTTTCCCAGGCCTGTTTGCGGTGTGCTCTTAGGAGTCGTCTTGCCAGGGATTTGAACCTCTGGTGTACTTCTCCTATCCTGGGATGGCGAAATCTCTGCCACAGCTTTCTTACGGCGTTTTTAGCCCTTATGAGTTGTTTGATGGGTCCTGGGATATCTGTGGGGTTTGGCGTGTCTATTGGGATGCGGTGTGTGTGAGCACGGACCGCGTTGAGGATGGATGTGGAGAACTCCCTGGCTGCCGCCTCGAGCGACTCCACAGAGTCGATTCGAGGGCAGGCTTCCACGGAGTTTTGGATGTGAAGAATGGCGGCATCCCAGTCGACTTCATCCACCCAGTCAGCCGTTGCCAGAGCTGCGACGGTAACGTCTGAATTGATCACAACTGGGTTGTGGTCAGAATCCAGAGCATTCACCGCCGTGAGGTCCAGATGAAATGGAATGTTCTTGGTGATTGCGAAATCTATGACGTCCGCCCTGCCACGAGGCGGGAAGTGCGTTGGACCCCGCGGGCCATGCGCATGAAGGGTTGGATCTCCGCAGATGAAGCGGTAGATGCTCCTTCCCCTATCATTCTGGGTTCGGCTGTTCCATCCTGGGTGTTTGGCATTGAAGTCACCGGCTATGCACACTCGGTGGTCTAGGTTTAGGAGTGCCCTGTAATCCGCTTCATAGAAGGGATGGTTGGGCGGGTCATACACCGCCACAAGCACTAGGTCTGAACCGCCCAAGGAGAGCCTTATGGCGGTCGCCTCCAAGTGTTGAAGCGGGGGGATGGTAATGGGAGTATGGGTGATGTGATTTTTGATGAATATAGCTGTACCGCCGCCCCGCCGGCCGACTCTATCGGCTCGGTGGACGGCGTAACTTGGCAGGCTAAATTGTATACCAGCATGCAGATGCGTTTCGCATACCATAAGGAGGTCAATCCCGTGGTCACTTACAAACTCCAAGATGCCCGGTCTCTGTTCCCGGACTCCGTTTGCGTTCCAGAACGCGGCTCTCAATGTTCGCTGAGTTCTTCTCAACGCCATTTACGAGCTGGAGTCAGGGAAGAGGAGCCGTGCAGTCTGTTGCAGAATGCTGTGCTTTTGCAGAGCAGGGATGCGGGGATCTGTCAGTTGCTCCCTGCAGCGCTTCAGAATGGGGAGGGAGCGATGAATCAGTTCGGCGAACCAGGCAGAAAGCTCATGGAACTCCGCCAAGTCCTCGTTTGAGACGCCAGTGTCCCAAATCGGCGCAGGTGTTGTAGCGAGGGGTGCCTCTCCCTCATTGGCTGTTGAAGCCACTGTAGCTGGAGCTGGTGGAGGGGGGAGAGCAGTGGCGGCAGGGCCGCTCTGTCTCCCCGCAGGTTCTTGGGCTGGTTGCCCGGCCGTTGCTGCCGCAGTTGCCGGCGGTTTCTCCCGCCGGGCTGCGGTGGCCTTCTTCTGGCGAGGAGGCCGCTGTGGCTTTGCTGCAGATGCAGCTGGTGGTTGTTTGGCGGTAGTTCCAGAGCTTACTGGCTGGGTCGCTGCCGGAATCTGGCTTGCCTCGGCCTGCTGCAGCAGCTGTTCCTGCTTGCGCAGCGCCTGGGCAAAACTGACTCCAGGCCGAACTTGTGCTGGCTCCCTGTTTGCGTTCCTGCCCTGTCTTGCCTGCACTATTCGCAGTCTAGCGGGACAGCCGCCGTAGATGCCTATGTGGGCCTCTCGGCAGTTGGCGCACTTTTTCTCCCCTCTGTGGTTCGGGCATTCGTTGACGTGGTGAGGGCCTGAACATCGTATGCAGGCGGTCTTCCTCTCGCACGCATGGCTCGAGTGGTGGAAGCCCAAGCACCTGTAGCATTGGGCTGGCCCCTCTCTGCCATGGTACGGTTCGATTCTGATCTTGGTGTTGTAGAGGTGGGACACCTCATCAATTTTGGGAAGACCTTCGCCCTCCTTCTCCACTATTACGAGGAATAGTGGCATGGGAGTCCTTACGGGCTCCTTGCCTTCCTCGCGGACTTGCTTGGTCAGCTGGACCACGGTACGCGGCGTGATGCCGTGTTCTTCCGCCAGGCCCACCTTTATGTCCTCTGGGTCGGTGTCAGATCCGAGACCTCGGATGACTCTGCGCACCAGGTTAGGTCGCTGCAGCGAGAACGTGTGGAATTCTATCCCCGCTTCGCGCAGCACCCCCCTGGCGGCTTCATGGTCCTCCGGGGTCGTGGTCTTTAGGATCACCCGACTTGGAAAACGGGTGGCCTGGAAGCTAGCCTGGAGCTTGGCCCTCAGTTCCCTCATAACCTTTATGTGGTTGGGGAACGGGTCCGACACAATTGGCGGGATTCTGGCCGCCTTTTGTGTGCGGGAGCTCTTGGCGTCCGCATGCACTGCAGGGGTGCCGGGAGCAGCACCCTCCGGCTTCGAACCGGAGGGCCTCTTGCGCCTTCCCTGCACGGTGACAAAGCCTTCGGCGTCTGTGTCGCTCTCCGGTAGGGGAGTTGAGACGCCCTGGAGGGGGGTGATGGTGTTGGAGCTCCCTGGTTTGGGGACTGGAGAGATCGGGACAGCTATCCCTTGGTTAAGAAGGCGGGAGGCCTTCTTCTGTTTCTTTTGTGCCTGGGCCTTGGCCTTCACGAGGTTCACCCGTGGGCCGGAAGAGGATGAGGATGCAGAGGTTCTACTAGTCATCTCGTCAGGACTTACCTGGCGGCTGGTACTTGGCTTGTCTGAGTCTGTAGCAGGTGCCATCCGGCTCCCCACAGAGGGTCGAGCGCTGTTACACGCGCCGATTGGGGCGGACCCCGGGTCCCAACCTAAGTCGGGACCCTTGGCTTTGACCTTGTGGGCCTGCAGTTTCGTCTGTCTGTCTGTCGGTCCCAAGTACTGTGTTCCTCTGGACTCTGGAGTTGCTGCTCGACGCGTTAGCTCTAGCAAGTCTGCTAGGAGAGGGTTGGCTGGGCTGCTGCTGCTTGCCAGTGCAGGAGAAGGTTCTGCTGGCTGGAAGAGGGCAGGCGCTGCTGTGCCTGCAGAAGAAGGCTGTTGCGCAGGCTACGCTGCGTAGAGAGAATGCGCTGCTTCGCCGGGCTGCTGCTTCCTTTATGGGCACACTCCAGAGCACGCGTTTTACAGTCCACGTGCTCGTGCCCTGAAGAACTGGCGCAACCGGTCTAAAATGCTGCCTCTCTCGACGAATGGACTGCACTGAAAGAACTCGAGACGGACGATGCCGAGCATTCGAGTGACAAGCGTCGAATGTAAAATAAAACTCGTTATGCTCCATGAACTAGTAAATAGCACGATAGCCTCCTGTTCCATTCTGATGGAGAGCAGTTATTTCTTTTTCACGCTTGAACGTGTTTATCTGGTGTCTGTTTGAATGGAAAGAAAAGCTGCCAAACATTTGCTTACTGTAAATGAACCTAATTTTTAGGTCACAAAAAATTTGAATTTTTTGGGCATTTCTAATACGCAGCGTCCTGGTTCTTCCATAGCGCTATCTATCGGCTGCAGGTTCAACTTCCTCAACTCATGCGCTCCTAGTAGCGGAAGCAGCAACTTAGAAACAAATACAACATTAAAGTTTAATGAATTAATCTTGGCCGTCCATATGAAAAGTCCCCTTCCGCTGACTGGATACCCAATTATATTATTTCATGTCTTCACGGAACATTCCTTATACTTGTTATATTAATTTTAAATTAGGAGGACAAAAACGTGTTTATATATACTTTCCCCCCAAAATAATGTAAATATTGAGCCGAGCTTTACTTAGTTTTGTGTTATGTGTAAATCAAACACACATAGTGTTTAAGTGATGATGCACTCACATGACTTTCTCTATCTATTCTTCTATTAATATAGTTACATAAGCGTATTGTTGTTAATCGAGATAATTAAATTAATTGTTCACACATTTCTGTATAGCTGCAACAACGGCATTGTAGATTTAAGTGATAGCCTAGTTTTAAAAGGCAGATCCATTTGTGAACAAGAGAGTAAACGAATTGCGACTTACTACTTTGAAATATTTATTTGCACGTTCAAACCGTTAAAACATTAATATTGTGCAATAATCAACATCGATAGAGCATTATTTGTGCAAGTACAAGTATACAAACTTTTCTACTCAAAAGTAATTTAGGATAAAGTAATTTTTTGGAAATCTTAGTGAAACAAATTCGGAAGAAACTGGAAGTAAAACCAGTAATCTTTCTGAGGTACACGAGAACGGAAAAGCGACTAACATTTCACCATGTTCTCCTGCGTCGGAGAAACTTCATCGACCAGAAGCGTGCCATTGGGAGATCGAGTATATGATTTTACAGGACCAGCAATACTATCTAAACCCTTTTGTATAATGAATGGGTTCACGGTAGTAAATTTGCAACTTTCTTCAGTTCTAAAAATGACTAGGTAGCGAGCACAAGATTCAGCTATTTCATTTCCACGTTTTATTTTAAGATTTGCTATGAGAAATTGAATGTGTTTCATCCCCAAGTGCTCCCCACACACCACGGAGTACATGTGGTCATCCCACTGGGATGACAGGGCTACACAGGGAATATAGCGAGTCGCCGTCCCACTCACTCTGTAGTTCAGTAGAGTACCTAGTCCTGGCCGATTGATTAGGGGCGGTTTAGTCTCCACCCTCCCGTTTAGGCAAAGCAGAAACCAAAGCAGTGCATTGGATATGCACACCCTCCCCGAATTCAAAAGACTGGAATGAGCTCACATTCACATCCCTCAACCACCAGGACAAACCTTTCCAGTGACACGGGTATCCACGCACGGCCTACAGGTGGATGGGTGTTTTATCTGACCCCTCACCACAAAGAGGAACCCACATCGAGGGTATCAGGGTGGCTCGAGATCCCGGAATCGCCAATTCCCGTACCTATCGCAGTAAGCCCCTGGGGGGGGTTTACGCTACAGATATGGACAATATTGATAATATTGGTGTAGCAAACTAAAACTATAGGTTCATCCCTAGTGTTTTGTTTTAAATAATTACAATGATATTATATTGAATATACTTTGTGTAATTAATTTGGAGGGCCCTTCACATATTTTTAATAAACATCTCTGCTTCCAAGCGACATTCGCTATATTACAACTGATTTTTGAAAGCCATATTAAACATTTTGTGTATATACCACAATTTGACAAATTTTACTTTCACAAGTCTTTTGCTATTGTGTTGAATATCTCAGTTCTGCTGGTGCATTTCACCAGATGGTGTTTGGAGCATGGCGCTGTTCCTATGGATCGTGGTAAACTGCATTCTGGAGCAGCCTTGGAGCATTTACAATTAGCGATGAGCTCAGCCTCTGTTGTAGATTGCGCTGAAACCCTTTGTCACCTAGAACACCACGAAATAGTCCACAATTAGACATTATGACAAAACTTGAAGTGCTTCTGCACCGAATGTCGCTTTTAATATCTTTATCCCGTTGTGACATCACCTGCATAAACTGAGTCATAATATGCCACTAACCCAAGAAGTTGGTTAGAGCTATTATCACCGTTGTAAGGAATCCCTTTAGATATCAGAGGGTTTTCTTGACGTTCACGTAGTCTTGTTTCGTTGGATTTTCCATTGACCTACTTTCGTAATACAATGCAAAACTTCAATCCGGTCGTGTCTTGCAGGACAGCTTCAGAAGACTTCCAATTGCTTCTCTGTATTTGAACTTGACATTCTTTTCAGGACGATCATCGTCGTCATATTTTCATCTATCTTGATATCAGGAGTAATTGGTGTCTTCTTTGATTTTGAATGTTGCATGCCATATCTCTTCAGTATGTGGTTTGCATATTTTTCCTGAGAGATGACGATTCCTCTATCAGTCTTGACTATGTCCATATCTAAGTATGTTTTTCATTCTTTTTCGGTGGTTATTTCAAATTCTTTCTTCAGTTTATCTTGCAGTTGTTTTGTCTATTTTTTCCCTTTCCAATGATTATTATCAACATGTATAGCCAAATGTATATATATATATATATATATATATATATATATAAATCATTAGATATTAAGATACACTGGTCTGTTTTTAATTGATTCATATTTAATTCTCTGAGTGATGCAGTAAATTTCTTATTCCATTGACATCTCGAAGCCATACAAGGATGTTTGCAATAGACAGATTTTTCCTGGCTGGTAGACACCTTCTGGTACTTTCATGTAGATATGTTCTTCTAAGTCACCATTAAGAAATGTTGTCTTCACATCTAGGGTTCGAATGTCCCAGGTTTCTTGGCTACTAAAGCAAAGCAATAATAGCCTCAAGGAGGTGGTGTCCGACACAGGAGTAAAATATTTGCATAGTCTATTTTTTTCTTGGTTTGAGAGCTTCCTCTTGCTACTAATCTACCTTTAAAATTTCCATTTTCCTTTACTCTAAATACACATTTAATTATAAGGGTATCTTTCCTTTGTGCTTCATCTTAATCAACACAAGTCCACGGTTTATTCTTCATCAATGAACCTATTTCTTCTTTTATGGCTTTCATCATCCATTATTGTTTCTCTTCACAACTTACAGCTTCAACAAATTCAAGAGTACTTCATCTTCACTCGTGTTGAGATCCATGATGTAGTCTTGAAATTTCATAGGTATTCTCTTTTCCCTAATTGGTGCTTTATTGTCTTGGTTTTGATTATTTTGTTCTTTTTTAATTCTCTTGTTCTTGATTTGCATTTTTTTGTTCTTGGTTTTCATTTTATTGTTCTTGCTTTTGATTTTCTTGATCTTGGTTTCCATTTTCTTATTCTTGGTTTCCATTTTCTTGTTCTTGGTTTTCATTCTCTTGTTCTTGGTTTTGATTTTCTTGTTTTTGGTTTTAATTGTCTTATTCTTGGTTTTCCTTCTCTTGTTCTTGATTTTCATTTTCTTGTACTTGGTTTTAATTTTCTTGTTCTTGCCTTTCTTGCTCTTGGTTATCAAAATACTCTTGATATTCGTTTTGCTTTTCTTGTTTTTGGTTTTAAATTTCTTGTTCTTGGTTTTCATTCTCTTGTTCTTAGTTTTGATTTTCTTGTTTTTGGTTTTCATTTTCTTGTTCCTGGTTTTCATTCTCTTGATCTTCTTCATAAAATTCAATGTTGATTTCTTCACCTGGTTTGTATTCAGAGGAAGGAAATAATCTGTTTGTGAATCTAACATCTGTGATTATAAAAGGTTTCTTTTCATTTTCATTCCACCATTTCCAGCATATCCTATAAGCATAGCTTCTTCTGCTATCTAATTTTTTCAGAGGTTTTAACACTTTTGCATATAGGTTCTGTCCGAACATTTGTAAGATACTTAGTTCAGGCTTCTCTTTATACCAATTTTCAGCTGGGGTGTGAGTCATACCTTTGGTTGAACTTCGATTTGTGAGAAAGTCTGTAGTTTGCACTGCTTCACTCAATGGTTGTTTTTTCACATTTAGCATCAAAGATAAGTGCTGTGGCTTTATTCATTAGTGTAAGGTTTAAACGTTCACCTTGTCTATTTTCTTGAAGGGTATGAGGGATGGTTAAGTCCATTACAATACCATTTTCATGACACCATGCAATGATTAGTTATTTTTAAATTCTCCACCATTGCCACGTATTATTTTGCAGGTTTTCACATTTTAATGCATTTTTCCTTCCTTTAAAATTCTTTTGATGCACGGAAAAACTTAATTTGCTGTTTTTGTTTCTAGAAGGTAAATCTTGCAGAAATGAGTGTAATCATCCAGTAATGTGATGAAATAATTCTTATCATATGTAGGGGATCTATTGGCCCACAGATGCCAGTGTGTATGATTTCGAGGAGACGACGGGCTCTTTCTCTCACCTTTAAAAGGCAGTCTTATCTGTTTAGCACTTATATAAGCACACTTTGCAGTCATGCATGTATCAGTCTTGAAAGATACTCCATTACACAGTTTAGGATCTTTATCAGCTAATTATAACTGAGGTGGCCTAGTTTCCTGTGACATTCTTCTAATTATGTTGTTTCTTTTTCAAAACTTAAAGAATTTTGAGAGGTTCTCTTCAAGTTCACAACATAAAGTCCATTTTACGTTTTTTCTCTTTGTATTACAAAACTGTCCTTTGGTATTCTTTAGGATGTACGCCTTTTTATCGTCAAAGTACGCTGTGCCATTACGTTTTGTCACACAATTCACTGATAACAGGTTTCTTATCAAATCGGTCACGTAATACACTTCATTTAATGTAGAGTTGTCGAGTTCTACCGTTCCAAACCCTTTTATTGACATGGATTGTCCTTTCCTTACAATTTCAATATTGTGTATGTATTCTGTTTGATCTGAGAGCAAATCTTCTTAAGTCCACATTTTATTGCATTTACTATCAAAAACCATATTAAAACATCATTTGATCCTGATTCTTTTGTTGACTCACTGTGATGATCAAAGATTGCAATTTTACTTGTTTTGATTTGTTGATTATTGCATATACTGTTCTTCACATATCTGTTGTTAATTTTAGTTTTCCCTTCATGATGAGCTTTGGAAAAACGTCTTCTGATTTCTGTTTTAATTTCTTGCAGTATACACTGGCTTTACCTATAAAGAATTACTCTTGTTCATCATGATTGGTGTTCTTGCAAATTACGCGAACACTTTTCTTACATCATTCCCTTACATGTCCTCGCTGACCACTTCAGTAGCATTTGACATCATTGTTTCGTTTTTGTTTGATTTCTGCTTTGAAAGATACTGGCAATTCTTCTTTAAAATTCAGCGCTAATCTTGGCATAATATTTTCAATGGTTTTCTCCTTTGGTGATGTAGAATCCCATGCACTACTGAGGTAACTTAATTTTTCAGGTAAGATGGTCAATATTTTTGAGATGAGCATAGTTTATAGAATTTCTTCATTGTGATCTTTTAATCTAAACACCAAGTTTTGAACTTGCCTAATGTTTGAATGAACACCTTTGCTTTCATCAAATTTGTAATTACACAATTCCTGAAGTAGCAGGCAGTTTTCTTGATTTTTATCTTCCTTGTGGATGCGAACAAGTGTGTTTACATATCTTTTGTACTCTCACATGTCATTAAATGTACCTTCACTGTATTATCCACCGTTCTTAGGATCGTATGTTGGGCTGCAGCATCCTTTGCTTTCCACTTGGCTTTCTTTTCTTCGTCAATTCCACACGACGCGAATAGCGTTGATCCATACACGATATCCGTCAGTTGCTTTGCTTGGAATAGAATTTTAAACTCAAGATGCCATATAAAACAAGTTTTTTTTTATTTTATATTTTGAATACTAGCAAGGTCATCACTTTCAACTTTATTTGCAGACGCCATGGTTTCGTTTGTATCTGTTTCTTCGTGTTTACCTTTTGAGCACCTTATTTCATTGCATCCCCTATATTAACAATGTTCTTAGTTTTTATTATTTATTTTGGCTCCAGCATGTTCTGGGCCCGTAACCTTTCGCCAAATGTTTTAGAATTGTTTAGTTATAAATTACTCACTAACATAATTTTATTCACACATAAGGAATACACACATTGTTAATTATTTTGGTAACAAAAACTGTCTGGGTTTAACAGTGTAACCAACTTTCTCTCAACATGGAACTTCCCAACCATCTGATTCAAGTGCCAAAATATACTTAAATGTTGCACCATATACGACAAAAACAGCATTTAACCAATACTTTGAAGAACGGAAAGCTTTAATATATAATTCCCTTAGGGAACTTTCTTTCCCAGACATAATGATTCGTGTGTGAGCCATTGTCCCTATATACATCAGAGCTATTGTATTTTATGCACAATAAAAATCAATTAAACCCAAGTTAAATTTAATAAACATAAGTTACACTATGTTATAGAACTTCGTCAGTAAAAACGAATCCTTTCTCCCGATATAATATGTTACATGTAGAGCCATCTCTGGAGAGCATCACGCCCTTGCCTGGAACCTTGGACTACCATTTCTCTCCTGGTGGATTATTTATAAACTAAACGATCAGTTCGCCTGTCACATATGTAGCTTACGTTATCCGTCACAATACTTTCTCAAGCCAATCTTCCACAAGCTCTTATGTTTCCATTTGTTAAATAGTCAAGATAATCATTTACAGAAGTAGTTCACTAATATATTTCGCAGTACCTGCAATAATGATATACTTAATTGTTTTAAAAGTAGGTCAATACATGCTGACTTTGAAACTCCCTGCTACTTCTATGTAATATTGAAAATTACGAGTATGTCAGTTAGCATTTTTAACATAAACAATATTCAGAAGTTAAAATTAAAAGCAAACAGCATTTCAAATGCTTTAATGGGATATAATAAGTTAATGTACATTATGTTCTTTAACAATAACTGATTTTAAGTGTACTAAGATTTTAATTAGAACTTATTATTAACTAACCAAAGTAAATTATACAAACTTCATTAATGAAGGAAATTTCATAGGTTATTACAAGAAAATTCAAGCTCTACATTTTGTTTTTCATGCAAATATATTAACATACTGTATTTTGATAAAGTGGTTAGAGATATATTGTAAAAAGTAACTTAATTCATGCAAAGGTTTGCTTCTGGAGTTGCTAAGCTGCATCCTTGGTATATAACTGCTTTATAAAACCATCATTTGTTATTTCCCAGTCACTCATACACATACAGAACGCCATTTGACGGTTAAATTGAAATAAATACTATAATTCCGTCAGAACATTTACTATCAAATTTTGGTCAAAGTTTCCCATATACTGCCTATATCTAAATACAAGTTCTGCTTTTCATCATTATAATAATGATATATGGTTACCTGGATTGATCTTGATTTGTTCAAATAAAGATTTGTCTAATTATCAAATCTGTTTTTTTAAGTTATTTTATACAGAACAAAGTATAAGCGGTAACAATATAAAACAAAAGCTGAGGATAGCCAACATCTTCGGAGGCTTACTAGCCACAGATGTATGTTCCGAGTTTTGACTCCTGACATAATAACAGCTTTGAATTTGCAGTAAAGGGTTCAGATATCAGCAATTAATTAATTTATCCAGGTCATATTGTTGTGTTAAATAATTATTAAATCAAAAATAATGTTAGGGGTAAGTTCTGAAGGTTCTATCTATATTTGGTGAGCTGGGCGTTTCAAGCTATAACACTTAAAGACACAAAGGATTCAATATAAACGCTTTCTGGTTAAAGGATAATTTGTTTGCCCTTGTAACGCCGGAAAAGACAGTCTGTTACAGTAAAAACTGTAAAAGTAAGTGTTAGACAGTGTAGTAAAGGTCAACAGTATTGGCATCATGGCTCCAACTACTGAGTTCAACTTTCATATCTATCCAGTGATGGTACACATTGAACTTACACAAGTCTAAGATAAAACATTTAGTAGATTTATTAATATACATTGTAACTGTCCGATAGTTCTGTACAACTAGTTCCAGGATGTGTGTAGTAAAGTCTAGCTAGAACGGTTATCACCAAAACACAACCTAAAGTTACTCTGACAGAAACGATATAGCATTTACTCTCCATACATAAAACATCAACTGTCAATTATAACTGGAAAACCTAGAAATAAACACCAAATATTTCATGAAAGCTATATCGATATAATACTTGTGTTAACTAACAAACTGACCCACATACATATATTGTCCGGTTTAATAATGTCTTTGTCAGTGTTCATAGTCGGCGACGACGTCTAGTTGGGTCGTAATCACCAAGAGACCTAACCAGGGCACTTCTATGCGATGGTAAATTGTCGTCTAATTTTGCAGCCTTGCGCCTAATTTCATCCTCCACGGATGGAAGCGATGGGGCTTCATGAAGGAACCTTACTTGGAAGAATCGGCCTACTGAATAGATGGACCTAAGTCCTCTATTCTGACCGCGTTGAAGATATGCCAGTCAGGGATCTGCGGCCATGCCCCAGACCTCACATGCATATAACATAAACGGGACTATGAGTGTTCGAAAGAGATATCACTTCACGCGGACTGTCATCGATCGAGAACTGATCATAGGGTACAAGGAAGCAGTAGCTCCCTGAAACCTCACCGAGAGTTTCCTGATGTGTCGACGAAAAGTCAAACCTCTGTATAACTCAACTCTCAGGTATTTAATAGAAGGTACCAATTCTATCCTTCGACCTCTGAAGTTGAAGTTTGGACAGTCAGCGGGGGTGTGGCGCTTAGTGAATAGTATGGCGCGGCTTTTGTTCGGGTTAATGGACATCCGCCAACGCTGGCATCACTCTTGTGTGAGATGGAGGTATATTTGTATTGGGTTGAAGGCTCTGAAAATGTGCTTGTCTGTGCAGAATAGCAGCTCGTCGTCAGCATATTGTGTCATTTCGAGGCGCGGCTCGGTTGTAAAGTCTGCCATGTGTACACTGAACAGTGCGGGTGATCGTAAAGCGTCTTCGGGGACTCCGCCACTCACAGGTCTAAGAGAAGATGTTTTCCCCGAGACTGTGACTGTGAAAGTGCGGTTCTTAAGGAAACTGTAGGATGTTGATTAGTTGATTTGGTAGGCCCAGGTGAATTAAGTTTATGAAGGAGTCCGGTGTGCCAGGTGGTAGAGAAGGCCTTCTCTACATCCAAAGACACCACCGCTGTGAGCGCCTGTTCCTAGAAACCCAGGTCAGCCACCTCCACGACTCGCAGCAGCCTTTGGGCTGTCGAGTGCCCAGGACAAAATCCAAATTGCTCTTCAGGTATGGCTTGAATGTCACCCAGAACTGGGGACAAGCGGGTGAGGATTATCCTCTCGAGAACTTTCGAGAGGGTAGAAAGGAGACCTATGGAACAGTAGTTTGAAGGATGTACCAGGTCCTTCCCAGGCTTCAATATGCAGATTATTGTGGCCTCTCTCCACTCTCGTTAGACACTTATTGATGACTTTTGTGAGGAACAACAAGCCGTTGAAAGGAAGATGGTGGAGAATGAGGGGGGGGGGGGTAAGCCCATCAGGTCCCGCCGCCATTTTAGGATAGAGACGCTGGAGTGCGCCTTATATATATCCATTTTCAGTACTTCGGTTACCATAGGAAGTGTTTTGTTCGTTCGACGATGTGTTTATATAAGCTATAGCTATTGTTTGATTTCATAACATAAACCACAACTAAATATGAGCTCTTTCTACAGAAAGAAAATGTAATGTGCTTAGATATTTTGTAAATAATTACTAATAGCCTTACCGAGTATAATCTATTACACATAGACCATCTATAGAAAGCAACACGGGCTAGTCATTATTTCCCTCCTGGCGGACAATTAGTACAACTAAAACAATTGTCTCTTACATAACACATATTCATATTAGTAAATTAATGCTGTGTACACACATTACTGCCTGAACCAACTCTTTGTCAAAGGTTTATTTGTCACATCTGTTTCAAATTTGGTATAAGCATTTACAGAACGTGTTTAATTACAGATTTCGTTGTAGATATAAGAGTGATGTAATTAAATGTTTAAACAGCGCGCCAACCCTGCTCCAGGCTATTGCTGTTAAATTACGGGAAACACAAGAATGGACATTAATAATGTTATAGGTAAATGGAGCATATCAACTCAGAGTGTACATGCGGCTGGGATTGAAGTCACGGTCTATCAAATACGAATCACCTCGATTAGTAATACATGCTTTAGTCTGTTGTCTATGTTCATTTGTCAGTTTTCTAAGCAGATATTTAAAGTGAGTACACTAGATAAGTGTCTACACAAACATTCTCCTCTAATAATTACTTAGAGTATATTAGATATCATCTGACACACGTCACGTGATAACTTCAGTTTAGTGTTCATTAATTGTAGGGTTCACTTTTTAGTTATTGCTAGAGTGATGCTAATTACACGTAGTTAAATTGTACTTATAAGTAAGTTCTGTAACTGTAGGAAATCACTTGTCAATATTTTTGTTCGCTATACATAAGTGTACAATTGGTAGTACATGTAATTGTGCTTTAATTTATTTTGTCTCTGTTAATTCCTTTGGGATCTAGCGCAATTTAAAATATTTGTAAACCACGCCGTTAATGAGTGTTCAGACCGCTGGAGTCTCACCAAGGTGGCCCGGGTTCGATCCCAGGGGACCGCAAACTGAAACTTATGCTGGACAACATGGCGCTGGGCTTTCTCCGGGGTCTACGGTTTCCTCCGCCGTCTCATTCCAGCGGTGCCTCATAATAATAAAAGGTTAAACGAAGTATCGAGTGATCAAACAGACATTACAGCTCACCGTTAGCTAAAAGGAATAAAAATGCAAGTTCCAACAATTCCTTTATCCTCAATATTTTTCACCCTAATGACAATTCCTTATCAGAATAAGCTACAGGGCTTGGACGATAACTTGCCCTTCCGGATGGATTTTTCGGTCCAAATATCACACATCTTCTTTCGTCGCTTTGCGAAGTTACTGCTGTTAATGTAAGGTTTACTCAAAATTTAATACTCCACTACCGGGCCTTACGACAAAAATGTATTTCTCTCTCCAGCCGCTACATCATAAGTCTGCATACACATAAGACCTGGAGATAAAAGTTTTATGCGATTATAGTGTAATTATAAAATACGAGAGTAGTATAGAATTGAGAGAATCAGCACAGTGTAGATAAGATGCTGAACTCTCCTCTGTGTTAATATATGAGTGATGTAGAATGCTCATTGATTTAGAACTCTCCTATATGAAAATCGAGTTGTAAAAGAAGGGGAGTGTTGGCGTAGTGCCGTTCTCCCCTGTGCAGTGAGATGTGTTTGAGGGTTGGGATGATGATGATGATGATGATTGTGTGTGTGTGTGTGTGTGTGATGTGTAATGTGTGATGGGTGGGATGGGTAACGGGGGGGGGGGTTCCGGGGATGTTTGAATTAAATGTGAATTCTTTTCGATGTGTGTGTGTGTGCTTGAACTCTCATGTATGAATATCGAAGTCTAGGGTTCGATATTGTGATGGGGCGGGGTGGGTAACGGGGGTTCCGGGGATGTTTGAATTAAATGTATTGATAGTAATTCTTCGATGACTGTGCTTGAACTCTCATGTATGAATATCGAGTCTAGGGTTTGATATCTATTACGTTCAGTGCTTCGATGTCTGTGCTTGAACTCTCATGTATGAATATCGAGTGTAGGGTTTGATATCTATTACGTTTAGTGTATGATATATGATGTAGTATCGTTATTCTTTAGATAAAAGAATATCGAGAGAATGATTAGGTATGTTTACTGGGAGAGATTTATGAAAATAAATGTAATAAGACATTCTGGTAAGGGGTGTTCCCTATGCAGAATCTCTCCTTGAGCTATTGTATCCAAGAGCGATGTAAAGGTTAAGAAAAGGTTAAATTCCATTCCCACATCGAGGTACGAGAAAATATAAATCTATTCCACATTGATGAAGTATAAGAATGGAAATGTAAATCTATGTGAGAGGGTCGCATGACAAAGAAATGTCCCCTCTAAGCATGATAAAAGTGGTACATAGCAAATGCAAATAAAAATAAAAGCACTACCCATCTCTTTAAGAATGATAAAAAAATATTGAGAGAAAAGTATAAGAATGCAAATGTAAAGCTGTTTGAAAGGGGTTTCATGATAAAGGAACGCACCCTCTAAGCACGATAACTTAAAAAGAATATTCCCTCTAAGCATGATAAAAGTGGAACATAACATCGAAAATAAAATAAAAGCACTAACCATCTATTTAAAAATGATTAAGATAACGAGAGAAAAGTATCTCATCTTTAAGTATATATGAGTAATACAAAACTGATCAATCAATATGATAATATATATACGCAACTAGGGATCTATAGTGTAGATATCCTAACTATCCATGGTAAGATATCACCCTCCATATAAAAAATTGTCTAGAAAATCTCCCCTCAGTATTACGAATACTCCACTGAACGTCATCCCTTTTGGTATGTGGGTCAGAGAAAAAAAGAGTTAATCTCTCCAGACTGGTGACAGGGGTGGTCAAAACATTCTTATTGCTGTAGCGAAGTCTAACTTTGTCAAATAACGTTAGGAAAAAAAAAAAGAATATATTTTAAAATTAAACGAATGAATCTATATATTTGTATGAATGATGAAACAATACTATGAATGTGTTAGTATACCAAATGTAAAAAAATCAAATGTTCAGAAAAATATATTTTGTACAAGTATGTGTGTGTAAAGAAATGTGTAATTATATCCCCCCCTCCAAGATGTAGGGAACGAATCACAGTTAGTGTGCGCACGCAACATGGTGTTTGGGAAGGAGAGATACGGTTGGAGGGGGTGTAAAAAATGATGAATCTATATAAAGTTTAAACTATGATAATAAAGTTACTAGTATTACCTTCGAACTTATAACGTAGTCACAACTACTTTAAACACATAGCGTAATATGTAGACAGTAACACCTCTCCCGGACGGAGGGGGGGCGGAGCATCTGTTAATAAATACCGCGGCACGGATGAGTGAGGAGGCAGTCGATTCTCTGGAAATATGGATCCTACAGGTAAGATAGAAAAGTTGTATATTGTAAGTCATTTTTTATCTCTGTTTACGAAGAATGTTGAAGTAATACTGATTCGTGTGTGCTTATATGTATGTTTCAGATCATGAGATGCTACAGCTAAATCAACTAGCTGAAGGTGGAACACATCTTCCCACAAAGAAACTACGTGAATTAGATCAGCCCGTTCAACACATCATTCGATCCGTCAAAACCGTGAAGACCAGATATGGTGAACGGGTCGTCGTCGAAACATCAGATTTCCAAGTCTTCCTCCCGGAGAGATTCAAACATATGACCGCAGCGCAGAAAGATCTACTAAATCGTGGTGACTGCATACTCCAATACCATGGCGAGGAAACACTAGAAAGTGGTTTCAAACGACATAAATTGTCTTTTTTAAGCAGCCCGTAATGTCGTCAAACGGTGAGTACAATTATTGAATAAAATTTCATAAAAAAAAGTGATAATGTAGTTACTTGCATGTAAATGTGAAATCGTACATGTTGTATTAGAACTTAAAGTGTTAATTATCGCACGTCATGTAGTATTAGTAATTGAGAGTGAACGTTGTAGGGTTAATTTTCATGTGTAATAATTACGTACATGTGAATATCGTAGTTCAGTTAAGTTATTTCACATGCATGTTAGTTACGTTTGTTTGTTACACGTAAAAGTAACGTTGTAGGTGAAAAAAGAACGTTAATTTATATGTGTAAAACGTACATGTGAATATCGTAGTTCAGTTACGGTATTTTACATCTATATGGTTTACGTTGTGTGTTTTTATCATTTATGTAAGGGAGAGAGCATTACGTAAAACAGTTACATACTATCTGAATATTGTAGTTACGTGATGATAGCAATAATTGTAAAATACATAATCATTATGTAACTATTTTCATATGTAAAAGTTACATGCATGTTACGTTCTACGTAAAGTATAGAGTTTACGTAAAATTGAGATTCATACATGTAAAAGTTATTAACATGTATGTTATTTCTGTTACCACCTTACATACATGTAAATCAATGTTCCCGTATGTAAAGTTAATCGAATGTTGTAATTGCTTTTTTCAGAAACGACGACAAGATGCTCCGATACTGCCACTGGACAACCCTCGATTCAGCAAGATGAAACCTGTTCGAACGTGACCCAGGCTGAACGATTACGATGTATTCACAGTGAGTCTGCTTTCAAAAAACGATTAACCACCTACGAAATTCACAACTGTGTTAATATACTTGACCCCGTTATATTCTTAGCAGAATGCAAACCTTTAATTTTGAATGAAATTGATAAGGGCTTAAACATGTATAAATCAGGTCTTAAGATAGGATCCTGTTTATCCTGTCAATATGTCATAATATCACAAGAGAGCGATAATATTCATACATTTAACTTTAACAGTAAACTTGAGGTGATATTGCAATCTACAGATAAATCTATATGGTATGAAGAGAAGATTGTACAACATATACTAGATCATATGGATAATTTTGAATCGCGTACCAGTTCAAAAGCTTTATACAGTATTGAGAAATTAACAATATATGTGACACAATACGATTCATTGAATGCAGGGATGTATACTGAATTACCCGACTTTATAAAATCGAAGAGAGCTGTTATTAACATTCGTAATACTGATAAATATTGCTTTGCATACTGTCTGTTAGCATCCAAATACCCAGTAGAACGTAACAAGAATCGACCCACCTCCTATAAAAGATATGATTTTCGTAACGAATTTAACTTTGAGAATATAACATTCCCCGTATCATTGAAAGATGTAGAAAAATTCGAGAATCAAAATTCAAATATTTCAATAACGATATACGGTGTTGAAAATAAATCGATTATTCTCTTATATCAACCAAGAGAGATAAAATCACATCATGTTAATCTTTTAATGTATAAAAGACATTATTGTCTGATAACAGACTTGTCACGTTTGCTAGGAAAGCAACTAACTAAACATAATGGGCGAAAATGGTTATGTAACAATTGTAACTTGTATTTCACATCAGAATCACGATTATATAGCCATAAAAAGAGGTGTATGATGAATCAAATTATCAGAATGCCCGAGGCTGGTAAAACTGATCTCGTTGAATTTAACGCATATTCGAAATGTCTAAAAGTTCCATTCGTGGTTTATGCAGACATAGAATGTATCTTACGTAAGGTAGATTCGTGTCAAGATGTATGGAGTAAAAGCTGGACACGTAGCATTCATAAACATGAAGCGTATGCAATTGCATTACATTTGGTCTGTAGTTATGATAAAAATTTAACACGTTTCAAATCATTTGAAGGTCCATATGCAATTGAAAATTTTCTTAAAGAATTAACGTTAATTGCAAATCAGGTCATTAATATATATGCTAATAAAATTGAAATAAGTATGAGAGATGTGGATGAGCTAGAATATCAAAATGCAACACGATGTCACATATGCAAACGTGAATTTCTTAACTCGTGTATAAAGGTTCGTGATCATTGTCATTTTACTGGAAGTTACGTTGGCCCAGCTCATAAGCACTGCAATTTAAATAGGAAAATGCCAGGATTCATACCAATATTCTTTCATTGCTTGTCAAAATACGATGCTCATTTCATAGTAAAGAAACTAGGTTACGATACGGAACCTATCAACTGTATTGCACAAACTTCTGAAAATTACTTATCCTTTAGCAAAAGATATACAAATTCGAATGGAATGAGTATATATCTAAGATTTCTGGATAGCTATCGTTTTTTGGATTCAAAACTTAGTAACCTTTCGGATATGTTAGAAGCAGATGATTTTCATTATACCAATAATATGTACACGAATCCTTTGCATAGACAACTGATGAAACGTAAAGGTGTCTTCCCGTACACGTATGTGGATTCTATAGAAAAATTATACGAGAACAGTCTACCATCCAAACATCAGTTTGATCATGTAAGCGATGAGGATTATAGTCATGCTAGAACGGTATGGAATGAATTCAATGTTAAAAATCTGGGTGAATATTTAAATATATATCTTAAGTGCGATACATTAATACTAACGGACGTGTTTGAACGCTTCCGTGAATTAAGTATCGGTTTGTACGGACTCGACCCGTGTCAGTATTACACACTTCCCGGGTTAGCCTATGATGCAATGTTAAGAACGACTGGTGTACAGATTTCATTATTAACAGATAAGACTATGCTAGATTTCTTCGAAAAAGGAATACGAGGTGGAATTTGCACTGTGTCCAAACGGTATGCAAAGGCGAATAACAGATACATGACTAGCTATGATAACACTCAACCAACTAATTATTTAACGTACGTTGACTGCAATTCTCTATATAGTTATACAATGGAAAATAATAGCTTACCATACACTGATATAAGGTGGCTAACTGATGCTGAAATTAAATCAATAGATTTTATGTCTATTACAAGTGATTCTGACGTGGGATATGTGTTGGAAGTAGACTTTAAATATCCACAGGAACTTCATGATATACAAAATGATTTGCCATTATGCCCTTTGAATGAAATCGCGCCAGGTGATAAGTATACAAAATTGCTAACAACATTGAATGATAAAAATAAATACGTATTACATTATCTCAATTTTCAACAATGTGTTAAACTTGGTTTGATTCCATCGCGTATACATAGAGTAATAGGTTACAAACAATCTAACTGGATAAATCCTTACATTGAACTCAACGTTCGTAAACGTATTGAAGATAAGACGAAATTTGGTCAAAATCTATGGAAGTTAATGAATAATTGTGTTTATGGAAAATTTATAGAGAATGTAAAACGTTATAATTCATTTCATTTAGCTACCAGCAGGAAACGAGCGCGTAAATTGTTAGCTCGACAGACATGTATAAGGTACGTGATCTTTGATGCAAATTTAATAGGTATAGAATTGGTCAGAGATGAAATATTGATGAATAAGCCAATATACATAGGACAAGCAATCCTGGATCTATCCAAACATAAAATGTATGATTTTTATTATGAAATTCTGAAGAAAAAATTGAAAGATGTAACTTTAATCTATACGGACACGGATGCTTTTCTCTTTGAATCTAGCTGCGATATATATGAATTTATTAAAACCAATATACATTTATTCGATACATCGAATTATCCAATGGATAATGTGTATGGTATTCCGTTAGCAAATAAGAAAATTTCAGGATTATTCAAGGATGAGCTAGCCGGTAGAGTGATGACTGAATATGTAGGGCTGAAATCGAAATTATATAGTTATCGATATGATACTGAAGTGATTAAAAAATCAAAAGGTGTAACAAAAGATTCGATGAGATTCATAACCTTTGAACAATATCTCTCATGTATTACACATCCTGACACTATACATCGAAGCATGCAGACATGTTTCAGAAGTTATAAACATGATGTTCATACCATTGAATCTAATAAGATAGCTTTAAGTGGTATCGATACAAAACGATACATTCCCAATAATTCATTTTCAACATTAGCATGGGGACATTATGCTATAGAAAATTGTCAAGTGTAAATTTCTTTTTCTTTTCTCAATAAAGCATAGATTCAACTGAGTTAAAAGGTATTACTAGGCCACGATAATAACATATTACTGTATTTCAAAAAATAAAATAATTGAGTTTCAAGTATAATTGTAAAGTGTGTTACAACTGAGTTAAAAGGTATTACTAGGCACATGATAATAACATATTACTGTATTTCAAAAAACGAAATAATTGAGTTTCAAGTATATTTGTAAAGTGTGTTACTAATTACATGATAATAACATATTTACTTCATTTGAAAGATAACGTGTTGCTTTTTTATGTTTATGTTAGGGGTGAAGGAATATTTTTTCCTATTCATGTCGTTTTGAAATGTTAGATAGCAGAAATCAATGAAATGTTAATTCAACTATAATCATGTATGATTTTTTATTAAAATATATTTACTAATTATATCAAAATGTTATTATCATGTCTCCGTTAAGGGGTGAGGGGAGATTTATATATATCAATGTGAACTAGCATGTACAAAGGCTCTTATTTCAGCTATAATCATGTATGATGTTTGTTTAACGTATATTACTAATTACTTCAAATTGTAATTATCATGTTTACGTTAAGGGTAGGTGAATTTATATATACTCAATGTGAACTAGCATGTACGTTATGTTAAAATCTCTACAATTAAATGTTAATTCAACTATAATCATGTATGATTTTTTTTTAAAGTATAAAAATGTTATTATCATGTTTAAGTTAAGGAGATGTGAATTAGCAGTTACAGAAGATTTTTAAAAAAGTATAAAAATGTTATTATCATGTTTAAGTTAAGGAGATGTGAATTAGCAGTTACAGAAGATGTCAGGAATCAATGTGAACAAAAAAAAATCAAACACAATATATCATTAAAATTATATTTCTTTATTGAGTTGTGTGTTTTTTTATTTATACAATGTCCACCTCATTAATCCATTCACGGGTAGGAAATCCTAACCATTTCACCAGAATCCTATCACCACGACGTCTGATGATCCTTTCAACTAAATACGTGTCTGGATATTGAGTTTTCTGTAATTCATAACCGTAGAATGCTCCTTCAATCAGTTTACCCTCCAGATCCTCGATGAGATAGGTCAATGGATGTGTCCTTTGCACTGTACGTATCCTAAAGACTTCAACACTCCAATTTGGTAGATAACCTTTCTCCATAACACCTTTATGCTTAGAAATCCTCACGTAGTCACCAACACGATGAAGCCTAGATCTTCGCTTCTCACGCAGACTTCTATCATATTTGTAGACGCTGAGCAGGAGAGAATTATCACGAACTTCTACAGGCTTCATACGAATCGTTCGATGGTAAGTATTATTGTAGGTATGAATAATTCTAGGTAGTATGTTTATCCATTGATATGAGCCTTGAACAATAAATTCCTTATGCAAAATCAGTTTGATCGTTCTTATTAAACGTTCCACTGCAGCAGCCTTAACGTGTGTGAATGTACTGTAATGATTAATATTATTACGATTCATTAGTTCGCGGAAATGTTTATTGTAAAACTCCCTTCCTTTATCAGATTGAACATTCTTCGGAAACGATTCCATTTCATTCAATATCTCCTCCATAGCAGTCGAAACGTTAATACCACTTTTATCACGTAATGGTCGTGCATAAGCCATCTTGGAATAAAAATTGCATGCAAGAAGAATATACTTATAATTCCTATTGTCTCTTGCATAATTAGACATGTCCATAAGATCTATTTGTACTAAATCGTTCATTCCTTTGCTTATGATCTTACGACGTAAAAATCGTCTTCTAGCTGGTGCATGTAACTCGGTTGCAATGCGACGTTTTATCATGCTATAATTTTTGATGTTTTAAGTTCTGTAATAATTTCTTCTATCTCGGGTGAGTGATTCAAATTACCTGCATCCCTCGACGCAACTAATAATCTTAATCTGTTTATTATTTCATTCGGATCGTTCCAGTAGACGTAATCTAATTTTCTCTGCGGTACATGTTCTTTCCAACGTAAACCAAATCCAGTTCGAATACTAACAAGGTCACGAATGATATGACGATACTTGAACCCTCGATTTGCTCTTAAACGTCCATCTCTTGAATAACCGTGTCTGTAAACTTGAGTATTTTGTAAGATTTGCGAATACACGTCTAAATCATCATCTGTGTACGATGTCTTGCGAGGTAAACGTTTAAATAATAATTCATATAAGCCTGCTGTGGGTTCATACGTTTCTGTTCCTATCTGAACACCATCAGATTTAAACACAACTGTCTTGTTACCCAATTTATACTCATTATCCTCGTAACGTATGCCGTAAGTATTGTCCATGTCACTCGAACTGGCAGTGCGAACCTTGTGTAGATACTTTGACACGAGATCAGATCCGTTAGCATCATCTGTAGTTTCGTCGTCGTCGTCGTCGTCGTTGTTTTCTTGGTGTGCTTTCGCTATTACTTTCAATGGTTCGGTTACAGGTTGAAGAACTTCAGACATGACTCGTTGCGTTTCGAATTTCATTCCTTTGAGAGAACGTAACTTTTCTCTTATTGCCCTACTGTGACGGGCAATGGATTCCTTAAGTCTTATAGCTTCAGCATCCATATCGAAATGAATGTATAATTAATCAGCTACTGCTAATATATATGAAACTATCAGTTCTATACTTAATATATGACCATCTTTAGCACGTCCGACTGGCGCTGTAAACGATAGAATATCGCCAGTTTCAACTCTTACAGGATATCTTCCAACTAATCTTCCGTTTATTGCAAACAATGTATCATTTACAGCATGCGGATGTACCGATGATACGATGGAACACGAGAGTACACTTCCATTTCCAGGAACTTTATAGTATTCGAGTCCCGATGTTAACGTATACCTTAAAGAGGGACCTCGAAACGGACGTGTTTGCAATGAAATTATGAGTTGTGCTTTCAATTGTTGTAACATAGTGTTTACAACATTTCTCATTCGTGTTTTCATAGTATGAATATCATTATTTATAGTGATTAGTTTATTATCAAGTTCCGTTTGTCGTGCGGTTAGTTCTTTCACTTCTTTTTCTACAGCTGTAGTAATAGTCTCGCTAGCGGAGGTGATTGTTCTAGTTAACTGACTTTGTAATTCATTCTGTTTCCGTGTAATAGTATCGACAATGTTTGTTATAGTCTCAGTTAAACCCGTTTGCAATTCATTATGTTTCTGTATAAAGAAATGATTAACATAACTCATGGTGACTGCATCACTATCATCTATCGGGTCGGCTAAATCCTTCAATCTCTTCATTCGAAATGATAGAGTTTCATTAGAGTCGTGAATTGGAATCCTATCATCTACATATTTTTTATTAGGAACGTCGTGTTCGTGAAGGGGGTCCAACAGCGTTTTCATTCTTATACCATCTATAATGACATTATTTTCGGAATCACGTTTAAATGCATATTTACTTAAGTACTCCATTAAATTGTTGTATTGGATGTCGAGCGATTTTTGTATGTGATCCCTAAGCATAGCTTCAAACTCGCCCATACGCTGATACGAGGTCTGCTCGCTGAAGATCTGCATTCGATTCTCGACGTCAGCCGTATGCGTATCCACATAACGTTTAGTCGATGCATCGTCACCTTCTTCAGGGTCGTGAATATTGCACAACCGCTTTCCCTTGAAACGATAGTTTCCCGATCCATCTCTAGTTATGATATATCGATTGAACACACCCCTAGAGGGTATGATTCTTCGGGATCCGAACCTGTCGATACTCATTGCTTAAGTGATGGATTATTCTATTTATTCATTCTGATAAAGCGATCAAAACCGTGACGGTAGCGTCCCTCGTTCAGTGGATATTCTGGTACTATAACAACAAAGGATCGTTCATCACTCTCCCATATATGTTTACACATATTCTTAAATTCATCATAGGACATATCGGTATTTACATAATCTTCGTATATATGTTTTAAATTGAGATTATCCTGTCTAAAGAATATAATCATATTTGCATTATCTCTAATTAAATGTTTAGGTACTTTAGCATATGATTGTGCTAAATATATAGCATCGACATTACGATGTCTACCCATACTGTAATATGAAGCTATCTTACCCTGTTTTTCATTTATCACATCATCAAATACGAATATCGAATTTTCTCTAGCATCCGACGTTTGAATTACTTTATCACCATCATCGAACGTAAATACACCTATATCGGGTATAGTTTTCAGTAACCTGAGTAAATATCGATATTTAGGTTGTTGCAACGATTTCGAGTATATGTAGAGGTTTTCGAATCTCAGACCATTCTCGTGAATAAGCAGGTTGAGTAAAACGTTCGTTTTTCCAGCATTTGAACTGCCAAGTATGAGCGCTCTAACGTTAATCGGAAACAACGTACCGTGTCGTCCTTTGCGAATGTCATCCTCGAAATCTAACACCTGTATGGGTAGCGTACACTTTTGCTTTACTATCTCCATATCGCGACTAATACTTATAAAGCATAAGTTTTGTCTTTTATTTCGTTCGTGATAAGGGCAATCTATGTCTTTACTGGATTTAGCCAATCGTCATAGGAATCGTATACTTATAAAGCGCACGTTTTGCCTTTTTTATTTCATAGTGAGACATGCGCTCTACACGTGCACGCAAAGGTTCGGGAATTCTTAATTCCTTGATTAATTCATTACCATTTGAGGCACATTTACCGGGTTATCGTTTCTGCGGTCCCGGAACGAAACTACAGCGTTAGATTCAGCGTGTCTCGATCACGATCGGGCTTACGCAGAGAGTACTGATACAGAATCTCGTCGTCTAGCCGATAAGGTGTTGGTAGAGAAAGCTTGGAGACGTGTAAAGTCTGCCGACGCTTCTTTGGGCGAACGACTTGCAGCTCGACTTGTGACTACACTTATGAAGGGTAAATTGGCAGCGGGCGCTGGCATGCGTAAACGTCGCAACAAGAGAGGTGGTTTCTTACCTTTGCTACCACTTTTAGCAGCTCTAGGTGCAGCAGGTGGTCTAGCTGGAGGTGCTGCTCAGATTGCTACGGCTGTCAATAAGAAACGTTCGGATGCAAAACAACTTGCGGAATTAACACGTCACAACGAGCGCGTGGAATCTTTGGCTCAGGGCAAAGGTCTTCGCCGTAAGGGACGTCGTAAGGGTAGAGGATTATATCTTTGATCAAAAAACTCGGGGCGAGGCCTATATTTATCCCGGAAAAAGCCCTGAGTGCTAACGAGATCGATTCGTATGCACGACGTCTACGCATTCCACATTTTAGAGGTGTCTACATGATCGATAAACTACCTCCACATCCTCGATACTATGAGAGAATAGTAGTGAATCTGGATACATCAAATAACCCTGGTACACATTGGGTTGCTGTACGTAAGGATGGTGACGTTGCCTACTACTTTGACAGTTTCGGCGATCTGAGACCTCCGGAAGAGATAGAAACGTACCTTTCGGGTGTCAAGCTCCTATATAATACGACGAGATTTCAAGAATTCGATTCTGTGATCTGCGGTCACTTGTGCCTTCAGTTTCTCCTCGATGAGTTACACGATCACCGTGAGTGGTAGTGATACCAGCTTCTCTACATTTCTAAATCCACCATTACATCTGGATCCTAACGGACATTACGAGATAGCTCTATTGAATTTTGAGACTTTTTACTCAATTCCGAATGTGGACGAGAGTAATAATCTATTCCATTACGTTCGCGATGGAAAAGTCGAACGTATAGTAATTCCACCGGGTACTTATGAATTGGATGATATCGCCAGATTGATCAAGGATGCTCTCGACATCGGTGACGACTTTATTCTACGTGCTAATAATAACACCATGAAATCAGAAATTCAATCTCCCTATATTATCTACTTTAGTCGTGAGAGATCTATTGCTTCACTTCTCGGTTTCACCTCTAAACAGAGGGTACCGGCAAACGTGCTGACCGAGTCTAATGATTTGGTTAACATATTCAAAGTCAGCATCATACGTATCGAGTGTAGTCTTGCAACGGGATCTTTCATCAATGGTAAAAGTGGTCATTCTCTGTATGAATTTTTCCCATCGGTACCTCCAGGTTATCATATTTCGCAGGAACCATCAAGTCCTATATATTTACCAATCATCGATACGAATCTCATTGATCATCTCGACATTAGAGTGGTAGACCAGAACGGCGATAAGTTAGATTTCAGGAACGAAACCATCACTGTACGATTGCACATACGTCGTAATGGGTATAAGTTTTAAGAGACGATGCTATATTAAAAAACATCTCTCGAGATTGATCTCTACTCGATCATCGACCCGCAAGCTAATCACATCGTCTAATCGACAATTTCTCGCTAACTTAGGCTTCAAGGTTCTATGATGGATGTGTTGGACGTGACCGGGATTCCGACCTTTGATGATAAGATCAGTAAGGAGGAAGAACACGTATTCCTACCGTACAATACGTCAGCTCTCGATGTGAACGATGAAATTAGAATTCCATGTCAAGCTGAAGATTTGTACACGCTTCCTAGTAGAAGTTATCTCTACATTGAGGGGACTCTCACTAAACCCGACGGCACCGTTGCCACATCGAAATTGAGTAACAATGCTATGGCATTCCTATTCGATGAGATTCGTCTGGATATGAATGGAACGACTATTGATAGAACTAGGAATCCGGGAATTTCATCAACGATGCGTAACTATGCTGCACTGAATGAACTGGAATCGAATCGTTTACTAAATGCTGGATGGATCTATCCTGGAGGTGTGGTAGACATCGTGAATACATCGAATGGTATCTTCAATGCTATCGTTCCTCTTTCGATGTTGCTGGGTTTCGCCGACGATCACAAGGAGGTCATACTTAATAGCAAGTTTGAACTTATTCTCATTAGATCTAAGGATTCTAATAATTGTATCATTGGAAACGATCCTACAACCATACAACTAACTAGACTCGAATGGAGGATGCCTGTACTTCGACTTTCAGATTCTGAACGAGTTGATAAACTTAAACTCGTCAAATCGGATAAACCTCTACACGTCGCATTTCGAACCTTGGACCTTCACACTCAACCTGCTGTACCTCAAACTAAAGCGTTCACATGGAACATTGCAACCACGACTAAACTTGAAAAACCACGTTTCGTCATAGTCGGTGCACAAGTGGATAGATTGAATCATCTCGCTAAGGATGCTTCTCTATTTGATAATTGTAATATCACCAATCTGAAACTTTATCTCAACAGTGAATCTTACCCCTATCACGATATGAATTTGGATTTCGCCAATTCGAAATTTGCATCTCTATATGATCAATATTCCAAATTTCAATCATCCTACTATGGAAAGGAGAATTACCCTCTTTTGAAAAGGAACGACTTTCTGAAATATGCACCGCTATTCGTCATCGATTGCTCTCATCAACCTGAGGATACTGTGACGGGGGCAGTGAATGTCAGATTGGAAGTTCAAGCATCGTCAAATTTTCCTGCACAAACTTCATTATTCTGTTTAATTATTCATGATAAATTATTCACTTATAAACCACTAACTCATGTTGTACAATCTATCATATAGGTGTAATAAATAAAACATTACAAATTCAAATTATCTTTTTATTGACTTTAACATACATCTCCAATATCCTCTTCCTTGCACTCCTGCTTTTTGCATCATATGAACATAATGATTTATGAATATCATACAACTGATATAAATTTCTTTCAATATATGGAATTAGTCTTTTAAGTCCATTGAATGCAGTACTATTCAGATTTATACTGCCCACATTTAAACATGTATTCACAAACGTTATTTCTTGCATCTTATTCATGCATAACATTATATTAAATGCATATATTATATTTTCACTGTACGGTGCACATGGATGCTTACCATCTTTCAGATACGTATCCAAAACACACAAATTTGACATTATTACCTCCCAATCCTCTTTTGTAATATACACAAACGTATCGTCATGTGTGTCTTTAATGTAAAGTGATGGGAGTTCATTGTATAATCCTATGTTCACACGAAAGTCAATGCTGATGGAGATGTCGTTATCGTTCATGCACACACTATTTACCATCACTCGCAACTTCCTCCTCTACTTCTTCTGCGAAGGGTGTGAAGGGTTCGAACATCATTATGATGAAACTGTCTTGATCGAACGTCTTCTTGGCTTTGACGATTCTCGGTTTGCAGTTCGTCTTCTTCTTTTTCTTGTCTCCTTTCTTACTGGATCTGCGGACATACACGAACTGTCTCAACATCGTGAATATTTAATACACTTGTTAACGTAAAACTCTTATTATTTTATACTCACTTTTCTATGACTTCCTCCTCGGGTTTCGATGTGCCGATATCCTTAAACGGACGATCATTGTACGGACCGCACACATCTTCACCTTGATCCTGTTCGGACTGGCATGCCACATCTTCACTTTGGGCTTTACTGAAATAAACATATTTATCATTAGTTATCTAACACATAACAACACTTTCACGTTAACACACAATTATAATTCTACTTACCCGAGGTACACTTTACAATTCTTTCCGCATTGAGCATAAGATGTGATCGAATCATGATGGGAAGGATTCTTGCAAATCACTTGATGCATCTTTCCATCACACGTTTCATCGTGGTGCTCAACCCAATGCTTTTGCAAATCTTCGAAATTGCGTAGATTCTCCCAGAATCTGGTATCACTTTCAATGATAGGTGTTGTTGTTCCCCTCATCTTGACGTTGCGATGTGAAGTGAGAATGCATTCGTTCCCGAGTGAGCAGATGGGTGATGAAACGTGATCACACCTGTCTCCCCCCTCCCCATCCTATCGTCGATTGTACTTAACGGACGGAGGGTTTGTGTGAAGTGAGGACACGTTCGTTCCCGAGCTGGCGGGACAGGGTGAGACCTGTTAATTCGAATTTACTCACATATGCACAAATCTTGAGGAATGACAACACGTCATCACCCTTATACTTCAATGTGGAATAGATTTATATTTTCTCGTACCTCGATGTGGGAATGGAATTTAACCTTTTCTTAACCTTTACATCGCTCTTGGATACAATAGCTCAAGGAGAGATTCTGCATAGGGAACACCCCTTACCAGAATGTCTTATTACATTTATTTTCATAAATCTCTCCCAGTAAACATACCTAATCATTCTCTCGATATTCTTTTATCTAAAGATTAACGATACTACATCATATATCATACACTAAACGTAATAGATATCAAACCCTACACTCGATATTCATACATGAGAGTTCAAGCACAGACATCGAAGCACTGAACGTAATAGATATCAAACCCTAGACTCGATATTCATACATGAGAGTTCAAGCACAGTCATCGAAGAATTACTATCAATACATTTAATTCAAACATCCCCGGAACCCCCGTTACCCACCCCGCCCCATCACAATATCGAACCCTAGACTTCGATATTCATACATGAGAGTTCAAGCACACACACACATCGAAAAGAATTCACATTTAATTCAAACATCCCCGGAACCCCCCCCCCCCGTTACCCATCCCACCCATCACACATTACACATCACACACACACACAATCATCATCATCATCATCATCATCCCAACCCTCAAAAACATCTCACTGCACAGGGGAGAACGGCACTACGCCAACACTCCCCTTCTTTTACAACTCGATTTTCATATAGGAGAGCTCTAAATCAATGAGCATTCTACATCACTCATATATTAACACAGATGAGAGTTCAACATCTTATCTACACTGTGCTGATTCTCTCAATTCTATACTACTTACGAGATTTGAAACTTTATGCCCTCTGTTGTCATTATGATCACTTCAGCGCTCTACTACCTGTGAAGCTAAATAAAACACTACTGTAACGAGCCTAGTTCTTTTATTGAAAAACATTATCATCTTATGAGACTGTACAGACAACCATGTCCAATGTGGGACTCGAAAAAGCGATTACCTGAACCACAAAGTACCAAAGATTACGTTTATCGGGATTAAAGTGATACAGATATAGCAGTAATTATTTTTTACAGAACTTAGTACTAGAGTAGAAAATGCCATGTAAGTGCAGCGATCAGTAAACATAATGTACATTAATATCCATTGGCACGCGCTTAACACAGGTATACACACAGCAGGCTGGCAGAATGTTTGGAACAGCCCGAAGGGGGGTTAAATCGTGTACCTGCTCTAGAAAGAGCTTAACCACGTAGAGGCGGGATGTGGATATTTTAGGATGACGGCCGAAAATTAAGTGTGAGTACAGAAGGGAGGTAGCTTGTTGCTCCTCCATGAATGATGAACCGGCTGCTATAGTCAGCATGTATCGCTGGTGGATAAGTTAATAAAATTGGAAGAAGATAGGTAGTATTTTGAGTTTTCGAGATTAAAAATTGGGTAGCTGTAATTTAGTTAAGGCTGGGATGGGGATCATGTGACTGCCGGTAATGACCGTAAGACATGCGGGGTAACCGGTGTCGCTTTATGCGACGCTCACGAGGTACATAGTCCCCAAGGGATCTGACTAGGGCGCTCTGATGGTGAGGCAAACTCTCGAAAAATTTGGTAGCTCGGCGCCTTAATTTCGTCCTCCACATAGCGGAGGGATAAAGCCTCATACAGTCGAATTATCTTGAGGTGGCAGCTGAGTAAAATTATACACTAAATGAATTAATCTATTACCACATCTGGAAGCAGTGTGAGGAGCAGTTCTACATGTGGAGTAGTTAATGCATGCACCATCAATGGCTCCACATGTAGAAATCATTCTCACTCTCCTTCCAGGTGCAGTGACAGACTAATTCATTTGGTGCGCAACTTTACTCAGCTGCCACCTCAAGATAATTGTACTATAAGTAATCTCACGGGGAACCTTGTGCATACAGAATAAATAATCCGAAGACATTTATTCTGTGCACGTTGGAGCAGTACCAGGTTTGAACCTGCGGCCATGCCCCAGACTTCACACGCGTACAGCATAAAAGGGAGGACCACAGCCATAACGAGGCGCAACTTTAGGGAAACAGTTATCGGCACTTCTCTTCGAGCCTTGGGAGAGTAAACATCGCCTCCACTGCGAAAGCTACGAGCGCTTAAAGTGCTTCGGTGCAAGTGAATTGCCACCATGGACCTCAGGGCAGCTCCCGGCAATTTCGTTAAATCTCCTGCAGAGAGCTGCAACAACAGCGTGCAAATTTACAACCTCGCAGAAAACCTCAGCCGGCTATCTCCTCATCAGCCAGGTGAGGTACTCGGCCTATGTCAACGCCAAGGCGGTTTAGAAGGCGCCCTTGGGTCCGGCCCTCTGTAACTCACGCTTTTTAGCAAACCTGTGCTGTCTGGTACGTATATAGCCAAGGTTAGCTGTGCAATGCACAGGATGACCAATCCAAACCTCCCACACCATTCCAGAAATGGAAGCAATCCTCAGTACTAGCACTGGAATCACCCACCCTGCTGTAAGGGTCCAACCCTGACCGTAGGAAACAAACGTCCGCGCCGAAAGCCTGAAAAGGGCGTAAATGGCAGGGCCAAAAGGTAAGCTGTCGCCAAACAGCTATCTACCAAGTGCCCTTCACGCGAACAACAACAGTGGTAGACAAAATTTCAGTGGGCGTGCGCTCAGATAGCTCCTCCTTTGAGGAGGAGTATAAAAGCGACGAACTGTGGTTACAGAAAATTCTTCCTCCAGGATGGATGTCTCTGATGAGGAACACAGCTCATCGCACATCTCTACAGATGTCGATGAGGCTGGGTTTCGCACCGTGACAAACCGGCGAAGGGAGAGAAGAGTCCCTGACCTGGAGACAACTGGCACGTACAGGCCTTCTGGGCCAACCAGGAGGCACACTCCTGTGATCGTGGGTGACTTCCGGGGCTTGGTAGGCTTCCTAAAGGAGGTCATGACAACCCTGTGGGTGTCATGCAAGATCACCAGGAGGAAGAGCCGTAATGTCTACCAGGCCAGTAACGCCGAAGACTACCAGCTACTCCAAAGGGCACTGGACAAGAAGTCCATCCGTTACTTCACCTTAGGCCTAGACAAGAGCCGTGACATTAAGAGGGTCATTAGAGGCCTACCAGTGGACACACCGGTGACATACTCGACGACCTCAACAACCAGGGCATCTAACCTCGTCTGGTCAGGCAGCTCACCAAACCAGCTACACAGGTTCAGCCTGGTCCTGTCCCCATCCCACTGTTCCTTGTAATAGTGGGACCGGCCAATGATCCTGAGGGGAATCTAGATGGTGTCACAACCATCTGCTACTTCCGAGTGATGATTGAGCCAGTGAGAAGCTCTGGCGGTCACCCAATACCAGCGCTGTCTGGGGTTCAACCACTCCAGCCAGCTCTGCAAGAGGACCTCACGCTGGGTGAGGTGCAGCGGAGCCCACGACAAGGAACTTTGTTCCAGGACACCCACAGATGTGCCCACTTGTGAAAATTGCAAGGGTGCACACGTGGCTTGCTACGGCGGCTGTACTGCCCGAAAGGCAGTTAAAGCTGCAAACAAGCCTCCAGTGAGACAACAACAGCAGCAGAACTCACCAGCAGGGGCGGACCGAAGTCCGCTTCCCTCAACTAGCTCCAGCGTGCCCACGGCTCGGCAGGATGCCGATAGTCCCAGGTCCTATGATCAAGTAGCACAAGGGGCCTCTGATGGACTTAAAATGTCACGGGAGACACACAACTCTCCCACACAACCACGTAAACAAAAGTGGGACGCAGCCACAAAAAGCACCTACTCCAACAATAGCACGAATGGAGGGAGGCTTCCTCGTGAGCCCCAAAAACCTGCTGAACAGGAGAAGCATGGCAAACACATGCCTCCAGCCTCCAGCTCAGGGATGAGAGGGCAGAAGGAAGGCCTGCACCCATTCGTTCTAGAATATCCTCTCTATCCAACCGTGTCGCCCAGCCAGACACCACTCCCCTAACAGCTACACACGACCTCTCGGATGAGTTCAAGGTGCTGCAGCAGCTGCTGCAGACACATGGACAGAAGATCTGTGAGCTCGTTGTGATGTTATTCACTGCCACAGATCCGGCCAGCAAGGTGCTGGTGGCAATGCAGACGATGGCCCCCCTGACCGCAGGCACGCAACAGCACCGAGATGACTCATCCAACTAGGTCACGTACCTCGTTTCGATTTGCATTTTGGAATGCGTGTGGCCTAGCAGGTCAGGGGAGCCAGCTGCTTCACTTTGTTCGAGACTATGCCCTAGACGTCACCCTAGTCAGCGAAACGCATCTTCGACCGGACTCCCGATTCCTTGTCCCGGGCTACGTCTGCCATCGTACGGATCGACAGGGACGTCCAGGGGACGGAACTGCGATCTTGGTGGGGCAAAATGTGGTCCACCAACCCATTGAGCTCCCACCTCTATAAACCCTAGAGGCCACGGCCGTCAATATGCACCTTGACGGATTAGAGGTCTTGGTAGTCTCTCTGTACCCTCCACCAAAACGGCAGTTCGTACCAAACGGCTATCTATCCATCGTAGCTCTATATCCCTGTGCTATCATGGCCAGCGACTTTAATGCTAAACATCAACGTTGGCATTGCGGTCGTCGGGGGGATGCAAGAGGCAATGTAATCATTCGCCTTATAGATGCATACCCTCAACTTCAAGTACAGGGTCCCTGGCAACCCACTCATTACGCGCGAGGAGCAGGACTGCCCTCAGCCATAGACTTTGCAATCAAAAAACATATACCATTTCATCTCACACTCACATCATTAAATGCATTACATTCCAATCACGATCCAGTGTTGACAGACATCAACACCAGGGTTGCCAGTCACGACATCTCGCTTCAAACGCCAGAGGTTGATTGGGAAGGCGTCAGGAATTGCCTCCGCACTTCCAGCCCGCTAAATCCTAGAATTACAAATATCCTTATCCTGGAGATTGCGATATCATCCTTCACTTCCATCGTGAAGCGGACAGCCTATAACCTGACAGTCCGTGCTCCGGCTCCCCTCCATGCCACATTCCTCCCTTTGGACATCCTCCTTCTAATCCGATGATTCTCGGGAGCACGGAGATTATACCAAGGTCAACGCTCGCCACATAATCGAGTGCTCCTAAGACGTTTACGTCGAGAGGTCAGTGCCCGACTGCACGAGCACAAGGTGCAAGCGTGGGAGGACAAACTGGCCAGGTTGCGCGTCGAGGATGGCGACGTATGGAGGATAGCCAAAGCCCTCAGAAGTCACAGAGGTCAATACACCTCCCCCATTCATGGCACCCAGGACCTGGCCTATGAACCCCAAGCCAACGCCAACGCATTCGCTTAATATCTTGAACGCACTTTGTGTCCGAGAGATGACACCCCAGGACGACAACTTTTCCGAACGCATCCGCCGGGAGGTGCGTCGTTTCCTATGCCACCCTTCTGAGGATGCGGAGAAACTCCCTACCATCCGACCTAGCGAAGTCCAAGATAACTCCAGGGTCTCCAACCAAAGAAGGCGGTGGGGTCGGACTGGCTGACTGCCCTTATGCTCCGCCATCTTCCCTTCAATGCGATTCTCTTCCTGACTAGAATTTTCAATGCCTTGCCCTTGGATACCTTCCTTGAGAGTGGAGGGAGGCCCGGGTGATTTTCATATTGAAACCCGGGAAGAATCCGACACATTCTTCCAGCTACCGATCCACTAGCCTCCTATCCACCCTCTCGAAGGTTCATGAAAGGCTGATTCTCACCCGCTTGTCCCCAATTTTGGGAGACATTCAAGCCATTCCTGACCATCAGTTTCGTTTTCGTCCTGGGCACTCGACAGTTCAGCAGTTGCTGCGTGTGGTGGAGACCGCCACCCTGGGTTTCCAGGAAGGCGCATTCAAGGCCGCGGTTTCGCTGGATGTCGAGAAGGCCATCTCCACGACATGGCATGCCGGACTCCTATACAAAATGATCCCTCTGGGGCTCCCAACACAAATGATCAACATCATACACAGCTTCTTGCGACACCGCTCATTTTAAATCTCAGTCGCGCGGAAACATCAACACTAAGGCCAGTGAGCGGCGGAGTGTCCGAAGGCTCTGTGCTATCCCCACCCTTTTCAACGTCTTTATGGCAGATTTCCCCACAGAACCACGAGTCATAATGGCACAATACGCTGACGACGTGTTTCTGTTCTGCAAGGACAAACACATCCTCAGAGCCTTCAACCCCATTAAAAGACATATCCGCCTAACACAACAGTGGTGCCGACGTTGGCAGATGTCCGTCAATCTGGACAAAACCCACGCCATACTCTTCACAATGCGCCACACCCCCAAAAACTGCCCCAATTTCAGCTACCGAAGTCGAAGGATAGAATGGTGTAACTCTGTCCAGTACCCAGGAGTTAACCTGGACAGAGGTGTAACTTTTCGTTGACACATCAGGCACCTTTCGGCGCAGGTGCAGGGAGCAATCGCTTCCCTGTACCCAATGCTGGGGTCGACCTCGATGCCAGTTGGCATGAAGTTATATCTCTTCCGATGGTGGTACTCCCGGTGATGCTATATGCCTGCGAGATCTGGGGCATGGCACCAGAGAGTAGAGAGCATGGCTTCAACGTGCACAGAATAGAGGACTACGGTCTAGCTATTCTGTGGGACGTTATTTCCCTACCAGGTTGCTCCACGAATCATTGGGTTTTCCATACGTGGAGGATGAAATTAGGCGCCGGGCTTCAAAATTATACGCACGTATACCATCTCACAGAAGCGCCCTTATTAGATCATTGGGAGATTGTGACCCCACTAGACGCCGATCTAGACTGTATCGTGTTCCCCGTATGGCATGCGGGCACCTCAGACAACCCAGGAGATAATCCTATCAGCAGCTAAAGCTGAGCTCCTCATAATTCTTCTAAGCTGTTTGGCATCTGAAATTTTCCCCAACTAAAAATTAAAAAAATATATCAATTTGGGTGCAAAGTACTGCATTCTCCCCTTCAACCCGAAGTACATTCTGTAACCTCTAAATTTAATCCCAAGCTCAAACCTACACCACCATCATCCTACAAACTTCAAAACTATATCTTACCTGCGGTAAAACCCTTAACGGGTGGGCGCGCAGCAAAAATCTTCTGGCTGTATACAGCCAACCAGGACGAGCAAGCGAGCGAAACAGACATCGTAGACCTAAGCACAGGTCAAAGCGTTGCCGCGGCACCGCAGGACCGATGCACTCGCTCCCGGATTTGTTCCCGAAAGATTAGGCCCTTGTCCAGCTTGACTTACAAGTATTTGATGGAATTCTCCCACCTAATTATTTGCCCAAAGTAGGTGAATTTGTGGAAGTTGGCGGGAAAGCGGCGCTTGGTGAACAGAATCGCTTGGCTTTTCTCCGTATTAATAGACAATCGCCAAAGGGTGCACCAATCCTGGAGGAGTAACACAGACCAGCAGAAGAATCGAGTCGTCCACGTTTATCTGGAAGGAGTGGTTTCCCCCAGCATCTAGCCGCTTAGTGCGGCTCTATCTGAGCAGTATAATATTGTCGTTTGTCTCAAGCGTTTGTGTCAGGGCATAGGCTTCTCTGATCTAGTAGGTTAAGCCGCTCAGGCTGCCTCATGGGGAATGTATTCCTAAGGCCGCCTTCACCCGAACTGCCCACTTGAAGGAGGTCAGAGTGCAGACAGCACGAGCAGAGGAGGTAGGAAACTGTGTGAGAGTATTATCTAGACCCATTTCTGATTCTGGGGTTTATGGTGGATGGAGAGAACCCCTCCAGGGGTTAGGATATATTTCGTTTACAAGACTTCCATTCCCAGACAGAAACATTTGTTCGTATTTTATTTTCTCTGTATGTATCACAACCATTGTTTGTTTACAGAAATAGAAAACAACTAAATCTATTCTACGTGCAAACAATATTCTCACCCAATAAGCGGAAGGTACGACAGGCAACAGCTGGGAGGGTAACAGAGGCAGCCGAGCCACGCCTCCCATTAGCCTCTGTCACTAACTGAGGGGGATTGCGGGCTACTGAGCCGTCTGTTTACCCTCCCCTTAGGTTTTCGAACGTGCGGGTTGTTTCATCTAATCCAGAGACTTCTAGAAGACGATGATATTCCTATAAAAATGGCTGCAGTGACTGAATTGAGTCAGACAGTCAGTCAGTTCTTGGCAACCAGCGTATGAGTGCAGTGCTAGTGTAAGGACGAGAGGACTGTATGTGCATCGGAGGATTGTACGTAATCTCGAGAGCAAGTGAAATTGTAACGGACGAACTGGTGAATTGTAATTGTGTGCATTACGTAATTCGGTGTAATCGACAAGTGTTTAACTGTAAATCGGTGGAAATATAGAACATTTTTGAGTGGTGTAACTGGACTTTTCATTTCACGAACCCACAAGGTCACACTGGTGTCAGGAACCGGGACGATAACATCACCAAACATTACGGCCATGGAATCGGCATTGGAAATGCTTTTGGCGAAGATGAACGAGTTAACAACAAAAAACGGAAGCGGCAAATAACAGCCTGGCCGCGAAGCTGGAGACTACAAATAACAACCTGGACGCGGAACTGAAGCAAATGAAGACGGCCAACGACAACATCACCGAGAAGATGGAAGAAATAAAGACCGAATTGACCACAGAAATGAGGGCAGCGAACGACAGTCTGGCCACGGAAATGAAGGAGGCGAACAAAGTCCTCGCCGCCAAGTTTGAGGAACAGTTGGCCGGTATAAGGGATGACGTCACGAAGCTGGGCATGCGGATGGGTAAAGTAGACGACCGCCTTAATGATTTGGAGGAAAAGGCCGACAATAACGCCAAGACCCTGAACGCCGTGGTGGAAGACGTCGAAGACCTTGCGAACAGCGTAAACAACCTGGAGGGAAAGACCAACAAAGGCGTCATGTCCCTGAGCGCCATGGTGGAGGACGTCGTCGGCAGGAGCTTGAAGGATTTGAAGGCTGACGCACCCGGACGCAACACAACATCGGCGCGCGTCAAACCTCCAAAATATGACAGCGCGTCAACGTTTGAGGTCTTCCGCCGCCAGATCGACACAGTGGCCAAGCACAACAGATGGTCACCGGAGGAGGCGGCCTCGCAGTTAATAGCCAGCCTCCAGGGACGGGCCGCGGAAGTCCTAAACGCGGTGCAGACAACGGTGGCGGCCAAGGACATCTGGGAGGCCCTGGAGAATCGTTTCGGGAACCACCGCTTAGCCGCAGCATACCGCAACCAGCTAAAGGCAAGGTCACAGCAGCCGGGGGAGACGCTGCAGGAGTTCGCCATAGCGATTGAGCAGCTGGCTAGCAAGGTCTTGGTTTACCTGCCACTGGAGTTCGTATCCCGGGAAGCCACTTACAACTTTGTCGACGGGGTACGGAACATGGAGATTCGTCAGCGCCTAATGCTCGGCGATTATAAAAACATTCACGAGACGCTGACAGCGGCATTAAGGATGGAGGCGGCCAAGGTAACATCTATCCCGACGTCGAGAACGAGGAGTGTCCGCTACGACGGAGACAGAAGACCAGCTGAGGGACGCCGGCGACACCTAATGGCCTGTGTTGGCGGTGTGGACAGCCCGGACACATGCAGAGAGACTGCCTACACCAGGAAGAGCAGCTGGAAGAACGAGTAAGGCCCGGCGTGGAGAGGGGCACGTCGGCGCCATTACCACCATCCCCTCGAGTGACACTGCGCGCCGTCAGCCGGCGTATGGATGACAGCCTCATCGCGGACGGTTGGGTGAGAGGGAAGCCGTGCCGTGTGCTGGTGGTCCCTGGAGGTAGCCGTGACCATCATCAGACCTGACGTGGTGAAGGGTTTGCCGACGAGGAAGCCGAGCCGACCATACGAGCTTGTCACGGCATCGTTCGACACCTTGCCTGTGGAGAAAGAGGCGCTGCTAGAGCTGACCATGGGGCGGAGTGCCGTGCGTCTGTGGGTGTTCGTCGCGAAGGTGGCTGAGGAGGTGAATCTGGGACTGGATGCCCTCAGGAGCCATGAGGCGACGGTCGGCGTCGGCAGGAAGGTCTTGGGGCTCAACGGAGAAAAGGTTATACTCCGTCAACCTTAAGAGCGCCTTGGAACCTGCAGGGTCGTCTTGAACGAAGACGTGGTTGTCCACGCGAGAAGCGAGGTGATGGTGACGGCGCGACCAGAAGGACAGACAACACGTTGGGTCCAGAGGCTGCAGGAGTACGACTCTACTTCGGAACATCGTATAGGTAAGAGCCACGGTAACGCAAACGCCATGTCCCGAAGACCCTGTCCAGAAGAGTGCGGCCAGTGCACAAGAGTGGAGGAGAAGGAGCGTGCCGCAGCAGTCCGAGTAGTCGCGGCAGTGCCTGCGGACGGCTGGGATAGCGCAGGCCTGAGGAGAGAGCAGCTGGCGGACGCAGACTTGGGGCCACTCTTGAGGGAAGTGGAGGCAGGGACTAGACCAACCTGGGAGGACATCGCACCGAGGAGCGCCACCTACAAGTAGTACTGGGCCCAATGGTACTCGTTGAAGACCAGAGATGGCGTGCTGTTCCAGGAATGGGAGTCACCCGATGGGAAGACGCAGAGAGAACAGTTGGTACTTCCCCTGATTAAGGTCCCGGAAGTTTTGGAGGAAGTGCACGTCGGTACTTCGGGAGGACACCTGGGAGCGAACCGAACGATTGACAAACTACGGCAGCGCTACTACTGGCTGAGACTCCGAGCAGATGCTGAGAGATGGTGCCGTCAGTGTCACGTGTGCGCGGCGAGTCGTGGCCCCCAGACTAGGAGCCGGGGTCACATGCAGCAGTACAACGTCGGACCGCCATTCGAACGGATCGCCGTTGACATTACTGGACCGTTCCCAGTTTCCGACCGAGGCAACAAGTACCTAATGGTGGTCGTGGATTACTTCACCAAGTGGACGGAGGTGTATGCCATGCCAAACCAAGAGGCAAAGACAATCACAGACTGCCTCGTGGAGCAAGTGTTCTGTCGATTTGGGGTGCCGTTAGAGCTACACAGTGACCAGGGTACCAATTTTGAGTCCAACCTAATGAAGGAGGCACTAAAAAGGCTTGGGGTGAACAAGACCCGCACGACGCCTCTACATCCCCAGTCGGATGGCATGGTCGAAAGATACATCAAGACCCTAGAGGAACACCTGAGGTAGGTCGTGGCTAGCCATCAGCGAGACTGGGACGTGAAGGTGCCACTGTTCTTGCTGGCCTGCCGCTCGTCTACACACGACACAACTGGGATGACGCCAGTCAGCTTAATGTTCGGCCGAGAGTTACGCCTCCCTTGTGACCTGGCTTTTGGAAGCCCTCCGGAAGCGAAACAGTTAGCGACCGAGTATGTGGAGAACTTGGTGGACCAATTCCACGACATGCAAGAAATGGCTCGCCAGAACATCCAGAAGGCGAGCGACCGCATGAAGACCAGATATGACAGGCAAGCCAACAGCCAAGGTTTCCAGGAAGGTGACCTGGTCTGGTGTACCGCCCTACCCGGACCAAGGGACGCCGCCCGGAGCTCCAGCAGCCATGGCAAGGACCGTACCGTTTGGTGAAGGGGATTAACGACGTGGTCTACCGCATCCAGAAGGTTCCCGGAGGAAAGATGTTGGTGGTACACCTGGATCGTCTAGCCCGCTACCATGGTGCTGTTCGGAACGACCAGCTTTGAGGAGGGAGCAGAGTCACCCAATTAGCGGAAGGCACGATAGGCAACAGCTGGGAGGGGAACAGAAGCAGCCGAGCCACGCCTCCCATTAGTCTCTGCCACTAACTGAGGGGGATTGTGGGCCATTGAGCCGTCTGTTTACCTTCCCCGTACGTTCTCAAACGTGCGGGTTGTTTCATCTAATCCAGAGACTTCTAGAAGACGTTGATATTCCTATAAAAAGGGCTGCAGTGACTGAATTGAGTCAAGACAGTCAGTCAGTTCTTGGCAATCAGCGTAAGAGTGCAGTGCTAGTGTAAGTACGAGAAGACTGTATGTGCATCGGAGGATTGTACGTAATCCCGAGAGCAAGTGGAATTGTACCGGACGAATTGGTGAATCGTAATTGTGTGCATTAAGTAATTCGGTGTAATCGGCAAGTGTTTAACTGTAAATCGGTGGAAATAAAGAACATTTTTGAGTGGTGTAATTGGACTTTTCATTTCACGAACCCACAAAGTCACAATATAATTACAAAGTGTCATAAACTTTGCAAACATAAACGAATCTTCTTCCTCGATAAAAGATAAGACTGGTAGAGCCATCTCTGGACAGTAACTCGCACTCGCTTGAAGATTTAGTTTCAAATTTCTCATTTGTTGGACAATATGCATATGTAAACTATAATGTAGTTAACGTGTTACACTCACACGTGTTTCTCAACTCACATTTCCACAAGGGTTTATTATTCCATTTGCTGAAAGTTTAAGATAAACATTTACAGAAGTAGTTTCATTATCCTTTTTGCTGTAGATAAGGAGAGACACAGTTAAATGTTTATAAATTTTGTCAACACATACTGCCTTTGAAACTCCATGCTCTGTCAATGAAATCTTGAGAATTACAAGAATGGCTGCTAGTATATTTTAGATATTGCGAAATATGAACGGTAACAAAGAACGTTTGGAAGATCGTAAAAGAGGTAAAATAAGCTAACACGAATTATACGCTTTAACAAGATCTGCAATTTGTGTACTAAGGCTTTATCTTGCAATTATAATTTACTGTTTAAGGTAAATTATGCAGTCTTTATTTAGTATGAAGGGACATTATGAGATTATTGCCTGAAAATTCAATATATACATTTTGTTTATGGTAGAAATATGTTAAGATATTGTATTTATTCAGCACATTATCTGATCTCGAGGCTAGTCTCTGTATGTAGGAAGCTATTTACTTGGAAGGTAACCATCTTATATGACTATCATTTGTTATTTCCAACCCACCAGCACACATACGGAGACACATGGAAGCTTATCCAAGAATGTTCTTTCCAGCTAATTCAGTCGGAATATTGATTATCAAATTTCGGTCCAAGATCCTCGTATATTTCCCCATATCTAAGTGAAACTATTGTTTTTCTTTCTGTATCATTAAATTGTTTACTGTTTTATATTTCTATGTACTGTATTAGTAAACTGTATAACAATGTAATTAAACATAGGGATAGTGTTCTAATTTGAACGTCGTGAGTGTATAACAGGCGCCTTGTCATGTATTAGAGCTGAAGAGTTAAATGATTTAAACAAAAACACTGTTGTGACGTCATTATTTACGCCAGTTAATGAAAATGAAGATATCAAAAGGAAATATTATACATTATGATAATGTTGGTAGTTGTTGCTGTACAGATATTGGCAGCACTGCTAAGGTTGTCTGAGAACGAGGTGAAGGATTAACCCTAACAAGTAATATGTAGATCCAATATAAATAAAGTTCTGCCTACATAAATAAAGTTACTAATGCACAGAACCGTTAGTCAAGAGTAAATATTGGACATTTATGTACAGTTGTTTGTGGAGACCTCTGACGTTTTATGTGTCACTTTGGACGTCAGTCAAAGTGATTAGAGTGTCGCAGGTTTCTCTTAACACATACCGGAACCAAAATATGTTTGCTTAAATATAAAATAATAACAGACAATGTGTCTTTGTCAAGTAAACTGACAGGGTGACTCGGTCTCCGAGGAAACACACAATCACGTCGTGTAAGACAAGCGTCCACAAACACAACTGATCTTGTCATAACAGCAAGTCACTTGTCTGAGCTATGTTCCAGATATCTCAGTTTAATAAATTTATACTTAATCAAACATACAACGACGTTGTGAAGTTGTATGGTATGTTACACTTTTCGTTAATTCCTATAGCCCAAGTGCAAGTATTTATTTCCTGGTTGTCGATACGTTGCTGTTTTATCTATAGGTGGTAGCTGGTAGTGACAAAATAACTTTTAAAAATGTTGAGTAGGTACTAAGTATTCCAAAATAATGACAAATGTGTTTTGTGAGTTGTAACGTAGTTTGTTTTTGAGAAATGCTATGATATAATTGTACAATAAGTTAAAGATATGTTTAGATGGTATAGACGTATATCAAATACAGATTTGGTATAGACTCTACAACATATGTACAGTAAATACCGCAAATATTGTTTTACCACTGTACAATTTATTGAATGTTATAATTGTACAGGTCCAGATGTGTCTTAAGGAGTAAATTATCCGAGTCCTATGACGATACCCACTACAAACATGCATTGACAGTATTGCAATATTTATATCATACAAGAACTCTAATGTTAGGATATGGGTCAAATTACAGAGAAGAAATGAGTGCATTTGTAGATGCAGAGTGGGCAGCTGATATGTCTGACAGAAAATCAATAAGTGACATTGTAATTAAGTGTTTGGTAATACAGTTATGTGGGAATCACAAAAACAAAAATAGTATAAAAAGTGTACAGTCATTCAGAATACTATTAATTAGGGGATTTTAACTGACATTGATGTAAAACCAAATAAACGTGTAACAATCTATGAGGACACAGGATAGTTACATTGGCAAAGAATGGCAAATTTTATAAACAGTTTTATACATATAGGTGTTAGTTATCATTCTCTGAATTTGCTGATATTTTGAAAAAGTCTCGTACAAACTAAAATTTGTGAAATTCATACCTTCTTTCGCTATTATGGAACTTTAAATTGCTAATTAATTTTAAAGTGTAAAAGAGATGTTATACTGTTAAATAAAAATTATAATGTAATCAAAATTGAGGAGATGTGTCAATAAACGAAATGTTGTTCCTCACTTGTGGTAGCCCTCTTTGAGTAGCAGGTGGTTTGGAGTAATGGCGGATAATACATGCAAAGTGTAATTTGTTTCCAGCAACTTATTTCTCTCAGACTTGATATATGTTGCAAATGATCTCTATAACTTTCAAATGAATTCCAAATGGAAAAGGAAAGTAAGGGAATTTAGCAACAAACCATATTTGAAATAACCAAATAGCCTGTAAATATACTTCCTTTAGAAGACATCCATTCTTACACACAATTATTTGTTAACTTATTATTGCCTTTGTTTACATTTCAGCTATTCCAGGTCAAGTGTTAATAGCTAGCAATTAATGCCAGTCTACAAATAAAGAACATAACTTCAATGTGTCATAAAGCTTTGTAAACAATTGCTCATTTTCTTCCTCGATATTAGACCTTACAGGTGGAGCCATCTCTGGGCAGATACACGAACTCGGCTATCAATTTGTTAGCCTTGCTCTGGCGGACAATTATTATAACTAAAAGAAAGTCCTGTCTAACATATTCATAGTAATAACTTAATACTCTGTACACACATTATTTTACCGAAGGCTTGTTTTCCGAGATGGATTATTTAGTTAAAAGAGCATGTCAATGTACTGATACAAAACTTGAATTTAGAAACAACAAAACATTACAACTTATAAATTGTCTTTATTCTCAAGTAATGTTAAGCTTACTTCTGATTTATAGATTCCTGCATCGTAAAGATGTAGATGCGTCTCACAAGTAATGTCGTCTTTTAAGAAAAACAATTATGTTAAGTGTTTTCTGACAAGCAATTAATTAATTTTCACACTACAGCCCAATAGATACTATGTTATTGAGCCATCTTTCAGGAAGGTTTAGTATCCCACGATGGTACCAGTCTCTGGTTTTTGATCAGAAGAATTCGGTAACACCAACTTTCATTGCTTCGATGTTGTCAAAATTTCTTCCACATAGAAAATGGACCATTAATCGAAAAATATGATAATCTGTTTGTGCAAGATCAGGGCTGTGTACTGGATGTGGTAGCAGTTCTATTCTTCCCAATTCCTGAATTTTTTCCATGGTAGTTCGTGCAGTATGGGATGTTGCAGTGTCCTGTTGGAAATTTTGGTTAACTAATGCTGGGTATCTCCGTCTCAAAATTTCATGAACTCGTTCCAGTTGTTGAGAATAAAGATCCGCATCAATCGCCCGCACATGTAGAACAAACTCCCAGTGAATTACCTTCAAATTTCCACCAGACACACATTACTTTGGGACAGAACAGATTTTTAACGGTGATTCTGGCATGTTGACGACGTTCAAGACACTGTTAGGAGTTATCAGGATTTTTTAATATCCTTATTATTTTCCATCACAAGTGACAATTCTCCTAACACATCATCCATGGGATTACGGATAAGCTGACGACAGATATCCACTCCATGTTCAGCCTGTTGAGGTGTCAGTTCATGTCGTACATATCTACAGCTTCTATACTATATTAACGCAGCGATGTATGGTATCTTTTGATGCACTAAGCTCTTCTGAAAACCTGCACTACTTTTTGTGGATTTTCTCACAAAACTTGTCGTGTATCGTCAATATTCCATACTTTAGGTCTTCCAGAACGCGGTCAATCTTTAGTGTTTTCGTCTCCATTGTTAAAACGTTGGAACCATCGTTGTGCCACACGCTCACTAACGACAACTTTTCACATATTCTCTGAGCTCTAGCAGCGGCTCTATAATCTTGTGTCACGTAGTGTTTTAGAAGGTCTCTAAGTTCAAACCTTGTTATCTATATTTGGTGATTGTTTATTAACAACTGAAGACTGGTACATACCCTCGCAATGTACGCAACACTAACCATGTCATTCTGTAAATAGCATTGCCTAACCAAAGAAAGCCAATAAATTTTCCGAAACATAATAATCCAAAAACCGACATTACAACCTAATAATACCAACTTGACAAAGCTGAAGAGTTTGTCCTGTGAGATAATGAAATCAGAATGCATTAATAATTTTGTACCATGAGCTAATCTCTCATTTGTTGATAGCACGGCGTCAGATACAGTTGTAAATAAATTAGTGTCGGGTATAAGATACAGAGACAAAATAATAAACATGGCTAATTGGTTAACTTAGGACTTTACCAAGGTCATGGGCACAAAGGTAATCCTGACGATGAGGTAGTCCGTTAATTGTGTTACTAGATGAAAAGAGGGAAGTGAGAATAAACCTGTTTACCTCTCTTGCTTTATTCTCCTTTTTGACATTATTTAGCTATTAAGATGTTGGAACAATAAATGGAAACAGTATTCCTAAAATGCCCTTTGGCTAATAAAGCAAACTTTATCCAAAATTTGAGACTGCCATTGAGTTGAGTAAAGGCCAACTATATATGCAGCCGTGACACTGATCCTAACTCAAGATATAGGACAAGAAAGGAGATTATCTCTGTAACAAAAAATAAGTCATGAATTCAATGTTAAATTGATTGGCAAGGACAACATATAATCCTATATCACAGATTCAGCTTGAAGCGTGTTGAACATCAGTATCGTGCGCAGCATTCACTTGTTATCTTAGGAGCTGTGTGTCCGATATGAAAGGTTAGACAATAATTGTTATATACAAATGTAAATTACCATTACATCGCTTGACTTAAAGGTATTTTGTTTCCCTACATAATACATGGTCCCTGATACACGATCTCGTCGTGTATGTGTAATAGGCTTACGTAAACAACTCAGTTGTTATTATTCGACAAAACGTTAGGCGTATCCACCTTCAGGTGACCAGCGCTGTGATCGTCTCTTATCGGGTCTTCTCTGGTGGATTAGGGGAGTGAAATTTTAGTATGTTGACGTACAGTAAGTTACGAAACACAAGTAGAACTACGTGTGCCTATGATATGTTTTCTCACGCCTGCCGATATATGCCGCGTTGCTGTCCAGAAGACATGATTATATTTGAACAGAGTATACATACACTGGACTCGCCGCGTATGTAGGATAAGCTGAGGTAAACATCTCTGTGTTGCGAATTTTTTTCCGATACGCCTTCTGGCTTTGCCATGTAGTACACACACACTTCTCCGCTTTGCCATGTAGTAAGTGGTACATAACAAAACTTAGTTGTTATCTCATTAGGATCAGATATACAAAGTAGTACTGACACTTGTAACTGGACATGGTATGCTTCACTACAATAAATAAACAGTGGATAAGTTTCTTCAGTTGGATTTCAGAAGAGAACTGACAAACGTGTATTTGTGAGGCAGCAGACCAAGCACTTGGCCAGCATCAGTCACATTTCATGTTCGATAACATTTGACAGAATAGATCATTTTATTCGGAACTTACAATTAAAATAGGAGAGGAGATAAGCAAGGTGCACTTGCACATAAATCTTCAGAACTGAGTGTTGTATGCATAATTACACCTGCGTGTTTAAGACAAGTAATTGCGAGGACACGATTACAAAGACATGTAAACAGTCACAAGGGTATACAAAAAAGATCGATGTAGTAGTGATAATCCAACGGGAAATAGGATATAGAGATTTATACAACTGTACAAGTTTTCTTCTGCTTTTAGTAAAAGATCTCCCTGAGTTTTTGTCATACTTTTGGACAACAAAACTAAAAACCAAAAGTCTGTTAAATAACCGAAGGTGGTGTTTAACGACGCGACAGGAGCCTTTTAAGGATAAAACTCCTCCAGGTCGAACATTTATATGAATTCTTTTATTTTGTCAAAAAATGTTAGCAACTTTCGATTGAAGTTTCATATGCTCAGACATTTACCTTCCATTTCCTGAGAATGACAGAATTTCTCTATTCACAAAAATGCAGTATTAGCAGATTTTGTTATTGAAAATAATCCCACGCGTGAACGACGCAAAAAGCTTTAACATATATTTACATTAGAAGTTCTCCTTTCTCAGGATCAATTATTTCTTCGTTCAAAAATAGCTCTACGTACATTCTAATTAGCTTTCGTTTCCACACAGTGCAGAAAGATTAAACCTAGGCCATATTTAAAGAACATAATATAAAAGTACCAGAACATATTTAATAATTGCTCATTTTCTTAGCTGGTGTAGGATATAACAAGTAGAGCCATCTCTGGATGGCAAAGCGCAAACAGTTGAAAATTGCTTCAAATAACAACTGAACGTTCTCTCAAGTGGACATTCGATATAAATGGATAGTTATTTCGCACACATAACATTCGCAACCCACTTCCCCAAAGGGTTATCTTATGATACGTACAGAGGTTTAAAGTAAATGCGTTTACAGAATTAGGTTCGACATCCATTTAATTTTCTCTACGTGAGATATACAGTTAAATGCTTAAAAGATCATCACATGCTGCCTTCAAATTCCAGGATAGGAATCATAAGAAATATGAGGATGGAGAATAACTTTCTGAAGATATGATCATATTCAGAGTCTGGAACAGAAAGCAAATAATATAATAATAAAATTGCAAATAATATAAAGCAAGTGGATATAAATTCTGTACCTTAACAGGAGCAACATTTTGTTACTAAGACCATGTCTATACCTTATTAATTACTAATTTAATGAAATAATACAGGATCAAATCAGAAGAGAGAGAACCTAACTCAGAAATTTCAAGATATACATGTTTGTTATGAAAACATATTAAACATATATCATTAGAGGCAATTTACAAAAAAAAAAAAAAAAAAAAAAAAAAAAAAAATAGATAAAATTTGTACGTAATAACAGAAGCTACCAACAGTGAAACAACAAATACTATATAAAACAGTTATTTTTAGCAAAAGTTACTTATCTTTTAAGAAAATTAATGAATATTTCACAGAATTTAATGGAAAAGAGCTTCGTAAATTATTGTTTGCATCGTCAGTCACTTCCTTTATTGTCAGCGTTACGGCCGCTAGATGTCATAATACGTTTGTATGTATTACCAAACTTTAAAAATAAGACAAACTTAAAGACAGAATCGATTACCAGTGTTTCAAAATTCACTGCGCGACTTATATTTTGTAAAATAAATATTCCTTCTAAAAGTATTAAATCTATCGTATCATATAATTGTTTAATAATTTAACTTCTGGAGCTATTTAATGGTTAAATGACCAAAAATGATCTGCCACGGCCGATTTATCGGTCTGTCTGTAACTACTATTTCTAAAATGCTATTTCATTCTGGCTTATAAATTACGTTTGGTCCTTCCAAAGTAAACCTGGTCCCAATCTAAACAATTAAATTGATCAATGCCAGATTTTTTTCAATTGAATTCTGTGACATTTCCATAAATTTTCTGAAAAGATAAGTAAAGTTTGTTAGAAGTAATTCTATTTTATGTAGACGCTATTTAGCTCATGTAAAGTGTAGGATCTGGAGCTGGACTGTTACATCCAGGGAATAGCAATGTTCCTGTAGTTTCCGCTCAAGACATACATTTAGAGCGCTGCATGTAGTCAGTTTTTTAACAAATGCACACGCTAAATTACACTAAGCACCCGATATCTTCGACACCCAATGTTGCCAACACAACTATTGTAACCGCTGTGTTACATATTTAACATTTCTAAAATAACACTCATTTAGCCCAACATTTAACATACCATATTACTTTCCTGTATATAGCGTCCCTTCCCTAATATTACGCTGGTTGACAGAAATGAACCTTTTTTCTGTCACAAAAATTGAAATAACATTTTCTAGAAGTACTTTTTGTGCTGAATTCAAACATAATTTTAGTTTTTCCCCATCAGACAGGAGTTTTGTATGATATTCATTTGAATTTTTATAACATTCTAAAAAAAGTCTGTAACTAGCTAACTCAAAAGTATAACTACTCATTCTGACCTACCTAGAAAGTGGTAGGTAGTGATTTTCAGGCACATTTTGTATCGGAAACGTATCTCTTCTTGGTCCAACAGTAGTCAGTTAGCAAATTGGAACTCCACTTGCCTTAGTAACTCTTTTCCATAGTAGAAATTTGCTGATGTAAACGCGAACCTTGCTCATCGCTGACAGCTCCAACATTTTCAGGGAAGAAGTCTAAGTGAGAGTCCAAGAAGTGAATTCTTAAAGACGTGTTGCATCCCATAGCTTTATACCATTTTTTCAGAGAAGCAGTCCTTGAAATCACTATGGCAGCCACGATAACTACATATTCTTACTTCATTTTTGGAGTAGATTCCACCCGTTGAGTCTGGAAGTTAAACCTTCAGCTTGCTGTTTAGACAGATTTAAATCCCGAATCAGGTCATTAAGGTCTTTCTGATTGGGAAAGTATGTTCTGATGATCAGGTATTGGCTTCATATGTAGGATCATTTTTATTTTCATCTGAAGCATTTTCAGTTTCAGTTAGGTCAGAATCAGTTATCACCTAAGGTCGTATCTGCATATACCGGTACAGGGAACTGTTCATTGTGTAAGACAGGTCTTATTGCAGATTGCAAATTCGGATACTTAATTGTATGTTTTGTCTTAGATGCGATTCCTTTTATATTTGTCAAACAGAAATAACAATCACTTAAATGATCCTTCGATTTCCTCCAAATCATAGGAATTGCAAATGGCATTCGATGTGTACCATTTTTCCACCCAGCCAGCAATCCAACACACGAAACACATGTATTTGGTGCCCAGCTCTTGTCAAAATCACCAGCCTGACAGCCAAGTAAAGTTGCAACACTTCCTTTCTTGGAGGTGTTGAAAACAGTGTTGTTATAATAAATTAAATTTAAAGGGAGTCGATTAATGACACTAAACAACACTTACTTTTAAATTTTTCCGGAACATGTTTCAGAGACTTTGTCAATATTTTGTTATAGGTCTCCTCTGTCAACTACACCAATGAGAACCAGTCGATGGCCGGTTGAGGATGGAGGCAAAGTCTGAGAAACATGTTACGGAAAAATTTAAAAGTAAGTGTTGTTTACTGTCATTAATCGACTCCCTTTAAATTTAATTTGACAACACTTCTTTAAAAGTGGGGTCAAATTTTGCCTTTGAGACTTGAAGGTCAGCTCATCACAAATATAGCAGAAACTATCTATATAATTTACACATTTTCTGGGCATGATGAAAAAACAAAGCACTAAAGCACTTCATACACAATACACTTTCGTAAAGAAAGGAAGGAAATATATGTTAAAGGAACACAAAACAAGTTAGTGAAGTAGAAAGAAATTCTGAGGTTCTACTTGGTTATGAAGAAACATATGACAATCTTGGAACAAAAGTATAGTTTAGATGTAAATTTAACCGCGAAATAGCGAGTTTAGAAAGTCTTCTGTAAATGACTATGTGTGCTGTGGTTGGTTAGGAAACAACAAAGGGTGCTTATATAAAGAAAACCTTTACATGAGTTAATTAACCGAACTTTTAATATGTTAACATTCCTCTAAAGATTTGAGCAAAGTACAGTATGTTTAATATATCTACATAACAAAAAATTTAAAGATTTGAATTTTCTTGGAGTATCCTAGGATGTTTCCTTTATCAATGAAGTTTGTATAATTTAATTAATAAATCATAATTTATAATTGAAGTCCTGGTAGATTAAAAGGCTGATCATCTTAAATTGCATAATTTACGTCAACCAATTTTATTTCTAACGCTTTCGAAACGCTGTTTACTTTTATTTTAAACTTTCCAATTTTCTTGTGTCTTACAAATGTAATGTTCTATTGTTCTGATTCTCAGGGTTACATAAGATTGGAAGGCATGTTATGTTGACTCACCTTTTAAACATTTAACTTTATCCTTCTTGTAGCTGCAGGACTACTCAGACTATTTTTGCAAGCCTTTACCTGCACTATGTAGCAGATAGAAAAATAAGACTTCGTGGAAGAGTGGTTTGACAAAGATTCGTGATAATAGTACATTAGCCGCATATGTTATACGTGAGGTGATCTTTTGTTATATAGATTGTCAGTCAAGAGAGAAATTTTAGTCCAAAATTCCAATCGAGAGCATGATGCTGTCCATAGATGGCTCTAGCTGTATCATCTGACGTCGGAGAAGAGCACTCGTTTTTATTTCGAGAATTTTACAACAGTCTCTAATTATGTTGCTTGCATATGAATAAGATTTAATTATTTTATGGAATGCAATCAAACCTTCGCTACTATATATATAGAGAGACAGTAATATACAAACAAATGAGTGTTTCTGATAAGAGAAGCCTGCCAAAGCAGAAATATCTTGAAGCCTTTTGCTTCCTTGAAGTATTGGTTATATGACAATGAACCACATTTTTTTTTTGGTTGTGGTTCCTAATTATCTTCCACACATTTGTAAACGTATGACCACAGATTAATACCAGATCCTCAACTCCTTGGTTTGGATTCAAGCCGCATAGGGCACTCTTCCTGAGCTCTTCTGCCGGCCCTAAGGATTCCGTCGGCAATGTAGTGAGCCTCTGTTGCGACCAAGCTATGGTACATCTTCCTTACCCCACACTTCCCATATCTTGTTCGGGAACTGAAAGTCCATCTTCTTTCGAAGCCACATCTCGCACACTCATGAGTAGTTTACGGCACATTTCAACTATCGCATATTAGAATAATACGCGTCAAATGCGCGGTAAACTATTCATCAGTGTACGAGATGTGACTTCGAAAGTAGTTGACCAATGCGTTTGTGAAAACATATCTCAAGAATCCACTTGTCAACTCCAACCCTTTTTTGTTAAATATGAATAATTATATCTTTCACAAAGCATTATAGCTTTAACATTCCTGTTGAAAATAAGTAATGTTGTAAAGCATTGCTGTTGTTAATTTGCTCTTTAAAAGACAATAACAACGTTAATAAACGAGAGAATGAGGTCACTCAAGATGTTCTTGAGGTTATGCAACACATCTCTAGTTCCTTTCCCTGAAATGTGAATTTCATAGCTTGTTACTGAAATAATTACAAGAAAAGTGACCTGACATTAAATTAATGCACTGTGTAGGTACAGGAAGGGATATCACAGGGATATGATTAATGCAATTTCTTTGTACACAAATTAATGTTGAAAAATTCCTTGGAACGAAAGTGGGGAAAAACGTAAAAATCACTAAAGAAATGTATATATAAGTTGTAAATGAAGATACTGTGTACCAAGAATAGTACTATCTCTTTAAAAAGAAAACAAAAAACATCTGTTAATGCTTATATTTAAAAAGAATTTGAAAAAACTTCATAGTACATGCGTTATATTCAGCATAAGTTTACAAAAGTATATTCAGAGAAAAACCTGAAATTTGTGATTGATTCATGACAATAATGTAGTGTAACCTTAAAAGTTAGTACATGAGGCAGTGTCAGCAGCTAAAAACATAAATTTAATAACACACTATTTTATATATTTCTAATCACTCTTGTCGAATTCACAAATGAAGTATACATTATTATTTTAATGAAAGATACAATTCAGTGAATCTAAGAAGAACATTAAGTACCTAAAGGCAGCATCATTCATTTAAAATTGTCCTAAGCTTAACTTTGTCTTTGCAAGAGAAGAATATTACAGCGTTGAATTTGTAAATGCTTCAATAACATGTATAAGCAGAGTAATGAATGCTAAAGGAAAAGAAAATTGCGCAATTTTAAATAGTATGTAATGCACAGTGTACTTTCCAATAAGAGAACATTTCATGTAGTTATCTGATTGTGAAGCACAATTTTCTTAGTGAGCACAGCATTTGTTTGGGTAAATGGCTTGCTTTAACTTGGAAGAACTTTAAGCAATCTACTTTCTGAATATGATGGCTATTGGAGCTTTCTGCATAGTGTAAAACCTCTCAGACCATGACATCAACTGAATGTGTGTCACATAAGCAATTCAATGAAAGATTACACTCTGAACTATTAATGCTGTTTGTAGTTTTAGTTATGCAGTGAAAGTGATGGAACGATACGTTTGAGTTGTTAATAGAAAATAATTTAGTAGTGTAAACTGATTGGTCACACATCTAACCATTATTTTTATGACAGCCCATAATTCCATTATGTGTTCACTACAGTGAAATAAGAAGTACATTATACAACAAAATAATGTGCAGTTTTATCTACTTTTCAAATTTATTATGTGGCTTCATATCACTGCATGAAACGGATGGCTCATTTATTGGCTTAAGCATCTTTTTTCCATTTTGAAGATTGAGGTTTTTATCTCAATTTAGAACAATGAGAGGATGCTTAATAGTGTCAGTTTCATGTCACATGTAACACTTCTGTGGGTCACGCTAGTAAAGTTATATCACCCTTAAAATTGTTAGCATTACAGTAACTGTGTACTAATATTACTCATAAATTGTGGCAAGTACATGTTAAGATCAGATTTACCACAGAGTAATACATCAATGTCTTGCAAATGTCACTTTAACTTTTCATTTTTGTAAACCCATTTGTCCCAGTTGTTTTGTGATATATGATATGTGATATATGAGACGCCCTGTGCCTTTAAAGTCAAATGTACTCAAGGTCATTCTTAAAACATGGTAATATATATGTGTGTGCGTGTGTGTATTAACAATGAAGAGAATTAATAATCTATTATTAATTGTGAAGCTTTACTAGTTTGAGATCAAGGTAATAGCTGCAGCTGACATTGTACATGTTTTAAGAATAACTGGAATACTGGAAATAAAAGTAAAAGTGGCATATAATAATGTTGATGATGTTACAATGACATTTTAACCATTTCTTGCAAGTGACAATTACACCTAAAAACCTGTAAGGCTTTTACAAATCAATTCCAATCCCACCAGGTCTCTTTTAAGATGGTTATTCAGGTACCTAGTTTGGTGTAGTATGTACAATAATATTACATAGTGATTACTGCATTAAACGAGATAGAACAGATTGGGTTTATGGGATCTCAGATCACATTTTAATTGTTGTTTAAAGCTGTGACATTCTTTATCAATGATGTAGATATATACTGATGAGTAATGTTAAGAGGACCTAATTCTTCAAAATACATATAATTGCAATAAAATCTTATAATTCATATCAAGCATCTCGCCCAATGATTTTAATTTAAGCCAGCCAAATTATATGTAAACACAGATGTTGCCCATTATAAACAAAGGAATTCTACAGAAATCAGAGAGAATTGAATTCTGCACAAATTCACAGCCACGGTTTTGGCACAAATGAAAATTCACAAATATATTTGCAGTAATTTAAACTGGATATTACTTACCTTATATGGACTTATATATGAATCACATTTTAAATTTTCCTACTAACACAAAAACTAATATAAGCAATCAACGTCCTAAAGTAGCTTCACTTTTTCTAAAAGTTTAGAACAATTTGGTCGCAGTATTCCTAAAAGTTTGTGTTAAATTTTCCACTGATATGAAGCGAAATTCAAATTTTAAGAAATATTTGATATGCCACATTAAATTGATCTGTACTCGGTAACGAAAGCTTTGTACTGCATAACTAATGTTCCTGAAGATCACTGCACATCACCATAACAAGGAACATACACAATATCCAATAATCCTGCACTTTCAATTTCTGCCATCGTATTGCTGGAAGCTTGAGATAATGACGCCTGGAAGACCAAAATATCAGAAAACCTCATTATTGCAATAACAAACTAAGAAGGTTAATGAAACTAATACTTTTATATGTAAAAGCTTCCTTATCCATTATAAAGTGCTACATTAATCTAAAGAATTTAACTATACATGAATATGTATGAGAGCACAACTAAGGTTATGTCATGTTATTAATATTCGGTATTTAGCTACTTGCTAAATCTTATTACCAATAGCTCTTTGTGAAAATCCATTCTCTTTCTTCTTGCTGCCCATACGTCCTCGCAGGTCTTTCAAAACTTTACAATTTCACAAATTGATAAAATTTTAACAGAACTAAGTTGCCTTGGCTTCGATACCGTTAAAGCTTTAAAATTTCGTTCAAATATGTACAAGTTAGCCAACGTAGTGCCTTTATCATCTTCCTATCTCACATGACAGAGCCTGGAAACAAGCTTCTCTTGAAATGCTCTGAACCTTTGACTGTAATGCCACATAGTTTATAATCACAAGGATCTCCTTTCATTTGTAATGGACATGAACATTTCTAGACGTATTTATGTTAATATTCAGATACAAGTATCAAAAAATCAAACTAAAAGTTCATAGTTAATCCATATTATGTGAATACGAAAACCCTTAACTTAAATACACATTTGCATACTTCCGTTCTTACGCATAATTTATTTGTTCGTTCGAGGATCAGTTTATATGAATTATTACTACTCTTTATATTCAAATTACAAAAAACAATTAAATATATACTGAATCAATTGAGCACAACTACAATGGGCCATAAGGCTTTATAAATAATTAAAAGTTTTCTTGCCTAGTATAAAATATTACACGTGGAGCCATCTATGCACAGCAACACGCGCTCGGTTGGTAGATGTCTAGACGTCATTTCTCTCCTGGCGGATAATCAATACAACTAAAACAATTGACTCTTACATAACATATATTTACATTAGTAACTTAGTGTTGTGTACACACATTACTGTCTGAACCCACACTTTTTCAAAGGTTTACTCCTCTTATCTGTTTCAAATTTAGGTTAAGCATTTACAGAACGTGTTTAACGACGGTGGACGTGTAAATGGCTCAAGGGATCGATATTTTACCTCGTCTTTTTAGGAATCCAATGATATATTGCACTATATATATGCCCTATGCCATAAATATTATGCTCGTTATTGGCAACTCTACTGCCGATGTAGCTGAATGTCTATTGCAGAAGGCTGTCACAAAGTGACAAGGATTATAGAGTGGGGGACAGATCAGTGCTCTCCGACATTTGGACACGGTGTCAAGTGGTGAAGTTCAAGTAAAACCAAGTGATATGTCTGGTGAGGAACAGATAAAGACACGGGATACAATAACGATTTAACAGTGCCACAATGGGCCAACGGGAGGATCTTTGAATCATTAAATTTTGAGAACACTGGTAACGAGCTACTAAGCATCGATATTTCCATACTCGGGAAGCAGTTTTAAAGACATTGTAATCCAATAATTTCATCTAGCTTTTTTAAATGTCAAGTTATCAAAATCTGATACCAATTAGGTTTAACACAGTACGTCCTATATTAATAGTCTCCTTGAGGCGTGTTGACCTTCTGTGACGAGCGTTGCATTCGCTTGTTATCTTGGGAGCTACGTGACTGATATGAAAATTTAGACAATTTATTATACAAATATAAATTATCATTACAATCGCTTGACAGAAAGGCATTTTAATTACCTATTCTTTCTTCTTGTAACAATATACAATCACGTTATATATGATTTCTCACGTCTGCCGATGTGTGACAAGTTGTTGTGATTGTATCTGAACAGTGTATATACACTGTCTCGCCGTGTATGTGTGATAGGCTTACGTAAACAACTACGTCGTTACACATTCGCTTTCTCTCTTTGCCATGTAGTAAGTGGTACAGAACAAAACATTAGTTGTTCTCTCATTAGGACATTTCACTGCAGGAAATAGTGGATACGTTTCTTCAGTTGGATTTCAGAGGAGAAGTGGAAACGTGTCTTTGCGAGGCTACAGACCAAGCACTATGCCAGCAACAGTCACATTTCTCGTTCGATAACATTTGACAGAATAGATCATCTTATTCGGCACTTAGAAGTGAAAAAGGGGAGAAGATGAGCAAGGTGTACTTGTACATAAGTCGTCAGAACTAAATGTTCCATGTACAATTACACCTGCTTGTTGAAGACGAGAAAAAACAGGACATGCTTACAAAGAGTTGTAAACAGTCACAAGAGTATACCAAACAGATCGACGTCATACTGATAGTCCAACCGAAAGTACGATATCCAGATTTAAACAAATGTACAAGTGACTTCAATTTTTAGAAAAAGACCTCCTTGAGTTTTTTTCATACAGCACAACTCAAAACCCAAAAGTCAGTTCAATAACCGAAGATGATGTTCAAGGACGCGACTAGAAGATGCTAAAGATAATGGCCGTTCAGGTCGAACACTTAGATGTTATATTTTCTTTTGTCAAAAATTTATTTTAACAACTGTTTATTAAAGTAACAAAATTATATTTTAACATACATTCAAGACAAAATAAACGTATTTCTTACATTTTCTGGGAAGGTGAGAACTTCTCTGTCCACAGAAATGTTGAATGCTCCAAAATTAGAAGACATATTGATAATGAGTCCATATCTTAAGCATACAAAAAGCGTTAACATTTATTCGCTTTAGCTGGTCTCCTTTCTCCAAATCAATTACTTCTTCGTTCGACATTAGCTCTATGTATATTCTAACTACTTTTTGTTTTCACACACTTTGTCACGAGGTCTAACCGAAAGTCTGAAAACTCCGGCATTTATCAGTCCGTGAGCGATGGAAAACTCCGGTGCTCTCTCCTCGGGGCAACACCTGCAGTCTGAAGTGCCCTCCCCCCTCATCAAATCAAGACGGGTGGAAGTAGATACTCCACCTACGCGCGTCAACCCTACAGGGAAGGACTAGCGAATAACCTTGGTGGGGTCGTCTGAGATCTAGCACACCTTCTAGCTCTACAGGCTAGTACCCCGGACTTTTTACGCAACCCTCTGCCCCCCTTCGGAGGAACAGACTGCTCCCACGAGTCCAAACCAATCCGAACAACTGCCATTCAAGGACGGGCTTGGATATTCGACCCGAGGTTTCTCTGGTAGCGTCATAGGTCCGCAGCGCTCGCACCACAGCAGCAGAAGGGGACGCACCACCTCCCCTACGAGGTTTGTTTTCACGCAAAACAGAAATATTACATTTAGGCCATATTTAAAGAAAATAGTGTCTGTCTTACAACCCCTTATAATAATTACGAATTTTCTTCGCTGGTGTAGGATATAACAGGTAGAGCCATTTCTGAATGGCAACACGCAAACGGCTGAAAATTGCTTTAACAAACAGCCTAAATTTTCTTTTAGCAGGCAATCAGTATAATTTTATAGTCATTTTGTACGAATAACTTTCTGAGCGTACTCATCCCTAAATGGTTATCTTACCATACGAACACAACTTTAAGGTGAAAACTTTTACAGAACTAGGTTCCACATCCATTTAATTTTCTCTTCGTGAGGGATACAAATAAAGCAAATAATATAACGAAAACTTTAATACGACAAAATAAGTTGACATAAATTATGTACCATAACTAGTACAGCATTTTGTTAGTAGGACTGTGTATAGCTTATGAATTACTAATTTAATTAATTAGTACACAACTTAATGAGAATGAAGAGAACGTAAGTCAGATATTTCAAGATATACATAGTGCTTGTTATGTAAACATGTTAAACATTTGATAACACAAGAGACAATCTCCAAAAAAATAAAAAGTTGACACAGCTTATACGTAAAAATAGAAGCTTGCAACAGTGAAGCAACAAACACTACATAAATTATAACTATTGGTAGCAAACTTCATTTAATTTGTAAGGAGCTGATGCAAAGTGTCCATCATAAGTTTCGACGACTGGGAGTTCTCAATAAACTGGCCCACAGAGCTTAGTCTATCTCTGATCCTAGTCACTTAAAACGGGAATTACAGCACCTGAGGCTCACTTTCCATCAAAACGGCTACTCCGTTTATGACGTCGAAGCCTCCATCAACAAAGCTAGGAATGGCAAACCTGTAATACAGCAAGCGTCAGATAAGTCTACCACTACAGCCTGCATCCCGTTTACCGGCAATCTATCCGGCAGAAACCGCAGAGTTCTCGACCAATACAACATCAGGACCATCCACAAGCCACCTCGGAAGATTAAACATTTGTTGAGACCAGTGAAAGACAAACTGGACTTCCAAGTTCCGGGAGTGTATCGCAATCCATGTGAATGTGGGACACCGTATACAGGACAAACAAGAAGGACTATCGCTACTAGAATAATCGAACATGAACGGAACATTTGTTTAATGCAACCTGAGAAGTCTGGGCTCGTAGAGCATTGTTTTTATAACGACCATAGAGCCCATTTTCGGGAGACGACGATCTTGGCAAAATGCAGCGGTTACTGGGAGCGGAGAGTTAAGGAGGCTTGGCTATTTCCTCTGAAATGAGCACGCTTAATCCTGATGCTGGATTTCAGTTCAGCTCCTCTTGGAAACCGGCCTTAAAACGGAAATCCGCCGATTTATGTAGCAGAGATCAATACAGCTTGATAACCAAGTTAAGTAGTTATGTTTCCTTTACGCAATTTTCTATACTCACGCCATCTCCTGAGCTGGCATTTAATTTAATGAAAATCGTCTTTTGTTCAGTAATGCGGATTTTGATAGTGTTTTGTCTTTGTTTATAGTTGCGTTATATACAGTGTTTCATCTGTGGTTATAATATTTTATAAATATCCTGATGATGGGAGAGATGTACACTCCCAAAGCGTTGATATCTAATCATCTTTTCACCTGGCTGACTGTCCGAGAAGGAAGTGAGAGGTTCATGGAATTTGAAAGGCAGCATGTGATAACCTACTTTATAAACATTTAACTGTATCTCTCACGTAGAGAAAATGAAATGGATGATCAAAAAATAAACGCTTTTACCATAAACTTGTGTTCGTATGGTGAGGTAAAGCCTTTGGGGAACATTAGGTTCACAAAATTATGTGTACGAAATGGTTATTCAATTATATTGATTGCCTACTAGAAGTTCTGGCTGACGCATTAACAAATGTTCAGGCTTTGGAGTGTTATCCAGAGATGGCCCTACCTGTTGTATTCTACACCAGCGAAGAAAATCCGCAATTATTGTAATCTATGAAGGGATATTGAAATTGTATTCTTTAAGTATGGCCTGGGTTTAATTGTTCTGTATTGTGTGAAAACAAAAGGTAGTTAGAATATATTTAGAGTAAATGTCCAACGAACAAATATTTGACTGTGGGAATTGAGCCCTTCGAATGTGAATATATCTTAACGCTTTTTGCGCCTTTGAAACATGGGACAATTTTCAGTAAAATCCTTAGTTCTGATTATAAGAAAGTAATTCGTTCAAAGTTTTAACACGGCTGTTGCTAACAGATACAATAGAAAACAAAATACCAGATGAACTATTCGAGGACAATTTTCAGTAAAATCCTTAGTTCTGATTATAAGAAAGTAATTCGTTCAAAGTGTTAACACGGCTGTTGCTAACAGATACAATAGAAAACAAAATACCAGATGAACTATTCGAGGACGAGCGATCATGCATGAAGTACAAAACGTTTTGGACAGCACAGGCGATACACTCAGAGATCCAAATACAGTGTTTACTTTGCATTATTCAATTAGATTTATTGAACTCACTGACTACAACCTTCCTTGCCTCACACTTCACTACATGACATCTAACGCACTCCTTTCCTTACAGTGAACACACGCTCGATTTTCTTGTATCGTGAAACTGTTTAATGGTTCACATTTTAAAGTGGAAACCGTGTACAGCCAGGCCATTCACCATATATGCTCTCTCGTAGTTGGTACGATCCAATCTTTTATCACCATGGCGTTCTTCGTGTAGACCTCTTGCCATATGTCCTTCCTTTTTTCTTCCCTTTCCCTAATGACTGTGCCAGCTGTCCAGAGATGATAGCTGCATTTTGATTCTTTAGTCCTCCTCTTGCTAGAATGTATGCTGGTCTGCAGGGCGTGAACTTTGATAGACCTATGACTCTCTTTAAATATCTCGCCTTTCTCTCATCAGGTTCGTTGTGAGATAATACCGTATGGTATTGTGGGCACTATCCTCACCTCAAAGAGTCTCATAGCTGTAGCAAGTGACATCAGGTTTAAATCCCTGATACTGGGGATCCCTTTAATGGCTGCGAGTATTCTCTCCTTGATGTTGTAACGATTTTCCCTATACTTGCAATACCATACCCAGATATTTTAAGGAGCATTTGACTTTGAGCTCCTTTCCATTGCAGTTTCTCATTCCAACGTTCTTCCACCACCTCTGAAAATAACAAATTATGTTTTCTTTTCATTAATTGTTATTTCGTTTAACGATGGCCATGAGGAGAGATGGTTGGCTGCTTCTTGTAGCTGGCCTAGGCTTTCAGATGTGAGTGTCACGTCATCCTCATAGAAGTATATTCCTGTGTTCATTTTCTCTTTTATGACTCTACCTACGTCATATGTCAAAGTGTTGGAAAGCGTGGACATTCTCGGCCTAAACTCAAGCTGTTCTTCGGGAATAAAAGGTACTACTAACCTGCTGACCCTCCTTGTAATAACCCTGGAAAGAACCTTAAATCCCGTCGACTCCACGGTTATACCATTATTCGCGTTTACATCGCTTGTCTGTCCCTTTCCTTTATGTAACAGCTTCATTCTAGACTTTCTCCATGTATCTGGTACGTCTCCCGTCTCCAGGCACTTGTTCAGTAGGGCCTTCCAGATGTAAGTCAGATAGGGTATAGCTTATTTAAGTTGTTCGTTACCAAGTCCATGAGGTCCTGGTGCCCTGTTATTTTTGACTGGATGCATACTTCTCTCTGTTTCTCCTCAGGAAAATAGTGTACAGTTTTCGTGATCATTTTCATATGGGACTAGCCCTGTTTCCTTAGTCTGTAGCACTTGACTTATATGTTCTTGCCTTGTCTACGTCGGTATTTCTTCCTTCACTGTAGCACAACCTGTCGAATCAAACCCTCTTTTTCCGTTTTTTCTGTTCAACTACCGCTCCTTTTATCGAACTCAATATGCCTTCCTCCGCTTTCCAGATCTCTCCACTCCTGACTTTCTTCACTATTTCGTCTAGCTGGCATCTGGTCTCGTCTAACTTTTCAATGTCGAGGTCTTTATGTAGTTTAATGTGGTATTTTGTCGTATTTGATATGTTTCGTGATTATCGGGACATCTGTTTCAACTTATTTCTGGTTTATGAACTGCGCAGCCTCTAACAAGTATGCGGTCTACTGCATTAGCACCGTTCGGGCAAACAGGTCTAATGGTTTCTGTTTGCCAGTTCTAGACCTTCTCTACAAATGTAGTTTAATACTTGTTCAACTTTTCTGCCGATTTTGTTTATAGGACAATTGAAATCTGCAATAACTATCCTTTCCGTCCTTGGGATTTCACTGAGGGCGTCGCTAATGCACTCGATAATGTCTTTCCGAGGAGTAGGGGATCCGTCTCCTTCAGGTGCCGTGCTACGGGCGCTGCGGACAATGAGCACTCGTGGTACCTTTACGTTTCCTGAGGAATCTTGGTCCAAATATTTGAGCCCCACCCGAATGGGGGTTGTTTGGATTGGGTTGGACTCGAGGGGCAGTGTGTTACCGATACTCGTGGGAGATCAGGTACCTCAGGCCAGACTTCGGCCGTCCGAGGGAACAGTGTTGCTTAAGAGGTTCCGGGTACTATTCCTGCTGGATATAGAACAAGGTGTGCTAGATCACCAGGCGGCCCCACCAAGGTTATTCGGTAGTCTTCCCTGCGGGGTTGACGAGCGTAAGAGTCCTATTCACTTCCACCCCTCTAGAGATCGGTGGGGGGCTTTTTAGACTCGAGGTATTATCCCAAGTAAAGCACCCTGGAGCTTTTGCATCACCCCCGGGAGACAGAGGGCGGAGTCTTCGGACCTTCGGGTAGAACTCGTCGTACAATCAAACTGGATAATGTCTGTAGTACTGAGTGGAGCTTGGAAATATACTCCGACTACCACTGCTGCTTTAGTTTGCACCATAACTAAATTTTCTTGTCTCAAAAATATTTTGGTAGGGGCAAGGATGCTTTCAGCAAACATGCCACTCCATCCGAAAGCCTGCCTCTGTCTCCTTGCTCAGCACATGTGTGTATATTATAGAACCCATTAATATTCACGATATCTGTGTCTCTTACGAATGTCCCTGGTACTAGCAAATCTATTGAATAAATCTTCTGTCATCATATTTAGGCCCTCCACGTGCCAGTTCAACACTCTTATGTTATGCCCCGTCTCACCGTGCCATCCCCGTAAATCGCCATGGCCGACAGTACACGTTATCTGGCTAGAAGTTAAAATGTTTAAAACAAGTCTTTGTTGTCCGCATCAGCCACTTACAATTTAGCTTTGAATGCAGCGGAAATGTGTAGAATTAATGGCAATGCATGAGAAGCACTATAATAAGAATTTCAATGGTTTCTTCTTTCTTGCTATGTAATGAAAATTAATGGAATCGACGAAAATTTATAGTAATTCAGAAAAAATTAAAATATGTAAAATTGTGTACTATTGTGTGAAATATGTATTATAGCTCGAAATATGTAAACATTTGTAATTTAAAATCTTGGAATGAGCGTCTTTACAGTTTAATTCTTAGACATTTCAGCTTTCTTTATAATTACATACACAGAACAATGTATAATTACATAAAATCAGGGCTCTAGTAGTCAGTCGTTATAATTGGCGAGGTATACGACAGCAATCAGCCAGGACATTTTAGATGTCGCACGATAGAGTGGACAAATTCCATCAAGTACCTGGGCGTCCAACTTAATAGAGGCCTAACTTTCCGCGGACGCATCAGGGAGCTATCGGCACGGCTACAGGGGGCTATCGCCCCTCTGTACCCAATGCTGGGTTCGGTCTCGATGCCAGTCCGATTAAAGTTACACCTCTTTCGAGCGTTGTTGTACTCTTTTGAAATCTGGGGCATGGCTGAAGATAGCTGACTCGCATACTTTCAGCGTGCACAGAATAGAGGACTCCGATCCATCTATTCTATGGGTCGTTCTTTCCCCGTGAGATTGCTTCACGAAGCTTCTCTTCTCCCATACGTGGAGGACCAAATTACGCGTCGGGCTACAGCACACAGAAGCGCCCTGGTTCGGTATCTAGGAGATACGACGCTAGGAGACGCCGCTTCAGGATTTTCCGTTTACCCCGTATGGCATGTGGACACCCGAGGTAAAACTGGAGTTAATCCGAAGAGCAGCAAACACTGAACTCCGTAATCTTTAATTGAGCTGTTTGGCTTCAAAATTAACCCCATTATTAATCATATAAACACCAGGGTGAAAGAAACAAAATGGTTTGGCATCCTGTACAAAGTCAGAGGGGCAAGAAAAGCTACCTTGAAAAACCCCTCAACAAAATAACCCCACCACATCCTACATCACCAAAATTTTCAACCTGAGTGGGTACGCAGACAAACCTTCTGGCTGTTAACAGCTAATACATATAAAAGAGAAAGCGATAGCAGCCATCAGAGCTCACGGCCGGACCTGTTAGACCTTGAAACAGCTCTTTTCGTATTCAACGTGAAAATAACTGCCGAACTCCTATATGGACTCCAACTGATATAGCAGCATTTAACAGCAACGGATTTAGCAGGTACAGGCAAGTTTCCTTAGGCGTGTCGGTACGTCTAGATTATGAACTAGCAAAAGAGCAGTGCTACATAGAGGATATCAAAGCTAGGCTAGAACCGACATCTACATATCAAGAAGAGAAATAAGAAGAGAGGGAACATACAGCACTGAGGCCATGGACCTCGACAAACTATGAGCTCAGACGCTTGGTGAATGGATGAGCATTAACTGGATTCCGTATAAGATATGTGTGACTAACAGTTTCACGCTCCAAGTGATAGATATGAGTGTGAACTGAGTAACAACGAATGTACTAAGCTGTGCGAAAAGAATGAAATAAATTGTAGATTATAGCGAGGAGAACTATAAGCTTCTCAAAAGTTAAAGCCACTTGGAGTTGTATCGAGTGCAGACTCCGGCCAATCCTGTTTTTGCTGCTTTTAGCAGCGCTGCCGAATGTGGTACACGCATCCCACGCGCCTTAACTGAAAACACTACCTGATTAATTACGCTCGGTTATTAATATTTGAAAATGACAGATGTCGATCTCATAAGAAACAATTTTATTTTCTGATCTTCACTGCACAAAAATCCAAACTTTACAATACTTAGAACGCGAACGATGCACGTTTTATCTTTTTTATGCTTATGGTTACCCACCATCCATTCATTCAACACATATAAGCCTGAAAGACAACATCATTCCTTTCTAACAACATTTGTATCAAGCATAAATAAACAGTGCACGCAGTTTGAGACAGACCGAGTGTATTCAGTTCGTTTTGAGAGCAGGATTTGTTATTTTCTTTAAGAGAACGGTATCGTTAAGTCTCTCTCTTCGAATTTTAGCTGAAATATTGTTAATATTACATAAAATTATTATCATTATATACATATCTTTTCACCAGTATTCGTAACCCCAGTGCTGCGAACATATCCGTCGAAGCAGGGACAAGTGATTCATTCTCAAGGTAGAAGAATTAGAAAATACTGTCGCGGCTACGGGCATTAAATGTTCGGCGCAAATAGAAAACAGGCGGATAGTGTTTAACGGAGATAAACAGCTTCCATACGCAGATAAACATAGCGTCGGAGATAAATGACTTGCCGGCACAGATTCAGTTACGCTTCTGGAATGTCATACAACATGCGATTTTTTTAATATTACAGAAACCTCTGGAATTTATCAATGAGGTATCTAAGGAAGCGACGACTCCCTAAGAGTAGTCGTAAACAAAAGTAAACAGGTGTAGTCAGAAGCTGTTGTTGCGGTCATCGACCTTAGTAATTTGTGTATGTGATGTAATACTGCTACTGTGAGTGTATTTCTACGCAAATAAGGAACATTTAGAATTTCGACAAATTGGAGTTTTAATTGTACGGACCCACAAAGACATAATTGGTGTCAGAAGTGGGATATTACGTCAAGGAGGCTGCATTAGCCCAGATCCTAGAAAAGTTGAAGACGGCAAATAACAACTAGGCCGCGAAGCTGCCAGCGAAAGTGTCCGAGTTAACGAAGACAGAAACGGAAAACAACCTGGTAGTGGAATTGAAAGAAATGAAGACAGCTAACAACAACCTCACCACCGAGCTTAAGGAAATAAACACGGCGAGTGACAACCTCGCTGCGAAGACAGAAGCTGCAAACAACCACTTGGCCATGACAATGACCGCGAAGATGACCAACCGAATAGACTACGGAAATGAAAGCGGCGAATGAGGCCCTCACCGCAGTTGCAGGCGCAGTTGTCTGGCGTAAAGGAGGATGTCACGGTGTTGGGCGAGCGTGTCGAAGACCTGGCGAGCCGCGTTAACGAGCTGGAGGGAAACGTCGACAGAAACACAAAGTCCCTGAACGCCAAGGTGGGGATCATCGTCGGCAGTAGTTTGAAGGATTTAAAGGTTGAAGCGCCGGACGCGACACAACATCTGCGTGCAATGAACCTCATAAATACGACGCCGCGACAAATTTCAAAGTCTTTCGCCGTCGATCCGGCACGGTGGCCAAACACAAGTGGTCACCGGAGGAAGAGGCAGCACAGTAAGTAGCCAGCCGCCAGGGACGGACAGCAAATGTCCTGAACGCGGTCCAGACAGTCGCGGCACCCAGGGTCAAAACCATCCACGCAGCGCTAACGGCAGTACTGAGGATGGAGGTGGCCCAGGTGAGGCTACTCCGACTTCCAGAACAAAGAGTATCCGCTAAAATTGCGACCGAAGACCATTCGAGGGACGCTGGCCAAAATCTAGGGGCCTGTGTTGGGGCTGGACAGCCGGGAAACCTGGAGAGAGACTGCCCACAACAGGAAGAGCAGCGCGCAAAGGAATGAGGGCCGTCATGGTGCAGGGCATGTCGGCGCCATCACCAACATCCCCTCGGGCCGTCAGCCGACGGTTGCATGACAGCCTCATCGCGGAAGGTTGGGTGAGAGCGAAGTCGTGCCGCCTGCTCGTAGACTCTGGGGCAGCCATGAAAGTCATCAGACCTGACGTGGCCAAGGGTATGCCAACGAGGAAGCCGAGCCGACCGTACCAGCTTGTGACGGCATCCGGTGAGACCTTGACTGTGGAGAAGGAGGCCCTGCTAATGTTGACCTTTGGACGGAGTGCCATGGATCTGTGGTGTTCGTCGCGAAGGAGGCTAAGAAGGTGATACTGGAATTGGATGCCCTCAGGAGCCATGAGGTGACGGTCGGCGGCGGCTGGAAGGCTCTGCGGCTCAATGGAGAAGAGGTCATGCTTCAACAACGCGAAGAGTGCCTTAGAATCTGCAGGGTCCTCTTAAAGAAGACTTGGTGGTCCCCGCGAGAAGCGAGGTGGTGATGACGGCGCGACTCGAAGGCCAGCGAACGAAGAACACGATGCTGGAACAGAAGACGCCTGTACACAGACTTTTGTAGCCATAACATTGTTGCGTGCCACGTGGGGGCACCAGTGAGGCTGCTGAACTTGATGGACAACGGTAACGACATCCACGCCGGGACAGAGTTGGGGACGAGCGACCCCGTGGTCAGCATCACAGCGAACGACAAGACACAGGAACCGGTGCTTACGCAATACCTGAGGCCCCGCCTGGAAGGCTTATTGTAAACGGCGGCCTACCACCTGACGGCAGAACAACTGGAGAAGGTTCGACAACTGCTGAGAAGATACCAGCGCGTCTTCATCCAAGGGGACACGTTAACTGCAGAGGTGTTGCTCCAATTAGTGCAGGACCCGTAGGTCCAAAGACCCTGGCCTCTTTCAACCAGTGAGTTACCCAGCTGTGTCAAAAGGGGGCCAGAGACATCCGTGCGACTTTCCATAGGGCAAGAACTAGCGACCAACAAGCCCCCCATCTGTTACTGTGGAATCAACACGGGATGGAAGTGGATACACCACTTACAGAGACTGCTGGCGACCATCTTGATGCTGAACGCGAAGAAGTGCCAGCTCTTCCGCAAGGAAGTGAACTACTTGGATCACATAGCCTCACCAAGCGGAGTGGCCAGAGACCCGGAGAAGACACAGGCCATTAGATATTGGCCTCGGCCAAAGGATAAGCGAGAATTGCGCGGTTTCCTGTTGCTGTGCATTTATTACCGTCTCTTCATAAAGGGGTTCTCGCCATATTCCTCACCAGCCCAACAGAGGATCACCGATCTTACGTGTGGACGGATGATAGTGATGACGCATTCCAGCGGCTGAAGAAGACAGTGTATTGTGCTTCTCTTTTGGGATTTCCACAACCAGGCGGCGCTTTCACTGTGGACACCGACGCCAGCGACCTGTGCATTGGGGTGTCCTATCCCAAGTCCTGGACGTTCACGAGCGGGTGATAGCCTACTACAGCAGGACGCTATCCAAGGCAGAGAGGAACTACTGCGTCACCTGGTGAGAACTACTGGCGGTAGTGACGACATTGGAGCACTTCCCCAAATACCTGTACGGACAGTCATTCCACCTGAGGACAGACCTGGCTAATTATTTTTAGGAACTGGGAAGGCCAGACAGCCCGTTTTGGTACAGAGGCTGCAATAGTACGACTTCACCTCTGAACATCTTAGAGGGAAGTGCCACGGTAACGCTGACGCCAGGTTCCGAAGACCCTGTCTAGAGGAGTGCAGCCTATGCACAAGAGTGAAAGAAAAGGAGCGCTCCGCAGCTGTCAGAGTGGTCACAGCAGCGCTTGCGGATGGCTGAGATGGCGCAGGCCTGAGAATGGAGCAACTGGCGGACGCAGACTTTGCGCAACTCTTGAGAGAGTTGGAGGCAGGGACCAGTCCTATCTGGGAGGACATCGCAGTAAAGAGCGCCACCTACAAGTAGTACTGGGCCCAATGGGACTCACTGAATACAAGAGAGGGTGTGCTGTTCCTGTTACGGGAATCACCCGAAGGGAAGGCGCAGAGAGAACAGTTTGTATTTCCCCGAATTAAGGTCCTGGAAGCCTTGGAGGAAGTGCACGTCGGTAGTTCAGGAGGGTACCCGGTAGCAAACCAGACGATCGACGAACTCCGACAGAGCTACTACTGGCGGAGGCTCCACGCAGTCGCTGAGAGATGGTGCCGTCAATGTCACGTGTGCGCGGAGAATCGCGGGCCTCAAACTAGGAGCCGGGGTCACATACAGCAGTACAACGTCGGAACGCCATTCGAAAGGATCGCTGTCGACATAGCTAGACCATTCCCAGTGTCCGACCGAAGCAACAAGTACCTGATGGTTGTCGTGGACTACTTTACAAAGTGACCGGAGGTGTATGCCCTCCCGCAGCAGGAAGTGAAGACCATCACGGACTGCCTCCTGGAGCAATTATTCTGTCGATTTGGAGGGCCCTAAGAGCTTCACAGCGACCGGGGCATTAATTTTGAGTCCAACGTAATGAAGCAAGTACTAGAAAGACTTGGGGTTAACCAGGTCCGCAAAACACCTCTACATATCCAGTCGGATGGCATGGCTTAAAGGTTTATTGGAACCTTAGAAGAACGCCTGAGGAAGGTGGTGGCCAGTCATCAGCGAGACAGGGACGTCAAGGTGTCACTGTTCTTGCTGGCCTACCGCTCGTCAACACCCGACACCACTGGGATGACACCAGCCAGCTTAATATTCGAGCGACAGTTACGCCTCTTTTGTTACCTGGCCTTTGAGAGCCCCCCGGACGCAAAACGGCCAGCAACTGAGTATTTGGGGAACCTGTTGGACCATCTCCACGATATGCATGAACTGGCCCGTCAGAACATCCAGAAGGCAAGCGACCGCATGAAGACCCGATACGACAGGCAAGCGAACTGCCGAGGGTTCCAGCTGGGTGACCTGATCTGTTTGTACCGTCCTACCCGGTCCAAGGAACGCTGAGCAAATTTTCAACAACCATGGCAAGTGCCATAGCGGGTGGTAAAGAGGATTAAGGACGTGCTCTACCGCATCTAGTAGGTGCCCCTAGGAAAGATGTCGATAGTACACCTGGTTCTTCTGGCCCGCGCGATGGTGCTGTTCGGGACGACCAGCCTTGAGGAGGGAGCAGTGTCGCCAGCCATTGTTGCGATCGGCGCGGCCGGCGTGCGTGAGTAGACAGATAGGGTAGCGTGGATATAAAAGCTGGCGGAAACAGGGAAAGAAAGAGGCAGATAGACGTGTGGAACCTTCCTCTTTCTGGTGTCATCTTGATTGTTACAGAACGTTCCAATAATTTATAGAAAAATGGGAGAAATAATGGAGGTATAAAAGAAACGCGGCCAGATAGTCAGGAGTCAGTCGTAATAGGAGTCGATAATACTGTGCGGGCAGCAGTGAAGTCCTTTGTTTGGGGTCGTGTGGCAGATGACTTTGAATGTTGTACTTATGAATTTTACGTAATACCGTTGGTGCTAAGGGCTGTACAAACTTTCTACGGAAATAAAGAGCAGTTTGAATTTCTGCAAACGTAACTTAATTTTACGAACCCTCAGCGTCACATTGTTAAAGCTTAGCCATCCACATCTTTTTGCAGGCTTCCCTTTTCACACACAATCATTTGTTCGTGTGTTATTTTATATATATTAAGACTCACTGCTTCTATGCCGTGAATGTATTTAAATATAATCCACATGTAAGGAACATAATTTCAGGATGTTGTAACATTTTGCAAATGAAAACGAATCCCTTTTTCCAATATCACATGATACAGGTTAAGCCATCTCTGAACAACAACATGATCTCGCTTGGGATTTTGAACTACCATTTCTCTCTTGATAGACAGTCAAGACCTTTTTGGGTTCGTGAAATTAAAAGTCCAGGTTACAAACACCAAAGATTGCACTTTATTTCCGTAGAAACATACTTCGTAAACAGCAGTTCATAATTACGTCACATACACAATACAAGTTGCATTTTCGTCGACCACAAACAGCTGTTCACAGTTGAACGCGAGTTGAATTAACGACTGACAATTTTGCCGCGCGGGCTCCTTTCTTTTATAGATAACTCTCATTCCGGAATGTTCTCCAACAATCGAGACAGCTAGAAAAAACAATTAGAACCCTCCAGAAATCCGTCTCCTTTACTCCACCGTTTCGGCTAACTTTTAACTACACACTACACCGCCCGTCCCTTTGAACTAGTCACCAGCGCCGCCTCGACCAACGATGGGCTCGCAACTCTCTTCTCTCCTCAAGGCTTGGTATCCCGAACAGCAATATCGTAGCGGACCAGACGAACCAGGTGTACGATCAATATCTTTCCTCGGGGCACCTTCTGGGTGCGGTGGACCACGTCATTAATCCTCTTTATCACCCGGTACGGTCCTTGCCATGGCTGCTGAAGCTTCGGGCGGCGTCATTGGTCCGGGGAGGGCGGTACAAACAGACCAGGGCACCTTGCTGGAACCCTTGGATGTTGGCTTGCCAAATACGCCGGGCCTCTCCAGTGTCGATGCCGTAGAGCACTCGGTCCGTGCGGCCATAGTCGCCACCGCCTTGGCTGAAGACGCGCTGGTATCACCTCAGCAGATGTCGAACATTCTCGAGCTGTTCTGCGGTCAGGTGGTCGGCCGCCCTCTCCACTAAACCTTCCAGCCGGGGCGCCAGGTGTTGCGTCAACACCGGCTCATGGGTCTGGTCGATTGGTCTTACACTAAACACGGAATCGCACGTCCCCGGCTCCGTTCCGCCTTGGTTGTCGTGATCCGTGTCTGTTGGATTGAGTAGCCTCACTGGTACTTTCCCTCGGCACGGCAACAATGTCCTGGCTACACAAAGTCCGTGCACAGTCGCTTCTGGTCCAGCATGAAGTTCCTTGTTCGCTGGCCTTCCAGTCACGCAGTCACCACTATCTCGCTTTTCCCGGGGACAACCACGTTTTCCCTCAGGACGACACTGGAAATTCCCAGCCGTTCTTCTGGTTGCCGGAGTATAGCCTCTTCTCCATTTAGCCGCAGGACCATCCTGCCGACGTCGACCTTCGCCGCGTTGCTCCTGAAGGCTTCTAGTCCCAGTATCACCTCGTCAGTCACCTTTGATACGAACACCCACTGACGCACCACACTCCGTCCCAAGCTCAACTTCAGCAGGGCCTCCTTCTCCACAGGCAAGGGGTCGCCCAATGCCGTCACAAGCTGGTATGGTCGGCTTGGTTTCCTCAATGGAAAACCCCTGGCTACGTTGAGTCTGATGATGGACACCGCTGCCCCAGTGTCTACGAGTACGCGGCACGGCTTCCCTCTCACCCAACCGTCCGCGATGAGGCTGTCATCTATCCATCGGCTGACGACGCGCAGTGTCACTCGAGGGAATGCTGTTGGCGGCGCTGACGGGTTCCTAGCCACGACGGCCTCTTATCGTTTCTCTGGGGCCTCTACCTGGTGTGGGTAGGCTCTCTCAGGGTGTCCCGGCAGTCCACACACCAACACACGCCAACAAGTCTTCATCGGCGTCGCTCGGCTGGACCTCGGTTTCCAGTGTAGCGGATACTTCTTTTTCTAGACGCCGGAGTATCCGTCGCCTTGGCCGGCCGCGCCGTGGCTCAGTGGTTATACCGCTTGGTTGTCACCAAGGCAGCCCGTGTTCCATCTCAGGCGACCGCAAAGTGAGATTTGTGATAGACAACACGGCGCTGGGGCGGGTTTTCTCCGGGATCTCCGGTTTCCCCCGCCATCTCATTCCACCGCCGCTCCATCTTCATCTCATGTATCATCAGAGTCATCGCCTGCGGTGTCGTATGTAGTAAAAGCGGGCGTTAAATACTACACACTCACACATTTCGTCACCTTGGCCGCCTCCATTCTCTATGCTGCCGTTAGCGCCTCGTGGATGGTTTTGTTGTCGCCGAGTATTAGGCGCTGTCGTATCTCGACGTCTGGTACCCCTTCAACGAATGTGTAGGCGGCTTCCCGGGATACGAATTCTTCGGGAGCTCGACCAAAGCTTTGCTGGCCAGCTCCTCAACGGCCAGGGCGAATTCCAGCAGCGTCTCCCCTGGCTGCGTTCTTGACTTCAGTTGGCTGCGGTAGGCCAGGCGTCTCCCACATTTCCTTGGTCATCGCCGGTGTCTGTATCGCTTTCAGGTCTTCCGCGGCCCATTCCTGGAGGCTGGCTATTTGCTGTGCGGCCTCCTCCTCTGGTGACCACTTGTGCTTTGCCACGTGTCGAACTGGTGGCGGAAGACTTCCAATGTGGACGTGCCGTCGTACTTCGGCGGTTTGACGCACACAGATGTTGTGCCACGTGCCGCTGCGTCGGCCTTTAAGCCTTTCATCATTCGGCCGACGATGTCCTCCACCATAGCGTTCAGGGACATATGTTGGTGTCGGCTTTTCCCGCCAGGTCACTCACGTGGCTCGCCAGGTCTTCGATGCGCTCGGCCAGCGCCATGACGTCCTCCTTTACGCCGGCCAAATGCTCCCCAAATTTGGCGGCGAGGGCTTCATTTGCAGCCTTCATTTCAGATAGTTCGGCCTTCATTTCCGTGGTCAATTCGGCCATCCTCGTGGTCATCGTCGCGGTCAAGTTTTTATTTGCTCTCTCCAACTTCTCTTCCATTTTCTCGGCGCTGTTATCGTTAGCCGCCTTCATTTCTTTTAACTCGGCTAAAACGTGTTCCAATGCAGCTACCATGATGATACGTCGTACTCGTGACACCAATTGTGACTATGTGGGTTCATGAAATTAAAACTCCAGGTTACAAACACCAAAGATTGCACTTCATTTCTGTAGAAACACACTTCCTACACAGAAGTCCAGAATTACGTCTCATACACAATACAACTTGCATCTTCATCGACCACAAACAAACAGCTGTTCACGCTCGCGAGTTCAATTAACAACTGACACTTTTGTTGGGGGAGGCTTCCTTGTATATAGGTTACTCACATTCTGGAATGTTTTCCAACAATCGAGACGGCTAGAACAAAGAACTAGAACTCTCGATAAATTCGTCTCCTTCCCCACGCTGTTGCGGCGAGCTTTTATCTACACACTACACCGCCCGTTCCTTTAAACTAGTCACCGGCGCCGCCTCGATCATAAATGGGCTCACGACAATATAATAAAAGATCACCCCCACGTGTAACAAATGCGGTTAATCGTACTATTGTCACGAAATGTTGTCAAAGCGCTGTTCCACGAAGTCTTATTTTTGCATCTGCTACGCAGTGAAGGTAAAGGATTGCGTAGGTATTTGAGCTGTTTGCTGTAAAATTAAACATAATACATTTGATATACATTTGACTACAAGTACTGCACGGCCGTTGGATCTTCTGCTATGACGTTTTGCGCCTTCAAGAGGCGGAGGGGGGAGGTTAGTAGTACCAATATACAGAAATGAAGAATTAAAAACATATTCTCAAAGTTATCTTGAGAATGAAAATATAGGACTATATTATCTTTAAAACATTGAAATCTAACTTGCAATTTCATTATCATGCAAGATATTCATTACAACATCATTCTATTCCAATATTTCGTTCACACCTTTCACGCACACTAACTGCTTCTGTTAGTAGTAAGGCAGTCTGTACATTCGGTGTCATGGTCAGGAAATTAAAAGTGCTAGTGCAAATCAGCATTGGCGCTGCTAGCGTGGCTTCCGAATTGAACACCGTGTTGCCAGGTTAATTCTGTTCGGAGCACGTGGCTTCAGTTGCTCTTGGTGCCTGCGGTGGTGAAGTTTGTTTGCTATTTTGTGCGTGCGTGAATTCGGATTTTTAGTGTCGAAAAGTCCTATTATTGTCAGTATCATAATAAAATGGGTACTGGTCCCTGAAATACGCAAATGCTTGAAGTAATTAAATACGCATGTTGCCTGCTTGAAATTGCCGCTAAAGAACTGGAAACAGCCCGCTTCCCCCTCAGGATAAATGTCAGAGCCTGAATAACTAACAAGTGAACTCTACAAATAACCAACACTAAACTGAAGCTATCACGTGACATGTGTGTCACATTACTCTAAGTATACTCTTCCACAGGACAGAAAGTCTCCGAGTGATGAGACGCAGGAGGGGTGGGGGTGGCGAATATTCCCACAGCCTCCCTGGACAGGTTTATGACACCCCATGTCAGTACAGTTACAGATCATTCAAAAATATTCTGACGGCTTCTGCTTTTGTGAGTGAATCTTCTCAGTTTTAGTGTTCAGAGTGAATAGGGCGCATGGTTTTTTAATGGTTCTGCACCTTGTGTAGCAGGCGTTTTCTGCCACACACATCGCTGTCCTTGTCCCACTGTGTAAGACAGCACATACCTTTGAGGGAGCTTCTCTGCGTTGCTGGACTATAATTACTAGAGGGTCCTGCGTCGTGGTGTAGCGGGCTAAGGCAACTTTGGTCCCTGGCTACGGAAAGCGTGCCTGGGTTCGATCCCCTCCATGGAGTGCGGATTTTAAGTCCCGGATATAACACCGGGGCCCACTCAGCATCGTGAGGAAATTGAGGAGCTTACAAGAGGTTAGGTCCCCGGTCACGAAAACCAACGTTCCGGCTGGGTATGCCGAGATGATAACCACCTCTCCTCCCCGTATGGGTTGCATGATCGGCAACCTCTGCCTTGAGTAACTGTGCGTGAGGCCAGCAGTCGGGTTGGTAGGCCTTGGCCCTCTCTGGGCTCTTGCGCCAGGGATAAAAATAATAAAAAACTCTTAGAGTATTTGTGTAGACCCTTATCTAGTGTATCTCTTTAAATATCTTCTTAGAAAACTGACAAATAAACATCAACAACAAACTTAGGCATGCATTACCGAGCAAGGTATTTTGAATTGGTGGATCGTGACTTCGATCCCAGCCGCACGTACACTTTTAACTTGAGATGTTCAGTTCTCCTTTAACCTTATTTGTGTCAATTCTTGTATTTCTCGTAATTTAAGAGCAATAGCATGGAGCATGTTTGACTCGCTGTTTAATCATTTAACTACCTCACTCTTATATCTGCAACGAAATGTGTAATTAAACATTTTCTGTAAATGCTTATCCTTAATTTGAAACAGATATGCCAATTAAACCCACTGTGCTGTGTGTCCAGAGGTATAGATTAAATGTCAATTACTCTAGTTCTTTGATGTTGGAATCCGTCTACAAATAAACGTAGATATAGAAATTGGTCCTTTGGAAATAAAAAGGAAGTCTTCTAATTATAAAATATGCGACTATAACCAGCGCTTCAGAAGCATTTCCGAAACACTTCATGCAAATTGTTACTGGTTTTCGAAAGCTGTGTTTTTTTATTTAAAAAAAGATCTGCGATGCCGCCTTCCTTAGGATTAATAAATGTACAAAGTGCTTTTGAAACAATTACTCCTTTAAGGCCTTTACGTTAATCCAAGTAAACATAACAAATATTAGACTGCCATGATAATTCCAAAATCACATATGAATTATGTTACAGTATATGTATGTAAAATAACATTATAAAAGCTGCCCTTCTCTTCTATCATATTGGTTAGGGTTAGATAAAACAAATGGCAATGCTGCAGTGTGTCTCACTAACGCTGGTGTACTCGGTCGCGAACGGCTATTGGCTAATTCAAGTTTCGATTCAACTTTCCAAGCTCTAGGTGTTTGGTGTTCTGTGTGTACAAAGAACCTTCTCTAGAATTTTGGAAAAGAAAAGGGTTTTCTGTTTAATGAACTTTGATCAGCAACAAGTAAAAGAGATTACTTCTTCTTGAATAAATTTATGTTATATTGATATTATTATGGATTTGTGCGATATTTGTAACACTGAGATAGACGTTAGATGTGTGTACTAGCTTGTTTTAGACTTAACATTTTCAATTATAGAAATTAGTTAATATTAAATTTTGTTCCATCCACGAAGACTGCAACATGTCTACGACTTACAATCTTTGCATATTTTTAGTTCCTAAGTCTTAAAAGGAAACATATAATCTATAAGTACAGTGTTATTCCTAAATGCCCTTAAGTATCATTATTCACGATTATTGCTGTTGAACATCTCCAACCGAGTAAAAGTTTTCTCCAATATGTTTCAATATATTTTATCCTCGTCAATATTCAACACGGCGATACATGACGTAGAAAAACAGTGAGTTATAAATATGTAGAATACTTACCGATATACGTTATAATGAGTAAACAAATGTCAAGTGGATCGATGAAGACAATGATAACATTCGCTCAAGTAAGTACAATGATCAGACAAAGAGAACATTGTTTACAATGTACCAAGTATCCGACACCGTCATACACGAAAAGTGTTGAACACTAACAAAGGCATTATCAAACTAGCCAATATATGTGAGTCAATCTGGACCGATGTTTAATAATAAATAATCACAGAGAGGCGTAGTTTTAATGTTAATTTAACAGTTAAATGGAGTTTTTAGAAAACCTTTCCTGCGTATTTGTGTGTGTGTGTGTATGTGTGTGTTTTAGGTGGAAAATAACAAATGATAGTCATGTAAAACAGTTATATACCAAGGACGGTACTTCACATCTCCATAAACAAACCTTTACATGAAATAAATTGTAAGAACTTTTGATTTGTTTAAAATATATCTCTAACCACTTTCATAAAATAGAAAATATTTAATATATTTGCATGACATTTAAAATATACTTTCCTACATTAATTAAGTTTGTATAATTTACTTTAGATATAAACCATAAGTACTAATTAAACTCTCGGTACAGTAAAATGGAATTTTTGTTTCAGCCAATAATTTACATAAACTTATTTTATCTCATTAATGTTTTGGACATGCTGTTTGCTTTTTTTTTTTTCATTTACGTCCTGCAAATTTGTCATATTGGACGGTGAGTGAATTGGGTGAAATGATGCTCAAATGAGTCCAGGGTCCATGAAGCCTAGATTTACCCATTCTTTCGTCTTGAAGGATAAGGCAAACCCCCGGGGAAAACCAGGTAAGTCACCCTGACTGAGAGTCGAACTCGGGACCTCTTGAACGTGAGGTAAACACGCTACCCTCTACGCTACTGAGGCGGACTAGTTTAAACTTCTCAATATCGTTTATCTTGGCCCGCTGCGGTAGTGTGGTGGTAGCATGTCTGCCTCACGTTCAAGAGGCCCCGAGTTCGAATATCGGGCATGATGAGTTACGAGAATAAGGTTTTCCCTTAACCTAAAAGACTTATGTCTGGTAACTCTAAGCTCCATGGACTCTGGGCTCATTACATTCATCGTCCGATATGACTTAACGTTGGAAGACGTATATTATAAAAAAAAATCGTTTATCGTAAAATTGCTAATTTCCATTTTTGTACTTCTCAAGATTACATAGGCGTAGCATAGAGTTACAAAATCAGTGTAGTTTGACTTACTTTTTAAACAATTAACTGTATTAATCTTGTAACTAGAGCGAAATATGTTTTGAACTACTTCTGTAAACGTTTATCTTGACTTTGTAGCAGATGAGGGAGTATTTTGACGTATTACGTTAACTTTACGCCAGGAGCTCTTTTAGTTTATACATTGTCCACCAGGGGAGAAATGCCAGTATGAAGTTCCAGGCGAGAGCGTGGTGCTCTCCAGAGATGGTTCTACCTGTTTAATTTTATATCGGAGCAATGAATTGATTTTTATTTACAAAAGATTTATTGCACAATGTAATTATATTTAATACATGTTCGTTGGATTTAATTGGTTTTATTATGTGTAAAAAGCAATAGCTGTGTTTATAGGGACAATGGGTCACACAAATTGTCTTGAAGAGGAAGCCCTCTAAAGGAGTTACACGCTAAAGTTCTTGCTTTCCTTATAGTCTATGTTTTCAAGGGGCAAAATTTCACCCTTTTTCTATGTCTCCATCTAAACTTAACAAAGTCAGCCTACAAACGCCGGCTTGCCAGCACCGACGGGCGGACGAAGTATAAGTTTAAAGTTAATGTAGTTTACTGAAATACTTTGTGTAATTTTGAAGACATATGAAAGATTACAGTGAAAATTTTTACAGATAATCCCGTACTTCAATTATTTATGGCTGTTGTCTTCCGTTCCAAATTACAGGATCATATATACACGGGGAGGTATTGCTACTTTATTCAGCGATTTCCAAAACATTTACTTCCATTTATATGTCGGTATAAAATACGGAACTTAATATACACGGTAGAGTAAATACACCATGTATCGAAACCTATCCTTGGCAGAAATGAGCACAGTATAAACCAATTAGCTAAAATGTTACACAACTGACAGAAATAGCAAGTTATGTTAAAACTTAAAAAGGCCATTATTTTGGATTGTTCAAAGAACTAATGAGAAGAGGATGAGGTTCACGGTTACACTTGTCACTGAAATTGATAGGTTACACTAACTTACATTCACCTTCCCTTTATGCAGAAATACGCCACGCAAACATTTCCTTTATGTCTCTGAGTAAGCACAAATTGCGCTGCTAGTAGTTTCTCCGACGAATACACAACGTTTCCCTTTTACACTGCTTCGACTGTAACACAAGTACGGTGTTCACTGGTGGATTCTCCTAAACAGTGCCTGAAGGCTCATCCCACGGAGTGGGATCGTACTGCACTGCTTGCAAGTCGACGCGCGACTCACGACTGTCAATTGCAGTAACTCAACAACTGCTAGTATCTGTACCGCTTTTTATACCCTGTCGGTCATGGCGAAATTTTGTTCATAATAAAATGCTATCGAATGTCGTTATTTGAACGTTAGAAAGGAGCTGGAATTGTCTGACTCACGTTTTAATTTATCCAACCCTGCCATCCCCTTGTTTCGTCACAAATGAATGACAATTTCGTCTACTCAACATTTTCTAAGGTAGTTATATTACTTTATACCAATTTTGGATAAAAGCACACCGCTTCACTAAATATGGCTCACATTTGTGAACTTGGAATATGGAATTTGCCGAAAATTATGGTATACCTTACAACTTTTTATAACATTGTAACAACACTACACTTCTAGATTTATGATAAGTATAAACTTATACAAATGAGATATTTGTAACAGAATGTATTGAAGTTCAGAGATATGGCTTGCTATTAACACACGTGCAATGGATTTTTGGACGCTCATCTTACAGATACACTTTCAGTAACTCGTAGGCAACCATACCTTACTTGTACTACACGTGGTGTCAGTTTAATGTGCTGAAAAAGACTTCACTCAGATATCTTGTCCGTTAGTATTTTGTATTTCGAGCACATAAATTTCTGTTTAGCGCAGATTAACTGTGTGTTAAGAGGAACCTGCAACACTTTCCTTTTAAATAACCACTAAGACTTGAGACACCAAAAATTACAACAACTGTCCATAACTGCCTAGTGTTTACTCTTCACTGATTGTTAGGTATATTAGTAACTTTATGTGGATATAACCCCTTTATATCATAATTATACGTCAATTCTCACGGTTAAACCTTCAACACATTCTAAGCTAAGCCCTTTCAGTTCTCTTCAGTCTTCATCCTCTGCTGAAAAGCCTACGTCATATCTAGTGGAGTACTCCTAGACGTAGTAATATGTTTATGGTTTTCAACGCCTTCTACGCAAATTGTCTCTATTAGAGCTATCAAAACAAAACATTGAACACTTAAAATAGAGGTACTACCGATACTATGTCCAACGAGAGAATAAAGTATCATATCACTCCGCGTCCGCGAGCGTTCGGAATGATAGTACTGTCACTGCTTCGTTCAGTATAATATTAATATGTATTAATGACATAAATATGCATTTTCAACACAAAAAAGCAATTTATTCAAGGTAACCAATTAATCGCTTCGTTAAGTATAATATTAATGTTCGACATTAAAGGCGCATTTTTGGAACTAAGTATCACGTAAAACACTATTAATATTCATGAAAATTAACTGCTGCTTGCCTCTGTAGCCATGTTATGATGTCAGTTTCTTTAAACATTTTTTGGCATGATGAACTTTTCGGCGAATTGCTGACCTCACAAACCCATCACAGACAACATCCAACACTGATCTGACACGTGGTCTCCTCTTGCCGGGAGTTGAAACTTCACCAAATGTGGCCTTTGATTGGTGCACTATAAATGCTGGAAACCGACACACTGGTGAACTCAAATGCCAACTTCACCACTTCATCGATACCAAGTTCTGGAAAGTTTTCACTGAAGTTGTTAAATATATTCAATACTATTATCTTTTCACCACTTCATAACGCCTTCCATGTTTAACAGTTCCGCTAGTATTCACAACTGCATACGCCTGTCACCTTCAATATGCACGTGCATTATTATTTAGTTTAACTATAAACTAACTTAACTATCTATTAGTATATATCTTTTATAGCTGAAATATGCTAAGTACCTACTTCTTGCCCGCCTCGGTAGCGTAGATGGTAGCATGTCTGCCTCACGTTCAAGAGGTCCCGAGTTCGAATCTCGGTCAGGTTGAGTTACCTGGATAAGGTTCTTTTCCAGAGTTTTCCCTTATGAAAGAAGAATGTTAGATAACTCTAAGCTCCATGTACCCCGGACGCATTGAGCATCATTTCACCCATCTGGAAGCAGTATAAAAGTAAAAATGACAGATTATTTAGCCCTTTAAAGAGAATACAAGTTACCAATTCAGGGCTGTTATAACAAATTATAAAGTATAGTATTTTTAAAATTAATTCAATCTCATTGTTTTGCCAGTAACTCAAATATATATTAAGTATTAGGGTGCTTGGAGCAATCTGATGATACAGAAAGTAAAACAAAGCCGTGTCCTCGAAAACGATATTTGGGTTTGAAGGATGCATATGAATGTCTTCCACCAATATTAGACAATTATATTTCGCCGAAGATATACTTTTGATATCAAATTTATTTTCAACAGACGTTTCTAAAATAGTTTCTTGTGTGTATATGTATGTGTGTGAGTGTGTTTGTGTGTATGGGAGGCTGCCAACTTTACAACAGAAATGCCACTGATTTCAATTCTACAGTAAAACACAAATCATAACAAAAATTGCTCATACCATCGTATACAAACAATTAAAAATCTAACTTTATGTATAACAGTATATAATAGATTAACTCGTGTATTAAAATAGTTTAAAAATATCAGTGAAAGCACAAATATTTGTTGTGTCATAAGCTTAAGCAAATTGTCTGATATACTATTGTCAGTTGACGCAGATTCAACAAACACTGATAATTTGTAATTGCTGCTTGTACATTATGCACATCATAAATTATTATAACTTGTAATTAGATATTATTCGCCAATGGATTTATATTTGCAATTTTTGTTGTAGTCTGGCTTTGTTGTCTGTAGTCTGTAGCGTGTTGTCTTTTGTTGTCTGTAGCCGCTTAGAAGCGCTCGGACATTTTGATATGATCGGTAATTCTGTAGTTTTCTATACTTCATACAGAGAAAACATTCCCGGATAAAATTCTAAAAAAAAACGTAGTCGCAGATCCAGTTTTAATTGAGATAGTCATGAACGTTTGTCATTTTTTACTTTAAGAAATGACTGTATCGTTGAAGATTGATTCATGTCAATAATGTACACAATCACATATCAGTACAATGTCTTAACTCTTGTACGAGTCTGGCCTAGACTTGCCTAGAACCTAAAAGTTCTGTTTCAACTTAGGGAAGATTTAAGTCTTATACCAAATCATTTAATTCTCCATAATGCTTGTTGGTATCTGGGTCTTCAAAGTCTGATCCTGAACTTGATGTAGCCAGTCGGTTATCACTTGTTTCAGACTCGCGTTCTAATGTCCGGGTTTCAGGAGGAACATATCATCACTCTGAGTAACAGGTCTAATATCTGATGGAATGTTTGGATATTAAATTTCCGCTTTGTCTTCCCCCTTTAGCACCTTTATTTTAGTCAAACAAAGATATCAATCATCCACATGTTTCATTGTTTGCTTCCATGCCAACGTAACTCCAAAAGTCAAAGAAACCTTACGTTTATTCTTTAACCACCTCTTAACCGGCACACACAATTTACGTAAACTACATGGGGAGCCCAAATGCGGTTCTGAACACCAAGTTTAAGATTGTAAGCCTTTTCTATCAATAGAGTAATTTTGTATTTGGCTTTATTTTATATACACCGCACACATGACATATAATGGGGTTTATTTATAAACATCCGCGACGTGTTTACTGCTATATTAATATTTCAATAGATTACCAACTAATTATACATTTCAAATTATGTTTTTTTTTTATTTCCTATACACAACAACTCACTAGTAGAACTTACAAATTAGTGATTCTGCTATCGATGAAACTCGTATTCATGTTCAGGTAAATACCAAACAAGGCAGGAAAAGGTTACTAACATACTGAAAGAGTAGAAGTTGAAAAACAAAGAAATGGTTTCCCAATGGAAAATAAAGAAAGGATTTTGCTATGGATCAAAGTAGTAAACATAAGATTAATAGCACAAGATAGTGGCAGTTGAATTATAAACAGATGAGACATTTAAATGCGTTATTATTTATTTACTCTTACTAGACATAAAAAATAGAAAATAAATTGTAGAAGGCAAAATAAATTATAATCACACCATGATCCTTACTAACTAAAGCACTAAAATATTAAAAATAAGTGGCATTATTATCACTATTAGGTCAATCACTACAGCGGAAATTTAACCCTCCTAAGCCAGTGCTAATTAAGAAAACAGGCTTCATTTCTGAAACTCGCCACAAAATATAATGCAATAGAGTTTTTGACTGTTATATAGTACTATTAGTGGGGAATGTTTGTGTAGACGTTTACCCAGTACACTCACTTCAAGAACCTGCTTAGAAAACTAACTAATGAACAACGACAACAAACTACAGAATGTGATCCAGAGCTATGTGATTCTATTTGATTCATCGTGACTTCGATACCAGTGCACGTAAACTCTGAATTTGGATATACAATTTCCCAATAACTTTATTAATGTACATTATTGTGTTTCTCGTAATTTAATTGCAATAGAATGGAGCATGGTTGACCCACTGTTTAAGCGTTTAACTATATCACTCTTGTATCTACAACGAAATCTGTAATTAAACACGTTCTGTAAATGCTTATCCTAAATTTGAAACAGATGTGACAAATAAACCTTTAACAAAGAGTGGGTTCAAACAGTAATATGTGTACACCGCATTAAGTTACTAATATGTATATCTGTTATATAAGAGACAATTGGTTTAGTTGTATTGATTGTCCGCCAGGAGAGGTATAATGGGTGACCCAGCGCGCGTTGCCCACCATAGATGGCTCTACATGTAATAGCTTATACTACGCAAAATTCTATGTAATTATTTATGAAGTGATATGACACAATAAAGTTATGTTCAACTGATACAGCATAGATTTAATTTCTTTTTGCGTTTTGGAAAGAAACTGTAGTGATAGTATATATAAATGCAACTTCGAACGAAGAGATATATTATGTGCGAGAACGGAAATATTCAAAAGTAAGTTTAAGTAAAGCGTTTTCATACTCATAAGATATAGATTTATTATCAGTTGTTGGTGAATTCATTATCAATTATTGGTGTTTACCTTGATAATTGAGTGCGACTATTAACATAAATGCGTCTAAAAGTGTTCACGTTCATTAGAAATGAAAGGTGAATCTGGTGGTTATAAACTGTAGCGTTACATACAAACGCTCATAACCATTTCAAGAGAAGCTCGTTTCCCTAAACATTTTTTTTCTTTTTTGTAATTTACGCGTTCCAACATTAAGTCCTATCGAACGATGAATGAAATGGGTGAAATGATGAGCCCAGAGTCCATAGAGCTTATTTACCCGATATTCTTCTTTCAGGATAAGGGAAAAAATTATCTAGATAACTCACCCTGACGAAGATTCGAACTCGGTACCTCTTGAACGTGAGGCAGACATGCTACTACTACGCTACCGAGGTGGACCCCCTAAACTATGTTTTTATAGTTTACTGATGACTATTAAAATCTGTGATATTACTTTCAAGTCTTCACGTTAGTTCAGATAAACATGACAAACAGCACACTGTCTTCAGCTTCCAATATTACTTGGCCATTATTTTACATTATATGACATCTAATATAAATTTTAAAAGCTACACTTCCCTTAACTTCTATCATTCTGGTGAGGGCTACATAGAGAAAATGGCAATTATTTTATCTGCTGCAGGATACCTAGGAGCGCTAGTGTACTGGGTCGCGAAAGGCGATTGGTTAATTCAAGTTATGACACAAGTTCTCAATTTGTAACTATTTGATTTTCTGTAAGTACAAAGAACCATTTTGATCTCTGATGGACCTTCATTAGAAGCAACTCAAAGGGTTTTAATTTCCTCTTGTATATTGTGACTTTGTGGGTTCGTGAAACTAAATGTCCGAGTTACAAACACAAAAAATTGCTTTCTATTTCCGTAGAAACACACTTTGATTAACCTGACAGTCCAGAATTACGCCATATACACAATAAAACTTGCAAGGTCATCGACCACAAAGAAAGTCCACATTTACAGCTGTTCACGCACATGCGTCCAATTACCGACTGACCCCCAGTGGCGGGCTGCGGCTCCTTTAATAGCTTACTCATTATTCCGGAATGTTCTCAAACAATCAAAACGGCGCCAGAAGAAAGAGGAAATCTCCAGAAATCCGTCTCCTTCCCCCCACCCTTTGGCAAACTTTTATCTACGCACTGCACTGTCCGCCTCTTTGGCTCGTCCCTCGCGCCTCCTCGTCTCAAAAATGGTTTCGCGACTCTGGTACCTCCTCAAGGCTAGTCGTCCCAAAGAGCACCATCTTTGGAGACCAGACGATCCAGGTGTACCACCAACATTTTACCTCGGGCCCACTTCTGAATGCGGTAGACCACGTCGTTAATCCTCTTTACCATACGGTTCGGTCCTTGCCATGGTTGCTGAATTTTCGGGCAGCGTCCCTTGATTCGGGTAGGGCGGTACAACCAGAACAAGTCACCTTGCTGGATTCTTCGGCTGTTGGCTTGCCTGTCGTATCGGATCTTCATGCGGTCACTCACCATCTGGATGTTCTGACGGGGCATCTCCTGCATGTCGTGGAAACGGTCCACCAAGTTCTCCAGTTACTTGGTTGCTGGCTTTTTCGCATCCGGGCTGCTTAGAGCCGGATCACAAGGGACTCGTAACTCTCGGCCGAACATTAAGCAGGCCGCTGTCATCCCAGTGCTGTCGTTTGGTAACGAGCGTTAGGCCAGCAAGAACAGTGACACATTGACGTGCGAGTCTCGGTTCTCAAATGTTCTTCCAGGGTCTTGATGTACCTCTCGACCATACCCTTCGACTGGGGGTCTAGGGCTGTTGTGCGGTTCTTGTTCACACCAAGTCTTTCCAGTGTCGCGCTCATTAGGTTACACTCAAAACTGGTGCTGATCACTGTGGAGCTCTCATGCCACCCCAAAACGGCGGAACAGTTATTCCACAAGGCAGCCTGGTTCGGTATGGCCTACACCGCCAGCCACTTGGTGAAATAGTCCACGGCCACAATTAGGTACCTTTTGCCTCAGTCGGACACTGGGAATGGTCCAGCTATGTCGGCAGCGATGCCTTAGAAAGGCGCTCCGACGTTGAACTGCTGCATGCGACCATGGTTCCTAGTCTGAGGACCGCGGATCGCCGCGCACACGTGACATTTACGGCACCATCTCTCAGCATCTGCTCGGAGCCTGAGCCAGTAGCAGCGCTGCCGGTGTTTGCTGATCTTTCGGTTTGCTCCAGGTGTCCTCCTAAATTACAGTCGTGCACTTCCTCCAAGACTTCCGGGCTCTTAATCATGGGCAGTACCAACTGCTCCCTCTGGGTCTCCCCATAGGGTGATTCCCATACATGAAAAAGCACACGCTCTTTCTGTTCAACGATTCCCATCGGGCCCAGTGCGAATTCTACCCAGCGCTTCTGGGTACGATGTCCTTCCAGGTTGCTCTGGTCCCTGCCTCCACTTCCCTCAAAAGTGGTCCCTGGTCGGCGTCCCACAACTGCTCCCTCCTCAGGCCTACGCTATCCCAGCCGTCCGCAGGCACTGCCGTGACCACTCTGAAAGCTGCGGCACGCACCTGTTCTTCCACTTTTGTGAATTGAGCGCACTGTTCTTGACAGGGCTTTCGGGACATAGCGTCTGCGTTGCCGTGGCACCTCCCTCTACGGTGTTCAGAGGTGAAGTCGCACTCCTGCAGCCCCTGGATCCACCGTGCTCTCTGGCCTTCCAGGTTCCTAAAGCTCAATAGCCAGGTGAGGACGCAGATTCAGTCCTCAGATGGAATGGCTGACCGTACAGGTACTTGTGGAAGTGCTCCAAGGTCTTTTGTACCGCCAATAGTTCTCACCGGGTAACGCAGTATTCCTTTTCTGTCTTGGAGAGCGTGTTGCTGTAGTAAGCTATCATCAGCTCGTGGCCGTCCTGCATTTGGGATAAGATGCCTCTAATGTAATGGTCGCTGGCGTCGGTGTTCACAATGAAGGCACCGTCTGGTTGTGGGAATCCCAAAATTAGAGCACTACAAAGTGCTGTGTGTGCGTGTGTGTATGAATGTATACATGTGTGTGTGTCTGTGTGTGTGTGTGTGTGTGTGTGTGTGTGTGTGTGTGTGTGTGTGTGTGTGTGTGTGTAACAGAAATTTCACTGATTTGACTTCTAGAGTAATATACAAATCATAACAAAAGTTGTTCATACCATCATATACAAAGAATGAGAAATCTAATTTTATGTAGAACACTATATAATAGATTAACTCATGTACTAAAAACAGTCTAAAAATATCATAAAAGCACAAATGGTTTTCGTGTCATAAGCTTGAGCAAAATGTCATATATACTATTGTCAGTTGACGCAGATTTAGCAAACACTGATAATTTTTAATCGGAGCTTGTATATTATGCACATCATAAACTATTATAACCTGTAATTGGATATTACTCGCCATTGGCTTTTTATTTGCAATATTTGTTGTGGTCTGCTGTTAGAGTACTTAAAATAGAGAGTGACACATGAACGCTTTTGTTATTTAAGTGGGAGAACATTAAGTATTTGTGTTATTTGTTATGGTAATAACTGTATCAGAATATTTACTTAACGCAGTTGAAATATAACATATAGATAGAATAGAAAAGAAGTAAAGCAGTAATGTTTATTTTCACTTTGGAATCATAATATTCAAGAAGGTTGATCTCAAACCAAATAACTGTTTTAATAGATCCAAAGATTCAGACAATCCTTTCTGATCAGAATATCGGACCTAGCTTCTTTTTTGTAATTTTAAATTATTTTGAATAAAATACATAAACGTTCTTTCCTTCAACGTAAGCAGTTAAAATATTCTATTAGTGTGCAACAAAGCCAAAATAAAGTAAATAAATATATATGTTGTATATATATATGCCGACAATGCCGCTCTAGTAATACAGTCAGCTCAACCGCGAATTATACATCAACGCTCCAAAAGGCCTTAAATACACTAGAACCGTGGTTCTCCAAGTGGAGAATTAAAGTAAATGCACGAAAAACGCAAGCTGTAATCTCCACGAAAAGACTCCTGCATAGGAAAAACAAGCGTGCCCTCCAACCGCTAATATATCAAGGCGAAGGTATCGACTGGAAGGACCAAGTAACCTATTTAGGTCTTGTAATGGAGCAGGGACTCACCTGGGGCAAACACATTACTATGATCAGAGCCAAGGCCAATGGCAGCTGAACAAATTATTTCCAATGTTTAATATAAACAGCCAACTTAAAGTATATATGGGCCTTACCCTATATAAGACACTGATAAGGCCAATTGTCACGTAGCAGCCGCTGTGTGGGGATACGCTGCAAAAACTCACTTAAACAAATTACAAACGCTACAAAACCGAATAATCAAAATAATTGCAAAGCAACCGCCGGTAGCCCCGGCCAATCTGTTGCACGACGAATTAAAACTACACGCAACTGAAGAATTTATCAAAAACTCGGCTTCAACGTATATAAGCGCAAAAATAAAAACACTAACGCAGTAATACAGCAACTAGGCGCTTACGAAACCGAATACAATAAACATAAAAGACCGCTGTCCGTATTTGATAGGATCATAGGCATGGGAGACCCAGAAATAGACATCCAAAATTACCTAACACTCTCTTAGGACTTTGATAGAAGAAGTAAGATTACCCAGGACTATACACTACACCCTGACATTTGGCAGTCCACAAAGTCCTTGCTCTCAGTCAAGGCGGTTATGGCGGGGAGGCATCACCCTCCCCCCACACTTACACGACATATCGCTATGAACAATAGTTATGCTCAATCTAATGCGAACAATTTCAACTTGGAATTAAACTAATACCAGACGCAGCTTACGCGCCGTACTAACAATCATAGATATGTACACACTAATGTTACTTGTAACGATAAAGCATGACTAACGCTATCCTAGCGCCCACCACTAGCATTAATGACACGTCCTACACGCTTAAGGGTGGACAGACCATTATCTAAGAACTAAAAGTACTATAACTTACACATATCTACCTCCGCGATCATTGAGGATGCAACCACTACGTCAGTACGGTGTTTTCTATTGGAAACGCCACTACAACCCACTACATCCCTCATCATGTATCCGCGAGGGCATAATCAGGGCTTTGGCCATGCTTATGTCCTAGCACCCAACCTCACCTCCGTTAGGCCATACGGCCAACCGGTACAGCCTCTCCATGAATCCGCAGGTGCTTATAGCGGTACTGCTGGAATTCCTCTCCTGACTATATTCCTGTGGAGGTTTTTTAGTGGGTAGTACCTTCGGGTGAAGCTCACACTCCCGGCTGCACCATCCCAGTACAGACGGGGTTAGTGCATAAATGGATTTTTCCTCCACTTGGAAAAGGAAAAAAAGAAAAAAAGCCTTGGACCCTGTGAGGTTGCATTTCTGAGGAGGCTTTCAGGATCCTTTATGTTTGGTAGTACCACTTTAATAGTGGGTGAACATGAAAGTATTCCTAAATAAATATATCTGTTGGCCCTTTCTTTCATAAATTATGGATTTAGTTTAAATTATCTGAGATAGTCTTCAAACTTCAATCCGACTATAAACATAAAGACGCCCAAAACTTTTTTCTAATATTTAATCAAGCCACTTAAAAAAGAAACGACCCATAAGCCACGCTAACAATGCTGTTGAGCAAAAATTGTCAACTTTATCACAACATCTTTTACCTTTACTATTTTATACATATGCCACAGTCCTCGTATAGACCAATCAAGTACTAGGATTCGTCATACACCGACTCATCGCTGATCTCTAAATCGACAATTATACATCATCCACAAGTATCGGTCAGCAATTATCACATTTTCCTTTATTGTTGGGTATAGCAATCACACAAGCAGTGAACACAAGCGTGTGATTCAAACCGTAACAGAGCAATTGAGACATTTGGCCAGACGACAGGAAATAAATGTTTTAATTCAGCAAACAAGCCAAGGAATACCAAAATTAATAAGAAATAGGTTTGGAAACAGCTTGAGCAATTTTTGTAGCCAAATGTCACGTGCTAGATAAGGATCGCAAATATTTTAATAGATTGCAGTTTTTTGTTTGAAAATAGAAGTTATGGTACTTTATTATTTCCTTATAATCAACCAGCGCCACCTGACGGCTTTATGACCAAAGTTGCTTTCACCAGTGATAACCTGTGCACGGCCTGTAAGAACTATCAATTTGTATGCCATGACTTGAGGTAAATTTTCATTCATGTAGGGCTATGTGATTTAGGGAATGAAATAATTTGATTTATTGCTCTTAATAATTTTTGTTATTCGTGAAATAATCTCTACAAATGCAGCTCGTGGGTCTGAATTGCCTAGATAAATTCAAAACCACTCGTCATATTAACTGTGACAGATTTTATTGTAACTGACTGATAACCGACGTTGCACGAGTAATCAATTGTGCAGTGTCCTAGACTGCTTGGAAATCTTTGTCTCTTCAGCTCTTATCGCTAGCAAAGTCCCGGTCACAACTACAGACCACTTTTGACTTACAGAATTCAGTCTTATCCTTATTTCCAATCACAAACTTACCAATACACTGTAGGATAAGGTAACTGGTAAATCAGAAACGTTTACCACATATTCAAGTCTGTTTTATCAGTAACTCAAACGTTTGTTCAAGGAACACAAAACAAGTTAGTGATGTAGAAAGTCTGAAGTTGTACTTGTATATGACAATCTTTGGGAAAAAGTATAGTTTTTATATAAATTTAAACGCGAAATAAGGTTTTTAAAAAGTTCTGTTCTTGACAGGGTTTTCGGGACATGGCGTCTGCGTTGCCGTGGCACTTTCCTCTACGGTGTTCAGAGGTGAAGTCGTACTCCTGCAGCCCCTGGACCCACCGGTCTGGATGGCCTTCCAGGTACCTAAAGCTCAATAGCCAGGTGAGGGCGCAGTTTCAGTCCTCAGATGGAATGGCTGACCGTAGAAGTACTTGCGAAGGTGCTCCAAGTTCTTTGGTACCGCCAGGAGTTCTCGCCGGCTAACGCAGTACTCCTTCTCAGCCTTGGTGAGCGTGTTGTTGTAGTAAGCTATCATCCGCTCGTGGCCGTCCTGCACTTGGGACAAGATGCTTCCAATGCAACGGTCACTGGCGCCGTTGTCCAAAATGAAGGCACCGTCTGTTTGTGGGAATCCTAAAATAGGAGCACTAGAAAGTGCTGTGTGTGGGTGTGTGTGTGTTTGCGTGTGTGTATGCATGTATACATGTGCGTATGTGTGTGTGTGTGTGCGCGCGCGCGCGCGGGTGCGCCAAATTTATAACAGAAATTTTACTGATTTTACTTCTACAGTAATATACAAATCATAACAGAAATTGTTCATACCATCATATACAAAGAATGAAAAATCTAATTTTATATAGAACACTATATAATAGATTAACTCATGTATTAAAAACAGTTTAAAAATATGCCCAAATGGTTTTTGTGTCATAAGCTTGAGCAAAATGTCTGATATACTATTTACAGTTGACGCAGATTTAGCAAACACTGATAATTTTTAATTGGAGCTTTTATTTTATGCACATCATAAATTATTATGACTTGTAAATAAATATTACTCGCCATTGGCTTTTTATTTGCAATATTTGTTATAGACTGCTGTCAGAGTACTTAAAATAGAGAGTGACGCATTAACGCTTTTCTTATTTAAGTGGGAGAACATTAAGTGTTTTAGTGTTATTTGTTATGGTAATAAATGTATCAGAATATTTACTTAACGCAGTTGAAATATAACATATAGGTAGAATAGAAAAGAAGTAAAGCAGAAATGTTTATTTTCACTTTGGAATCATAATTTTCAAGAACGTTGATCTCAAACCAAATAACTGTTGTAATAGTTCTAAAGATTAAGACAATCCTTTTTGATCAGTGTAACGGACCTAGCTTCTTTTTTGTAACTTTAAATTATTTTGAATAAAATACATAAATGTTCTTTCCTTCAACGTAAGCAGTTTAGAATACTCTATTAATGTGTAGCAAAGCCAAAATAAAATATATAAGTATGTTGTAGAACCGTTTCTGTAGACCTTTGTATTGACCTTGTAGCAGATAGTAAAATAACATCTGTGGACAAATGGTTTAATCAAGTATTGTCACTATATTACATTAAGTACATGTGTTACACGCCAGACATGTATACATTTAACACAAGGACAGAACATTTAGTCCATTGTTCCAAGAGACAACGTGATACCCTCCAGAGATGGCTTTACCTGTATCATCTTATATCTGGGAAAAGCATTGGTATTTATTTACACAGTGATATAAAGTCATTGAAATTATATTACAATTAGCTTATGCTCAATAATCCTTTAACTTGTGACCACAAATATTAGCTAAGTTATATACAGAGTCAATAGTATGCCACAAATGATTGTCTGCCTGCCTCGGTAGCGTGGTGGTAGCATGTCTGCCTCACGTTTGAGTGGTCGCGAGATCGAATCTAGGTCAGGGTGAGTTAACTGGATAAGCTTTTTGCGGGGCTTTACCTTATCTTGAACGACGAATGTTGTCTAACTCTAAAGCTCTATGGACCCCGGCCTCATTTGAGCATCATTTCACCCATTCCATTCATCGTCCAATATGACTTAACGTTGGAGGACGTAAATTACGAAAAGCAATGATTGTATCTGCGAAGGGTAGTCTTTTATATGTGTTACATCTTAACGAATTTTGTGGATTTCCCTGATTCGGCTGTAGCCCTAATTAGGTATTACCCCTCCGGTCGGCGCTTTCGCACCACGGTAGAAGACGCAGTATCCAGCGTTAAGCCAATCAAAGCAGGCGTACCTCAAGGAAGTCTGCTGGGATCTACACTATTCAACTTATACATAAATGCATAAATGACATGCCCGTACCAGTATGAACGAACACACACACACACACAAACACACACACATTATATATATATATATATATATATATATATATATATATATATATATATATATATATATATATATATATATATATATATATATGCCGACGACACCGCTCTAGTAACACAGTCAACTCAACCGCGAATTATACATGAACGTCTCCAAAACGCCTTAAATACACTAGAACCTTGGTTCTCCAAGTGGGGAATTAAAGTAAATGCACGAAAAAGGCAAGCCATAATTTTCACGAAAAGTCTCCTGTATAGGAAACACAAGCGTGCCCTTTAGCCGCTAATATCTCAAGGCGAAGGAATCGACTGGACGGACCAAGTGACCTATTTAGGTCTTGTAATGGACCAGGGACTCTCTTAGGTCAAACACATTACTACGATCAGAGACTAGGCCAATGGCCACCTAATTAAATTATTTCTAATATTTAATATAAACAGCCAACTTAAATTACATATGGGCCTTATCCTATATAAGACACTGCTAAAGCCTATTATCACGTATGAAGCCCCCGTTTGGGGATATGCTGCAAAAACTCACTTACACAAGTTACAAACGCTAGAAAACCGAATAATCAGAATAATTGCAAAGCAACCGCCGGTAGCACCGGCCAATCTATTGCACAACGAATTAAAACTACACTCAACTGAGGAATTTATCAAAAATTCAGCTTCAACGTATATAAGCGCAATGATAAAAACACGAGCGCACTAATGCAGCAACTAGGCGCTTACGAAACCGAATACAATAAACATAAAAGACCGCTGTCCATATTTGATAGGACCTTAGGGATGGGAGACCCAGAAATAGACATCCAAGGGTGTCTAAACACTCTCGCAACACTTCCATAGAAGATGTAAGATTACCCATGACAATACACCACACCCTGTCATTTGGCAGTCCACAAAGTCCTTGCTCGCAGTCAGGGCGGCTATGGCGGGGAGTCAACCCCCTCCCTCACACTTACACGACATATCGCTATAAGTAATGGTTATAATTAATCTAATACGAACAAATTCAACTTAGAATTAACCTAAAACTATACGCAGCTTACGCGCCGTACTAACAATCATAGATATGTACACACTAATGTTACTTGTAACGATAATGCATGACTAACGCTATCCTAGCGCCCACCACTAGCATTAATGACACGTTCTACCCGCTTAAGGGTGGACAGATCACTAACTAAGAACTGAAAGTACTATAACTTACACATGACTACCTGCTCTATCATTGAGGATGCTACCACTACGTTAGGACGGCGTTTCTTATTGGAAAGGACACTACAACCCACTACATCCCTCACCATGAATCTTCGAGGGCATATTCAGGGCTTTGGTCATGCTTGTGTCCTAGCACCCAACCTCACCTCGGTTAGCCCATACGGCCAACCGGTACAGGCTCTCTATGAATCCGCAGGTACTTATAGCGGTACTGCTGGAATTCCTCTCCTGACTACTCTCCAGTGCAGGTTTTTAGTGGATAGTACTGTCACCCGAGCGTTGGAACACCCTATAGAGTGGGCAAGCAGGAGACGGTCGGCATTCGCCTCACCACCTCGTTTGTCTTATAGCGTTAAGGAGGGATGACTGGGACAAAAAAACGTCACTGCGCCGTGTCTTTCTGTTCCACCTGTGTTCTCGAACTTACGGGATATTTCATCTAATCGAGAACCTTCGAGATCGGCAAGTGGACCCTATATAAGCAACACGCCGTGCAAGAGGAGTCAGTCAGTGCTTGACGAGCTAGTGTGAACGGACGAGAAGACTGCGTGCGTCGGAGGAGGTTACGTAATCGCGAGTGCAAGTGGAACTTTAACGGACGAACTGGTGAATCGTAATTGTGTGCATTACGTAATTCTGTGTAATTGGCAAGTGTTTAACTGTAAGTCGGTGGAACTAAAGAGCATTTTTGAGTGGTGAAATTAGACTTTTCATTTCACGAGCCCACAAAGTCACAACTGGTGCCAGAAGTGGGATATAACACAATGGAGGCAGCATTAGAAAAGATTTTAGCGGAACTGAAACAAATGAAGACGGCCAACGACAACATCACCGGGAAGATGGAAGAAATGAAGGCCGAATTAACAGCGAAGACGGAAACGGCAAACAACAACTTGGCCACGACAATGACCGCAAAGATGGCCGAACTGACCACGGAAGTGAAGTTGGCGAACGAGGCTCTCGCCGCCAAATTTGAGGAACAGTTGGCCGGCGTGAGGGATGACGTCACGAATCTGGGCAAGCGGATGGGTCAAGTAGACGACCGCCTTAATGATTTAGTGGAAAAGGCCGACAATAACGCCAAGACCCTGAACGCCGTGGTGGAAGATGTCGAAGAGCTTGCGAACCGCGTAAACAACCTGGAGGGAAAGGCCGACAGCAGCGTCAAGTCCCTGAACGCCATGGTGGGGGACGTCGTCGGCAGGAAGCTGAAGGATTTGAAGGCCGACGCGACGGGATGCGACACAACATCTGGTGCGTCAAACCTCCCAAGTATGACGGCATGTAAACGTTTGAAGTCTTCCGCCGCCAGTTCGACACAGTGGCCTGGCACAACAGATGGTCACCGGAGGAGGAGGCCACACAGTTAATAGCCAGCCTCCAGGGACGGGCCACGGAAAGCCTAAACACGGTGCAGACAACGGCGGCGACCAAGGACATCTGGGAGGCCCTGGAGAATCGCTTCGATAACCACCGCTTAGCCGCAGCATGGCGCAGCCAGCTAAAGGCAAGGACACAGCAGCCGGGGGAGACGCTGCAGGAGTTCGCCATAGCGATCGAGCAGCTGGCTAGCAAGGCTTTGGTTGACCTGCCACTGGAGTTCGTATCCCGGGAAGCCGCCTACAATTTTGTCGACGGGGTACGGGACACGGAGATTCGTCAGCGGCTAATGCTCGGCTAATATAAAACCATCCACGAGGCGCTGACAGCGGCATTAGGGATGGAGGCAGCCAAAGTTACAGCTATCCCGACGTCGAGAACGAGAAGAGTCCGCTACGCCGGAGACAGAAGACCAGCCGAAGGACGCCGGCGAACACCTAGTTGCCTGTGTTGGGGGTGTGGACTGCCCAGTCACCTGCAGAGAGACTTCCCACACCAGGAAGAGCAGCTGGAAGTACGAGTAAGGCCCGGCTTGGAGAGGGGCACGTCGGCGCCATTACCACCATCCCCTCGAGTGACACTGCGCGCCGTCAGCCGGCGTATGGATGACAGCCTCATCGCGGGCGGTTGGATGAGAGGGAAGCCGTGCCGCGTGCTGGTGGACACTGGGGCAGCCGTGACCATCATCAGACCTGACGTGGCGAAGGTTTTGCCGACGAGGAAGCCAAGCCGACCATACGAGCTTGTCACGGCATCGGGCGACACCTTGCCTGTGGAGAAGGAGGCCCTGCTGTAGATGAGCTTGGGGCGGAGTGCCGTGCGTCTGTGGGTGTTCGTCGCGAAGGTGGCTGAGGAGGTGATTCTGGGACTGGATGCCCTCAGGAGGCACGAGGTGACGGTTGACGTCGGCAGGTTATACTCCGTGAGCCCGAAGAGCGCCTTGGAGTCTGCAGGGTCGTCTTGAACGAAGAGGTGGTTGTTCCCGAGAGGAGCGAGGTGATGGTTACGGCGCGACCAGAAGGCCAGAGAGCAGGTTAGGGTCCGAGGCTGCAGGAGTATGACTTCACCTCGAAACATCGTAGAGGGAAGAGCCACGGTAACGCTGACGCCATGTACCAAGCACCCTGTCCAGGAGAGTGCGGCCAGTGCACAAGAGTGGAGGAGAAAGAGCGTGCCGCAGCAGTCCGAGTAGTCACGGCAGTGCCTACGGATGGCTGGAATAGCGCAGGCCTGAGGAAGGAGCAGCTGGCGGACGTAAACTTGGGGCCACTTTTGAGGGAAGTGGAGTCAGGGACGAGACCAACCTGGGAGGATATCGTACCGAGGAGCGCCACCTACAAGTCGTACTGGGCCCAATTGGATTCGTTGAAGACCAGAGAGAGCGTGCTGTTCCGGGTGTGGGAATCACATGATGGAAAGACGCAGAGAGAACAGTTGGTACTTCCCCGGAGTATGGTACCGGAAGTCTTGGAAGAAGTGCACGCCGGTACTTCAGGTGGACATCTGGGAGCGAACCGAACGGTTGACAAACTACGGCAGCCTTACTACTGGCTGAGGCTCCGAGCAGATGCTGAGAGATGGTGCCGTCAGTGTCACGTGTGCGCGGCGAGTCGCGGCCCCCAGACTAGGAGCCGGGGTCGCATACAGCAGTACAACGTCGGAGCGCCATTCGACTGGATCGCCGTTGACATTGCTGGACCGTTCCCAGTTTCCGACCGAGGCAAAAAGTACCTAATGGTGGTCGTGGACTACTTCACCAAGTGGCCGGAGGTTATGCCATCCCAAACCAAGAGGCAAAGACAATCACAGACTGCCTCCTGGAGCAAGTGTTCTGTCGATTTGGGGTGCCGTTAGAGCTACACAGTAACCAGGGTACCAACTTTGAGTCCAACATAATGAAGGAGGCACTACAAAGGCTTGGGGTGAACAAGACTCGCACTGCGCCTCTACATCCCCAATCGGATGGCATGGTCGAAAGGTACATCAAGACCTTAGAGGAACACCTGAGGAAGGTCGTTGGCAGCCATCAGCGAGACTGGGACGTCAAGGTGCCACTGTTCTTGCTGGCCTACCGCTCGTCTACACACAACACAACTGGGATGACGCCAGCCAGCTTAATGTTCGGCCGAGAGTTAGGCCTAACTCGTGACCTGGCTTTTGGAAGCCCTCCGGAAGCGAAACAGCCAGCGACCGAGTATGTGTAGAACTTGGTGGACCATCTCCACGGCATGCTTGAGATGGCTCGCCAGAACATCCAGAAGGCGAGCGACCGCATGAAGACCAGGTATGTCAGGCAAACCAACAGTCAAGGGTTCCAGCAAGGTGACCTGGTCTGGTTGTACCGTCCTACCCGGACCAAGGGACGCTGTCCAAAGCTCCAGCAGCAATGGCAAGGACCGTACCGGGTGGTGAAGAGGATTAACGACGTGGTCTACCGCATACAGAAGGTTCCCCGAGGGAAGATGTTGGTGGTACACCTGGATCGCCTGGCACGCTACGATGGTGCTGTTCGGGACGACCAGCTTTGAGGAGGGAGCAGTGTCACCCGAGCGTTGGAACACCCTATAGAGTGGGCAAGCAAGAGACGGTCGGCGTTCGCCCCGCCCCCTCGTTTGTCTTATAGCGTTAAGGAGGGGTGGCTGGGACAAAAAAACATCACTGCGCCGTCTCTTTCTGTTCCACCTGTGTTCTCGAACTTACGGGATATTTCATCTAATCGAGAACCTTCCAGATCGGCAAGCGGACCCTATATAAGCAACACGTCGTGCAAGAGGAGTCAGTCAGTGCTTGACGAGCTAGTGTGAACGAACGAGAAGACTGCGTGCGTCGGAGGAGGTTACGTAATCGCGAGTGAAAGTGGAACTTTAACGGACGAACTGGTGAATCGTAATTGCGTGCATTATGTAATTCTGTGTAATTGGCAAGTGTTTAACTGTAAGTCGGTGGAAATAAAGAGCATTTTTGAGTGGTGCAATTGGACTTTTCATTTCACGAGCCCACAAAGTCACAGTGCCTTCGGGTGAAGCTGACACTCCCGGCTGCGCCATCCCAGTACAGTCGGGGTTAGTCCATAAACGGTTTGATCCTCCACTTGAAAAAAGATGTATTTAACTACCAAATCCAATTTTATACGGAACAAACTTTTGATATTTAATATAGCAATAAAGAGTACCTCTAAAGATTATTGGATGCCACATCTTTGAGGATGTAGTCAATATGGCAGCGGAAGTTGAGCTCCCGATAAAATCATCTTGTTCTGATTCTGGACATGTTTATCTCGTGTTCGCTCCAATCACACGTCTCGAAGTTTGTTTACATTGCCAAGCAATCTTACAACGGAGTAAGATAATGTGTGCTGGATAATGTCCCAGTATACCGTAAGAACAGCAGCCACCGAGAATGGTTTCCTACAAATTGACAGTGAGAACTATTTGTATGAAAAAAAATAACTTTCTGAATAACTTTTAAAGATACATGTTTTAATGTGTATACACAAAAACAGTTAAAATAGAACGGTAATATCAGTGACTACAATAATGTACTTAGTGATTAAAGGGTAAATAATGACTTAAAGCTGTTTTAGCAGTGGTGCTTAGATATATTAAATTTGCAAATTCCTTGTAGTTTATACTGTTCAGATGTATATTTCGAAACAATAATATTAAAATGCTATACCAAACTTGTGTGAAAGCTAATGCGGTCTCTCGGTCCGCGCTCGTGTAATGGGGGTAAAAAGATCGCGCGTGTAGCGGTGAACATATGACACACAACTATGTACTAAGTAATGCTGGATTCAACATTTACATGGTTTATGGGTAAAGGTCTATTAGAACACGCTTTCGTCCTCCTTATTTAAAACTAAAAGGCACACATAGTAAAACCAAGTCACTGATTCCACCACTAGGAGTGCATATGGTCACGTAATCAACTTCTCGCCGACAGATTGCGCCATGGGAAAATGTGCACGCTGTGGATTGGAATTGTCTGGAATAAACTTCAAACAGACATTTATGGTATTACTTTCATTTATCACAAACAAATCTTTAGCAGTTTTTGCTTCCTTCCTAAAAACTCACGATAAAGATGTTGAGACTTGAAAAATAAATCGCTACTGTATGCCCTTATGAAACAGAAAACTACCATGATGTCTATTAGATCATGAAACAAGGGGACTTTTATTTTATTTAGAATTAACATACTTGCAGTGTCTAAGCTCTGATCCGTTGAAAACTTTGAGCCTCTTATATCAATTGCACATTTGCTTTATGACTTTTTTGTCGCTAAAGATTTTATTATTCCATCTAATTGAGGTTTTCTCATGCGTTTCTATGTATAGACATGTACTTATACCTTGTTTAGCATCAGGCTAACCCGTATCTTTTAACGCTCACGTGACCTAATCACCAATCACTGACTGCTGTCGTGGTATAGAATGTTGTGCTGCAAAATGAGTTCATCATATAACATGATATATTTTATCATATTCGAAGAGAATTGTCAAAGTTATATTTTCATAACCGTATAAATTAAATATATTACGCAACAAGTAAATTTATCCGGAGCACATGTTAATTTTTAAAATAAACAAAGAGGGGGATCCTTTCCTTCAAGCCGGCCTCCTGGTATGACTGACGATAGCAGGTGCGTTATCGGTATTGCTTTGACCTTAATTTGAACTGTATATGTCGTATAGTGCACAACCTATGGCGCCGTAAACATTAGTCAATTAGAGTAAAGGGGAACGCAGGAAAATGCGGAGGGATATTCTCAGATGGACAAGGTTATATGAAACAAAACTTAGATGTCTTCTATTTAACACATACCTCTGAAAAGAAATTTGTAAGAGCAGTAGCTGTGTGCACTAAAAAGGACAGAAGCCGGAGTCAAGATATAAGGAAAGAATTAAATGTGGAAGAAATCATTTTCAAAGAATGAATAATAACAGAAATCTAAAGTAGACATAAACTATAAACCCAAAGTTACAAGAAACCAGGGAAGGCCAAAGAAAAGGTGGGCAGACTAAATTGAAGCCGGAAATGATTAATAAGTCCAAAGTCGTGAAGTAGAAGAAGATTTCTACCTATATAATGAGTAATTATCAGATCGATACACAAACATTTTACCATATTTAGCTTGTAAAAAACTCGATATGACACACTTGGAAAAATAAACAAATAACATCTTTACATACATAGAAGAAACTGTCAAGACAACTTTCCCACGTTTGTATTTATCGCACAGAGACTTATTGCTGATAAAATGCTTTGTTCCATTCTCTTTCCTGCTAACACATACAAATGTGACTGTTTGACTTAACATTTAGGCTAGGAGCTTGATGAAATGTCATGTTTTCTCTAAGTCTTAATAGACAGTACAGAATTCAATATAAAACTCATTCTTCTTCAAAACGAACCAAAAGTGATTTATTTCTCATTTTTGGGCTATAATGTTAATTTTCTCAGTTCTCAGGAAATGAACTGTTGCATTTTGTAGATTTTTCCTTTCTTTTAAACATCTCTTTTACGTTATTCCTTGTTGAAGCTGCTCATTGAATTCTGTTTGTGTAACATTGTTATCATCTTTTAGTGAGTAACTGGATAAGTGTTTACGGAGTTATCGTAATGGATGTAAGTAATGATTGTGCTTCCCCGCGTCAAGAAAAGCAACACTTGCTCTCAGGTAAAAATGTATGCGAGAGATGCTTCTCCTGGAGAAGTCAGGGGGAACTATAGTATCAGCTCGCGATGATGTCATAAATAGATATACTATCTACACTGAAAATAATATCTGTTCATTGAACCGCGTCCTGTATTGAGCACTGCTGATGCTAGAGCGAATGTTATATAGGAGGCCAGTAAGGCATGTTGATACGTTGAAAGTAGAGCTGTAATCTTTCTCAGATAACGGTAGAGTTGTTATATTAGTACATTCGTACGTATTCGGGTGAGAGGAACGCCTGTTACAACTGCATCCCTTCTCCAAACAACACTTTTCTTCTCACAAGTGAAGTCCTAAAAATGCCAAAAGTAAACGAAAGTAGTAGACAGTTTCTTGAGAAAGGGAGTGACTCAGTTTGGTGACTGTGTTTTCTACAGATGACAAAAATTGTTTTGAAGGTTGTGTGATATTAAAGTGAGTGAAGAAAAGCTTTTTATTGGTGCAGCAGTATATCGGGCGCGAAAAGCACTTAAAGGAAAGTAAGACAAGCCACTTACTTCCTAATCGAAGCTCGAAGTAATCTTCCAAAATGTCTGTTGTATTTAGATTTGTTTGTAGAACGCTGATTTCTGCCAATAGTCCGTTAGAAACAATAAATAGCGCCACATTACGGCAATTTCTGCAGCAGTATATGGGACAGAACGATCCAGATGAATCTACACTTAGAAATGGTTACTCACAAGGTTGTTATGGAATTACAAATGTAAATTACGTGATTTTGTGGGAAATAAAGACAAGTTTGTTTCAATAGACGAGACAAACGATAAAGAGAGGCGTTATTTTACAAATGGTTTTACATTAGAAGTAGACAACATTACGAAAATGTTTCTATTAATTGAGAAGGTTGTGCGGGCCAACCCAGTGTCATGGGATTAAATTAAAACCATTAGCCTCTATCAAAACCTTAACATAGATTTATTGTCTTGTTTTCTTTTTATTTTTTTATTTGCTACACTTTGCATTGACCAACCAGACACATAAAAGTAACTATCTACTTCTGGTCCCAGTCTGGGAGAAAGAGCCCCATAAAACCACACGGCTCACCAAAAGACAATTTAGGAAAAACCCTTAGAGAGAATCGGGAAACCCGAACATTGAACACTTACCCTTAGAAACACCAACGCGACACCAACCAGGCACACCCTTCTCTGCCGGTTCGAGGGAGCCACCCAAGAAGCTTCGGGCACCGCAGCGCCCCCATAGAGGGACGGCGGAAAGCCCAAACAACAAGACAGCAGCGCCCTCGAACCGGAAGGGCATGTAAAAATGTGCCGTGGAGAAAATAAACGGCACAAACACCCCCTCCCCATCGGAAACACAGGGTGGAGAAGCTAAACGGAAAGAAAGGAAAGGCTGAAAGAAACCAAGGAAAGGAAGAAGGCCATCCCAGACCCCGGAAGTATGAATCCCAAAGGAAACCCTAGGAGAGTCGGACGAGCACCAAACATCATAGAAAGTCTGCTCCGGGTAGCAATGAGTATGAGTATTGCGTACACTTGTTGAGTCTTTCCACCTTCACAGCTGTGACATACCATACGTCACTCTTACACGGAGAACACTGTCTCTTTTTACACACACAGTCATGACGTAGAGAGCAGGTGTGAAACTGAGTTTCCTTTTTTTCACCCTCACAGCCGTGACATACCATACGCTGAGAACACTGTCCCATTTTACACACGCACAGCAGTGACGTATAGAGCAGATCGCCTGAACACTGGCGGCAAGTCTTTCAGGAGCAGAAGTGAACAGAGGCAAAACGTTACCAAAGGACAGCAGACTAGTCCTCTGAAACGCCTTACAACAGCCAGGCAGATCACTAAAGGGTGACCAAAGCAATAGACGGTTGACTTGGCTTGAAGTTGAAGATCTAGGAGCGAAGCTAGCTCCCACGTGGCGACTCTCCCGAAGTTGTGAAGACGAAGCGTGGCAAACGTGAAGGTCACTGTCACACCGGGTCCGCCGGGTGGGTCTGGCGCGAGGCGTAAAATAAAGGATGGCAGATTAGGCAAGGACCACGGAAGGAGATGAGGAGGCTGAAGCATAAAACAAAAGCCAGAAACGGAACCAGAAGCAGAAGTGTTAACCTAAGAATACTAACCAGCAAATTTGTAAAATATTTTTAGGTCATAAGGGGCAGAAATATCTTTGAAGGACAAGTAATAAATATTTTCAAACGAGTAACAGCAATAAATCTCTTTAAATAAATACAATAAGGATAAATACCATTGAAGTGACCAATACTAATAAACACTTTCCAAGTAATAAATATTTTCAAACGAGTAACAGTGATAAACAGAAATAACTATAACAGCAAAACAATAATCCAATTTCTAACAATAAAAATACCTTTAGACAGTATTAAGCCCATCAACATAATTGGACATTATATATACATACACATGTAGCCATATATATAAACAAGTAAATAACACACTAACATGGATACCCAACAATTTTTAAATAACACTCACACACAGGAAAAACACACACAGAAAGAAAGAGAAAGAGAGAGATATGCCGGCATAGAGAGAGAGAGGAGGAGGAAAGTGAAAGTGAGTACATGCCTTGGCAGCACGACACGCGAGCGATACACAACACAACCGTGCCCCGAGGTCAAGGGCGCAGAAGCAAAACAAACACGGGAACGAAAACAAACACTGAAATACCAAAACAAACAGTGCAAAACAAAACAGAAATCAAATCATAGCGTCAGAGCACGGTTTTAGCTGAGTGATGTGAGCTCGACGCATTTCATGGGTTTTACAGTGCTCCAAAGTAACGGACACGCACTTAAAAATGTTAATGATCTTATAGGGGCCAGAGTAACGCAGAGCAAGACTGGAGCGAGCTTCGGGATTCAAACCCGAAATGATGACGTCACAAACTGCCTGCTCCGTATCTGGGAGACGTAAGGCCAAGGCCAGGTCTCTGACCCGTTCCATATACTGGACAAACGGTTCGGCCAGACCTTGAGGTCGTAAATAATGGTCTTGCAATAATTTTAATGATTCACGACGCGGGATAAAGAATTCCAAAACCAAAGCATGAAAAGTACTTAAAGGGTCAGCTGATTGCCTTGCTCTAAGCAAAAGATTCAAAACCACACCTTTGACCTTGGTCGCAACTGCCTGCATCGTTAAATCGGAAGAAACCGAGTGCACCATGGCTACCTTGTTAAGCTTTACTAGGAATTTCAAAAACGTGAAAGCCGACAGCACATCCGACACCTCGAACATATCCACTGCCTCCACCAACTGTTGTAAAGGGTGTATGATTTTTAAGGCACGAAATGGCATCGAAAGAGAAGCTACGGGACTCACAGCCGGGGAAGACGAGGTCTCCAGAAAATACAGCTTAGTGTCTTCTCCCCCTTGACGAGCCATGGCGTTAAATTTCTCGAGGAGCGCCTGAAAATTTTGTTTGAGTGTCTTAACACGATGTAAAACCTAGGAACGCGGAAAATAGGTAATGATATAATCTAACCTGTTGATATAATGCTGGATGCGCGCCAATAAACAGACCTTTTGAAGGAGACCCCTCTGCGCTCCAAATCTTGGATAACCTCACCCAACACTAAAAGCGCTTCAGAACACACTTGAGGGGAATTGTCAACTAAATCATGCTTCTCAGGTAAAGCAATGAACGGTTTGTCCTTAACAAGACGCAATGCGTCTAATATGGCCGACCAGTCGGCCGCAGGAGAGACCTGCCAACCACGAATTAACAACTCAAAAATCAGCTCACCTTTACGCGAGCGGTCAACATTTGCTAAGAAAGTCGCCATTCCTAACTGCCACAGGGTACAGTAGTAGGCACAAAGAACTCCAAAAGCAACAAACACGAACGCGCGGAAACCAAGCCGAGAGCCAAGGGTCAAATGAACCACGCTCTGCTACCAATTTGTGCGGGCCAACCCAGGGTCATCGGATTAAATTAAAACCATAAGCCTCTATCAAAACCTTCACATGGATTTATTTTCTTGTTTTTTTAATTTTTTTTTTATTTGCTACACTTTGCATTGACCAACCAGACACATAAAAGTAACTATCTACTTCTAGTCCCAATTTGGGAGAAAGAGCCCCATAAAACCACACGGCTCACCAAAAGACAATTTAGGAAAAACCCTTAGAGAGAATCGGGAAACCCGAACCCGGAGCACTTACCCTTAGAAACACCAACGCGACACCAACCAGGCACACCCTCCTCTGCCAGTTCGAGGGAACCACCCAAGAAGCCTCATGCACCGCAGCGCCCCCAGAGGGGAACGGCGGAAAGCCCAAACAAGACAGCAGCACCCTCGAACCGGAAGGGCATGTAAAAATGTGCCGGGGAGAAAATAAACGGCACAAGGTTAACTATTAATATATATAAGCTATTTTATATAAATCACAGATCAAGCAGAATTACCTTATCAGAACTAGCTTACACTCGCTTTGCTAATTAGATCTCTGCTCGGATATTAATCATTTATTAACAGCTTAAACTTTTGGCCATGTATAAAGACATTGACTGACCAAGTATGCACGAAAGAAAAATGTTATTTTAGTTTTAGTAGTTCGGTATTTGCATGGAATTATACAGGGTTATTCTAAATGACGAGATTCGTGATTTTTTAAAAGGGATGCATCACTGCAGACCCCAAATCCAACAATTTTAAACCAATCTTGCTGAGAGTTTACGACTTAGTTCCCGGCCATGGCGTTTTTTAGAAAACGTGCTGTGTGTGTGTTTGTGTCTATGTGTGTGTATGTGTGTGTTTTGGTGGAAAATAACAAATTTCGGTTGTATAAAGCAGCTAAACCCAAGGATGCAACTTCACAACTCCAGAAGCAAACTTATACACAAGATAATTTAAAAGAACTTTTAATTCTTTTACAATATATCTGTAACCACTTTATCAAAATGCAATGTCTAGTACAGTTACATCACAAAAATACTGTATACCTTATATTTTTTAAATAATCTTTGTAGTTTCCTTCATTGATGAAGTTTGTATAGTTTACTTTGGTTAGTAAATCATAAGTTCTAATTAAAGTATTATTACAATAAAATTCAGATTTTGTTAAAGAATGTAATTTTCATCAACTTATTTTATCCCATTAATGGTTTTAAAATGCTTTTTGCTTTTAGATTTAACTTCTTAATATTGGTTATATTAAAAATGTTAACCTCCATTCCTGTGATTCTCGAGATTACATAGGAGTAGCATAGAGTTTCAAAGTCAGTATGGTTTCACCTACTTTTTAAACAATTAACTATATCCTTCATGTAGCTACAGCGAAATATAATATTTAACTACTTCTGTAAATTTGTATCTTTATTTTGGGTCAGATGGAATAGTAAGACTTTGTGGAAGAGTGGTTTGAGAAAGCATTGCGACGTATTAGGTAAGCTGTATATGCTACACGCGAGGCGATCCTTTAGTTTATACATTATCCACCAGGGGAGAAATGTTAGGCCAAAGTTCCAGGTGCGAGCGTGATGTTCTCCAAAGATGGCGACACATGTAACATCTTTATCGGACGAAAGGATTTGTTTTATTTACAAAGTTTTATAACAGAATGTAATTATATTTATTACATGTAACTTGTGTTTAATTCTGAATGAAAAAACAACAGCTGTGGTATAGGTATATAGGGACAATGGGTCACACACAAACCATTGTGTCTGGGAAAGTAATCTCTCTAATGCCCGATTTCACCACCAGATGTTAAAATCGACGTTAACAAATGTAACGTAACAATTGTCACTGCGCTAAAACTTATGTTAAATTTCTTGCATTTCACCAACCTGTTTTCTTAAAATGTTAACAAACCTGTGTTAACGTCAAGAAACTTGTAAATATCACAGCTATGGAAGGCTATGTATAATTTTCTGAACGAACTCCGATGCGTTTTTGTTTTCATTTTCGTGTGCACAAATGGCGGATGAACAAAATCATAGATAAAGCCGCGATACTAATTTCTCATCGACGGAGAAACAATTGTTAATTGAAATGGTGACTAAGAGTAAGGATATCGTGGAAAATAAGGGGACGGATGTGGTGAATGTAAAAGAGAAAGATGTCACGGGCAAAATATTGGAAACGAATTTAATTCAAATGCATGTGTCACTACTACAAGCACCAAACAACTTGTCAGTATTACGTAAATTTAAAACGAGATGCGAAGAACAAGTGCCTTAAGCGTTTCAAGACGGGAGGTGGAGAAATTCGGCGTGTTAGTTTAACATGAGATTTAACACCTGTGTTACGCTAAAACACGTTGGTGAAATGCAATTTTTGTTTTAACTATTGCTAAACTCGTGTTAAGTTTTAACATTTGTTGGTGAAATCGGGCATAAAGGAATTATATATCAAAGCTTTTCGACTTTTTATTTATATTTAGTTCAGAGTGCACGACTTCAAGTACTGCTAAACATGGTAAAGCAAGTAAACCGTACATAGAACCTATCTTTGGTAGAAATCAACTCAGTATAAATCATATAGTGAAAATGTTGCATAAATGACAATGATAGCAAGTTAACCTGAAAATATAAAACAATATTACTTTGCATTATCCTGTGAAAACCGCCAAATCTTATATTTGTCACAGGAATCCTTAGCTTATAGTTTTAGCGTACACTGACCTATATTCACCTTCCCCTTTTATATAAACACACACTGCAGACATGTCCTTTATGTGTGTTAGTTATACGCTCAATTTACATGCTACTAATTTCTCCGACGTACACACAATGTCTCCCTGCTCCTCGACTCTGAAACAACTGCGATATGCAGTGATCGACTCTCCTAAGTAGTGCATGCAGACTCATCACTACGGAGTTGAATCGTGCTGCACTGCATGCAGACTCATCACTACGGAGTTGAATCGTGCTGCACTGCATGCAGATCGACGAACTACTCACCACTTCTCTACTCTAGACTGTGAATTACTACAACTAAACAACTGCCAGTATTTGTACCGTCCTGGCGAGAAGTTTCTGATAATAGAATATTGTCTAGTTCCATTATTTGAACGTTCGCCAACAAATACACACTGTAACTATATGTCTCGTTTCCAGCTTCGTGAAGTCAGCGAGTAATATTTTTTGAATTGTGAGTTTTTTCTTTCTCTCCCGAACAACAAAGGAGCTTTAATTGCTTACTCAAGGTTAATTTCTCCACCACAGGAATCCCCGATATTCGTCATAATTTAATAATTATACATACTCAACATTTTCTAAGGTGGCCTTATTACTTCCTATCCCTTGTAAACAAAACCACATTGCTCGGCCAAATATGCCACACATTTTTGCACTTGTACTGCGGAATAAGTCGAAAAATATAGCGTACCTTACAACTTTATAATATTGTGAAGACACTATTTTTGTAGATTTATAATAGGCATAGATTTATACAAATAAGCTTCACCGAGTGTTCCTCGGTGTTGTTTTAGCCTTACCCAGGTTGCCTCCGCGGAGTTTACTCTCTCTGGTCCGGCGCGTTCAGTTTTCTGAGCGTACTTCCTATACGGGACACGCGGTCGCCCGTGGATTGGCTGCCCGGTGGTGGCTGGCTGAGTCGGTCGGACTCTAGTGTTGGTGTTGGTTGTGCGTGAGTTGGAAAAGAAGAGAGATGACCTTTGTTGGTGTCTGTTTTACCGAGTTTTTTGGCTCTTCGTTAACCTGGGTAAGTTGCAAGTGCCTTTTAAGCCTTCCTTGCTGGTCTTACAGTTGTACAATTTGCGATCATTTTGGTTACGCTTTCCTTATCGTGGATTTTTCTCCGCTTATTGTATACATTAAGTTGACTTTGCTTTCATACTTCCTTCCGTTCTGGTGCCACACGTGTTTGTGCATACATTTTACTGTTTTTTGTGTATGGAACTCTCGGTTTTTTCTGTGTACTTTTCGGTTAATAAGGGGGAAAGGTAATTCAGAGGGATTTGGCTTCAAAGTGTATGTAAGAGTGATATAACCGTGTTAGATTTTATATACAATTGTTATACACAATTGTTATATTGTACCTTTTCATATAGAATTTCATATGGAACTTGGATAACATCACGGTTTGTTTCTTTTGTTTTGCGATTATTGGCTTAGTGCAATTACTACTTTTGCATCTTAACTTTTTAGTAATGGCCTTCCACTATTTTATGTCTGTAAGATGCACATTCACTGCAAGGCCTGTCCCATTTGATTTGCCATAGCAGCGGTCTAATTTTGTTGTTTACCTATTACTAAATTCTAGCTGTTACGTTATGTAATTCTGTAAATAATTCTCTATTAATTATTACAGAGGCAGATGTATATAGTGGATTTATATTGTAGCGTTCAACATTTGTCTCACTGGTTTTGTTTCCTACATTTCTAAGATTTTATTTCCTTCTGGATTTTATTTTTAGCTGTAAGGTTGTAAAAGAACCAACCGCCAAAAAGAAAAGACTGAAGTTTATTAAACATATGTGCATGATGTTGGCCAAGCTCAAAAAATACTCTTTGCATCAGGAAACTGGTTGTTCTAGCAATTAAACCCGTTTTTCTGTGTTCCTTCTTACTGTGAGAGGATCCTTATATTTACTTCGTTACGTCACTTGAGATTGTTTTGCTGCTTGTGCAGTCGTAAGGGGAAGATACGGGCCCAAAGCTATTTGAAACATAATGCATTAAAGTCCAGACATATGACTTGCCGTTATCATACGTACAGTGGACAAAGTTTCCTTGATTACTCGGTAACCATACTTTCCTGTCGTACACGTGGTGTTAGCTTAGTGTGCTGAGAAATGCTTCGCCCAGACATCTTGTCTGTTAGTATATTGTATTTACAGCACATTAAATTTTACTTAGAGCAGATTATCCGTGTAATAAGAGGAACATGGAACACTCTCCTCCTTAATGTTCACTTTGACTAACGTCCGAGATAAGACTTGAGACACCAGGAGCTGATTGTTATCTATATCAGTAGCGGCGGTATATATATATTATTGTGATAGCGAGACGGACATGAGGGAATATAACTGAACTACCCGGATTAATGTATTGCGTGGGATGATGTATAAGCAGAAACTCAGGATGTTGAATTTGGTACGACGTATACGATATTGTAACAGTTTCGCGCTCATCAGGATTTGGCTCCTTGCACACGTGCTACCACCATCAATGCGGCATTCCCAGAGGATTGAACAAATCTTGGGCTATTTCATCTGGACAGGGAAGCTCTACCGTGTTGTGCGGGCTTAAGTGCGCCTCCCGAAGGGGCAAGGTGGTTGGGGATAAATAGAGGTGGCTCTCCAGTCGCAAGCTTTGATGATTTAAATGCTTCTGCTTGGCCTAAATAATCAGAGTGATCACGTGGACATCATGATACAACGCACGCACATGGATTTTTGGCGCCAAGGACAACGTGGCAAGGTACCGGAGGTTTTACGAGATACATATTACGCGTTGGAGCGGTTACCCCCGGAGCACTTAATAAATGATGATAAGTGTACAGTGAAGAACATTTATGCTTACTTCATCAAGCAGTTAGAATTACCCCGCAGGTAGAGATAAAACATCCGCAACTCTCCTGGCAGCGCATATGGAAATGTTTTGGCCTTCAGCAACTGAACACCACATGCTTAGAGGTGACATACTAAATTGTAAATGAAATTCTTCCAACGGCAGACAAACTGTACCGCCACAGAATGGCTAAATGCCCGAGATGTCCTATTTGCTCGGCAGCAGATTCACTTCCGCATCGAGTAATGGTATGTTCCGGAAAAGCTGGGATATGTTAGTGGGTGTTAGATTCCTGCCGGATGGGATGCTTCACATGAAGATATATTACACTTGAAACTTCCTAAGGTGAAACATTCATTACAACGTGCACTGTTCTGGCTGATAATGGGTAAATTTGCATGGATAAACACACTGGACATGCCGGCTTGAGTGTTCGAAATCAAGTCTCAGACGATTTTTACGAGATGAGAGATGGACAATGATCCAGCTTAAGAAAATAGCATCCTTCAAACCGTGGATACTGCAAGTATAAGAGATATAGGCAATATAATACCCCTTTCCGACATCATTCCCCTCCATGTAAGACAGTGAGGTACAATAAAATTTAATAAAGTAAAGATATAAATAGGCTCCCTGCCTCCCCCCCCCCTCTCTCTCTCTCTCTCTCTCTCTCTCTCTCTCTCTCTCTCTCTCTCTCTTAAATAGTAGATTAAGTTTAAAAAAAATTAAAAAACCAGATAAAATACTCTAGTAGCCTATAGGATATCAAAATAATTTGGCTACAAAAAAAGTTGATTAATCATTTCCGAAACACTAAAAAAAAACAACAACAACGTGTGAGCATACTTCCTTTCTCCAAATTGTTTACTTTGCTAGACGCTGTAAGCAGCTAACTTACAACTGTGCTCTTGCAGGTAAACTGTCTCTACATGGCATTACAGAATATCGAAGAAAATGGAAAACAAGGAACGCTGATTTTTACAGAACAAACGTTACATTTAAAATTAAGCGACACCAAACCACTGCTCACGCAGCTCAATGGTAAAACGGACGCTGTAACAATTCGAGGTTTCGTGGTTCGAACACCAGTCTCGAAACAAAATGTTTGTTGCAATAGTTTTAGTTTGTTAGACGCCGTTACGAAACTATTTAGAAAGGCGCAATTATTACTACCTGGCATTGGAAGACATTCAAGAACAGCAGAAACAAATGGAGCGACGTTTTTTATATTCCATGTTGTATATAGACTATGTCCTAATGTCTGTTGTCGTAGTTCACTGATCCTCAATTATTAAAAGCCAATCCTCTGGCGGTCTGCGAGGCGTTTTCAACATAAATGGCAGCGCCAACAATTTCACACTTCTGAGTTGCCGTCAGCTCCACACAACCCCGTGGATGTGGCATGTTACTTTACTGTGATAAAGTCTCATTGTAAGAGTCCTATGCATACATAAATAACTTTCAGCAACATTTTCGCATGCACAAGAAATAAAAGATGAAAAGTTTGGAATAAAAAGTATTACTGTGTGCTGGGTTCGAACCGTAAGCCCTCTGCTCTGTCAGAACATAAGTTATATACAACATAGGCGGTGGTTCTATAAAAATCTGTTGTTGCATATCCCCTAATGGCATGTAGTAATAACTTCGCTGTAAGAAAATATTTATAAATTAGTTTCTTACTGAGTCTTAACATAGTAAGAGGGTTACACATAAAAAGTGTACAGTTATTAGGTGTCGAACAGTGAACCCGAATATATATATATATATATATATATGTATACAACCGATTTAGTTTCTATACACTCCAGCAGAGTAGAGTAGAATATTTATTTCTCATCTTTCTTTATACTTACATTTACTAATGCATTATCATTTACACATTTAGAGCACATAATAACAAACTTCTTGTTCACATCCAATGTACCCTTCCCAACTTCTCGACCTAAAGTTCAGTCTCAATACACACAGCCCCTGGTTTTCCGTGTATTGGTGATCCACTTTTCTCTTTCATCCCTTGTTACCATTTATCCAATATTAATTGTTAGTTACACTTAATCAATGTTTCCCATTTCTCTCTGACTTTCCCAAAATCAACTATATTTCTTAATTATCTTCTCGTTTTGCAGACAATATTTTCCTGATAAGTAACTCTCCGTCCCTCCTTAAAATTGTTCCATTTGACTTGCCTAATTTGTTCTATTCATACCCTAGTTTGTTTACAAGATATTGTACCATGCCGGTCTGCATCATCATCTCCACACATTGGAAATTTCGCTTTTTCCTTATGTCTAATACATTTCAAAATTCTAACTCCTGTCCTCGCTCAAGGAAATCCTTCTCGCCCTAGCTTATTGCACAATCATATGTGTAGTTTTCCCTCCCCCATATTATTTTTAATTAGGGCGCACAACTGCTAGCGTCATTAGCGCTTATGCTAACGGCAAGCTAGAATATAACCGATTTTGTGGGGATCGTCCCTACTTGAGTAAGAAGGGACAGCACAAGATCCCTATGTTGTTTCACTTTTACTACATGACTGAGCGTGAGGCGTATTGCCTTTTACTGACGAGCTCTACATTCGTTTGTTATCTTGTTTACTAGAAGTCCGAAAAATTAGTGGAATTTGAAAATTCCAAACCACAGCATATTGATTATACCATGCTGCCATCTGTCGACAGCAAGCTAATCAATTGAAACCAACTATAAAATATGAAAGTTCCAGTTGGCCAGGAATGTATATATGTCAGGGGTTCATACAATGAGAAGGTATGCACAATACATAAATATAAACAAATAACACTTCCTACACCAAGTTGTGTTTCTTAAATGGAATACGTATGTTTATTCAAGCATAATAAAAACTAGAGCTACGATTGGTGTTAACACTTTTGATTTCACGTTTCTAAACCTTATAAATTCTGAAATACATGGCTGTTAGGGGATGGTAATGGCACCACCATTTCTGACGTAATGCAATGCGTGTACTTCTGTGCTCAGAGCAGGTGCTGCTGGCGCTGGCCTGTAGCCTGCTGTAAACAAACTGATATCAGCTCGCCACGTTCTAGCTTCAGTGTACTAGTGCCTCCTGTTTTTTCTGCTGCTATACTGTAACGTAATTAACGTAAGTTTTTGATATTGCTTTCCACACTGACATATTAAATCATGTTTTCGTGTGGCGTGTAACAGTTGCCATCATCTAGCCGATATTCCGTCCTTCAGTAACGAGAATACGTGGACATTAGTTTAACTTGTCGCAGTGATGCAACAGCAGCTATGGCATTGTGCGGTGAACGCTGCCCGGATCGACGGTGCTCTTTGCCTCGTACCATTACCAATATCTGCACGAAACTCGGAAACAGGAAGCTCGGCTCCCATATGCGACAACGTAAAAGGACAGCGACTGGCACTCGAAACGAAATTGTTGTTCTGGATGCTGCGGTGCTCAATTCTGAGGTGAGTGTCCGACAGGCTTCCCCATGTTATGGAAAAAGTCGCAGTATTCTGAGCAAAATTTTGCAAAAGTATCGGTTTCATCCGTTCCATATGTCACTGCACCAGGAACTGTACGGGAATGACTTTGAATCCCGCATTGTATTCTGTCGTTTTCGTTTTGCACTTCAGCAGTTGCACAGTAATCCGGCATTCCTAAGTAACGCGTTGTTTACGGACGAAGCTTCATTTACAAATCATAGTCATGTGAATCTGCGGAATATGCAGAAGTTGTCCTTGCAAAATCCCCACTAGATTCACCAAATTGCTCCTCAACGACAGCAGAGTGTCAGTGTTTGATGTGTTATCATTAGCAACTGTCTTATGTCCCTATTTTTATCACGGAACATTAAACAGACAGCGATATGCATCGTATCTGCAACAAAATCTGCCCATCTTCATGGAGGATGTGGTATTAGAAACGCATCTATCAATGTGCTTCCAGCATGATGTATATCCCGCACACTATGCACAAGTTTCCAGAGACAATGTGTATGCGAAGTTTTCAAATAGGTGGATAGGACGGGGAGGTCCTGTGCGATGGCCAGCGCAGTCCAAAGTCTTGATGCCATTAGGATTCCTTCTCTGGGGCACAGTGAAAGAAAGGGTGTATCAAGAACCACCAACGACAGTAGAGGATATGCAACATCGTATTGCTGCGGGGTGTGTGGCAATATCTGTAGAAAAACTGCAATCCAAGGAACACTCTCTTGTTACCAGTTACCGAAAGTGTACTGTTGCGAACGGATGGCACTTCGATCATCTGTTGAAGTGACTCGGTTTTATCCGACAAGACGCTACTGGTGATTTATGGGTACAATTCCATTCCGGATATAATGAATAACAATGACGTTTCTGAGGGCTATAGGCCACTAGTAAATGTGTTTAGAAAAGCGGAACCAAGTGTATTATGAACAATTGTACCTCTTGTTGTCATTTTGCTAGAATAAACATATATGTTTCATTAAAAAAACGCAACTTAATGTTAGAAGTGTTATTTGTTTACCTTGATGGATTGCGCATACCTTCTCATCATGAGGCCTGACGTAGATACATTCCTGGCCAAATGGAATTTTCATATTTTGTTTCATTTCGGAGATATTTGTGAACGCAGAGTTAGGTGACACACACTTTATATTCGCATTCAGTAACCTCAATATATGTATTTCCAACGAAATCTGTGTATGCAATATTTTTCTACTTATGCTTATATATTGGAGAAGATAATGTAAAAGTTGGTTAAAAACCAAATTTGACTTTTCAGCCAACGTCTTTCGCTTCATTTCGTTGTGAAAGTCTTATATAAAACCATCCATCACAAATTAGCACATACAAACTTTATATTCTTTAGTTGTCTTGATAAATCACTATAATGATATTTGAACCAAACGCTTAAGGCGTTTACATGACACATAAGTCTTATTTTGTTAACTAACTCAACGGGAACTACAGCGAGTGATGCATAGTTTCGTAAAGAGATGACAAACATGTACCGACAATATGCTAACCAGTTTCACTATTTCCTTCAATAAAATCGGTAATTTAAGTCCTTTAAAATACTTTGAAAATGTTTACAACATTTCATCAGCGCCTGTTGATGTTCACGTGTTATTCAAAGGTCATTCAGAATAAATCGGACTTCAAAAGCAACTCTCAGGAAATTCAAGGCATATATTATATTTTTTGATAATCATTCATAGAAAAATTTTTGATAAGATCAAAAATATCAATGTTCCGTGTAAATAACTGCTTGTCTATTGGTAGTCTAACAGTTAAGGTTATCACAGTGACAGAAATTAAACAATATCTACATACACGCGGGCTCTTTTATGAGAACGCTCTCTCAGCATAGATCCATGGTTCGTTATCTGTTACAATCTTATACACGTCTTTTGAGGCACCGCCGTTGTATTTCTTGAGAATTTTTGTTCACTAGTCTACACGAACATCTTTTGAGATGGCATCAGATTATGTGGGATCAAACGAGAGCAAATATTTTTTAAGACTAAATAATTAGACAATATTATATATGCTTGTAGCACTAATGATTAGGGTTGTCTCAACTCACCATACGTCGCATGACGATCTTGCATTATCAGGTTTTTACACAGCATCAATGTTTTCTGGCACAACAACTGATTTTGGACGACCTTCACAAACTTCATCATAGAGTGAACAGCAGCCACGATTCAATTCGTTATACCAACGTTTCACAGTGGCAAAGAATGCAGCTTCTTCGCCAAATGTGGAAGTGAAGGGATTCATGCACTACTCTCTTGATAATCTACATCGAAGGTCGTAATGAATTAGTGCACTAATTTTTTCACGAGTTAATTCCTTGATTTCATTTTTAAGACACTAGTTTCAAGTTACTGTAACTAAAACAAGTGACGCTCTATTGACAAAATGTCTGAGGTAGGTTATGGTCCATAATGTGAAATGTTCCATTGCAAACGTCAGATGGCGTCTATTACATTGAGGTTTGCCAAGGCTTAAAATATAAATAGTGCCCCTCGTACTGTTCCAAGATACCTCACAACGTGTATCGCCTTTATGTTCAGCGCCTTCGAATGATAAGCAAATAAGATGTTCAAGAAAATTAATTTATTCCAAATTGTCTTTCCCTGGAATATCTTTTACCTTTATTTTCAACAAAACTGTTCTATTGACATTCATTAATATAGAGCATGTGTAATGACCTTCATAATAAATTATTTAAGAGTATATTAAACTTATTGAGAACAACTGGTTAACGCCCTTAATTTTAAATGGTTTTTGCACAACTGCAAGTAGAAGTGAAGAAAGGTAAAGGGTTTTACACCTCATTAAAGCGCGCAATTTATGGCAGTACTAACCACTGGGCAGATTAATCTTTATTCTTTTCTTTAACAGTTTGAAGATGCAAATAGTCATACTTTTTCAACTAGTAAGTCGCTATCAGTTTACTATCTCGGTCCCTCAAAAATCGTGATCTGATTTTTAAAACTTAGTGATCGCTTTTGTTTTCAATACCGTTGATCTACAAAGAAATATGTAAATGTCTAATTCGATTATCTCAATTAACAACAAATGGTTTATGTAAGAATAGTAATAGAAGCGTAAGCAGTGAAAGTCCTGAGAATGTAACGTCACTAGAACACAATATATGTTTGATGTACATGTAACACAAAACTGTGTACTGAGTAATTACATGGTTTAAGGGGAAACGTACATTTGAATACGTTTTTGTCCTCCTGCTTTAAAACTAACATAACAAATATACAGCATTATCCGTTTATAAGGCTGGAAGTAACATGAGTTTGTATCCAGTCACCGAAAGGGGATTAAGTGGACAATTCCTATAGACGTCAATAATAAACTCTGTAAAAGTATTCTTTTACAGTCACTCATTCCGCCAGTAGGAGCGCATGGGGTCAAGTAGTTAAACCACTAACGATAGACTGCGCTAGGGAGGAATCAGGACGCTGCGGATTGCAACTGCCAAATAAATCCAAAGAGTTTGCGATTTAAAATATTAGATTCATTTAAGGTAAATAAAGTTTGAGCCGCTTTTCATATATTTCAAAATACGCCTGATGAAGACGTTTACACCTCAAAAAGAAAGTCACCGTTCTCTTCTGTATTGAACAAGAGGCTAGCGTGCTGTCTACTAGATACCGGAGCATGGCAAGTTTTGTTTATTAAAGGTTCGAATAACTTTACAAATTATTGTATTTTTAAAATAATTTGAACATCTCAAATAATAAACCAATGAGACCATTATATACAACACAATAAATAATATGTAATATAAATAATATATAATAAATTTAATATATATCTGGGTGTGTGTGTACATAGGAGAGCTTTCCGAAGACCTATTTAATACTTTTGTATTTGTCTAAGATCGGTTGCTGGTTATTTGAATTGATTAAGTTATCATAATACCCAAACATAGAATTTAAATTAAATTTTCTGTTGCGTACAATTGAAATTTAAGGATAAACACAAAAATGCATTGAATATTGTTTGCTCATTTCCTATAGTTAAACTAGTTTATCTGTGCTCCTCCGTTTTAAATGCGGTTTGTACTACAGAGTCCCTGAGCAAGGGTATGAGACAAATCAGTAGTAGAAGTAAATCATTAATGTGTTATTCATAATGCAAACTAAGTACAAAATTTAATGATATATCGTATTTTTTACAAAACAAATGTTCTACATTTACCTTGGTAGGCATGATACCAATGCAGTGTCACTGAGTTGTTCTCGTAGCACGTTGCCGCAAGAAGGCTCACAGCATATACTAGTAATGATGGAATGGATAAAACATTTCCAAGTTTGCAACACCATGTACTCCAATACCTTTAACAATACAAATATAAATTAGAGCACAGCATACTCTGATCTCTCACTAATAACGCTGTAATTTGGCTGAGATTTTCTCCGCGTTGAGCGGTTTCCCTCGCCATCGTTCTATCAGTTGCCGCATAATCACCTTCCTGTCATCGGCATGTAGTATTCTTAAAGAGAATGGCGCATACCAGTAAATAAAGAATAAAGAAGCTCCTTTGCATATAATATAGTTACTGTTCATTTTATAATTAATATTCGTTGTATTTGTATGTCGGTGTTATTAATTTGAGTTTGATTTACAATTCAGAGCATTGTTGTTTATATCTTATGGTTAACTGACGACAAAACTCCGATATCGGTATTCCATGGTTTAGCAGTTGAAACGTAATCACGTTTATTAAATAATTGTGTGGGAACCGCGTGTTAATATGAAGTTCCGACAAGTTAATAAAGTATTTTAACTGTATACCATACATTCATGACCAGAATGTTTATTTTCCCCTACATGTACCCAGGGGTAGACATGACCTTTGAGATGTCAGCACCAATCAGATTTAGAGTAAAGTTATATTGTGCTCGTGATCTGCTCGTGCACTTATCCGGGTGAAGTACTCGAATACAGTACTCAGTCTTACGTAAACGTGAATCTTGTGTGATACATTTATTAAATTTATCCAACCATTCTACAAACTACTTTGTCAGAAAATGTTAGTTATTTGTCTATTTTACTTCAGTAGATATAAACATTTTTATAAATTGTTTTATTACAAATAGGAAATAGAAAACAGAGTCGTTTAGCGATGGTCAGATTTATACACCGTGCTGCTATGCGATGGCTTTAAACCCTCGCACTCCTTTTTTAATGAACAGAAACGAAGATGTACTTCCCATTTCAGACATGCTTAAATTAACAAGAATATATTTACATAACACGTATACTATAACGAGATCTGCATTTTTGTATTTAGTAACACTTAGTCCCTCTCATGATTCACCAGTTATACGAAATCATTGAGAACTTAGTTGACTTCACAGCATATTCGTACAGAATGAAACAATTTAGTTTGTTAATGGAAAATCTCAACCCAAAGTCATTTTCATGAGAATGGTTTAAGCTGTTACTGAAAAAATCGGTATTTTCAAAGACGCTTGCAGTTTAAGTTTACTTAGGGGTGGGGTCATTTTCTCCAAAAGGACAATATGTCGTATTAATGTACTTAAATAACAATCCCAATATTTAACTGTTGAATTTATAGTTATACTGTTGATAAACACAGACTTGTTTTTTATAAAAATGCAGGGATTTAGGGTAATAGAGATATTTCTGTACTGGATTTTTAGATATAACGTAATATGTTTTTTATCTTTACGATCAGCGTATCGAAAGAAATAGTTGGTTAAATACCAAACATGGATTTTCAGTTTAGTTGCTCTCCACAATGAGATGCGAAGATACTCCAAAAAATTCTTCTACCTTCTTCTTGGAGCACTTTAATTCTAAAAGTTTCTCTAGTTATTGTAGTTAATGTAATATAAGTCTGCTGCAATTTCATTATAAATAAGTATATTTATATTAAATTTTCAGGAAATAGATGCCTCTTACGCTTAATGGATTTTGTACACTGTACAGTACACAGTACACAAAATCTTACTAGCCAAAAGCTTTTTACTCTCATTAACACAAACAGGCGGCCCACGCACACCGTCCATCCTTGTAGTTAGTTACTCCCGGATAACGTGGGCGCCGGAAGGTTTGCCTAAGCAAGTCGGTAAAGGGGACGCCATACAAACACAGAGGAGACTTTGGTAAACGTAAGACCAGAGATTGAAAACCAACAGCTACCTAATATATCTGGTTCCATAGCTCATCGCTAGACCACCTGCTCACTGAGGTGAGGTACTAGGTTCGATTACCGAGCTCGGAAAACGTTTATGTGTAGGAGGATGATCATCCCTCAACAAAGAAAACGCTATTATCTATTTTAAGGTATATTAACATTTCACAGCTAATTTATATACAACACAATACAACAATTTGTGTGACAATTAGCAATATTAGCAAAATTATATTAAGTTTTTGAGTGCATTCAAAAATAGTAAATACATTCTTATAATGCATGTAATTAATGTTCCTTTGAACCCTTGACAAATACTTGTTACCTATTGTATTATTCGCAATACAAATCTAGTGAAGCATGCTGACCTTGTTGAGTGCATTGATGTATGTATCTCTCAGTATTAGCATGGACACTCCTTAAGATAAGACCTGAATCATTCCTGGCGACGAATATATTCAAAATCTTCTCGGGAAACAAGCCAGGTGAAAAGACGATTAGAAAGCGACGTTTCGGGAGCGTACATTCAGGATATGAATGAATAAGAAATGCTATAAACACTAAATTTAGATAACAGAAAAAGTCAACGAGAAAACACTGCCAATACTCGCATCTCTGAACAAAAGACTGTGTTCAGCAAGTTAAATACCTGGTCAGGAGATGGCGTAAGTGTAGAAAACTAATTAAGTCATAGAAACTAACTACTTAATTTGATGACTAAACTATATATTTGTGCTTCTTAAGATTTTTAAAGGCAGGTTCTCAAGAGTAGCTAAACCGAAATCGAGCATCACGATTTGTAAGCGGGCTCCTCACAGAGGAAATAGACAAAGCCTCCTTAACTCTCCGCTTCCAGTAACTGCTGCATTTTGCCAAGATGGTCGTATCCGGAAATTTGACCCTATGTTTATTATTAATATGTGTAACTTAAAGGAATACCATTTTCTTCCCTTCAGAACCCTTATTACCGAAGTCCTCGATAAACCCAGGTAAGCCGCAGCTCCTTTTGTCCTAATTACGATGACTAATAGGCAGATAGGTATTAATGGATGAGGACTAATGAATTTCATGACATTAATAATATGATCATAATATTATAGTTATACAATTATAATAATACAAACTACATATATGATACTACATGTACTACATTGTACGCACGCATAATTTTCATGTATGATATGCTTACCTTGCTTGTGTTTCTTCCAAAATAGTCAATAACATTCCAGGAAGAAAGCAAAATTTAAATATTTGCTGCAGTTAGTGTTCGGGGTATTATTTGTTATAGGTTTGAAGGCACAATTAGCTATATCTTTTAGGAAGTAGGTCGGTGTTCGTGTTTTTCTCTTGTTAGATAAGGATCATGCAACTTCGAAGTCATCATATAACGACCGACATCTTAAAAACCTGATTATCGCTTCAGTTTACAATATCGTTCTCGTAACTGCAAGAAAGTGTGTAAATGTCTAATGAAAGTTTGTCTCAGTTAACAAGAACTAGAAACAAGAGTATTCATTTTGTAAGATAGTTATAGAATAGTAAGTAGAGCAAGTCAGATGAATGAATCTATTCAGCTTATATGTTATTTTTTAGATATGTATATTTGTTTGACTCACATAGAACGCACTAAGCAATGTTTGCTTCAAGATTACTACTTCTACTTCCATGTAGATATAAGTCTACAGCTACATATGTCAAGAACATATTTCCACTGCTATTTAACAGCAAAGATATCAACATTTAAAGAATATACGGATGATTCTTAGTAATTCAGAAATACAAAGTAATGTGAGATAGTTTCCTGGTATATGATGTTATCTATGGACAAAGTTAAAGGTAAAAGTCAACCAATGTAATTCTTGGTACGGACCAAGTAAATCTTAATTAATATGCATTCTTACAGGTGAAGTCATTAAATCCAGATTTGTGTGTCGAAGAAGCCAGTCCTTATGTACTAGCGATCTATGTAATCTTGGTAATTGAAGTAGTCCCTGACTCCACCACCAGGTGGTGCGTATGGTCTCAAGTGGTTAGTCCACCGCGATATACAGCGCCAAGGGTGAATATAGACTTTAGTGACAGAAAAGCCAAAATACAAAATGACCTTCCAGTTCAGGTTATGAGATTCATTTACCTGTTGATTTAGCTTTACAGCGGCCTTATGGCCTCTTAATAAAAGCCAATTATAAGACCTTGACATCGGTAAATAAAACTTCTTTCTCTGTGAGAGGACAACTGAAGGTCACCATGATAACTACTAGTGTACAGAAGATTTTGATACTTTCAATTTAGCAATTTCAGATTCATATTGCATTTCTAAGAATTTTGTAATTACCTCAAGGTAGTATATCCATATTTGCAGTCTACTTCGTACTGTCATGTATGTAAACCCATGTAAAGAAGAAGCAGATCTGTCACTGCAATGCCATTGTTTGATTCCGGATTGGGACCTTTGTTATAACGTTGCTCGTCTTATAAATATTGCGTATATAATATTGTCGCGAGCCCACTGTTGATCGAGGCGGCGCCGGTGTTAAGTTCAAAGATACAAACGTGTAATGTGTCGATGAAAGTTCGCCGAAACGGCGGGGGGGGGGGGGGGAAGGGGACGGACTTCTCGAGAGTTTTAGATATTTGTTCTAGCCGTCTCGATTGTTGGAGAACATTCTGGAATGTGAGTAATCTATAAAAAGGGAGCCCGCCCGCCAAAAGTGTCAGTCGGTAATTGAAGCGCGTGCGCGTAAACAGCTGTTTGATGTGGTCGTTGACCTTGCAAGTTGTATTGGGTATGTGTACGAAACGTGTTTCTACGGATGTAAAATGCAACTTTTGGTGTTTGTAGCCCGGACTTTTGATTTCGCGAACCCACAAAGTCACAATATACATGAGTTAGCTTCCTGTCTGCACATTGACATTTACAAAGATGAAAGTGAAACTCATCCCAATCCTGTTCTTGGTATTACATCAAATTTATCTTTATCAAATAGTGATCGTCTCCCTAAAGGTAAGTAAAAACATTAAAATTACAATTTTTTACGTTTCTATAATATGAAACTCAAATGTTTGTAATCCTGTCCATGTCTACAGTTACTGGTTCGGCCAGTAGGGGACGAGCTATGATTTAGCTAGACAATCACCGACAGTTAGGGCAAAGGGAGAAACAAATAAAATTGCCTGGAAGCTCTAGGATTTTGTATTTTTCAAAGTGAATTCCTTTCTCCCGGAATTAAATTTTATATCAGATTTATTTCTTTTTAAAAAGGAACCATAATAAAGACGTTTAAACCCTAAAATGAAACATATTTTTGCATTGAATCTTAACCGAAGGTTGGCATGATAACTACCAGTTAACGGAAGTGGTCGAATATTATTAATTCTCAGGCCCATCTGCTCTGTTGGCCCTTAATGACAGTAAGAAGTAGTACCCGGAAGTGTTTTGGGGAAAATAGTGTACCTTAGCAACGTAACATGGCTATTAGAGTAGCTCAAATGCCTTTATTGTGATTATGGAATATCACGATAGTATATGATGTTTAATAAACTTGACGTCAAACTTAGGCGTATCTGGTGTTACGTAAAATTCAATATTTCATTGCCCGTCTCTGTTTAGAGTCAGTCTCGAATCTTCGCTAGGATGAGTTATTTGGATAATTTTTTCCGTATTTTTCACTTATCCTAAAAGGTGTATTTCGGATTCCTCTGAGTTATATGGATCGTGGACTCATTTGAGCATTATTTCATTGTCAGATATAATTTAAAGCTTTAGGGTGTAAATTAAAAAACAAATATGATCGACATTCACGTTATGCTATATGTAAATACAACTACACACAAATAAGGGCACTGCGTACATTTGTGACACAAGGAGTGTGAATTACTCGTAAGAATTGAGCACCAATCAGATTTAGAAATCTTGTTTCAGTGAAGTACACGTCTACATATCTGGGTGAAATATTTAATTAATGTATTCAGGATATAGTCACTAAAACCCTTCACTGACTTTCCCTAACAAACTGTAATCAAGCAAGCGTGTTCTCTTTTACTTTTATTCTATATACATTTACATAAATGGCTTTATATCTGATATTTATTTGTGAATACTTTGTAAACTATAGTTGGTTTACATTACTCTGTGTTATTTTAGGAGCAGGTCGCCATCTGATTGTTTGGAATTCCGTTCTTTGCACAAACAGCAGAGTGAATGAAGCAGAAATGTTAGAATAAGAGGAATAAGAAGTGTAAGTGTAAGAAATTTATAAGTATATGAGATCTCCTACCAATATCAACGAATATTTGGTAAATGTTTAACGTCACAAAAAGTTTATTTGCATAAACCATGTACCTTAAGCTGATATGTATTTTGTGTGTAGTAATATTATGTCTATCTTACCGTTTACCAATTATATAAACAATCGTACAGAATAAAGACAACTTGAAGGGATATCCCAGCCCTCGCCACAGCGGAGTGTTAGCGCACTGGACTTACTTTAAGTATACTCAAATATTTTAAAACTAGTTCCTCTATGATGGCTCTTAAACTCCCTTATCTGTGCATGGCCAATAAATAAACAACGTCTTCTCATTTGTTAAAAAGTTTAAGAATTGGAAAATTCCCACCACAGCAAATATCTATGAAATGACTCTCTCTTGTAACAACAAGTCCAAAACCAAATAAAGAGCAAATTAAAATTAGTGGTGTCAGGACAACAGCTACAGGGCTATTTATAGAAGCTGATTCTAAGGAAGATGTCCAAAAGATATTAGGCAGTGCAAATTTACAAGGAAAAGGTATTACGGTTGAAGAGGTAAAAAAGAGGAATCCTTTGGTAATACTTTATGATGTGATAGCAACTGAAAAAGAACAAGATATAAAAATGAACTTATATGAGCAAAATTGTAAGGAAGACTTTACGTGGGAAGAGTTCGACAAGGGTGTCGTATTCAAATTTAGAACAGGTCCAAAAGAGAGACGAGTGGTACACCATGTACTGGAAGTTGATCCTGGAATAAGGAAATGGCTGATTTGCAAGCAGAGAGTTTACGTGGGCTTTCAAGCCTTTTCTGTGAAAGATTATGTAGTAGTAGCCCGTTGCAAGAAATGTCAGCAATTGGGACATGTTGCAAAATATTGTAAGAATGAAGTGTCTATCTGTTCCCATTGTGGGGAACAGGATCATCTTAAAAAAGACTGTGGAAAGAAAAACCAACCAGCAATCTGTGTTCCATGCAGTTCTAAAAAGAAAAACCAAGTGCAAGGGAAAATATTTTACTGTAAAGACAGACAGCATTGCCCCACATATTTAATGTTTTGGGAACGATTGATAAATAGGACTAATTATGGATAAGTACACACAACTAACCCAGGAAGAGAGGAATAGTGGAAATTGTAAATGGACAAAAGGTGTACGAGTGGGACAAATCAATGCGCAAAGGTCGCGATTAGTGATGATGGAAATTAGGAAAGTAATTGAGGATATGAATATAGATATCCTTTGCATACAAGAGCCATATGTGGTCAATGGAAAACCAATCCATATGTCATCAACTGCAAGGATAATAATAGAAGGCAATGAGCCAAAGGCTATGCTAGTAGTAGTGAATAAAGATATTCAAATAATGAAAATAGCTCAATTTTGCGACGAATATCTGAACTGTGTAGAAATCACTATAAAAAATGTGGCGTTTGTATTATGCAACCATTACTTTCAATATAGAGACGACATACAATTACACTTAGACAGGATGACAAATGTACTGGAGGCGTATACAGGAAGATCCATGATTTATACAATGGACTCAAACGCAAAGTCTACCTGGTGGTTTAGCAGGAACCCAGACGATCGAGGAGAAAAACTGGAGGAAGTTATTAGTGCTTTTAACCTAATAGTTATGAACCAACCTGCAAATACATATACCTTTCACAATAGATCTGATGCCAAGGAGAACATAGATATAACCCTAGCAAAAGGTTATATAGCTGAAAGAATCACTAATTGGAAAGTAGCACAGGAAATGACAACGAGTGATCATAATATGATATACTTTGATTTGATTACACAAAAAGAGGGGGAACTAAATAAGTGCTACAATAAAAAAGAAAGGAAATAACAACTAAAAATGCAAATTGGAGAGAACTAAATAAAGTATTACAATTACCGGAGATGACCAATTTTGAAGATGACATAGATAAGAAAGCAAAACAATTAACTCTGAGTATACAACGATCTATGGATATCGTTCTGCGGAAAACATATGTTACAGAAAACAAAAGGTACCAAATATGGAATGAAAAATTACAAAAGCTAAGGAGTAAGCTACGTAAAAGAAGGCAAATATATCAACGAAGTATAACGGATCAAGAAAGGACAGTAAACTTGGAGTTATATTGGGAAATAAAGGAACAATATAAATCATTAATGGAAAATACAAGAAAGGAATCGTGGGAAAGATTCGTTGAGGAAAACATAAGTACTGACGTTTGGGGTATACCATACAAACTGGTAATGGAAAAAATTACAGCCCCCAAGATTCTTTCAACATTATCAAAACCAGATGGGTCAACAACAAAAACATGGTTGGAATCCATGAACTACATCATGAAGGCGTTGTTACCATCAGATGACAGTGAAGATGATGAGGATGAGCATAAAAGAAAAAGGGAAAGCCTTAAAAGCAACTATATAAATAATAATGTGATACTTCCATTTGACATATCTGAAGTAAGATTAGCCATCAGGGATTTAAAACCTAAGAAAGCACCCGGACCAGATAACATATGTGCAGAAGTCGTGCAAAATCTAGAAAATCAATTGGCTCCATACCTATGTGCACTAATAAATGTATGTCTGGCTACTGGTAGGGTACCCTATTGTTGGAAAGAGGCCAATGTTATAATTTTATGCAAAGATAAAGACCGAGATCCCAATGGATCCTAAAACCTATAGGCCAATCTTTTTGTTAAATACGCTGGGAAAAATACAGGAAAAGCTATTATATAAACGCATACATGAATATAGAACCATGATAGGAATGACAAACTTACAATATGGGTTCAGGAAGGGAAGGTCCACGGAGGATGCTATAAATGAACTTGTGGAAAACGTGAAAAACAGCAATAGAAAATATATGGTAGGAATCTTCGTGGATATATCTGGAGCTTTCGACAACCTCTGGTGGCCCGAGCTTTTCAGAATCCTGCGGGAAAGGAACTACCCTAAATGTTTGTATGAATCTTTGAAAGACTACTGTAAAGATAGACGGGTACATGTCAGAGGCGTAAGTAAAATGATCACAAAGGAAATAATCAAAGGATGCCCACAGGGCTCAGTATTAGGCCCCCTTTTCTGGGACATACTCATTGAACCACTACTGGAAGAACTATCAAATAGTGAGTATGTGTTAAATGTTATTGCATATGCAGACGATGTATTGCTGCTTATAGAGTCTGATAACAGAAGCAATCTTGAAAGTAGAGCAAATACAGCATTAGAGTTACTAGGCACTTGGTGTAAGGAAGTCAAACTAAAAGTAGCTCCGCATAAATCTACATACGTTTTGTTTAAGGGTACGTTCAAAAGGGATCCTGTATTTAAAATGGATGTTACGAACGTTAAGAGATCAAAAGTAGCTAAATATCTAGGAATATATGTAGATGAAAAGTTGAATTACGATACCCATATTGCAAACGTAAGGACAAAGGCGGGAAACATCATGCAAAAATTATACTCCTTGGCGACTCGAAAGTTTAAACTAACATTATCATCAGTTAAAACATATCACATGAGCTTATTCGTGGGAATAGTCTCATATGGAGCCAGCGTTTGGAGCCATCGAGTAAACCTGTTGAAAAACATAACTTTGTTAAGAAGAACTCAGAGGCAGGCATTAGTTAGAATTTGCGGAATAGTGAAGACTACCTCTACTTTAGCACTACTAGTTATTCTAGGAATCTGGCCTGTAGATCTACTGATTAAACTCCGAGGAGCGAGATTTTGGCTCAAAAAAGGCAATCTACAAGCGATTAAAGAAATAGTTGGAACAGAATGTAAGACCAAAGATGAGATAAAACAGCAGCTGATTAAACAATGGCAAAAAGAATGGGATGCGGAGAAAACAGGAAGGAGAGTTTATGAAATTTTCCCGAACATTCGAGAACGACTCAAGCTAAGAAGCATACAACCGCGTAGATTTGGTGTTCAATACATATCCGGTCATGGCCCTTTTAAAACATACTTCAAAAGAATAAAAAGGGAAGAAAGCGACTTATGTGAGCAATGTCATGTAATAGATACGCCAGAACATGTCACATTTGAATGTAAATCACATGAAGATTTGGTAGGAGAACAGCGTAGAAGTCTAGGAGGGAAATACAGATGGGATATAGTAAGTCAGGTAGACAACTTTAATATCTTAGAAGAAATGGTAGCCTTAATATCGACTAGAGTGATGGAACAGTATCAGACAGATCAAAGAGAGACACGAGAAGGCAGAAGAAGGATTGCCGGCGTAGAGAGAATTAGACGTTCAGTAAGGTTGAGAAATAGAAGTTTTTGAATGAGGATATAAACTACAAATTACAATTGGGATTGTATCTGCAAAAATATTAAAGGAAGAACAAATATGATGATAAAATATCAATTAGAATTATAGAGAAATAGTCCAGGTTTTGACTCTAGATGCCTGGCAGAATTTATTTTTTTATTTTTTATATTTTTTATATATTCTCGACAAAAACTGTATGACACAAATTGTTTTAAGGATGTACACTTTTGTGTACTACTATTTTGTTATTCTCTTTATGACAAAGGTCACACAGAGTAAAGACAGTTCCTCAAAATTACAAACATACATTACATTTGTATTAAAACATATATACAAGAGTATAGTATTTTAATAAAGGTCGTTTAGTCTATTTTTGGAAAGTCAAGGTTTCAAAATATTATTCGTGTGTGTGTTGGAAGAATTTTGATTAAAATCTTCGTGCAAAATCTTTGGAGGATGCTGACCTTACCTAAGTACTACGTTTCGTATTTAATCAACTTATGATATTTGAGTTATGCTATTCAGAGATAAATTAACATAGAAAAATATACCCGGACAATTTTATAAGAATGCCTTTATAGGATAGAGGGGACTTCAGAGCAATTAATTTCATTGAAATCTTTGTAGAAAATTTTTAGTTGAAATAGAATACTTTCCCTAGTTATTGTAAGTACTGAGTGCAAAACTTTACATAGTGATAGAGAAGACTGGCGAAATTATAATATACTGACTCCATTAACTTCTTACTCTATAATAAAACACAGTTTAAGTTATGTTACTCTATTTGGGAATAGTTGGTTAGTTTAAAATAGAAAGAAGTTGACGACGCGTAAAGAATATATATTATTTGTACGTCATATACTCTTGTTACGTCCTGGTCAGGGAATTATCTTATATGATATTTGTTAGTTCACCACGTCCTTCTTCATACACAGGAGTACCAATCAAATTTAGGACAAAGCTTATTCGAGCAAAGACTTCAAGACATGGGTTCGAATGGATTTTATTACAATTTTAACTACCCGATATATAACTTTAATTGATGTTCTCGATCCATTCTTCAATAAACCAATTTCTAAATATATTATTGTTCCATTTACTTCACGTCACTGGACATAAACATCTTATTATAACTTCCCTGTAGAGACAATAAATATGAATACAATAGATTTAAGTGACAGGCAAATGCTTTAAGAGCTGCAGCTGAATTAATCCCTTTAAAATTCCTTCTCCTTTCAAGGTCAGAAGAAACGAATATCAAGCACAAGAGGAAGGAGAAATTCTCCTTCAAGCAAAATATAAATTTCGGGGGGGGGGGGGGGGGATGCAATAACAAGAAATTACTCAGAAATGGTTCAACACACAAAACACGGATTTCCGTGAACTGTTTTGTCTACATTTATAATTCAGTAATATTTTTTCTATCTGTTATGGTATACCAGTTTTGCAAAAGTCATTCAGAATAAATAGGAATTCTAAGGCAACTCTCAGAAAATTCAAGATATATATTTCATTCTTCGTGAGCCATTTTATAAGAACAGTTAGAGGCACTTTTGAGAAGATCAAAAATATCGAAAAACATGCTTTGTGAAGTTAGTCTGGAATGTTAGTCTGTGGGTAGACTAAGAGCTATGGTGATCAGTCACAGGAAAACTGTGTGCATACATTGGCTCATTTGTTTGAAATATGCTTTCTGCCGTTTCAGGGTACCTCAAAACGTGTAATTACTTTACGTTTAGCGTCCAAAGTTGTCGTTTACATGGCAACATTTCTGTTATACTTTTATTTCAACCAAATTTCTTCTATCAGGTTCGATTAAGTTGAGTAATATTATGTCATGAAAGTGCATTAATCTTATTGAAAATATCTGGTTAAGACTTGTCATTTTGAATGATCTTTATATACTTGCAACTATATAAAGACATAGATTACTATACAAATATATTTATATCTCATTAAGGAACAAAATTTATGACGGTGTCAGCCATTTGAAAGAGTAAATCTTTATTCTTTTTGTTTGAACGTGAAAATAATTATATTTTTAACTAGTAAGTCGCTATTTGTGTTTTCTATCGGTCAGCTCCACATCATATTCTGCTTTGGCTATCGCTTAAGTATACAATCTCGCTACAAAGAAATGTGTAAATATCTAATGGAACTATCTCGATTAACAAGAACAAGTTTATGTAACAATAGTAACAGAAGAAAAGCTAGAGAAAGGCACGCGATTGCTTCACTTAAACACTATATGTGTTGGATATACATATAACACAGAACTGTGTACTAAGTAATGCTTAGATTTACGTGGTTTAAGGGGATACGTAAGTTTGAACACGTTTTTGTTCTTCCGCATTAAAACTAATATAGCAGATATACAGAAAGATCCGTTTATAACGCACGAAGTAACATGAGTTAGTATTGTGTCATCGGGAGGTTGAAGGAACAATTCCTAAAGACGCCCGTAAGAAACTAGTAACTTTCTGTAATCCTATCAGCTTTACAGTTGCTGACTCCGCCACTAGGAGCGCATGGGGTCAGGTATCTAGCTCATGGCCGATAGAATGCGCCACGGAGGAATCAGTTTGCTGCGGATTGTAACTGCCAAAAAGAAAATTTAAGCAGTTTCTGATTTAAGATATTTGTTTAATTTGCACTAAACAAATTTTAGTAGCTTTACTTTCCTTTCAAAAAAAGACTAGATAAACACGTTTACATCTCAAAAATTAATAACTGGTCTCCTTCGGCATGGAACAGCAGGCTACCGTGTTAACTATTAAGCGACGAAACTACAAGTTTTTTAATGTTTTAGGGTTTAATTACTTAATATTTAATAATTTTAATGTTTTGTTAGAAAAAAACCATGGAGACTTTGATCTGGCATATACACATGTCTGCTTTATGATTACTTGTCACTTAATACTGCGTTGTTCTCGATTCTAGAACATTCCTGCTCATCTAATGAGTCATTCTGTGACCGATTGACTAAGCTCATTCCATATTTGGATTGTAGCAAAGCTGATTTTGCATACTTTAAATAAACAAATAACACCTTGTAAATACCTAGGAGCGAAATCTCAAGACAACTTTCCCACGGTTGTATTAATTATCTCACAGAGACTTATTGCTCAGAAATTGGTTTGATTATTTCTGTTTTCTGCTAACATTATACAAAAGGATGTTTGACTGACGATATTGATTTACTTAAACACAAGAACCTAGAATATAAATTAAATTTCCATTTTCTTTACATTTAAGGATCTCGACTCAGTTCAGTACAGCTGTACATGTACGACTGAAGTATTCGAATACTGCACTCAGAACACACGTAAATTGAACCTAATATATATTTTCATTCTATTTTATTTTACAAGTTATTCTTATAAAACTTAAATTTTATTTTATAATGCAAAATATCTTATCAATTCTTTAACTTAAATGATTTGCGGTATAAAGTGGGAACAGAATGTAAATTCTGCATTTATAAGTGTTCGTATCTGTACAATGGCCTAAAAATACCCTTCTCCTAGTGAAACCACGAGGAACAATAACAATATCATTTTAGAAAACTAAAATAGTTGGCAATCTCAAAACGATAATCAGAAGTATTTCATAAACTGTTTAATCCACAGAAAATGTATTAGCACAAGTTGTTAGGGCTGGTTAGCCCACCACCACCACTCTCTGGTTCAGGATGAGTTTGTTTCACTGGCAATTAAACTATAAATCAATTCCAGAAGTACTTGCATGATCACGGCGCCACTAGCTGAATCACCTTTATAAAGCTCACGTAATATATTGTTCGCAATCTTATTTCAAATATTTATTACACTTATTTACTGCAAATTTAAGAAGAAATGGTGTCGATTAGTAATGTGTTTTGTAAATTTAAACGTGCCCGAGGTTACAATTGTGAGTCCTGCTTTTGTGCAGTTAATAGGTCCTTTTAGTTGGTACAACATATCCGCTTCGTTGCAGCAATCAAACTTCCTAAAGGGAAACCATTAAAAAGTGACTAAAGGTGCATAATATTACATGTCTTTTACAAATTATGTGAAACGTATCCTAAAAATGACGTAACCAAATCAGAATGTATTTTCAGTGCTAAGCTTTGCTCCAGACTGTTAAAACAGACGACACCAAATCTCGTAACCCTGGGAGAGGAATCTAGTTTGTCGTGGACGGAGATTGAAATAAACATATTAGTAAAGTTTGTTAGTTTGGGCAAACCCGTTTCCACGTTATTCTTCGAATCATAGGTTTTGAGTTTGTACGTAGAAATATGCTTTAAAGAGTGAAAATATAAAAAAGTTTAATATTCGTGACAAACACAAGAGAAAGCTTACTATAATTTTAGTTATTTCTCACTAAAACATTTGCCCAATGATAAGTTACAGTTGCAAGTACACAGTGTAAACACGTTTTAGTGAACCGTTGTCCGATATACGCAGCAATTTGCGCTGCTTGTAATTTCTCTGACGTACACACAACCTTTTCACTTGTTGTACAACATGGTGGCTTCCCTGTAATATTCGTTTTGTTCACCGTTAAGTATAATTGTAACATTAATCAGTACTGTAACACATCCTTCATTAAACACTTAGTATGAATCTTAAACTGCAACATTAAGCAGATTTGTAATGCTAAAATATAGTTTCCATCTTATATATGTGATCGTAATTGTATTCCTATTTCAAAAACTCACGTACAGAGATCATTTGTCAAAACCTAGCATCTTACCTGAACACCTTAAACTGTTAATTGATCCATTTGGAATATGCACATCAAGTCATCTGAAACAAGTTAATAAAAACCTTATGTCATAATAAAACCTTTTCCTTTTCCTATACCAATCGACGTCCACACGTTCCAGACAGTCGGTATTCCCTCACGGAAAGGGTATATCATCTTCATTGTCTGATAGACTTCAGGGTAAATGAATTACGTTTTAGAGCATGAAGGATTTGGCTTGGATATTACGTATACTTATTTAGGTTTAGTTTTGTTCCATTTTGTGTAATTTGTATATATTAATGTTCAGTACAAAATGATATATGCTTCAAGTGTAAATAATTAAATTTTACCAAAGAGAAAAAGCAGTAATAATGTAAATTTTAAAATTAAAATAGTTTACACTCTCACTTTGCTTATCAGTAAGACATCGAACAACAAAAACACTGAAATAAAGAACTAATCACATTGTGCAAGATTTTAACCTTGGAGTTCCGTCATCTACTCCCACGTCTGAAGGGTTAGAACCGCTCGGACGTTTTGATGTGATCGGTAATTCCGTTGTTTTCTATACTTCATACAGAGGAAACATTCCCAGATAAATTCTAACACAACACTTAATCGCAGATCCAGTTATAATTGAGACAGTCATGAAGGGTTTTTTTTTTACTTAAAGAAATGACTGTATCGTTGAACATTTATTCATGTCAACAATGTACACAATCACATATCAGCACAATGTCTTAACTCTTGCAGCAGTCTAGCCTAGACTAGCCTAGAACCTAAAAGTTCTGTTTCAACTTTGGGACGATTTAAGTCTCAGACCAAATCATTTAACTCTGCATAATGCTTGTTGGTATCTGGGTCTTCGAAGTCTGATCCTGAGCTTGACGTAGCTAGTCGGTTATCACTTGTTTCAGACTCGTGTTCTAATATCCAGTTTTCAGGAGGAACATATCAGCACTCTGAGCAACAGCTCTAAAATCTGATGGAATGCTTGGTTATTCAATTTTCTCTTTGTCTTCCCCCTTAAGCTATGTTATTTTAGTCAAACAAAGATAGCAATCATCCACATGTTTCATTGTTTGCTTTCATACCAACGTAACTCCAAAAGTCATAGGAACCTTATGTTTATTCTTTAACCGTCTCTTAACCAGCTGACATAATTTATGTCCTGAGCTTGACGTAGCTAGTCGGTTATCACTTGTTTTAGACCCGTGTTCTAATGTCCGGGTTTCAGGAGGAACATATCATCACTCTGAAAAAAAAATGTGTAGTGTTTAACGCCCGCTTTTATTACATACGGCACCGCAGACGGTGGCAATGATGATACATGAGATAAAGATGGAGCACCGGTGGAATGAGATGGCGGGGGAAACCGGAGGTACCGGATAAAACCCGCCCCAGCGCCGTGTTGTCCACCACAATCTCACTTTTGCGGTCGCATGGGATCGAAACCGGGCCGCCTTGGTGAGCCACGGCGCGGCCCTCATCACTTTGAGCAACAGGTCTAATATCTGATGGAATGTTTGGATATTCAATTTTCTCTTTGTCTTCCCCTTAAGCACTGTTATTTTAGTAAAACAAAGATAGCAATCATCCACATGTTTCATTGTTTGCTTTCAAACCAACGTAACTCCAAAAGTCATAGAAACCTTATGTTTATTCTTTAACCGCGCTTAACCGGCTGACACAATTTTTGTAAACTACATGGGGAGCCCAAATGCGGTTTTGAACAAAAAGTTTAAGATTATATGCCTTTTCTATCAATAAAGTCATTTTGTATTTGACTTTATTTTATATACATAGCACACATGACAGATATAATGGAGTTTATACACATCCGCGACGTGTTTACTCCTATATTAATATTTCAATAGATTACCAACTAATTATACTTTTAAATTATGTTGTTTTATATCCTATACACAACAACTCACTAGTAGAACTTACAAATCACTTGATTCCGCTATGGATGAAAGTCGTATACATGTTTAGGTAAATACCAAATAAGGCAGAACAAAGTTACTAAGTTACTATAAATGTAGAAGTTGTAAAATAAAGAAAGGATTTCGCTATGGATCCAAGTATTAAACATAAGATTAGTAGCATAAGATAGTGGCAGTTGAATTATAAACAGATGAGACATTTGACAGCGTTATTATTTATTTACTCTTACTAGATATAAAAATAGAAAATAAATTATAGAAGGCAAAATAAATTATAATCGCACCATGATCCTTACTAACTAAAGCACTAAAATATTAAAAATAAGTGGTATTATTATCACTATTAGGTCAATCACTACCCTCTAAAACCAGTGCTAATTAAGAAAGCAGGCTTTATTTCTCAAACTGAAGGTACTAGAGAAGAACTGTTTGCAGTCATCCCTTGAATTGACCGCTAAACTCGACACAAAATTTCATGCAATAGAGTTTTTGACTGTTATGTGGTATTATTAGAGATGAATGTTTGTGTAGACGTTTATCCAGTACATTCACTTTAAGAATCTGCTAAGAAAACTAACAAATGGACAACGACAACAAACTACTGAATGTGATCCAGAATAAAGTGATCCTATTTGATTCATCGTGACTTCGATACCAGCGCACGTCCACTCTGACTTTGGACATTCAATTTCCAAATAACTTTATTAATGTACGTTATTGTGTTTCACGTAATTTAATTGCAATACAACGGAGCATGGTTGACCACTATATCACTTTTGTATCTACAACGAAATGTGTAATTAAAAATGTTCTGTAAATGCTTATCCTAAATTTGAAATAGATGTGATAAATAAACCTTTGACAAAGATTGGGTTCAGACAGTAATGTGTGTACACAGCATTAACATACTAATATGTATATCTGTTATATAGGAGACAATTGTTTTAGTTGTATTGATTGTCCGGCAGGAGAGAAATAATGGGCCACCAAGCGCGTGTTGCTCTCCACAGATGGCTCTACATGTAATAGCTTATAGTGCGCAAAAACATATGTAATTATTTATAAAGTGATATGACACAATAATCTTATGTTCAATTGATACAGCATAGATTTAGTTTCGTTTTGCGTTTTGGTAAGAAACTGTAGTGATAGTATAAATAAATGCAACTTCGAACGAAGAATAATATTATGTGCGAGAACGGAAATATTCTAAAGTAAGTTTAAGTAAAGCGTTTTCTTACTCGTAAGGTATTGAATTATTATCCATTCTTGGTGTTTGCCTTGATACTTTTGTCGAACTATTAACGTCTAATTATGTTCCTGTTGATTACAAATGAGAGGTTAACCTTGTGATTATAAACTATGTAGCATTACATACAAAGGCTCATAACCATTTCAAGAGACACTCGTTTCCGTAAACATTTTTTTTTCTTTTTTGTAATTTACGCGTTCCAACATTAAGCCATATCAAACGATGAATGAAATGATGAGCCTAGGGTCCATAGAGCTTAGTTACTCGATATTCTTCCTTCAGGGTAAGGGAAAAACCTTATATAGATAACTCACCCTGGCGAAGATTCGAACTCGGTACCTCTTGAACGTGAGGCAGACATGCTATCACCACGCTACCAAGGCGCGCCCCCTAAACTCTCTTTCTATAATTTACTGATGACTATTAAAATCTGTGATATTACTTTAAAGTCTTCCCGTTAGTTCAGATAAACATGACAAACATCACGCTGTCTTCAGCTTCCAATATTACTTGGCCATTACTTTACATTATATAACATCTAATATAAATTTTAAAAGCTGCACTTCCCTTAACTTCTATCATTCTGGTGAGAGCTACATACAGAAAATGGCAATTATGTTATCTGCTGCACGATACCTAGGAGCGCTAGTGTACTGGGTCGCGAAAGGCGCTTGGTTAATTCAAGTTATGACACAACTTCTCAATTTGTAGCTGTTTTGTGTTCTGTAAGTGCAAACAACCATCTTGATCTTTAATGGACTTTCATTAGAAGCAACTCAAAGGGTTTTAATTTCCTCTTGTATATTGTGACTTTGTGCGTTCCTGAAACTAAGTGTCCGAGTTACAAACACTAAAAATTACTCTTTACGTCCGTAGAAATACACTTTGATCAACCTGACAAAGATTGATTGATTGATTGATTTCTCCAGAAATCCGTCTCCTTCCCCCACCGTTTCGGCAAGTTTTTATCTACGCAGTGCACCGTCCGTATCTTTGACTCGCCCCTCGCGCCTCCTCGTCTCAACAATGGTTTCGCGACTCTGGTACCTCCTCAGGGCTGGTCGTCCCGAAGAGCACCATTTTTGGAGGCCAGACGATCCAGCTGTACCACCAACATTTTCCCTCGGGGCCCTTTACTGGACGTGGTAGACCACGTCGCTAATCCTCTTTACCATACGATACGGTCTTTGCCATTGTTGCTGAATTTTCCGGCAGCGTTCCTTGATCCGGGCAGGGCGGTACAACCAGACCTAGTCACCTTGCTGGATTCCTTGGCTGTTGGCTTGCCTGTCGCGTAACGGGTCTTCACGCGGTCCTTCGCCAACTGGATGTTCTGACGGGGCATCTCCTGCATGTCGTGGAAACGGTCCACCAAGTTCTCCAATTACAAGGTTGCTGGCTGCTTTGCGTCCGGGCTACTTAGAGCCAGATCACAAAGAAGGTGTAACTCTTGGCCGAACATTAAGCTGTCCGGCGTCATCCCAGTGCTATCATGTGATAACGAGCGGTAGGCCAGCAAGATCAGTGACACATTGACGTAACAGTCTCGCTCCTCAAATGTTTTTCCAGGGTCTTGATGTACCTCTCGACCACGCCGTCCGACTGGGGTGGAGGGTTGTTGTGCGGGTCTTATTCACACCAAGTCTTTCCAGTGCTTCGCTCATTAGGTTAGACTCAAAATTGGTGCTGTTCACTGTGGAGCTCTCATGCCACCCCAAAACGGCGGAACGGTTATTCCACAACGCAGCCTGTGATTGTCTTCCATCCTGGTTTGGGATGGCGTACATCTCCGGCCACTTGGTGAAATAGTCAACGGCCACAAATAGGTACCTTTTGCCTCGGTGGGACACTGGTAATGTTCCAGCTATGTCGGCAGCGATGCCTTAGAAAGTTGCTCCGACGTTGAGCTGCTGCTTGCGACCACGTCTCCTAGTCTGCGGACCGCGAATCGCCGCGCATACGTGACTTTGACGGCACCATCTCTCAGCATCTGCTCGGAGCCTGAGCCAGTTTCTAGCGCTGACGGTGTTTGCTGATCGTTCGGTTTGCCCCCAGGTGTCCTCCTAAAGTACTGGCGTGCATTTCCTCCAAGACTTCCGGGCTCTTAATCATGTGCAGTACCAACTGCTCCCTCTGCGACTTCCCATAGTGTGATTCCCATACCAGGATCAGCGGAAGGGATCCGTCCCTTTCAGCTGCCAAAGTGAGGGCGCTGCGGACCCTTAGCACTCATGGTACCTCTGACGTTACTAGAGGAACCTCGGGCCAAACAGCCGAGCCCCTCCTTCGGGAGTTGTTCGGATTGGGATGGACTCGAGGGGGTAGTGTGTTCCCGATACCCGTGGGAATCAGGTACGTCTTCGGACGGGGTTGAGGGAAACCATTAATTCTCCCGGGTACTAGCCTGCAGAGCTAGTAGAAGGTGTGCTAGATCACCAGGCGGCCCACACCAAGGTTTTTCGGTAGTCTTCACCTTGAGTGTTGACACACGTAAGTGGCGTATCCACTTCCATCTCGTCTTGAGTCCATAGGACCAGATGGGGGGGGGCCTTGTTGGTGTCTAGGTCTTGCCCTATGGAAAGCCCCACGGAGGATGCCGAGCACCCTATGGGACAGCTCGGATAATTCCCTGGTTGAAGGAGGCCCGGGTCCAATTCCTACTGGTTCAGGACTAATGGGAGTAGAGCCTCTGGGCTAAACCAGGTACAGCACACCCCCTTTAAGTTTCAACGATCCCCATCGGGCCCAGTACGAGTTGTACGCAGCGCTTCTGGGTACGATGTCCTTCCAGGTTGCTCTGGTCCCTGCCTCCACTTCCCTCAAAAGTGGTCCCTGGTCGGCGTCCGACAACTGCTCCCTCCTCAGGCCTGAGCTATCCCAGCCGTCCGCAGCCACTGCCGTGAACACTAACAGCTGCGGCACTCTCCTGTTCTTCCACTCTTGTGCATTGAGCGCACTGTTCTTGACAGGGTTTTCGGGACATGGCGTCTGCGTTGCCGTGGCACTTCCCTCTACGGTGTTCAGGGGTGAAGTCGTACTCCTGCAGCCCCTGGACCCACCGGGCTGTCTGGCCTTCCAGGTTCCTAAAGCTCAATAGCTAGGTGAGGAAACAGTTTCAGTCCTCAGATGGAATGGCTGACCGTACAGGTTCTTGTGGAAGTTCTCCAAGATCTTTAGTACCACCAGTAGTTCTCGTCGGGTAACGCATTAGTCCTCCTCTGCCTTGGAGAGCGTGTTGCTGTAGTAAGCTCTCATCCGCTCGTGGCCGTCCTGAACTTGTGATAAGATGCCTCCTATGTAATGGTCACTGGCGTCGGTTTCCACATTGAAGGCGCCGTCTGGTTGTGGGAATCCCAAAATAGGACCACTAATAAGTGAAGTGTGTGTGTGTGCGTGCGTGCGTGTGTGTGTGTGCGCGCCAACTTTATAACATAAATGTCACTGATTTAACTTCTACAGTAATATACAAATCATAACAAAAATTGTTCATACCATCATATACAAAGAACGAAAAATCTAATTTTATGTAGGACACTATATAATAGATTAACTCATGTATTAAAGACAGTTTAAAAATATCAGTAAAAGCGCAAATGATTGTTGTGTCATAAGCTTGAGCAAAATGTCTGATAACCTATTGTCAGTTAACGCAGATTTAACAAAAATGGTAATTTTTAATTGGAGCTTGTATTTTATGCACATCATTAGTTATTATAACTTGTAATTAGATATTACTCGCCATTGGCTTTTTATTTGCAATATTTGCTACAGTCTGCTGCCAGAGTACTTAAAATAGAGAGTGACAAATGAACACGTTTTCTTATTTAAGTGGGAGAACATTAAGTGTTTTAGTGTTACTTGTTATGGTAATAAATGTATCAGAATATTTACTTAACGCAGTTGAAATATAACATATAGATAAAATAGAATAGAAGTAAAGCAGAAATATTTATTTTCACTTTGGAATCATAATATTCAAGAACGTTGATCTCAAACCAAATAACTGTTCTAGTAGTTCCAAAGATTAACACAACGTAAGCAGTTTAGAATATTCTATTAATGTGTAGCAAAGCCAAAATAAATATAAATAAACGTGTTGTAGAACCATTTCTGTAGACCTTTGTATTGACCTTGTAGCAGATAGTAAAATAATATCTGTGGACAAATGGTTTGATGTCACTATAACACATTAAGTACATATGTTACACGCCAGACATATATACATATAAAATTTAATGCCAGGACGGAACATTTAGTCCATTGTTCCAAGCGACAACGTGATACCCTCCAGAGATGACTGTAACTGTGTCATCTTATATCGGGGAACAGCATTCCTATTTATTTACACAGAGATATAAAGTCGTTGAAACTATATTACTTACATATAACTTCTGCTCAATAGTCCTTTAACTTTTGACCACAAATATTAGCCATCTTATATACAGAGTCAACAGTATGCCCACAAATGAATGTCTGCTCACCTCGGTAGCTTGATGGTAGCATGTCTGCCTCACGTTCCAGAGGTCCCGAGTTTGATCTCGGTCAGGGTGAGTTACCTGGATAAGCTTTTTTCCGGGGTTTTTCCTTATCCTGAACGACGAATTTCGGGTAACTCTAAAGCCCTTTGGACCCCGGGCTCATTTGAGCATCATTTCTCCCATTCCATTCATCGTCCGATATGACTTAACGTTGGAGGACGTAAATTACGAAAAAAAATGATTGTATTTTGATATGTGTTACATCTTAACGAATTTTGTGCAGTTCCCTGATTCGGCTGTAGCCCTAACTAGAGATTACATCTCCGTTCGGCGCTTCGCACCACGGTAGAAGACGCAGTATCCAGCGTTAAGCCAATCAAAGCAGGCGTACCTCAAGGAAGTCTGCTGGGATCGACACTATTCAACTTATACATAAATAACATGTCCGAACTAGTAAGAACGAACAAGTATATATATAAAGAGATGCCGGCGAAACCGCTCTAGTAACACAGTCAACTCAACCGCGAATTATACATCAACGTCTCCAAAACGCCTTAAATACACTAGAACCTTGGTTCTCCAAGTGGAGAATTTAAGTAAATGCACGAAAAACGCAAGCCATAACCTTAAAAAAACACACATTCATAAGAAAAAAAAGCGTGACCTTCAGCCACTAATATATCAAGACGAAGGAATCGACGGGAAGGCCCAAGTGACCTATTTAGGTCTTGTAATGGACCAGGGACTCACCTGGGGCAAACAAATCACTACGATCAGAGCCAAGGCCAATGGCCAGCTAAACAAATTGTTTCCAATATTTAATATAAACTGCCAACTTAAAGTACATATGGGCCTTAACCTATATAAGACACTGCTAAGGCCTATTATCACGTATGCAGCCCCCGTGTGGGGATATGCTGCAAAAAGTCACTTAAACAAATTACAAACGATACAAAACCGAATAATCAGAATAACTGCAAAGCACCGCCGGTAGCACCGGCTAATCTGTCGCACAACGAATTAAAACTACACTCAATTGAGGAATTTATCAAAAGACTCGGCTTCAACGTATATAAGCGCAATGTTAAAATCCCTAACGCACTAATACAGCAACTAGGCTTTTACGAAACCGAATACAATAAACATAAAAGACCGCTGGCCATATTTGATAGGACCATAGGGGGTGGGAGACCCAGAATTAGACATCCGAAATTATCTAAACACTCTCGTAAGACTTCCACAGAAGAAGTAAGATTACCCATGATTATACACCACACCCTGACATTTGGCAGTCCACTAAGTCCTTGCTCTCAGTCAAGGCGGATTATGGCCGGGAGGCAACGCCCTCACCCCACACTTACACGGCATTTCGCTATGAACAATTGTTATGATCAATCTAATGCGAAAAATTTCACCTTAGAATTAACCTCATACCAGACGCAGCTTACGCGCCGTACTAACAATCATAGATATGTACACACTAATGTTACTTGTAACGATAATGCATGACTAACGCTATCCTAGCGCCCACCACTAGCATTAATGACACGTTCTACCCGCTTATGGGTGGACAGACCGTTAACTAAGAACTAAGAGTACTATAACTTACACATGACTACCTCCGCTATCATTGAGGATGCAGCCACCCCTTTAGGACGGCGTTTCTTATTGGAAACGACACTACAACCCACTACATCCCTCACCATGAATCCGCGAGGGCATAATCAGGGCTATGGCCATTCTTATGTCATAGCACCCAACCTCACCTCGGTTAGGCCATACGGCCAACCGGTACACGCTCTCTATGAATCCGCAGGTGCTTATAGCGGTACTGCTGGAATTCCTCTCCTGACTACTCTCCGATGGAGGTTTTTTAGTGGGTAGTACCTTCTGGTGATGCTCACACTACCGGCTGCACCATCCCAGTACAGTCGGGGTTAGTGCATTAATGGATTTTTGCTCCACTTGGAAAAAGAAACAGAAAAAAAAAACCTTGGACCATGTGCTATTACATTTCTGAGGAGGCTTTCAGAATCCTTTATGTTTGGTAGTACCACTTTAATAGTGTGTGAACATGAAAGTATTCCTAAATAAATATATCTGTAGGCCTCTGCTTTCATAAATTATGGATTTAATTTAAATTATCTGATATTGTCTTCAAAGTTCAATCCGAATACGAACATAAAGACGCACAAACTTTTTTTCTAATATTTAATCAAGCCACTTAAAAAATAAACGGCTCATAAGCAATGCTACCAATTCTGTTAAGCAAAACCCGTCAACTTTATCACAACATCCTTTACCTTTACTATTTAATACATACGGCACCATCCTCGTATAGACCAATCAAGTACTAGGATTCGTCATATACCGACCAATCGCTGATTTCTAAATCGACAATTATACAACATCCACAAGTGTCGGTCATCAATTATCGCAGTTTCCTTTATTGTTGGGTATAGCAATCACATAAGCAGTGAACACAAGCGCGTGATTCAACCAGTAACATGGCGACTGAAACATTTGGCCAGACGACAAGATATAAATCTTTTAATTCAGCAAATAAAGCCAAGGAATACCAAAATGAATAGGATATGTTTTTGGAAACAGATTGTGCAATTTTGTGCAGCTAAATGTTACGTACTAGATAAGGATTGCAAATATTCTAACAGATTGCACTTTGTTGTTTGAAAATAGAAGTTGTGGTACTTTGTTATTTTCTTATCAACCAGCTCCATCTATCGGCTTTAAGACCAAAGTTTCTTTCACCAGTGTTAACCTGTGCACGGTCTGTTAGAACTATTAATTTTGTATGCCATGACCTGTGAGGTTAAGTTTCATTCATGTAGGACTAATGTGACTTAGGGAACCATATAATTTGTTTTATTGCCTTTAATACTTTGTGATATTCGTGAAATAGTCTCTACAAATGCAGCTCGTGGGTCTGAATTGCCTAGTTAAATTCATAACCACTCGTCATATTAACTAACTGAGAACTGACGTTGCACGAGTAATTAAAATTACGGTGCAGTTTTCTAGAATGCTTCTAAATCTTTGTCTGTTCAGCTCTTATCGTTAGAATATACCCGGACACAACTACAGACCACTCTTGACTTAGTTTTATCCTTATTTTCAATCATAAACTTACCAATACACTCTCTGGTAAGGTAATTGGTAAGTCTGAAACCTTTATCACAAATTCAAGGCTGTTATATCAGTAACTCAAACGTTTGTTCAAGGAACACAATAAAAGTTTGTGATGTAGAAAGAAAGTCTCAATTTGTACTTGTATATGACAATCTTTGGGAAAGAGTATAGTTTTGCTGTGAATTTAAACGCGAAACAACGTCTTTAGAAAGTTCTATATTAATGTGTGCGCGTGTTTTGTCGGATAGGAAATAACAAATAGCTATTATATAAAGCGAACCTTTAGTTTGTTAACATATCTCTATCGATTTATTCAGAATACAATATGTTTAATGCATTTGATGACAATATGTATACATTTTAATTCTTTTGGAATATCCTTGGAAGTTTCCTTAATAATGACGTTTGCATGATTTACTTTAATTAGTAAATCATAAGTTCAAATTAAAATCCTGGTAGATCTAAACGCTCAGCATGTGAAAGCGTATAATTTACGTCAACTTACTTTATCCTACTAATGCTTTCGAAATGCTGTTTGCTTTTATTTTGAACCTTACAATATTCTTGTATATTAATAATGTAAGCTTCCGGTTGTAAACGTTACAAGGGATTAGCATGAAAGTTGTATTAGTCCACTTTATAAACGATTAACTTTATCCTTCTTGTAGCTACAGGGCTACTCAACTAGTTCCGCGAACATTTACATTCACTATGTAGCAGATGGATAAATAAGACTTCGTGGAAGAGTGGTTTCACAAAATTTCGTGATAATAGTACATTAACCTAATGTGTTACATTTGAGGTGATCTTTTATTGTATAGATTGTCTGTTAAGAAACATTTTAGTCCAAAATCTCAAGCGAGAGCATAATACTGTCCAGAGATGGCTGTAGCTGTATCGTATGATGTCGAGGAGGAGGATTTCTGTTTATTTGCAGAATTTTACAAATATCTGTAATAATGTTGTTTAACCTGGTTTAGATTTAATTGCTTTTTACTGCATATAAAAAAAAGGTCGTTACGATATATATCGACAGACAGACCATAACAAACCACAAATACTGCATCATCTGAGAAATGAGGCCTTCTAAAGCAGATATATAATGAAACTTTTACTTCTCCTAGAGCATGAAATCCCCCTTCCATACATTTGCTTGGTAGCCGGTTTCCTCGGAAACCGAAGCTTCCGAGTAAAGGTGGAGGGCCCATTGGCGCTGAAGTGCCCGAAGGCAGCGTGCTGTCGCCGGCACTCTTCGCAGCTTACTTGGCCGACATTCCAATGCAACACAGCACCCACACCTGTCAGTATGCGGATGATCTCATGATCTTCGCAGTAAATAGGAACACACGATACAGCTTCCGGCAAATCCAAACCCAGCTCCAGTCAATTGGCGAATGGAGCGCAAAATGGCGAATGGCAACTAACCCGGAGAAGAGCTCTGCAATTCTCCTGGCGAAAACCAGAGTCAACCGGTTACAGCACAACTTCGTTTTACGGCGCCGTGGAATCGCATGGGTGAAAACGGCGAATTATCTCGGAGTGACGCTGGACCGTAAATTAACTTACGTTCCGCACGTCAAAGGCATGGTCCAGCTGGGGCACGTCGCACTCCGGAGCCTAGACCCTATTTTACGATCAACAATGTCCATCTGACTCAAACTCCGGCTGTATCGGGCGATCATTCCGCCTATGACTCTGTACGGCTGGGAGATCAGGGGAACAGTGGCTAACACCACTTTCGCCAGCCTCCAAACGCTGCAAAACAAGGCGCTTCGTATCATATAAGATAGAGACTGGAGATTTCCTGCTCATATCCTGCATGAGCACTCCCAGATCCCGTACATTGTCGATGTCATCCGCGAGAGGGCACGATCAATGTACGACAAAATCCAAAATCACCCCAACCCTTTAGTGAACTCCCTGAGCATATATGACCAGAGGGATCAAAGACGCTTGGCATCCTTCAGACTACCAAGAGACGTCTTGGGGATCCTTGGTTAACCCAAGTGAAACCCCAGATGACTCTAGGACCATTTTTACGCCTGATGGATCAAGCGATATACATCCCCTAACCAAAACGGAGCAAAAACTTTAAATCGTGTCTCCCAAAACGGGGGAGCGTTTAAGTGCAGCTGCCTTATGAGATTAAACAAGGGCACCTTATTCCAAATTTCCCGAAAATTCAAACACCCCAGCACACCTGCTCATTTCGCAGGTTAAGCCGCAAAGCGGCTAGGTACTGCTGCAGAAGACACCCGGACGGGGAAAAAGAAAAATTGCCCTGCCCGTACAGGACTACCTCTGGATCTATGGACTTTTTCTTCCTTGAAGAATGGGTTTAATGCTAATATATTCATTTTTTGTTTTTGGTATTAACATCTGATTATCATAAACATATTTGTAAAGTATGTACGTATATCGCTTGTGTTTAGGGTATTTACAAAACACTTTGTTTGTGTACCCAAGTTTCTTTCTGTTAGGAAGCACATTTCTGAAACTTTATATTGCTGACTTCCTGCTCAATAATTAAAATTATATCAATATGTGCTCCCAGCTATTCCAGATAAACTTCTACAATGATACAGAGACTCGCATTGGACATTTCAAAAGCAAATTTGCAGTAAAGACAGGATGTATGTAGTCCCCTACAGATGATATGGTATTTCAGAGAATGTGTTTTAATAGGATTCCGGGGCTACCTACACCAGTCTTTTGTTTAGCATTGGTGATAAAGGATCAGCAAAACTTTGATTGGTTAGGAGGACCAAAACATCTATTTGAACATTTAATACACAATGCTGTTACATTTTATTTATATTTAAGTGTAGTTGCTTTGTTAGATAGACGTAGTGTTTAGGTTAAGGCAGGATATTGTTTCAAAGTGCGGTACCTAGGATCAAATGACGTCTAACGAACTATGGGACATGGTCGAAGACACGCGGTATTCCCTCACGGAAAGAGTATATCATCTTCATTGGCTGATAGACCTCACGAAGAAAAGAATTACGTTTCAGAGCAGGAAGGATTTGGCTTGGGTGTTACGTATATCTATTTAGGTTTTGTTTTGTTCCATTTTGTGTTATTTGTATATGTTAATGTTCCCAACAAATTGATATTTGTTTCAAGTGTAAATTATTAATTTCTACCAAAGAGAAGAAGCAGTAATAATATAAATTTTAAAATTAAAATAGTTTAAACTCTCACTTTGCTTAGTTGTAAGACATCGATAAACAAAAACACTGAAATAAAGAACTGATCACATTATGCAAGATTTTAACCTTGGAGTTCCGTTATCTACTCCCACGTCTGAAGGCTTAGAACCGCTCGGACATTTTGATATGATCGGTAATTCTATTGTTTTCTATACTTCATACAGAGAAAACATTCCCGGGTGACATTCTAACACAACACTTAATCGAACATCCAGTTTTAATTGAGATAGTCACTAACGTTTGTTTTCTGTTTTTTTTTTTTACTTTAATAAATGACTTTATCGTTCAATACTGATCATGTCAATAATGTACACAATCACATATCAGTACAATGTCTTAACTCTTGTACGAGTCTGGCCAAAACTAGCCTAGAACCTAAAAGTTCTGTTTCACTTTGGGATGATTTAAGTCTGAGACCAAAGCATTTAACTCTCCATAATGCTTGTTGGTATCTGGGTCTTCAAAGTCTGATCCTGAGCTTGACGTAGCTAGTCGGTTATCACTTGTTTCAGACTCGTGTTGTCCAGGTATCAGAGGAACATGCCATCACATGTCATGTTGAATTATAAACAGTTGAGACATTTGACAGCGTTATTATTTATTTACTCTTACTGGACATGAAAATAGAAAATAAATTGTAGAGGTCAAAATAAATTATAATCACACCATGATCCTTACTAACTAAAGAAGTAAAATATTAAAAATAGGTAGTATTATTATCACAATTAGGTCAGTCACTACAGCGGAGATCTATCCCTCTAAAACAGTGCTAATTCAGAAAACAGGCTTCATTTCTGAAACTCGGCACAAAACCTCATGCAATAGAGTTTTTGACTATTATATAGTATTATTAGTGAGTAATGTTTGTGTAGAGGTTTATCCAGTACAATCACTTTAAGAATCTGCTTAAAAAAACTAACAAATGAACAACGAAAACAAACTACAGGATGTGATTCAGAGCGAAGTGATTCTGTTTGATTCATCATGACTTCGATACCAGTGCACGTAGATTTGACTTGGGATATTCAATTTTCGAATAACTTTATTAATGTCCATTCTGCTGTTTCTCGTAATTTAATTGCAATAGAATGGGGCATGGTTGACCCACTGTTTAAGCGTTTAACTATATCACTCTTGTATCTACAACGAAATGTGTAATTAAACACGTTCTGTAAATGCTTCTCCTAAATATGAAACAGATGTGACAAATAAACCTTTAACAAAGAGTGGGTTCAGGCAGTAATATGTGCACACAGGATTAAGTTACTAATATGTATATCTGTTATATAAAAGACAATTGTTTTAGTTATATTGATTGTCCGCCAGGAGAGATATAATGGGTAACCGAGCGCGTGGTGCTCTCCATAGATGGCGCTACTTGTAATTGCTTATACTGCGCAACAATGTATGTAATTATTTATAAAGTGATACGACACAATGAAATTATGTTCAACTGATACAGCACAGACTTTATTTGTTTTTGCGTTTTGGGAAGAAACTGTAGTGATAGTATATATAAATGCAACTTCGAACGAAGGAATATATTATGTGCGAGAACGGAAATATTCTAAAGTGTGTTTAAGTTGAGCCTTTTCTTACTCATAAGATATGGAATTATTATCAATTTTGAGTTTTTCCTTGATACTTGTGTCTGACTATTAACATAAATCTAAAGTTGTTCCTGTTCATTACAAATGAGAGGTGAATCTTTTGGTTATAAACTATGTAGTATTACATACAAAATCTCAACCATTTCAAGAGAAGCTCGTTTCCCTAAACATTTTTTTATTTTTTGTAATTTCCGCGTTCCAACATTAAGTAATATCGAACGATGATAGAAGTGGGTGAAATGATGAGCCCAGCGTCCATAGAGTTTAGTTACCCGATATTCATCTCCCAGGATAAGGAAAAACTCTAGGAAAAACCTTATCCAGGTAACTCACCCTGACGGAGATTCGAACTCGGTAACTCTTGAACGTGAGGCAGACATGCTACCACCACGCTACCGAGGCGGGCCCCCTAAACTCTGTTTCTATAATTAACTGACAACTATTAAAATCTGTAAATTTTAAAAGCTACACTTCCCTTAACTTCTATCACTCTGGTGAGGGTTACATAGGGAAATTGGCAATTATTTTATCTGCTGCAGGATACCTAGGAGCGCTAGTGTAATGGGTCGCGAAAGGCGATTGGTTAATTCAAGTTATGACACAAGTTCTCAATTTGTAACTATTTGGTTTTCTGTAAGTACAAAAAACCATTTTGATCTCTGATGGACCTTCATTAGAAGCAACTCAAAGGGTTTTAATTTCCTCTTGTATATTGTGACTTTGTGGGTTCGTGAAACTAAATGTCCGAGTTACAAACACTAAAAATTGCTTTTTATTTCCGTAGAAACACACTTTGATCAACCTGAGAGTCCAGAATTACGTCATATACACAATACAACTTGCAAGGTCATCGACCAGGGAGAAAGTCCACCTTTACAGCTGTTCACGCACACGCGTCCAATTACCGTCTGACTTCCAGTGGCGAGCTGCGGATCCTTTTATAGCTTACTCATTATTCCGGAATGTCCTCTAACAATCAGGATGGCGCTAGAAGAAATTGGAACTCACCAGTAATCCGTCTCATTCCTCCCACCGTTTCGGCAAGCTTTTATCTACGCACTGCACTGTCCGTCTCTTTGACTAGTCCCTCGCGCCTCCTCGTCTCAACAATGCGTTCGCGACACCGGTACCTCTTCAAGGCTGGTCGTCCCGAAGAGCATCATCTTAGCAGGCCAGACGATCCAGGTGTACCAGCAACATTCTTCCTCTGGGCCACTTTTGATGCAATAGACCACGTCGTTAATCCCCTTTACCATATGGTACGGTCCTTGTCATGGTTGCTGAATTTTCGGATAGCGTCCCTTGATCCGGGTAGGGCGGTACATCCAGACCAAGTCACCTTGCTGGATTCCTTGGCTGTAGGCTTGCCTATCCTATCGGGTCTTCATGCGCTCACTATGTCAACAGCGATGCGTTAGAAGGGGTCTCCGACAATGAACTGCTGCATGCGACCACGGCTCCTATTCTTGGGACCGCGAATCGTCGCGCACACGTGACACTGATGGCACCATCTCTCAGCACCTGCTCGGAGCCAGAGCTAGAGTAGCGCTGCCAGTGTCTGCTCATCGTTCGGTTTGCTCCCAGGTGTCCTCCTGAAGTAAGGGCATACACTTCCTCCAAGATTTCCAGGATCTGAATCTGGGGTCGTACCAACAGCTCCCCTTACGTCTTCCCATAGGGTGATTCCCATACCAGGAAGGTCACGCCCTCATTGGACATCAACGATTTTCATTAGGCCCAGTATGAGTTGTATGCATTGACTCTGGGTAGGATGCCCTTCCAGGTCACTCTTATTCCTGCCTCCACTTCCCTCAAGTGTGGTCCCTGGTCGGCGTCCGCCAGCTGCTACCTCTTCAGGCCTGCGCTATCCCAGCCGTCCGCAGACACTGCCGTGACCACTCTGACAGCAGCGGCACGCTCCTTCTCTTCCACTCTTGTGCATTGAGCGCACTGCTCTGGACGGGGTCTTCGGGACATGGCGTCTGCGTTGCCCTGTCTCTTCCCTCTACGGTGTTCAGAAGTGAAGTCTTGCTCCTGCAGCCACTAGACCCACTGGGCTGTCTGGCCTTCCAAGTTCCTAAAGCTAAATAGCCAGGTGAGGGTGCAGTGTCAGACCTCAGATGGAATGGCTGATCGTACAGGTACTTGTGGAAGTGCTCCAAGTTCTGTAGTACTTCCAGTAGTTCTCACCTGGTAACGCAGTAGTTCTTCTCTGCCTTGGACAGCATCTTGCTGTAGTAAGCTATCACCGGCCCGAGGCCGTCCTGGACTTGGGATAAGATGCCTCCAGTGCAATGGACGCTGGTGTCGGTGTCTTCAATGAAGGCGCCGTCTAGTTGTGGGAATCCGAAAAAGGAGCACTACAAAGTGTTTTCTTCAGCTGCTGGAAAGAACCTCCGGCGTCCTCCGTCCACGCTTAAGGCTGGCGTTTTTCTGTCACCGGTCGAGGGGCTTGGCGATGTTGGAGAACCCCTACATGAAACGGCGGTAATAACGGCGCAGCCCCACGTACCTGCGAAAGTCTTTCTTATCCTTTGGCCAAGGCCAAACTCTCATGGTCTGTGTCTTCTCTGGATCTCTGGCCACTCCGGTTTGTGAGAATATGCGACCCAAATAGTGACTTCCTTGCGAAAGAGCTGGCACGTCTTCGCGTTTAGCTGCAGGTTGGTCGCCTGCATTGTCTATAGCAGCTTGATCATATTTTAGAGATGGGCTTCGAAGGTCTTAGCGACGATAATGTAGTCTAGGTATAGCAGGCAGGTGTCATATGTCACTGACTCCATGAGACGTTGGAAGGTAGCTGGTGCGTTGCAAAGATCAAAGGGCACAACTGTGAACCGCCAAAGCCCTTATCCTATCGAGGATGCAGTGTTTTCCTTGTCTCTCGCGTGCAGAGCTACCTGCCAGTAACCCGATTTCAGGTCCAGGGTCGACAACCACTGCGCACCAGTTATCGAGTTCAGGGTATCGTCAATCTGGGGTAAGGAGAAACAGTCCTTCCTGGTGACAGCGCTGAGCTTCCTATAGTACACGCAGGAGCGTAGCTCACCGTTCATCTTCGTCATCAGAACTACAGGTGAATACCAAGGGCTGTCAAATTATTCAATCACTCCCCTGGATCTCATGTTCGCCAGCATGCGCCTACTGCTGTTTTTTTCGCAAGCGGAACGCGTCTAGGTGGTTGTCGGATAGGCCGGGCGTTTCCGGTGTCGATGTGGTGGAGCACTTGGTCCTTGCTGCCGTAGCCGCCTTCGCCTTAGCTGAAGACGCACTAGTATCGCCTCAGCAGTTGTCGAACCTTCTCGAGTTGTTCTGCGATCAGGTGGTCTACCGACGTTATCAATAAGCTTTCCATCCGGGGATCCAGTTGTTGCGTCGGCATCGGCTCCTGGATTTTGTCGATTGGTGTTACGCTGACCACGGGCTCACATGTCCCCAACTCCGTCCCAGCCTGTACGTCGTGATCAGTGTCTGTTGGTTTTAGGAACCTCACCGGTACCTCCTCTCGGCACGGCAACAATGTCCTGGCTGCACAAAGTCCGTGCACAGGCGTCTTCTGGTCCAGCATCAAATTCTTGGTACGCTGGTCATCCAGTCGCGCCGTGACCTCCACCTTACCAGAATGACCCTGCGTCCCTCAGGACGACCCTGCAGCTTCCCATGCATTCTTCTGGTTCCCAAAGTATGACCTCTTCTTCATTGAGCCGCAGGACCATCCTACCGACGCCGACCGTCGCCCCGTGCTCCTGAGTTCATCAAATCCCAGTATCATTTCGTCAGTCACGTCCGCGGCGAACAGCCACTGACGCACGGTGCTCCGTCCCAAAATCAACTTCAGCAGGGCCTCCTCCACAAGCAAGGTGACACCCGATACCGTCAGAAGCTAGTTTGGTCAGCTTGGTTTCGTCGAGGGCAAGCCCCTGGCTACTTCAGTTCTGATGACGCTCACGGCTGCCCTGGTGTCTACGAGCAAGCGGCACGGCTTCCATCTTACCCAACCGTCCGCGATGAGGTTGTCATATATCCGTCGGCTGACGGATACAAGTGTCACTCGTGGAGATGGTGTGGCCGCCACCGCTATGTTCCTCGCCACGTGAGGCCTTACTTTTCTTCTGGCTGCTCTTCCTGGAGTGGGCAGTCTCTCTTCAGGTGTCCCGGTTGTCCACACCCCAACACACGTCACTTTTTCTTCGCCGACGTCCCTCGGCTGGTCTTCGGTCTCCACTGTAGCGTATGCTCCTTGTTCTCGTTTCGGAGTAGGCGTCATTTTGGCCGCCTCTATCCTAAATGCTGCCGTTAGCGCCTCGTGGATGGTTGTGTAGTCGCCCAGCATTAGGCGCTGACGTATCTCATTATTCCCATTATTTCGGAATGTTGTCAATCAAGACGGTGCTAGAAGAAAGGAGAACTCTCCAGAAATCCGTCTCGTTCACCTCACCGTTTCGGCAAACTTTTATCTCAGCAGTGAACTGCCCGTCTCTTTGTACTCGTCACTCGCGCCGCCACGTCTAAACAATGCGTTCGCGACAACATATTTGGTAATGTTGACATGTTCTATTCATTTACATGATATTCGCAGCAATGACGTAGATCTTGGATATGTTTAGTAGTATGTTTCTAGTATTTACATTTTCATTTACCTAATAAACTTAGGTAATATTTTAATAATTTTTAACTATCCATGGGGAATGGAATATGTCCACGGTTTACATTCTTTGCATATTTGTGGTTCTTAAGTCTGGAATGTACAGTTACAACCTAAAGTTACTTTAATATTTAAAAATGGTCTAATTAGCATTATTGCCCGCCTCGGTAGCGTAGATGGTAGTATGTCTGCTTCAAGTTCAAGAGGTCCCGTGTTCGAAGTTTGGTCAGAGTGGATTTCCTGGATACGCTTTTTCCGGGGTTTTCCGTCATCCTAAAATACAAATGTCCGGTGAATCTAAGCTCCATGGACCCTGGACACATTTGAGCATCATTTCACCCATTCTGTTAATCCTCAGATGTGACTTAATGTTAAAGAACGTAAATTACCAAAAAGTAACAATAACAATAATCATTTATCACGTTTATTACTACTAAACCTCTCACACCAAGTAAAGGTGGTCACCAATATGTATTAATTATTTTAACATTGTTAATAATGAAAATGAAAAGAAAACATGATTTAAATAAAAATATTGAGTTATATATGCGTGTATATATATATATATATATATATATATATATATATATATATATATATATATATATAATTGTTACGAAAATACTTCGTAAGCTGTAAGGCAATCTCAACCGGACCGATGTAGACTCTCGCTCAAATAAGGAGAGCGATCAGACAAAGAGAATAGTGTTTAAACTTTACAAGTATCCAATACTGCCATACACCAAAATTGGTGAACACTGACAAAGCTATTATAAAACTAGCCAATATATGTGAGTCAGTTTATTAGGTAACACAAGTATTACATAGATATAGCTTATATGACAGATTTGGTGTTTGTTTCTAGGATTTGCAGTTAAAACTGAGATTTGTTATTTCGTGTATGGACAGTAAATGCCATATCATTTTTGTCAGAGTAACTTCAGCTGGTGTTTTGGTACGAGGGATATGATAGCAGCTCTACCTAGGCTTAACTACACACATCCTGATACTAATTGTACAGAACTATCGGAATATTACAATATACATTCATAAACCCACTAAATGTTTTATCTTAGAGATGTTGGTAAAGAAGTGTCATAGTCTTCTGTATGTTTCATATGTACTCTCACTGGATACATATGATAGTTGAACTCAGAACCTGGAGCCATGTTGCCAATACTGTTGACCGTTTCTACACTATTTGTCTAACACTTACTTTGGCAGCTTCAATTGTAACTGAGAGACTTGTTGCGGGGTTGGTGTCGAATCGTATTGATGGATGACGAATTATGCCCCCCGTTGAGGTGACCATTTGGAACAGGGTTGAAGTGGTTTGGGTAGATTCCCAACCTAAATGGGTGATGGAGAAATTATATCCCTCGATGTGGCGACATTTTGGTGGATGGAATAGATGGTTCTTGAAGTCCCAGCTTACCTCGGCGTGACTTCAGTCGGTTGAGCAAGATATCTTCTTTTACAAGGGTGGTACGACGGAAGGAAATTTTACGTAAAATGAATAATCATTTTTCTCTGTATGAAATAATGTAGAAACTTTTATTTCCTTACTTCAATCAACACCAGTTCGAACAAAATGTATGATACAACATTTATAAAACTATTCTTACACAAGATTCGCTTGATGTGACGCGTTTATATCTGGATGCGTGCAAGAATCAAAAGTTTTATACGGTTGTTCACTACCGTGTATAATAATTAAATTGTGTGTCTTCTAGCGATGATATTTAATGTAAAGATTATCTAGTTATACTCGATGATTGTTATGAGAATAGACTTATATTCTTCCGCACACAACGGCGTTTAAGAAGAGAATTTTACATCCGTTCACGGTGACTGTTAGGAGAAGAATAATCAGTTCATCTTCTTCTACACATTAGCATTTCGCTAATAGTTCGACCCCCCTAGAGGAATATTGAATATCCTCCATGGCAACGTAAAATCTTTTATATCTGATTGGTCCACGTTTTACGATATACGCGTCACACCAATCCCAAATAAGTTTGTTATTCAACACTTTTGTGACGTCATTTCCACTTACATAGCTTCTCTGTGCATGACTCACTCTACTTAACCTCACATAATACAATATTTGAAACTCTTTGGGGACAACATAAAATAACTGTTTCAGACTTATCCAACGTTACATGGGTAATCAAATTATTATGCAGTATTCTAGAATGCTTCAGTTTTAAAACATTTGTCTCTTCAGCTTTTATCGCTAGAAGAGCCCCGGTCACAACTACAGATCACTCATCACTTTCAAAACTCAATGATAAACTTACCAATACACTGCAGGTAACGTAACTTGTAAATATGAAACCTTTACCACAAATTCAAGGCTAACTCTTAAATCAGTAACTAAAACGTTTGTTAAAGAAATACAAAGCAAGTGAGTGATGTAAAAAGAAAGGCCTGAAGTTGTAATTGGTTATGGAGAAGGATATGTCAATCGTTGGCCGAAAGTACAGTTTAGATGTCTATTTAACCAAGAAATAGCGTTTTTAGAAAGTATTCTATGTTTGTTTGCCACATTTCCAAGAGAAAAACGGAGTGACCCATTTCTTAAGATTTTTTTTTAAACTAAGACAGATAAATTGGCCAACACATAGGTTGAGTACATAATTATTCAGTTATGCACATTATTAACCTTCCAAGTGCTCTCCAATATGACAGGCTACATTACCCTGTATTTCACTGAACTTTTGGCAATTTTAATAGCTCCAAATACTATTTTGCGGAATTATAAAATTCCGTACAGGATTTATTCTCATAGTTCACTGTCACCTGGAGCTCTGCCTTTATTAAATTTGTCGAGCAACTGTTTCTTTTGTCAGGCCATTTACTTTTGACTAATGAAAACATTCGCTCTTCAAAAGCACTTGAACTGGGGTTGCTAAATAAAAATCCTAAAAATATGGATATATTTGGCACAGAATTGGCATACCCTGGTACTGACGAAAAGAGCTTAAGTCAATTTGCTCCATAATCACCATCTTTATTCACATTGCTAGAGAATGACTTCTGAACTGCTCCTACAGGTCATGAGGTGAAAAACTTCTATGGCTTATTCAACACCTTCGAACTCAATCACACCTAGTTGGCTGTCTTTTATTACAACGGGCACGATTCTGTGAAAGATCTAGTTCATCATCTCACAGAGAAACTTCTTTCCGCTGCAGAACAGCCTATTCCACGTTCGGCTACCCATCCCGATCGATTTCATATCCCATGGTGGACCAATGACTGCGGGAATGCTATTCGTGCCCATAGACGTGCTCTAAGGGTATTCCAACGAGACCCTACTCTAACAAAACTAATGGAGTACAAGAAAGCGCGTGCAAAGGCTAGGCAAATTATTAAGGATAGGAAGAAGAGGTCGTGGAACAATTTTGTATTATCTTTTAACAGACGTACACCTTCCTCTGTTGTATAGGATAAGTTAAGGCATGTGTTGACCCACTTGCTAATCGCTAGTCTGAAAACAACTGCAGAAGTTGTTTTTGATCCTTTTGACATGGCATAACACCTTCGGCTATGCTTGTGCTCAAGCGACTAGCTCAAATAATTATGCTTTTGAGTTCATCTCAATTAAGACACAAGTGGAATCTCAAGGTTTCGTGTTTAGTTCCAGAATCCTTGAACATTATAACCGCCTCTTTATCTTGGCAGGGTTAGAACACGCGCTTTCATCTTCGCGACAGACAGCACCAGGACCGGACGAAAACCCCGTTCAATTGTTTCAATATCTCTCACCTGAAGTTAAGGCATTCCTGCTGGACGTCTATAACCGTGTTTGGGTTGATCCCACGTTTCCTGACAAATGGCGAGAAGCTACCATTATACATATCTTGAAAGCTGGGAAGGACCGTCACCTCCCTTCTAGTTACCGTCCTATTTGCCTCACCAATTGCGTATGCAAGGTTATGGAACCCATGATAAATGGGCGGTTGTTATGGTGGCTGGAATCTCACAACCCACTGAGTAGCATTCAGTGCGGTTTTCGACGACGCCGTTCAACAGCGCATCATTTTGTGTCCATGTCGACACCGATTTTGAACGGATTCCTTAATAACTGTCAAACCGTCGGAATATTTTTGACCTTGAAAAGGCTTATGATACGGTTTGGAGGACAGGGTTGCTACGCACTCTGCACACCTGGAGTATACGTGGACGCCTATCACTCTTCCTTCTTTCCTTGAATGCCCGCGTATTCCGAGAAAGGGTTGGCTCGATTTTTTCGAATCTTTTTGCTCAAGAGACCGGTGTACCACAGGGACCGGTACTAAGTGTTGCGTCGTTTGCTATTGTGATTAATTCTATCTCGAAATGTGTACCTCCAGGGGTCTCATCATGGCTATTTGTAGACGACTTTGCCGTCTACTGTACATCTCAGTGCAAACCGTTTTAGAGCGTCGTCTACAGACCACCTTAGAAAACATTAAGATTTGGAGTTTAAAAAACGACTTCCGATTCTCCGCTGAGAAAACCATCTGTGTTAACTTCTGGCGTCATGAGAGCCGATTACCTCCAAGGCTTCGTTTAGGCGCTGATCTACTACTTTTCGCAGATGAGACCAGGTTTATTGGACTGGTATTTGATAGAAAACTTAGTTGGTCGTCGCATATAGCACGACTGAAAGCACGATGTAACCGATCCTTAAATATCTTGCGGGTACTAACTGGAAAAACGTGGGGAGCGGATCATACAGTGTTGTTATGACTTTATCGCGCACTCATCCGTTCCAAATTAGATTATGGTAGTATCGTTTATGGCTCAGCACGACTATCTGTGCTGAAGAGATTAGACACAGTCCATAATTTTTGCATACGTGTAGCAGTTGTTGCGCTTCCAACAAGCCGGGTTATAAGCCTGTATGCTGAAGCTGCAGAACACGTCTGCAGCACAGACGCAACATGTTACTACTAAATTATGGCTGTGACTGAAGTGGATGCCCACACATCCAAAGTTTACGCCGTTCTTCAAAACTTTAATGGAAGCGCGTTATTGAAACAGTTCTCATAAACCAAAGCCACCTGGTTTTCGATTCCGGGAGTTCCATAGAAATCTTAATGCTGAAATGCCCAAGATGTATCCTAAGGGGGAGCGGACATTCCCTCCTTGGTTGTGCAGAGCGTCCCACGTAGATCTGGGTATGACCAAATACAATAAAACTACCATGTCTATATCAAGTGTTCGCACATGTTTTGTTAGAATTTTTATGGCGATATGAAGCCCATTGTATACCTTATACTGATGGTTGCAAGAGCGCGAATGGTGTTGGTGGTGCTTACGTGCGTGGAACCAAATCGTATACATTCGGATGGCATACTAGCACTTTCATATTTACTGCAGAGCTTTATGCAATATAGGGGGCCATTTTACACGTACGTCGACGAAAGTTGGGGGACTGCTTAATTCTAAGTGAGTCCCTCAGTTCATCAAAGCCAATGGCAGCTATGCAACTACCACCCAGTTGTGCAGCGTATCCACGATGCCCTCCACGTTTTACACGCTTCCGGATTTAGCATGGTGTGTGCATGGATCCCTGTTCACGTGGGCTTGTGGGAGAATGAAATGGTGGATTCAGCAGCGAAGATGGCTATCATGAAGCCCAGGGTTCGAGTAACATCTGTGGCATCGGAAAAATTTATGACATTAATGCGGAGCGCTGTGCAAACCTGCTGGCAGGAAGTGTGTTGCGCTGTCCGCAGCAATAAATTTAGATCTGTGAGCGAACTTCCGATTCCCTGGGTAACCTCCTGTCGTTCATCTTGTCGTGAGGAGGTGAGTTTGGCTCGGTTACGCATTGGGCACTGCTTTTTTACTCATAGTATTTTATTAAGAAAGGAGCCTGCGCCAATGCGTCCGTTCTGCAACGAAGCGTTATCTGTCCGACACGTGTTTTTGCCTAGCACACCATAGGTTGTGTCTGCAGCTGGCGGCTAGCTTTGCAGATGACAACGTTGTGTAAAAGGTTCTTAGATTCCTTTCTAGGTTAGACTTTAGGATTTAGTGAAGAAAATTTTTGGCAGTTTAGATTTATATATCTTTTTGTTTTTGTGGTTATGTGCATGTACCTTTTGTAAGTTTACTTCCACTTTTATACAGTTATAGAAACATTTATATCTGGCTTTTGCTATGACTTATTTTTAAAGGTCGCTGTTAAACTCTGCAGTTGAGCGCCCTTATACACGTCCTCATCATCTTCGAACTCAATCCCTTCCTGTACAGAAAATGTTGTACGGGATTCCTAAGGATTGACATATCTTTCCTGTAGGTACTGAAGCATATTACTATAAAAGCTGTTAAGCTCTGCAGTAAGCATTTTCTGTCATGGCATAGACAGCCATTAAAGAACTCTTTTGCCTTGCTACCCAAAAGTTGCTTTCATTCTCTGTTGAATTTCACAACTGAGAAGTTACATCTCTTTATATCACTCTAGTATAGTTAAATCTGACCTTTCTAGTTTTTAGTTACCATTTTCAGCTGACTTTCAACATTGCTTATAAAATTAGAGCATACTTCGTGCAGTACTGCTTCCCTTGGATCATCGTTTATTAACATTTTAGATCATTATTTTGTACAGTCTGGAATTATACCGAAATAACTTTCAATCGCTGCCCAATCCTGAAGCAGTCGTGAAATGGATGTTGTTAATGAGTCACCTACTTAGTACATAGCTCAAAAACTCAGTCCACTCCAAATTCACAAACTCTAAGAATGACTTTAACTCCTCCCTTCTTTTGGCAGAGACAAGAGTAGTGGTTATAAATCTTTAAAATTACATTTTCTATATCAATATCCATTCTGTCAATGACATACTTAATGGTGATATATGTGTCATGATCAGAGCAATTAGCTTTTACTAAATTAGGGTTTTTATTTCTCAGTAACTGAAACACAGAATGTTTGTTTCCATAGTTCACATTGGCATTGCCTGCACAATAAGAAGACATATAATTGACATTTAATTTGTGCTTTTCTAGGATCTGCTGCACCAAATCTGTAAATTATATAAATGTTTCCTCAGCACTTTTCACAATATCTATTAGCTTAGTTTGCACTCCCTTTAAAGGTTCAATGTAACAGATGCAAACTGGGAACATTTATCGATTGCTTCTGTTTGATACATCCGTAGCCAATGAAAATATGGTAGAAAGTCAGTTTGGAACATCTTAAAATAGATACAAGGTAATTAGAAGTTTTAGGAGGGAGCTTTACTGTGCGCACATGAAACTTTGGAAGCAATCGCCTATTCATTGGAAATATGGGACAGAAGTCCATACTGGAATACCTTCATTTGCATCATACACTACACCAAGTTCACAAGCTCTGCTATTGTCATTTTCCTGATTATTGTTCAAATTAACAAAATAATTCCAAAGTTTGTTTCCAACACCAGCATTACATTTTTCCTTGTTTACATGCCCCTTATAGTTCTCATGTTGCTTCAAATCTCTTTGTCCACCACGTGAAATGCTGAAATCATTTCTGTACATGGTACAAAATGCCCGATTCTCGTTCGATGTCGGCTTTACCCACGAAATATATCTTCCTATTTCTTGAGATATGTTTGGTAATGCTTTGCCTTCAATTCTTCCGTGGAAGAATCTTTGATGGATGTCTTCGCCCTCAAACATTTTCCAACTCTCGTTGTACACGATCAACAACAATTTAGGCTTAGCCTCTAAAAAGCACGCTTAAGAGATTTACAAAATAGAGTATAACGGTAACGGAAGGCGACATGAAAGGACATGAAAGACTAAATCAGAGAGACATTGAATTTCCTTATTACCGCTGGCAGAAACGTGCTGCTCTCTGCTTGGTGGGGACACACACATGTACATACCTACGTTGATTTAGAAGGCACTTATGTTGCCAACATTCGCGAAATGAAACAAAACAAAGTGCTATTTTCCAAAGATTACATAAACTTTATGAGAATATTTGTCATTATATATAATTCCATTAATTGCAGTAGGCATGTAACAACGGAGAATTGGGTATTCCGGGTAAATAATAAAGGGAGGGATAAAATTTGGGAGAGAACACGGAGGATGCCGGAAAAAACGGAGCATCTGGCAATCCTAGTGTGTGTGTTGGGGTGTGGATGGAGGGTGCGTGTGGGTGCGCCCGCGCGTGCTTGGCAAATAACAAATGGTCACTATATAATGCAGTTATTCTCCAGAGATGCAAATTCACAGCTCCGAAAGCAAACCTTTACATGAACTAAATTAAGAGAACTTTTAATTTGTTAAGCCCTCTGTAAAGATTTGTCAAAATACAATGTCATATATATATTTGTATAGCAAAAAATGCATAGATTTGAATTTTCTTAGAATACCCTTTGATGTTTCCTTTATTAATGAAGTTTGCATAATTTACTTTAATTAGTAAAACATAAGTTCTAATTAAAGTTCTGGTAGATTAAAAGTCTCATCATGTTAAATTGTATAATTTTTGTGAACTTACTTAATTAATGCTTTCGAAATGCTGTTTGCCTTAGCTTTAAACTTCCCAATTTCCAAGCAAACTTCTAAGCTTCTAACTGTCAAGGTTACATAGGATTAGCTTGGAAGTTCTATTGTCTCACTTCTTAAATGACTAATTTGATTCTTATTGTAGCTACAGGGCTACCTTTATTGCATGTTAACACTCATTACGATATATATATATATACAGAGAGAGAGAGAGAGAGAGAGAGAGAGAGAGAGAGAGAGAGAGAGAGAGAGAGAGAGAGAGAGACTATAACATACAGACAAATGAATGTGTCTCAGAAGAAAATCCTACTAATGAATGTATATGTTGAGGCCTTTTGACCCTTAAAGTATAAGTTTAATTATAATACTGAAGTTTTGATTTATAAGCAATTGTTGGGTACTTGCATTCGATTATAATCAACACATTTAGATATGTTTGTACGGTGGAATTAAAATTACTTAAGGATTCTGCCGTGAAGCACGTGCTGATGGGGAAAGCGACGTTGCCGCTTAGGAACACCTTGGCACACACGATGTTTAGACAGAAGGAAGTGCTAAAACTACCTAATTAAGTTGCTGATATTTATATTTCTAACAAATGAAAACAGTTTTGAACGATATTCTGATAAGATAATGTAGAGATGATCCTGAGTCAATCTACGTAATGGATCTGTCTTGGAATATTTCTAAAAAAGCCGTGACTGAAAATAAGCAATAGAAACCAAATATTCGGCTTTGCATCACACGTAATAGTTTACTCATTTTTCTGAACATCTCCTTAGCGTTGGCTATAAGGTTTATTAGCCTTCCCTTTTGTATACCAATGAACGGAAATGACCGTTTCTTGGGAGTTGAGAGAAGGGCAGTATTGGAGCAGAAACAAGGGCAGTATCGTGAAGTCTAGGGTAGAAAGAAGTGTTATGTCGAAGCAGCATCAAGTGACGTAAAGAAATTTGCATTCAATGAAGCGCGAGGCGCATCCGTCGATCTGTAAAGTATTCTCAGAATAAGATAAATATTTTAAAGCTTCGAGCATATATAGTTACGAGTACATTCCGCGAGTGTCGCCCAGATTACAAAAACCTACAGATATCCGGGTAACTCGACGCCAAAACAAAGGAGTAGACCACCTTGTTGAAGAACCCTGAGTAAAATCCCAAATTTCCAGTCCAACAACAGCACCTACTTCATAGTTCAGTAGTGATATTCGTCGAGACGGACCCTGAGATAATAATGCCTCCTCAGCCACGATATAGACGAGGATGATAAAGGCAACAGATCGTCATTTCGCAGCCCGACGAAGCAGGGACCTAGGAGATAACGCGACAAGTTATATTGTGACGACTTACCCATGGTTGGAAAAGCATAAGTAACATATGGCCAGATCATACACAGGGGAATTGCTCACACTAGGAACCACCTGATTTTCTAAAGGTTGGGGTATTCTATCTAGTTCATTTCTACAAAAGGTATTGTACTACTAATTAAAACTACAAATCACCTAATAAGAATATTTACTAAACAAATTAATTACAAAAATATGGGGTCTCGGACCACTTACCTTACACAGCCAGAGCATCACACCCTGCCAGATCAAGGACCTCCAAACAAAGAGGAAGGCACTCACACATCGCACACTCAAGCTACCAGAAGGTGGAGGAGTAGGGAAGTGACGACACATACCATTGAAGTCACATGAACTAATATTTGTATTAATTAAAACAGTCACTTGTGACAATATATTCATACAGCGTTACAGTTTTAAGAAGTTTATATTGTTTTAATTCTTGGTGTTGCAGTTAATAAAATACACCTTAAAAGTTTTCGATTTAATTTCATATTACAATCCTAATGACAGGACTACGTTCACTGGAAGCTATTAGCATAGAGCAATTACTATTTTTAACTCAGCTAGGTGTACATAAATGAATCACAACATTTTGAAATAAAGTAAACGAAATAAAATATAATTACACATACATCTAGTACTACACTTATATGCTTATATCAAATAAGACATTAACAAATGTTTTCCATCTGTTATACAACTTACTCATATATACAATTTAACTACATGTAAATAACCTACTGTAGTAATAACTAAACAAGTGAACTCTACAATTAACGCACACTAAAGTGAAGTTGTCACGTGCTCATATCTAATATACTCTAAGTAATAATTACTTAGATAATCAATAATAATAGTAAGAATAATAATCTTTATTATATTCATTATCATCTTCATCATCATTAGAGGAGAATCATTGTGTAGACAGTCATGTAGCGTACAACTTTTAAATATTTACTTAGAAAACTCACAAATAAGCATCGACAATAAACTTCAGCATTTAATACCGAGCGAGGTGATCGTATTTGCTGGATCATGACCTCATTCCCAGCCGTAAGTACACTGTGATTTGGGATGTTCAATGTTCCAATAACTTTGTTAATATCCATTCTTGTGTTTCTCATAATTCACTGGCACTAGCGTCGAGCATGGTTGACTCGGTAATTAAACATTTAAGTATATCACTCCTGTATCTACAACGAAATGTGCAATTAAACATATTCTGTAAATGCTTATCCTAAATTTGAAACAGATGTTGCAAATAAACCTTTGACAAAGAGATGTTTCAGACAGTAATGTGTGTACACAGCGCTAAATTACTAATATATGTGTTATGTAACAGACAATTGTTTTAGTTATATTGATTGTCCACCAGGAGAGAAATAATGGCCACACTTCTGCCAGCCGATCTACTGTCGCTGCCCATAGATGGTACCACGTGTAATGTCTTATACCGGGAAAGAATATTTCTATTTATTTACAAGACCTTATGGGACATTATAGTTATGTTTAGTTGATACAGCACAGATTTAGTTTAATTTCGCGTTTTGAAAATAAACTGTAGTAATAATTTTTATTAACACATCCTCGAACTAACAAATATATTATGTGTGAGAACGGAAGTATTCCAAACTGGGTTTAAGTAAATGCTTTTTGCTGTTCACAAATGTGCTTTTAATCTCAACCCTTAGAAGTAACTTCGATGCTTGAGTCAGACACATAAATACGTGTAGAAATGTTTCTGTACATTAAAAATGAGAGGAGAGCCTTGAGATTATAAACTATGTGGCGCTACAGACAAAGGTTCATAAACATTTCAAGAGAAACTCTTTTCCGAAAACTTTGTTTCTATTATTTACTGATGATTAAACAATCTGCGATATTCCTTTAAGGTATACACCTTAGTTCAGAGAAATATAACAAACCCCTATCAGCCTTCTGCTTCCAATATCACATAGCAATTATTTTATATAGCATCTAATATAAATACGTAAAAGCTACACGTACCTTAACTTCTATTACTCTGATGAGGGCTACATAGAGAAAATGACAATTGTGTCACATGTTACCTTGGAGCGCTAATGTACTGCGTCACAAAACGCGATTGCTAATTCGAGTGTTGATACAAATTCTCAATTTGTAGCTGTTTGGTGTTCTGTGAGTAAAAAGAACCATCTTGGTCTGTCTGATGGACTTTCATCAGCAAAAACTCAAAGAGTTTATTTCTTCTTCAATATATTTGTAACATTGAAATTTTGTAATCATTTACGTGACATTCTTAGCAATGAGATAAACCTTAAATAAGTTTTGTAGCTTGTTCTTAGTCCTATCAGAAAGTTTAATGAATATTTTATTAATTTTCGGCTATCCGTGTCTACGATTTACATTTTTAGGAAATTTCTGGTTTTTAATTCTCGAGTGGAAACTTATAATCTGTAAGTACGGTATTATTTAATAATGATATAATTAACATTATTCACGTTTATTACACTTAAATTTCTTCAGCCGAGTAAAAATTCTTCAACAGTCTGTTTAATGTACTTTAGCCTCGTCAATGTTTAACATAAAAATCTAAAGTGGGGGAAAGTTTAGTTATGTATATGTAGAATACTTATGTAAATATATTGTAAGGGGCAGACAGAATCATGAGATAGGAGTACAAGGTGAACATTGATGGTTTGAATCCCAGACATGACATCGCGTTTATATTGCTGATTCATCAGTTTGTTTTACGATTAGAGATAGATTTTATGAAACTTCAAAACAAAAGAGACAAGCATACAGTCATTTGTTTTCATAACATTTGATAAAACTTATATGCCCTGTTACTTGTATCCCAATTCCTATTAATGTTGTTAGAAATGATTTGAAAGAACATTTACTGATAATGCTCAAATTGACTAAGTTTGTATTTTTGTAATATTTAAATACTGAATATTTATTTATTATTGTTTCCTGCTCTTATTACTTTATTAGTCATACACGGCGGAATATCGTTACATTTTAAAATGTAAACGCCCAGTCCTCTATTTGTCATGGATTCATAGGAATAGCATGGAACTTCAAGGTCAGCATGGTCAACCAGCTGTTTATACATTCAGCTGTATCACGCTTCCGTAATTGAATATAGATTGAAACAGCTTCAGTAAGTCCTTATCTTAAAATTGAAGTTGGTGTAGCGATAAGCTTTTTCGAAATATTGGTTGAGAACGTCACGTGTATCGAATTATTATAAATATATTACACGAGACGATACTTGACAAGGTAACACACTGCTGCTGCCTACAGATGGCTCTATCTGTAATATGGTATACCGAGAAACAAAGTTTCTGAATATTTACAAAAGTTTATAAAACGATTTATTTATGTTTTATAGATAGGCTTGATTTAATTGGTTATCAATACCTGACAACAAAGGTTAGCTAAAATGTATACAAAGGCAATAAATTAACAGATGGGTCTGTATGAGAATTTAAGTCTTCTAAAATGGATCTATAATTACGTTATTTCCCTAGATTGTAACCCTCTCGAAGGTATCAAGAGGTTAATCCTAACCCGATGTCCCCAATATAGGGAGACAATAATGTGTAGTGTTTAACGCCCGATTTTACTACATAGGGCACCGCAGGCGATGACACTGATGATATATGAGATGAAGATGGAGCTCCGGTGGATTGAGATGCCGGGGGAAACTGGAAATACCGGAGAACAGCACCCCAGCGCCGTGTTTTCCACCACAAATCTTACTTTGCAGTCGCCTGGGATCGAACCCGGGCCGCCTTGGTGACAGCCAAGCGGTCTAACCACTGAGCCACGGCGCGGCCTTGATTGGGAGACATTCAAGCTATTCCTGATCACCAGTTCGGATTTCATCCTGGGCACTTGACTATCCAGGAGCTACTACCTGTGGTGGACATAGACGCCCTGGGTTTCCAGGAACGCGCCTTCATGTCAGTGGTGACCTTGGACGTCGAAAAGGTCTTCTTCACGACATGATTTGACGGTCTCCTCTATAAACTCATCCATCTGGGGCTACCCACACAGTTAAACAACATCTTACACAGCTTCCTCAGACACCGCACATTTAAAGTCACAGTAGCGCGGAAAATATGATCCAAACTGCTACATCTTCAACGTATACAGACAAATGTCTTAGAGCTATCTATTTTGTATATCGGTGTTTTCCGTGAGATACCTTAATGAAGCCTCATCTCTCCATTATGTAGATGATGTCATTAGACGCCGGGCCACAAAATTCTACGCGAGTTTGCCTCAAAATCAGAACGCGCTGGTTAGGTCTCTAGGGAACTACCGAACAACTGAACGCCACTTAAAGCTCCACTGGCTCCCCCGTATGGTTTGCGGGCACAACTGGTAACAGATCACCGGTGCACACAGGCGTTGCACCCAAGTCAGCAGTTGAGGAGCTACGGCTACCTCCTTTCTTTCCCCTACCTAAATCCAATCCGCCACCCTCAAAACCCCAGATATCCGTCATTACCACACAACGCGCTGACCCTCAATCAGCCGTCAACAGTCAGTGAGATTGTTAGTAGGATTTTCAGCTTTTATTTGATTTATACGAAATATAGATTTGGAAATCATTCTGTTGGTTACTCATAATGTTTGAGCGCTTTGTAGCTATAAAGTAATATGGCGATTGTGAGTGATGATTTGTAACGTTTATCCTCCGGTTTTACAACAAGCCGCACTTCAGACGGCAAAATTGATATATAAAATAATGATAGAGCACCGGTGGAGTAAGATGGCAGAGGAAACCCACCCCTACGCCACTTTATCCATCACAAATCTCACTTGCGGTCAGCTGGAATCGAACCCGAACCGCCTTGGTGAGTGTCGAGTGGTCTAACAACTCGGCCAGGGCGCGGCCTTTATGAGAGGAGTCTATAAGCATTTCCAACAAACATGAAGTTTGAGATAAGCATGTTCATTACTGCAAATCTTAATGCTTGCTTAAACGCCGATCTGCTACTGTACAAATTTTTTACCATTACTTATTTATCCTCTTCACGTTAAATTAGATAAACATTGTGTTATCACTAAATTTTAGGCGACATATGGTAATTCAGTTGACTGAAACGAGAATTAAATCTCTTAAAACAAGACATTATCAAATGGCTTTAATGATCTATTGTGTTTGTATAGCTTAGGCGAAAATGAATAACGGTACCAATTTGAGGAAAATAAACATTTAGCCAAATTATAAACAATAATGATAAAAATGATTCGCTGCACCAAAAGGAGTGAATAAAATGTGACTTTTTCAAGTTGTGTACCACAGCATCTTGGACCAAAATTTACAATCATTATTTCGACTGAAGTACAAAACCGGAAAGAAAGTTCTTGGATAAGCATCCATGGATCTCTGTATGTGTGTTCGTGGGTTGGAAATAACATATAATAGTTATATAGGATGGTTATCCTCCAAGTATAAAGCTTCCTACATACAGAGACTAACCTCCAGATGAGCTACTCAAATGAGTTGATTGAACGTAATATCTTAACGTATGTCCATCATAAACAGAATGCATATGTTGAATTTTCGGGAAATAGTCTCCTAAGTCCCCTCCATTCTAAATAAAGTTTGTATAATTTACCTTAACCAGTAAATCATAATTGCTGGATAAAAGTCTTAGTACACAAAATGCAGAACTTGTTAAGGCGTATAATTCGTGTCAGCTTATTTCATCTCTTTTACGATCTTCCTATTGTTCTTTGTTTGTTTAAATTTTCCAGTGTCCTTATATCTTAAATATACTGACAGCCATTCTTGTGATTTTCAAGATTTCATTGACAGAGCATGGAGTTTTAGAGTCAGTATGTGTTTACACTGTTTTTAAACATCTTACTGTATCTTTCTTTCCCCGTAGGGGAAGGGATCCGTCCCTTTTAGCTGCCAAAGTGCGGGCGCTACGGACCCCTAGCACTCGTGGTACCTCTGACGTTACTAGAGGAACCTCGGGCCGAACATAACGAGCCCCTCCCGCATGGGAGTTGTTCGGATTGGGTTGGTCTCGAGGGGGCAGTTGGTTCCCGTCACCCACGGGCAACTGGGTACCTCCGGCCAGGTCGCCAGGGCCGCCCGGAGGGGGCAGAGGGTTGTCCTATAAGTCCCGGGGACTAGCCTGCAGAGCTAGTAGCTGGTGAGCTAGACACTGGCGGCCCTACCAAGGTTATTTGGTAGCTGGTTGATTAAGGACTGGCGCGTATGTGGCGTATCCACATCCGTCCTGTTTGCCGTAAGGCAGACGGGGGGGGGGGGGGGCAGCTTATAAAACAGGTGCTGTCCTAATGGAAATAACAGATGAGGCCCGGGTTCCCGGTCCTACGGGGCTGGGGCTTATGGGAAGTAGACCTCGGCGAGTATGTATCTTTCTTTATGTACAATAAAAAGGATAATGAAACAAGTTCTGTAAATTTCTAGCTTAAACTTTCATAAAATGGAACAATAAACCTTTGTGTAACTGTGAGATGAGAAATATGTGTGAGTGTAACACGTTAGATATATTATAGTTTACATATGCATATTGTCCACAAAGAGAGAAATTAGAAACAATCTGCAAGCGAGTGCACGTTACTGTCCAGAGATGGCTCTACCTGTATCATCTTATATTAAGGAACAAGGTTTGATTTCGTTTACAAAGGTTTATAACAAGCTGTAATTGTATTGTTTACATATAGATTAGATTTAGTTCCTGTTTATTATTTGTGAACAAACCGCAACTAAGATATATATAGAGACAATAACATTGGAACAAGTGTTTGTGTCTCTGAATGGAAGCCCTCTAAACGCAGTATATCTCAACGCTTTCCTATTCAAATGCACATTAGGATTTTCTATTTTGTTAAAGTTCTGTACTTTACTTACATATCTGCAAAATATATTAAAGTAACATTACTTTTACTGGTCGTTGTACTCAGATGACATTCTCTACTCTAATACTAAGTTTTGTAACAGATAATTACTGGTATATCTGTATCACTTTAATCCGGATAAACGTTATCTGTAGTACTCTGTGGTACAGGTAGTCGCGTGTACGAGGCCCACATTGGACATAGTTGTCTGTACAGACTCATAAGATGATAGTGTTTCAATAAAAGAACTAGGCTCCTTACAGTAGTCTTTTGTTTAGCTTCAGCTGTAGTACAGTGGTGAAGTGATCATAATAAAAACGCAGAGCGCTTACGTTCAAATCTCGCCTTTTTATTTAACACATTAATCGCATAAAACTTTTATCTCCAGGTCTTATTTGCGGCGGAATTCTGAAGTAACGACTCGAAAGAGAAATACATTTTTGTCGTAAGACCCGGTAGTGGAGTAATAAATTTTGAATTGATCTTGCATTAACAGCAGGAACTCTTCAATGCCACGAGAGGAGATGTGTGGTATTTTTCAAAGAACTGCATCCTTAGGTTCTCATTATCATCTGAGCCCTGCAACTTATGTTGACAATGAATTGTTGAAATATGTGTTCTGATTACAGACAGAAATGTGAGAGGATAAAAGAATTGCTAGAACTTGCATTTTTATTTCTTTTAGTAAACGATGAGCTGTAACATCTGATTGACCACTATACTTCGTTTACTATTGTTGTCAGACAAAAGACTCATACAGTACGTCATCATGGACAATTGCAATTCATCACGTTCTGCTAACAAAGGGAAATATTTTTGCATTTCTGTGTGAATCTGCCTCAGCTCTGTCACACAGAGGCGAGGCATGATTTCATATTTAGACAGTTCGATTTAAATGAGGGAACTTATTTTTATATATGTAGCAGGCAAGACCTACAAAATTTGCTGACAAGTATAATTAGAGCTTCATCATGAAAATCGCCCTTAATGCTGAATTAGTGTGAAACGTGTCCATGGCAACTAAAAGGATAAATGTCAAGTAGTTAAAGTCACTGGTTCAAAATTACCAACCTGCTAGCTATTATAGTTACAGCGGCAATAAACGTTATTTAATATATAATTATGTAATGGTAGCTACATGGACTTGTTCAAATTTTTATTATTTCTATCTGAGGCTGTTGTAAAAATTACAGAGGAATTCTCAGTTCGGCCGTTCTTATACGCTACATGGAATATCACAATTGTGTCCGTGAGAGTTACTTACATTCAGCATCTAGAAATTTATGTACGCTTGTGTAATGATAACATTTTTACGATTACAACATAACACGTTTGACATTTTGCGTTTAATTTTGTACTACAATGATAATACGCTAAAGGAACTGCTATCGCTGTTGAACATTTTCGCTCTGAGCATAATTCATTTACAAATATTTTAATGAGATGAAAGGTGTAGTGCAAAACGCCCGTTTTTACTACATACGGCAGCGCTGGTGGTGAGACGGCGGGGGAAACCGGAGATCCCGGAGAAAACCAGTTCCAGCGCCGTGTTGTCCAAAACAATTCTAAGTTTGCGGTAGTTTGGAATCGAACGCGGGTTGCCTTGGTGAGGGTCGAGTGGTCTAACAACTCAGCCACGGCGTAGTCTACAAATACTTTTAATTCAGCTGGAAACAAAACGAACTGAAAGAAGCAAACAAAAAACAGTATTACCCATATTGAAAATAGTACACTTATGTATATCAAACAAAAATATTGTCATATGATTTCCTAGAGCTACAGAAAATACTGATGAATACAATTGAACTACATATATCACTCTAGTCATAACTAAACAAGTAAACTCCACAACTAATGAACACTAAACTGGATTTATCACGTGACGAGTGTCTGATCATATCTAATATACTCTAAGTAATTATTAGAGGAGAATATTTGTGTGGACGCTTACCTAGTGTACTCACTTTAAATACCTACTTAGCAAACTAGCAAATGAACATCGACAACCTACAGCATGTACTACCTAGCGAGTTGATTCTATTTACGATGTTCTGACTTCAATCGCCGCCGCAAGCCTGACTTGGAATTTTCAACTTTCCAATAACGTTTTTAAAAGTCCATTTTTGTGTTTCACGTAATATAATAGCATGAGGCACGGCTGACTTGCTGTTTAAACATTTAGCTATTATCACTCTTGTATCTACAACGAAATGTGTAATGAAACACGTTCTGTAAATGCTTATCCTAAATTTGAAACAGATGTGAAAAATAAACCCTTGGCAAAGAGTTGGTTCAGACAGTAAAGTGTCTACACAGCATTAAGTTACTAATATGAATATGTGTTATATAAGAATTTGTTTTAGTTGTATTGATTGTCCGCCAGAAGTATTTCTAATGGCTATACATCTGTCAGCCGAGTGCGTGAGGATGTCGATAGATGACTCTACGTGTGATAGCTTATATCGGGGAAGGATATTTGTAATTATTTACAAAGACTTATCAAACACTGTTATCTTCTATAGGAAGAGCTCATATTTAGTTGTGTTTTATATTGTGAAAAAAAAATAATAGCTAGAAATCAAATAAAAGTATCATCGAACTAAGAAATCGCTTCCTATGGGAATTGAAGTAACAAAAATGAATATATATTAAGGATTTTTGTTTTATATGCACAGCCTACCACTAGCAACCACGTTCCTTCTCTTAGAGCACAATTGGCTGTACCATCCACCAGTGGTGACGTCCCCATTGACCACAGCAACGCGGAGGACGAGGAGATGGCCCGAAAATTCCAAAAACTGTCCCGGGAAGTTAAAGAGGTCTAGAAGGAGATCTCTCACTTCCAAGAAGTCATGGCCCCGGAGTCCCGAGATTTCCAAAAAATTGCTAACGACCTGGCGCGCTGCTTTGGTAGCACGCTATTAAAAAGCGTCATCTAGTGCAGCTCGGCAAGCAGCCCCACAAAGAAAGAGTCCCTTACACCGGAGCAGCGGCCGGGAATCGGATACCGACGGTGAGCATCCGGGACCCCATAACGGGAAAAAGCAAAATAAGAGACGGCAGCTCAACCTGCCGCTCAACATCCTCTGAGGAGAATGAGGACATTGACCAACCGAGGCCAGCAAAAACCAACACTCACATACCAGCACGTTCAAATCCCACATCCACGTTTCCAAACCACAAAGACCCATCGGAACATCCCCCATAATACAAAACTCGCAACCATCCACCTCCACGACTACCAACACGCCGAATACCGCCGCTACAATAACTCTTTCAACTGACGCCCAAAAGCCGCCCCGTATCGTCATTCCCGACGGTCACCAGACGACAAACGTACTCCGCATCCTCCGGAAATCTCTTCCCGCCTGACAATTCAAGCTGCAGACGACACGCAGGTGCCTGAAGCTCTTTCGTCAACGGAAGCTGATGCAGTACTGACCATGACGCTCTTGAAGAACGCCGGCATTGAAAATTTCAGCTTCACCCCCAGGAGCGACAAGCCTATCCGCTACATCGTGAAGCGACACCCCGAGGTCCTCGAGGAGGGCTTCATCCGAGAAGACCTGGAGGGGAAAGGCTACATCGGCGTCCAGGTACGTCAGCTTATATCCCATCGCAGGCCCCTGCCAATATTTCAAGTTTCACTAGACAGAACCACAAAAAATCAAAACTTGTTGCAAGATTGAGAGGTGTGCCATATCATGGTCACCGTGGAGGTCTATTCCTCAATGCTTTAACTGCCAGCAGTTAGGGCACACATTTAAAATGTGCCAGATGAATTCCCGTTGTGTCTTCTGCGATGACCTCCAACGCTTAGCTGACTTCCCAAAGAAGGCAAAGCAGGACTTTACACCCCACTGTGCGAAATGTAGGGAGACGCAGCCTGCCAGCTATAGAGGTTGCGAGACGTTCCGCAACGAACGCCAATGTCGCCAACTGGCAGCCATAGCCAGGGCACCCCAAAGTGCTCAACCAGGGCCAAGACCCATTGCCAACCCGGCCCTGGTCTCATTTGCAGGCGCCATGAGAGGGCAAACGGCACCCTTTGCCTCCAGCACCAGTGCCGCCACAAGCTGGCCATACTCCAACAGCTTCCCCCACCCAGGCGCCTTCTGGGGACCTGGGTGGCATTAAAGAGATATTCTGTCTCCTTGAGGAACTGAATATCCAAGCAATCTTACCAAAACTAGCCCTTCTTTACGAAGTCTAAAAGCTGCAGCAGCACTTTGGAAAAATTATAAGCTGTGGTATGGTTTCTCTCAGAAGTCTTCGGGTAAATGGCTGAACCAAGGGAAGTACAACTTGAACTCGCACGCATCTGTGGAATGCCGATGGCATCTGCAGGCAGCAGCACGAACTTGAGAACTACCTGTGGCGTAACAAAATTGAAGCAAAGTTAAAACAAGAGTAATATTTTAAACTCAGGGGTTACCAGACTCTTCGGAATGACAGAATTGGCAGACAGGGAGGTGGAACCGCCATTTTACTCAAAAACAAAGTTGCTTATGCCCCTGTCACGCTGCCAGCATTAACAGCGTTAGAGTGCACGGCTCTTAAAACACGTATTAACAGGACAACGGTGATGCTGGTAGCCCTCAGTCGGCCCCCCACTCTCCAGATTTCGACAAGACTTCGAACAAATCCTCGCAATGGAGAAGCACGTTATAATTGCAGGAGATTTCAGCGCCGGGCACCCCTGGTGGTACTCCCGCAGAGCGAACGCGGCTGGAAATCTCCTGGTAGAACTTATAACAGAAAATGACGACCTCGAGGTTCATCTTCCTGCAGAACCCACATTTGGGCACAAAACAGGACACGTAGACCCTGAAATTTTGGAATTCGCATCCACCAAAAATATGGCACTAGGAAACAACTTAATTGTGTATCACAGCCTGAATTCCGACCATCTTCCAAAGCATTTCGACATCTGCGGCGCCATCTCGAGCGGACTGACCAGCCCTCTGAGTCGCGCAGATATAGACTGGAATAAATTTACGCTTGAAATGCATAGTATGGCGCACACTGGGATGTCATACTACAGCGAGGCGGACATTGACGCCGCCATTGAAAATTGCACCGCTTCGCTGCACACGGCCAAAAGAAATTCTACCATAAGCCCACCCAGGTTTGGCACAACCCTGAGGTGAAGCAGCTCATCGCCAGGAGGCAGCGCTTGACGAGACTTTGGCGGCTTACCCGCCAGCCCAAGTACAAAGTGCTAGCAAAGTGGCTACGCAACATCATTCGGCAACAAATTAAAATTAACAAAATTGAACAGTGGGAGAAGAAAATGTTAAACACTGCACATTCGGATCATTCCTTGTGGAAATTATTAAGGGCATTTAAAGTCTCCTCGAACGACAACTCAGGCACTGAGGCGCTGCATACTCGCCTCGGCCTGCACCTCTCCTCCGAGGAAAAAGCCGAGGATTTTGCAGACTGTCTGGCAGAACAATTCATAAACAACCCTGCGACGAACCCCGAGTTAGAACGGGAAGTCCAGGCCTGGGTACAAAACTGGGTGGCACAGAGGCATGAGCAGCACTTGCCCCTCACACTCAAGAGGACTTCTACAAGCTCATTAGGAAGCTACCTATTGGGAAAGCCACCAACACGGACAGGGAGAGTTATGAGGAACTCAAGCATCTCCCGAGGAGAGCCCTGATGCACCTCACAAAAGTTTTCAACTCCTGTTCACAACAAAACTACTTCCCTGACACTTGGAAACGAGCCAATATCATAATGCTCCCGAAGCATGGGAAAAGCACCAGGAAGCCTCAAATCTACCGCCCCATTAGTCTCCTGTCTACTATTGGCAAATTGCTCGAAAATGTAATACTGTTTCGACTACAAAATAAACTTTCGCCACTGGATGACATTTCCAACTCTCAATTCGGCTTTCGAAAACAACGTTCAACAGATCTACAACACTTAAGATTAACTGATGACGTGTAAGAGCAATTTAACATTGGGGCTTCAACGTTGGCACTATTTCTGGACGTAGAACCCGCATTTGATCGGTGTTGGCACAACGGCCTTATTTACAAACTGTAGCGAAAGTTTCCCAGATTCCAAAATTCCTTAGAACTGCTGCACAACTTTTAAGAAAACAGACGCTTCTACGTCCAAGTGGGCGGCTCCTCCTCTAAGGAGAGGGTCATGCATGCAGGCGTCCCGCAAGAGGGGCCATCATGTCCCCGCTATTGCACATACTCTTTATCAATGACTTCCCCGTGGACGCCAGATGCAAAGTAACCATGTACGCTGACGACACTGCCATATACAACCATAATAAAAATCCTCGTTTGGACCTATTAGAGATGCAGCGGTATATTGACCGCTTCCTTTCATGGCTCCATGACTGGAAAATTAAAATCAATGCAAATAAATGCCAGCTTATCTATTTTTCAAAGCGGCACCCTTTAGCTGTAGACCTAACGGTCGGTGGTCAAGTATTGCACTGTCGCGAGCAAGTCAAATACCTCGGCGTGACTTTGACAAGCACAATGAACTAGTCCACTCACATAACAGATGTTGCCAACAAATGGCGGCAGCAACTAAAGATGTGCTCCCCATAATTAGGAGGACACAACTGAAACTCCACTCGAAGGTTATCTTGTACAAGACGTCCATTCTGTCAGTGGTTCTATACGCATGTGTGGTCTGGGCAAACGCATCCAAAACAACATCAAATACCTTGAAACACTGCAAAACCTCTCCCTCAGGAAAATCCTTTCCACTCCCATCCGCACTAGAAACCACTCCCTCCATCAAGAAGTCCGCATTACGACCATCCCCGAGACATTGGAAAAAAGAGCCTCCTCCATTTGGGCGCACATTCGTCGGCATACAAACCCTTTAATCCAAAACATCGGAAAAGGCGAGCCAAAACACCACAACATAAACGGGTGAAAATACTGTAAATAAGGACGACTCGCCACCCATTGCGCGTCCAAAATTCCCGGTCCAAGGCCTCACAAACCACCGGCAGGTCTGCAATTTGGTATTCTAAGACTTCATCTATATCTTATGATTTAACAGTTAAAGAATGTTATGAAAGCTAAATCATAATATAAAGCAACTTAGAACCATTATGAGGAAAATTAAGAAATAAATTATGCATTAGATGTCACATATTTATTGATTCTCTACCCCCCCCCCCCAAAAAAAAAAAAACAGTAGGTCCAATTTTCTGACTGAAACAGATCTTTTGGAGGTGTGTGTTGATATTTCTGGACGATACATGGTGCTTTATAGGTGACTAAACAAATCATAATGTTGCCACTTAGCAGTGCAGATAGGCAACGTCAAGAAATATGATTACAAACAATTTGGTATTAAACTAAGTCTACTCCAATATACTAACCCTATTTAAAATAACAACATTATTACTTATGAACATTACACAATCTTAGAGCTTGACCTACAGTAATTAAATAAACAAATAGGTTTTTGAAACATCAGATGTTTCGTTGTACGTTGACAGTACACTATTTCATTGTGAACTCCAACTGCCGGTCAATCAAAAATGGAATATCGGACCGGCCTGTTGCCTCTATCACGTGATAATAGTGAGTTTGTAATGATTGATGGCCACTAATTCTGTTTACAGCAATGTTCCTATCACTAATACATAATTATATCATATTTAATCTCAAATTTTGAGGCTGAATACTGTGACGCCCTAACCACTGAAGTCACATGAACATATCTGTGTTAGTCAAAACAGTCACATGTGACATATCACCCTCGTTACTGTCAGTAACAAACTTTTTGTTTAGTGGTATGTTCACCTTTTTCAGATAAAACTTCTGTAAGAAAAACACACATTTCACACCAATCACTGCAATACATTCTCCCAAAATATAACCACATCTCAACGCTGTGTCAGGTACGTATCAGCTTCCTGGCAAGCCATAAATGATCCAAGTCAGCTACCCTGTAGAACTTCACAAATACACAAAATATACTCTGCACTCTAACTTGTCCAAAGCATCCAAGATTACATTTCAGCACTTCCTTGAAGCTACAACATCTCAACTAAATCAAACATACATAATAATCTAGGGGAACATCTCAGCACTGATCTATAAGACACATACACACTTGCAATGACAAGACAGATAGAAAAAGAAAAACAATAGCACACACCTGAGAAAGCTCTACAACACAAAACACAGAGAATATTAGAATTTACACATAACACGGGTAATTAAAACATAACCTCTCTAAAACTTCACTACTATTCAACATTTACCAAACCAAAGGATGCAAAACAGATTTTAGAAATACCTAAAAATAAATTACCGCTATAAAGAAGTACATTATAACCTTGCTGCAAGGAAAATTATTAGACATCCAAAATAATTTAACACTGCAAGGAAAAACCTGCTGACCTAAATTTGTAGTTATTATTGCCAATATGGCTTGAAATGAATAAAGTAGGAAACTCTTGACAAAAAGCTTTTACTAAAACAAAAATTGTACTAAATTTTAAAGTTTCAATTTAAGAAAGGAAGAGAAACACATTTGATTACAACCCTGCAATAAAATAGTGCAAATAATAAAAAATACCAATAAACATAACATGTTAAAATAATCTTAACTCACCATACGTTGAGAACACATTTCAGAAAAATGTACCTTCACAAGAAACATTAATCTTTGTTCTAAACATTTACTGAAATTATTTACATTTTTCAATGTAAACTTTTACTACTAAAGTAACCAAAACCACTTTCTCTCACTTTAAAACGCAATAAAAATGTAATATTTTACCAACCAAACACATTTGTAAACCGCGTTGCCTCTTCTACAAATTTACCACGTAGTCACCATACCTACTATCATATACACCTTAATTGAAATTTTGAAAGTTTTCCATGCTAACAATCATTTGCAAAAATCCGAATATTACGCAGACCTTACAAAAATTCTTTCAGAAACAACCATTTAATATCGAAAAATTATAACCTTACCTCACAGACGAATACTAGTACAAATATTATGTGAAATACAACAAATCTTCACACTATGACACTGAAATATTCATTAATAAAAAAATTTCAAAATCTTATCATGTTCCTATTTTACTCCAAAAAGAACCTAATATTGAGTAGAGAACTTGAATCCAAGGGAAAAGTACACTTAACACATTTATCGAAATTTTTGTCCAACCATTAAACAAGAAATTAATTGCGGAAACGTAAAATTCAATGCCAAAGCCGGGATTTGAACCACGGATCTTCTGCTCTCCGTCCAGCCGCTCTAACCTTTGAGCTACTATGGCAAACGTGCCGATATGACATTAAATTCTCCAACTGACACATATTTTCTCCGGTATATCACTTAGTTCTCAAACACATGAGACAACTACCTTAACGGCGACTTACATGTAAGTACTTTAAGTTCCGGGCTTTATAGTTAACCACTATTAGGTCAATTAATGGAAATTACTTGTTCTTTCACACTGGCCGTGTGTAGGCTAAATTGTGGAAACGTAGAGTTAGACTGAAAAATTCAAGTACAACTTACATGTTTTAAGTCGCCACTGAGCTAGTTGTCTCATGTGTTTGAGAACTCCTAAGTGGTTTACCGGAAAAAATACGAGTCAGTTGGAGAATTGAATGTCATATCGGCACGTTGGCCGTAGTAGCTCAATGGTTAGAGCGGCTGGACGGAGACCAGAACTCAGTACCTGGAGCCATGTTGCCAATACTGTTGACCTTTACTACAATGTCTAACACTTACTTTAGCAGTTTTCATTGTACCTAACTGACTTATCCTATGTTACACGATTAAACAAATTATCGTTTAACTAGAATGCTTCTTAATTGAAGCCTTTGCCTGTCTGTCTTAAAACTTGAACTGCTCAGCTCACCAACTACAGACAGATCTTTCAGAGCTTACCCCTATCCCTACTTTTTATCTCATAATTATAAAACGTAATATTACCTGGGTAAGATGATTATTTGGTGATACCAGAACTCTTTACTCCAAATTCAAGGCTCGCTGTTATGTCAGGAGTCAAAACTGAGAACATATATCATTCTAATAATCAAAAACAGAAGTTGTACTTAGATATAGGGACTATATGGGAATTTTGGACAAACATTTGATAATAAATGTTCTGACGGAAATACAGTTTTGATTTCAATTTAACCGTCAGATGGCGTTCTGTGTGTATGAATGTTAGGTTGGGAAATAACAAATGACGGTCATATAAAGCAGTTATATACCAAGGATACAACTTTACAACTACAGAAGCAAACATTTAGATGAGTTAAGTTACTGTTTACACTACATATCTAACCACTTTATCAAAATATAATAAATTAATACATTTGTATGAAAAACAAAATGTATTGTTGGAATTTTCTTGGAATAAAATTTGAAGTTTCCTTCATTAATGAAGTTTGTATAATTTACTTTGATTAGTAAATCATCAGTTATAATCAAAATCTCAGTACAGTAACAATCAGTTATTGTTTAGGAACATAATTCACATCAGCATATTCTGTCCCATCAACGGTTTTGAAATGATGTTTGCTTTTATTTTAAACTTCTCAATATTGTTTATTTTAAAATTATTTACTTTATTTCTTGCAATTCTCAAGAATATATACAAGTAGCATGGAGTTTAGAAGTCAACCTACTTTTTAAACAATTAACTGCATCCTTCTTGTAGCTACAACGAAGTTTGTTATTGAAGTGCCTCTGTAAAAGTTTATCTTAGCTTCATAACACATGAAAAAATAAGACTTTGTGGAAGAGTGGTTTGAGAAAGTATTGTGACGTATTACGTTAACCACGTATTTTACATCCGAGGGGGCCTTTTAGTTTACTGATTGTCCACCAGGGAAGGAGAAATGCTATCCCAAAGTTCCAGGCGAGAGCGTGTTGCTCTCCATAGAAGGCGTTACCTGTATAATTTTATATCGAGGAGAAGTATTCGTTTTTATTTACAAAGCTTTATTACACACTGTAACTACATTTATTACATGTAACTTAGATTCAATTGCTATATCTTATGTACAAAAAGCAGTAGCTGTGATGTATATATAAGGACAATGACTCGCACACAAATGATTGTGTCTGGTAAAGGAAGCCTTCTAAAGGGGTTATATATTAATCTTTTCGTCTCCTTTAACTATTGTTTTAATGGTAATACTTAAACAGCTGAACATAGTTGAAATTTTTGGCATCTGTATCAATTATAATAAGAACCTTTCAAATTATTTGTGTCCTTCAGTTACTTTTGATTGTTGAGTTCCGTACAGGGGCATACAGACACGGGGACTTAATTTAGTGATTCCCAAAACACGTACTTCCATTTAAATTTTGGTTTAGGGTACACAACCACTTATATACGTGGTAAACCAAGTAAACCGCACATGGAAACGTGTCTTTGGCAGAAATCAACACAGTATAAACCACATAGCTAAAACATTGTACAACTGACAAAAATAGCAGGTAACGTTAAAACTTTAAAAACCATAAGACGACAGCGTTCACCTTTAACTTAATTGACATGGTTAATGCTTTATCATATTCTGAGCCTGGCCCTTGTAGTCCGGTACTCATCTTCCGCTGAAGTCATCCAACGTCCATATCACGTCAGTACAGGTAAGAGATTGCGTCACACTTGCTGGAGTAACTTTCACTTCTAGACGTAGTAATATATTAATGTCCGATTGCACCAACACATGTTAAGGCTTAACACATCTGTTAGTCCGTTTAACAATAGTCATAACAAAAAGTACAATACACCAACAAGTGTTAGTTTAACATTCGTGTTAAACCTCTTGTATAACTGACAAACCGTATTTCTGTCGTTAGGTAGTTAACATTTTCAAAAATGGCAAGTTGGTGGTCGTGAACACATCTTTTGATGTCGATTTGTTATATTTATACCGGCATTCGTAATAGAATACGGCCTAAGAGGAGAAATGATTTTGAGGAGTAATCAGACGGAGGTGTAGTCTGTCGAAACAAGTTGTAATGAAGGTTACTGAGAAAGTAAAAGAAAGGTTACCACCCGCCGATCTCGCCTTTGTTTCAAGTACTAATAACTTTGCGATTTTATAATTCACTGAATTCTGTGGATAATGCACTGTCTACCTTCCGTCTTGTAACGTTCAAGTCACTCGTCACTTCTGTCCATCTACACACCTCGTTTTAAATTTACGTAATACTGACGATGTTGCTTCGTACTTCTGGCTGTGACATTTGCATTACAATTAAACTCACTCTGAAGTTTTTGCCGACTTTACATGTTTCTCTTTCACATCCCTCCTCTTATTTTCCACAATATCCTTATATTTAGTTACTAAGTGAACTAACAATTCTTTGTCCTTTGATGACAAATTTGTCCCATGGCTTCTCTTCTGATTATGTTCACCCGACGTTTTTTCTGCTTTATGTAAACGAAAATAAAAACAAAAGCGCATTACAGTACCTTCAGAAATAATATTCATCCACAGTCTTCTGTATCTGTAATAGTTAACAGTTTCTTAGAGCTAACACCGGTTTTTAACATTCTCAGAAACAAGTTGGGGAAATGCAAGAATTTTAACAGTAATGTTAACGTTGTAACAATTGTTACGTTACATTTCTTAACGTCGTTTTTAACATCTGTTCTTGAAATCGAGCATAGTAGTTTTAAACGTCTGATGTACAAATTGTCACTGAATAATCTGTGCAAAACTTTGAACACTTACAGTTGAGGTACTGTCTACAAGTAAAAATTACAGACTATTTCGAAAAGTATAAAACGTACCGATTCAAGTCTGATTAAACATATTACAAAGTATGACACTCTTGAAGCTAATTCAAGATTTATTGTCATGCCAGTAACTCAAATATAATATATTAAATGTTTGGCTGCTTGGAGCACTGATGATACAGAAAGAACAACGAAACTGTGTCCCCGAAAACGATATTTGAGTGCAAAGGATTTAAGTGGAAATCTTTGACCAATATAAGACAATCATGTTTAGCCGAAGATATATACATTTGGTATCAAATGTATCCCAAAGAAACGTTACTAAAGGAGTTCGTTGTTTGTTTTTGTGTGCGTGTGTGTGCGTGTGTGTGTGTGTGTGTGTGTGTGTGTGTGTGTGTGTGTGTGTGTGTCAGCGCGCTCTCACTGAGAGTATAAATCCAAACCGACATTTCTAATAAATAAGACATGCTAATTACTAACTCTGTACATGACGTTATCGTACTTCTGTTATATCAGTCTGGTGTTCACAAGAAGGTACAGAGCAGAGAGGTACCAGTCCTTCAGGACAATCACTAGGTTCTATAAATTTGGGTTTATAATTTTACTAAATTTTGTTATAAACTTTTGTAAATATTCGTAAAACTTGTTTCTCGGTATACGATATTACAGCCAGAGCCATCTGTTGGCAACAGCAGTGTGTTAGCTTGTCAACGAAAATGTTTCCTCTGGCGGAAGATCATTGTAACTAAAAGTATCGTCTCGTGTAACATATTTATAATAATAACTCGACACACGTTTCATTCTCAACCAATGTTTCCAAAATGCTTATCTCTACAGCAACTTCAATTCTAAGATAAGGCCTTCCTGAAACTGTTTTGATGTATATTCAATTATATAAGTGGGGTACAACTGAATATATAAACAGCGGGTCGACCCTTGAAACTCCATGCTATTTATATGAACTCATGATAATATTCATATTCATTTCTTCATCCTTATCATCATGTTTACATAATATGGAATCGTCAACATTATACAATAGAAATCAAATTTAATTTAAACTAAAACAATACAATTAAGAATAATTCTCACTCACACAGTCTTCATTAGCTAGTTTATACACAACTATCCATTTACATATTCCATAATGGAATAAAATGAATTTTCTACTAAAAATGCTTTGAGCTTTTTCTTGAATATATTCACATTTTGTACGTTCTTTATATTAGGAGGTAGTCAGTTGAACAATATAATCCCATTAGGATAGGCACTGGCTTTACCTAGGTTTGTTCTGCAACATTGGACATGTAAATGTTTATTCTGCTTTGTACTATGAAAATGAATCTCTTTATTGTTTGGTAGCTGATGTCTTATTTCTCTGATATGGTTGATGACTTCTAATAAGTTTATACTTGTAGTCATGACGCTTAATTTTTTAAAATAATTTCCTGCATGTTGTTCTGCTCGATTCACCAGCCATTATTCTTAAAGCCCGCTTTTGCAACCGAAATAGTTTTTATGACTCCGTTTAGATAATTACAGGACTAGAGGCTTACATTTTCAAATGTAAAGATATTTTATCGTGTATGGTTACAAAAGTGATAAGAGAAGGAAGCAATGGTTAATAAATATTCAGTATTTAAATATTACAAGAACACAAATTTAACCAATTTGAGTATTATCAGTAAATATTCTTTGAAATCATTTCTAGCAACAGTCATAGGAATTAAGATAGAAGTTGCTGGGAATATAAGTTCTATCAAGAGTTATTTAAACAAATGACTGTATGCTTTTCTTTTGTGTTTTGAAGTTTCATAGAACCTGTCTCTAATCTGTTACACAAACTGATGAATCAGTAAAATAAACTCGATGTAATGTCTCGGACTCAAATCATGAATATTCAGATTGCACTCACGTCTCATGATTCTGTCTGTTCCTTACAATTTCTTTTCATAAGTATTCTATACATTCACTACATGTTTCTTCATCCACTTTACATATTTCATGTTAAATATTGACGAGTACATTAAACATATTGATGAAGATCTTTTACTTCGTTGAAGAAATTAAAGTGTAATAAACGTGATTAGTGTTGACAAGATCATTAACGAATAATACCGTACTTATAGATTGCAAGTTTCAATTCGAGACTTAAACACAACAAATATTTAGCGAATATAAATATAAACTTATTTCTCTCCATATGGATAACTGAAAATTAATATAATATCTATTAATATTCATAATATGAAATGTAAACGCTAAGAACAAGCTACTAAACTTATGTAACGTCTATCTGCTTTCTAAGAATATCACGCAAATTAATATAAAATGTGAATATTGCAAATATATTCAGGAAGAAATCAGCTTTTTGAGTTACTGCTGATGAAAGTATATCAGAAAGACCAAAATGGTTCTTTGTTCTCACAGAACAAGAAACAGTTTTAAATTAAAATGTTGGGTCATAACTTGAATTAATCAAATGCCTTTCGCGATGCTGCACACCAGCGCTCCAATGTATCATGTGGCACATTGGAGCATTGCCATTTTCCCTCTGTAGCCCTCACCAGTGTGGTAGAAGTTAAGGAAAATGTAGATTTTACAAATTTACATTAGATGCTATATAATGTAAAGTAATTCGTATGTTATTTTGGAAGTAGCAAGACAGTCTGATGTTTATCTAGTTTAACGTGTAGCCACTAAAGAAACAGTTGGTCTAAGAGTAGTTTATACGTACGTATATTCGGTAATTAATAGGAGTACAACATCGAATATTTTCATAGTCAGCAGTAAATTAAATACAGAAACAGAGTCCTCGAAAACGAGCTTCTTTTATTCATAAAGTATTTTCGAAATGTTTAGGAACCCTTATCGGTAGCCAAAATGCTTTTTAACGTCAAGGAGCTCCTCTCATTTGTAAAAAACCCAAAGATGTCTAGACCTGTTTATGTGTATAGGACGATCCAATATCTTTGTCTGTTCCAATAGATGGACACTAAATCCAGACCTTCAGTCTCTTGCCAAATCTGGTCTAGATCCTCTAGCGCCAGTAGGGTGTCTGTAGAAGTAGCTGTTTAAACGTGAAGTACCTTTGTTACATCTCAATAGCCCACATACCATGTCATTATCCTAATTTCCGCCCTTTCTGAGCATTCGCCCGTGTGCAAGGTCTTTGTTACATATCTACCGGGGTCATTGTTACAACATTTTACGCAAAGATATACATTTTCAATTTTAACATCTTGTTCAAAATATACCTTTTACAGTTCTCAAATATATACAATTATTGAACATATTTAATTATTTATTGGTGGTAACCCATTACACATACTAAATTGAATAGTTAATTTCTACGACCATAAGTTCCTGTTTCAAATCTATATAAGGGACCAAGAGATGTTTGTCTTATAAATTATCGAACAATGCAGTTTCAGCTTTATAAACACTAGGTTGTGTAGAAGTATTGTTGTTGTTCTTTTTTCATGTTGCACATCATTTACAAGAGCTACCTCATAACACTCATCCATCAGAAACAGCCATATCATCCTGCAACTGCCCGAAAGTAAATTTCTGCCTGCGGCAAAACCCAAAAACTTGGTGAGGATGCAGCAAAAGGCTTTGGGTTAAGAACAGGCTTTCAGCACAGTTAACGTGGATTGATCTTCAATATGGACATTATCGTCATAATTACTGGAATACTTGTACTCCACCTTGTGATTGTGTATTTTCTAGAAGTAAACACAAATACAATGCGATAGATACAACCAGCTTGTTATACAGCTTCAGATTATTTATCAACCAATAAAGATTTTTACAACAATGGCATATTTAGAACATTAATAGCCTTGTGACAATTTTAACCACATGCATGTTGAACAGTTGACTAAATTTTATTATTCTTATTCTGGTTAACTATGAAGCACACAAATTTGTAAATTTCTACTGAGGTACAGTATCTTAAGACAAATTAAAGAATTAGCTTACTGGTACAACTGTGAGTCTGTTTGAGAGTTTACTGTTGAATCAGCATAATGCTATGGAGATCAGTTTGCTACAGAAATGATATCAATACGTAGTTTAAATGCCGTCTATGACATTGAAGTTTCCACACTTATTTTATGTTTGTAATGTAGGCCTAGATCCAGCATTAACTTTCAGTACATATTTAGGTTTAGAAGAATGATATCATTTAGGGATGCTCTGAAAAATCAAACTACTATATTGACTGCTTACTTCGTGTAGGTAGTTATCATAATCATTATGAAGTAAAATATAATAACGATGATTGCATGATGATGGTCTTTTGATTGTATAATAGGGCTTTTATGTTCATGATAATGCTGCGAACACAGATGAAAACAGTAGAAGTGATAGTTCAATTGTAAATAGTTTAAGCAATCAAACGAGTGATATACCCGTATCTGGGCCACGAATAAGACGACGAAGAGGTCCTGACTGTCTGCGTTTTGCCCGAGGATTATTGTTGCGTGCCCACACAGTATTGGGATTAACAGCAGAAAGGATTTTTGTACTAATAATGGGTTGAGGATGGGGTGTTGCGAATGAGGACGGTAGAAATCCTGAGGAAGTTATTTCACTCCTCTGAAGGAAGACAGGATGCTGTGCCTATTGTTCATGGCGATAAAGTAGGTTAAATGTAGTTGACGACGATGATGATGATAATAATAATGATAATGATGATAATAATAATAATACAATATATAAGCTCGAGAATACCTACCATTGCAATCCACACAGAGTGAAGACTAACGCCCCCCTCTAGTGACCAGGGATTTACCGACCTGTCCTTATTTTCAGCTATTAACTTACCAATACACTGACGGGTAAAGTACCTGGTAAATATGAAACCTTTTACCACAAATTCAAGGCTAATTGTTATATCAGTGACTCAAACGTTTGCTAAAGGAACACAAAACAAGTTAGTGAAGTAGATAGAAATTCAGAGGTTATACTTCGTTATGAACAAATATATGACAATCTTGGGACAAAAGTATTGTGACCTTGTGGGTTCGTGAAATAAAAAGTCCGATTGCACCACTCAAAAATGTTCTTTATTTCCACCGACTTACAGTTGAACACTTGCCAATTACACAGAATTACGTAATGCACACAATTATGATTCACCAGTTCGTCCGATACAGTTCCACTGCACGCTCACAGTTACGCACACTCTTCCGTTGCACGTACACAGTCTTCCCGTCCGTCCACTAACACGGCGCTCCTTCGATGCTTGCCAAGCACTGACTGATCACTAATTGCAGCTTTTTATAGGAATCTCATTGTTTTCTTGAAGTCCCTCGTTTCAGTTTAACACCGCAAAGGTTCCAGACGGCAGGGGAAGGGGAGAGAGGCGGCCAGCGACAAGTGACACTTCCCTAATCATCGCCTCAGTTAGTGACAGATTAATGAGTGGGTGTGGCCCGGATACCTCTGGTCCCTTCTCAGCTGTCGTTGGTCGGGCTTTCCGATAATTGGGTTACAGTATAGTCTAGATGTCAATTTAACTGCGAAATAACGTGTTTAGAAGGTCTGCTGTAAATGACTGTATGTGTGCTGTTGTTGGTTAGGAAATAACAAATGTTGGTTATATTAAGCAAACCTTTACATGAGCTAAATTAACCGAACTTTTAATATGTTAACATATCTCTAAAGATTTGAGCAAAATACAGTATGTTTAATATATCTGCATAACAAAAAATTTAAACACTTGAATTTTCTTGGAGTATCCTAGGAAGTTTCCTTTATTAATGAAGTTTATATAATTTAATTAATAAATCATAAGTTCTAATTTAAGTCCTGGTAGAGGCTGATTAAAAGGCTGGTCATCTTAAAATGTATAATTTACTTCAGCTTATTTTACCTCTAATACTTTCGAAATGCTGTTTGGTTTTACTTTAAACTTCCCAATTTTCTTGTGTCTCACAAATGTAAAGTTCTATTCTGATTCTCAAGGTTATATAGGATTAGAATAGACATTGTATTGAGTCACCTTTTAAACAATTAACGTTATCCTTCTTGTAGCTACAGGGCCAATCAACTACTTATGCAAGCCTTGACCTTCACTATGTAGCAGATAGAACAATAAACCAGCGTTGAAGAGTGGTTTGACAAAGTTTCGTGATAATAGTACATTAGCCGCATATGTTACAAGTGAGGTGATCTTTTGTTATATGGATAGTCTGTCAAAAGAGAAATGTTAGTCCAAAATTCCAATCGAGAGCATAATGCTGTCCATAGATGGCTCTAGCTGTATCATCTGATGTCGGAGAAGAGGACTCGTTTTTATTTCCAGAATTTTACAACAATCTCTCACTATGTTGCTTAAATGTGGATTACATTTAATTGGTTTTTATTAAATGCAAACAATCAGTCGTTACGATGTATACAGAGAGAGTAATATATAAACAAATGAATGTGTCTGAGAAGAGAAGACTGCTAAAGCAGATATATTTTGAAGCTTTTTGCTTCCTAAAAGTAATGGTTTCATACTAATATCTCATCATAGCATTTCTTAGTGGCGTCAGATTATCGTAACTGTAATAACTGCACAGCCCCAGGAAACTGAGCAGCTCTTTCTTATCCTTTGGGTGAGGCCAAACTCTCACAGCTTGTGTGTCTTCTCCGGGTCTGTGGCCACTCCGTTTGCTGAGACTATTTAACCCAAGTAGTTCACTTCCTTGCGGAAGAGCTGGCACTTCTTCGCGTTCAGCTTCAAGTTGGTCGCCTGCAGTCTCTGTAGCACCTTGCTCAGATTCTCGAGGTGATCATCAAAAGTCTTTGCGACGATAATGATGTCGTCCAGGTATAGCAAGAAGCGTCGTAAGTCAGCCCTCTCATCACTGACTCCATGAGGCGTTGGAAGGTAGCTGGTGCGTTGCAGAGGCCGAAGGGCATAACCGTGAATTGCCACAGCCCTTGGCCTGGCGAAAATGCGCTCTTCTCTTTGTCTCTTGGGTCTAGTAGCCCGACTTCAGGTCCAGGGTCGAGAACCACTGTGCACCAGCTAGCGAGTCCAGGGTGTCGTCAATCCGGGGTTAGGGAAAACAGTCCTTCAGGGTAACAGTGTTCAGCTTTCTGTAGTCTACGCAGAAGCGCAGCTCACCGTTCTTCGTCACCAAGACTACAGGGGAACTCCAAGGGCTATCCGACTCCTCAATCACTCTCCTGGATCTCATGTCCTCCAGCATGTCTCCTACCGCCCCTTGCTTCGCCAGCGGAACGAGACTAAATGGTTCCCAAACAGGCCGGGCGTCCCCGGTGTCCATGCGGTGAAGCACTTAGGCCGTGTGGCCGTAGTCACTATCACCTTGGCTGAAGACCCGCTGGCATCTTCTTAGCAGTTGTCTAACTTTCTCCAGCTGCTCTGCGGTCAGGTGGTCGGCCACCCTCTTCAGTAAGCCTTCTAGCCGGGGCACCAGGGATTGCGTCGGCACCGGCTCCTCCGGCTTGTCGATTGCTTTTACGCTTACCACGGTCTCTCACGTTCCCAACTCCGTCCCGGCCTGAACGTCGTGATCGGTGTCCGTTGGATTTAGCAGTCTCACTGGCCGCTCCTCTCGGCACGTCAGCAGTGCCCTGCCTACACATAGTCCGTGCACAGGCGTCTGCTGGTCCAGCATCATGTTCCTGGTTCTCTGGCCTTCCAGTCGCGCCGTCACCACCACCTCGCTCCTCGCGGGGACAACCACGTCTTCGTCCAAAACGACCCTGCATATTCCAAGGCGCTCTTCTGATTGACGGAGTATAACCTCTTCTCCGTTGAGCCCCAGGACCTTCTTGTCGACGTCGACCGTCGCCTCATGGCTCCTGAGGGCATCCAATCCCAGTATCACCTCCTCAGCCACTTTCGCGACGAACACCCACAGACGTACGGTGCTCCTTCCCAATTTCAGCTTCAGCAGGGCTTCCTTCTCCACAGGCAAGCTGTCGCCCGATGCCGTGACAAGCTGGTATGGTCGGCTCGGCTTCTTTGTAAGCAAACTCTTCGCCACGTCAGGTCTAATGATGGTCACGTCCACTCTAGTGTCCACCAGCACGCGGCACGGCTTTCCTCTTACCCAACCGTCTGCGATGAGGCTATCATCCATACGCCGGCTGACGGCACGCAGTGTCACTCTAGGGGATGGTGGTGATGGCGCCTACGTGCCCCTCTCCACGACTGCCCTTACTCGTTTTCCGGCTGCTCTTCCTGGTGTAGGCAGTCTCTTTGCAGGTTTCCGGGCTGTCCACACCCCCAACACAGGCCGCTAGGTGTTCGCCGGCGCCCCTCGGCTGGTCTTCTGTCTCCGACGTCCTCGACGTCGGGATAGATGTTACCTTGGCCTCATCCATCCTTAATGCTGCTGTCAGTGCCTCGTGGATGCCTTTATAATCCCCGAGCATTAGGTGCTGACGAATCTCCGTATCTCGTACCTCGTCCACCAATGTGTAGGCTGTTTCCCGGGATACGAACTCTGGTGGGAGGTCAACTAGAGCCTTGCTAGCCAGTTGTTCAACTGCCAGGGCGAACTCCTGCAGCGTCTACCCTGGCTGCATTGACCTTCCTTTAGCTGGCTGCGGTATGCTGTAACTAAGCGGTGGTTTCCGCAACAATTCTCCAGGGCCTCCGAGATGTCCTTGGGTGCCGTCGTTGTCTGCACAACGTTTAGGACTTCCGCGGGCCGTCCCTGGAGGCTGCCTATTAACTGTGTGGCCTCCTCCTCTGGTGACCATTTGTTGTGCTTGGCCACTGCGTCGAATTGGCGGCGGAAGACCTCAAACGTTGACGCGCCGTTATATTTCGGAGGTTTGACACGCGGCGATGTTGTGTCGCGTCCCAGTGCGTCGGCCTTTAAATACTTCAACCTCCTGCCGGCGACGTCCTCCACCATGGCGTTCAGGGACTTGACGCTGCTGTCGCCCTTTCCTTCCAGCTCATTAACGCGGCTAGCCAGGCCTTCGACGCGCTCGCCTAATTCTGTGACGTCCTCTTTTACGCCAGCCAACTGTTCTTCAAACTTTGCGACAGGAGCCTCGTTCGCCGCCTTCATTTCCGTGGCCAGACTGCCGTTCGCTGCTCCCATTTCTGTGGTTAACTCGGCCTTCATTTCTTCCATCTTCTCGGTGATGTTGTCGTTAGCCGTCTTCATTTGTTTCAGTTCCGCGGCCAGGTTGTTATCTGTAGTCTCCAGCTTCGCGGCCAGGCTGTTATTTTCCGGTTCTGTTTTTGCAGCGAGGTTGTCATTCGCCGTCTTCATTTCTGTCAGTTCCGCGGCCAGGCTATTATTTGCCGCTTTCATTTCCGAGGTCAATTTGGCCTTCATTTCCATCATCTTCTCCAAAATCTTTTCCAATGCCGCGTCTACGGTTGTAATGTTCGGTGATGTTGTCGTGCCGCTTCCTGACACCAGTGTGAATTTGTGGGTTCGTGAAATGAAAAGTCCAATTGCACCACTCTAAAATGTTCTTTATTTCCACCGACTTACAGTTGAGCACTTGCCAATTACACAGAATTACGTAATGCACACAATTACGATTCACCAGTTCGTCCGTTACAGTTCCACTTGCACTCGCAATTACGTAAACTCCTCCGACGCACGTACGCAGTCCGTCCCCTCACTGGGCGCTCCTCACAGCTCGCCAAGAACTGATTAAATTTACTCACTGCAGCACTTTTTATACGAATTTCGCCGTTTTCTCGCAGCCTCTCGTTTCAGTGAATCACCGCGGAGGTTCCAGACGGCAGGGGAAGGGGCAAGAGGCGGCCAGCGACAAGTGACACTTACCTAATCATTCCCTCAATTAGTGACTGAGATAAATGGATGGGTGTGTCCCGAAAGCCTCTGGTCCCTTCTCAGCTGTCATTGGTTGGGCTATCCGATAATTGGGTGACAATACACTGGCCCACAGAGCTTTGTCTGTCTCTGATCCCAGCCACTTAAAACAGGAATTACAGCACCTGAGACTCACTTTCTTTCAAAACGGCTACTCCGAATATGACGTTGAAGCCTAGATCACCAAAGCTAGGAAAGGGAAACCTCTAATACAGAAATCGTCAGATAAAACCACCTCTACAGCCTGCATCCCATTTACCGGCAATCTATCTGGCAGAATCAGCAGAATTCTCGGCAAATGCAATATCAGGACCATCCACAAACCACCTCCGAAGATTAAGCATCTGTTGAGACCAGTGAAGGACAAACTGGACTTCCAAGTTCCGGGAGTGTATGATACCGAATATAGGACAAACCGGAAGGACCATCGCTACTAGAATAATCGAACATGAACGGAGCATTCGTTTAATGCAACCAGAGAAGTTTGGGCTGGCAGAGCATTGTTTTGATAACGACCATAGAGCCAATTTTCGGGAGACGACCATCTTGGCAAACTGCAACAGTTACTGGGAGCGGAGAACTAAGGAAGCTTGGCGATTTCCTTTGAAACGAGCACGCCTAATCTTGATGCTGGATTTCAGTTCAGCTCCTCTTGCAAACCGGCCTTAAAACGGAAATCCTTTGAATTAAGAAGCAAAGGTCAATATAGTTTTATAACCAGGTTAAGTAGTTACGTTTCTTTGACACAATTTTCTATACTCCCGCCATTTCCTGACCTGGCATTTAATTTATACTGAAAACTGTCTTTTGCTCAGTAATGCGAATTTTGATAGTGTTTTTTCTTGGTTTTAGTTCCATTATATCCAGTGTTTCATCTGTGGTTATAACATTTTATAAATATCCTGATGATGGGAGAGATGCACACTCCCGAAACGTTGATATACGTATAATCATCTTTTCACCTGGCTTGCTCCCCTAGAAGATAATGAGAGGAATATCATGGAATTTGAACGACAGCATGTGATAACCTACTTTTTAATCATTTAACTGTATCCCTCACGTAGAGTAAATGAAATGGATATTGAACCTGCTTTTATAAATGCTGTTACCTTAAACTTGTGTTCCTATGATGAGGTAAAGCCTTTGGGGAACATTAGGTTTAGCAAATTATGTGTACGAAATTGTTATCCAATTACATTGATTGCCTGCTAGAAGTTCTGGCTGACGCATTAACAAATGTTCCGGCTTTGGAGTGTTATCCAGAGATGGCCCTACCTGTTGTATTCTACACCAGCGAAGAAAATCCGCAATTATTATAATTTATGATAGGATATTGCAATTGTATTCTTTAAGTATGGCCTGGGATTAATTGTTCTGTATGATGTGAAAACAAAAGGTAGTTAGAATATATTTAGAGCAAATTTCCGACGAACATATATTTGGTTGTGGGAACTGAGACCTTCTAAAGTGAATATATCTTAACCCTTTTTGCGCCTTTGAAACATGGGACTATTTCAGTAAAATACTTAGTTCTGTTTGTAAGAAGGTAATTTGTTCAAAATATTGACACGGCTGTTGCTAACAGATACAACAGGAAACAAAATACCAAATGATTAATTCGAGGACAAGCGACCATGCATGAAGTACAAAACCTTTTGGACAGCACAGACGATACACTCAGACATCCAAATACAATGTTTATAGTAATAGTAAATGCGCAAACTGTGCATTACTCAACTAGATTTATTGAACTCGTTGACTGCAACCTTCCTTGCCTCACACTCCACTATGGAATCTACCGCACTCCTTTCCTCACAGTGAACACACGCAGGATTTTCTTGTATCGTGAAACTGTTTAATGGTACATATTTTAAAGTGGAAACCGTGTGCTGTCAGGTCAGTCACCATATATGGTTTCTCGTAGTTGGTACGATCCAATCTTTCATCACTAGGGCGTTTGCCGTGTAGACCTCTTGCCAATTGTCCTTCATATTTTCTTCCCTTTCCCTAATGACTGTGCCAGCTGTCCAGAGATAATAGCTGCATTTTGATTCTTTAGTCCTCCTCTTGCTAGAATGTATGCTGGTCTGCAGGTCCTGAATTGTGATAGACCTAGGACTCTATCAAATATCTCGCCTTTGTCTATTCAGGTTCGTTCTAAGGTGATCCCGTGAGCTATTGTTGGCACTATCCTCAACTCAAACAGTCTCATAGCTGTAGCGAGTGACATCAGGTTTAAATCTCTGATACTGGAGATCCCTTTAATCACTGCGAGTATTCTCTCCGGGGAGGCATCGGTGAAGTTTCGTCAAAAATGAAAAAAAAAAAAACCACACATTTTCCGGTTTTTGCATTAAAGTTATGTTTAAACATTTTAGTTTCAGAATCTGCCGTCAGTTAGGCCCTAGCGCCATTTAAAGAGCAGCCACGTCATTATTTGAACGCCCATATGCGGGTGGGGGCGTGACCATTTATATTGCTTTTTCCAGTGATTGAATTCTCACGTTTAAACTACGAGGTTTGATTCTGTAACTGTGTTAATGTACAGAGACATCTTTTGGATGTTTTTGGAAGCTACTGAACCCTTCCGCTACCATTTTTATATATTATTTCACACTTACTACTTTTGAAAGTAAACAAACATTTCCACTGACATGTAGTGTTTGTGAAATATTGTTTACATGCAAGTGAAAACTGTGGATAGCAGCTTATACTAAATTATGATTGTTCAGAATAAGAATAAAGCCTGATTTAACATTGTATTGCTTTTTTATTGCAACAGTAGGTATATGATTCATACCAGGTTAGTTTAGGGGTACAGTGGCTATTTCAAAGCAAAATATAATGAAACTTTAAGGTGTTCTAGCCATAATAGTAAGTAAAGATACTAGAATGCTATGCTTGAGGTAAATGTTAAGTGAAAACATATTATAGCCCAAGAGTTAACAGCGATTCTAGTAGGCCACCTTTTTATGTAAATAGAAGAATGGTTGCCGTATTTCTGGGCAGTGGTAAGGGTTATATTTCTATGCAGAAGTATTGTATGACCATGGGTATGAATTGCATGAACTATTCTACTTACAATTTCCATCTCATAGTCAAAAATTGTACTATTCTATGGGAAAGTTGCATTAAAGGAGAAGCACAGAATGCTAATGAAAGTTTCTATGGAGGAAATGTCACAAAGAAGTTTTTGTATAAAGAAATAAATTGCAAATTGCAGTGATTGCAGCTGTTGGTGAATTTAATATGGGTTATAAAGATAGACTTAAAGTTAAGGCAAAAGTTGCAGCAAGCAAAGTAAGTCTTGTTCGCAAGAAAATTAGGAGTTTTAGGAATAGGTGAAAGCTAAAACAAAGTGATCAAAGTTCATTGAGCAAATATAAATCTGCCAAGCAGCAGTTAAAGGCCACTAAATTAAAAGAAGAAGAGGATAGTAAACTAGCTGAGTGGTCTTCATATAGTGCAGGATGGTTTTGAAACATAGACAAAAATGTTGTTTATATTTAGAGCTTCTAACTATATTTTTCTTCATGTCCAACTTTTAGCATTTTTAATACTCCTTATAGTCCAGACACTGAAGTTTTCAATGAATTTCTTTAAGTTTTGCATATATGTATATTCATAGATAAGTTTTCAATAAAAATTGGTATCATTATGGCTGTATATGAAACAATTAATAATGATTGGTATTGAAAAAAGAAAATTAAAAAACATTCAAGAAAATTCTGTCATATTCCTTAAATTGTCTCCTCCAGAATCATTGGACTTGGGCACATGAGTATATACATATATAGTTTAGTAACCATTATCTAAAGGAACCAGAATCCAAAGTTCCAATCATTTATATCAAAAATTGTAGAGAATGTAATATGATTCCCAATGAGTTTTCAAAATAAAGAAAGTTGTGTAATCTCTATCTAAATCTTTAAATTCCTTTTTCTCCACTTTCAATTTTTGAACATTTTTGTATCTTCAAAATGCTCCAACTTCTGCAAATCTCAACGAAATTGTATTAAACTTTGCATGCATATTCCTAAATAAATGTTTAATAAAAGTTGGTATTTTTGTTTATTTAAATTAAACTGTTCATTTATTATTGATTTTTAAATCTCAAAATTGCAAAAAATATTAAGAAAAATTTAATATTGTGACTATGTGGGTTCGTGAAATGAAAAGTCCAATTGCACCACTCAAAAATGGTCTTTATTTCCAAAGACTTACAGTTGAACACTTGCCAACTACACAGGATTACGTAATGCACACAATTACGATTCACCAGTTCTTCCGTTACAGTTTCTCTTGCACTCGCAATTAAGTAAACTCCTCCGACGCACGTACAGTCTTCTCGTCCGTACACTTACACGACGCTGCTTCCCTGCTCGCCAAGAAACTGACTGACTCACTGCAGCCCTTTTTATAGGACTATCGCCGTTCTCGAAGCCTCTAGTTTCCGTGAATCACCGCAAAAGTTCCAGATGGCAGTGGAAGGGGGGGAGAGCGGCCAGCGACAAGTGACATCTCCCTAATCATCCCCCTCAGTTAGTGACAGAGACTGATGGGTGGGTGTGGCTTGGCTGCCTCTGGCCCCTTACTCAGCTGTCGTTGGTTGTGCTTTCCGCTAATTGGGTGACACTGCTCCCTCCTCAAGGCTGGTCGTCCCGAACAGCACCATCGTAGCGGGCTAGACGATCCAGGTGTACCACCAACATCTTCCCTGGGGGAACCTTCTGGATGCGGTAGACCACGTCGTTAATCCTCTTCACCACCCAGTACGGTCCTTGCATGGCTGCTGGATCTTCGGGCAGCGTCCCTTGGTCCGGGTAGGACGGTACAACCAGACCAGGTCACCTTGCTGGAACCCTTGGCTGTTGGCTGCCTGTCATACCTGGTCTTAATGCAGTCGCTCGCCTTCTGGATGTTCTGGCGAGCCATCTCGTGCATGTCGTGGAGATGGTCCACCAGGTTCTCCACATACTCGGTCACTGGTTGTTTCATTTCCGGAGGGCTTCCAAAAGCCAGGTCACAAGGGAGGCGTAACTCTCGGCCAAACATTAAGCTGGCTGACGTCATTCGAGTTGTGTCGTGTGTAGACGAGCGGTAGGCCAGCAAGAACAGTGGCACCTTGACGTCCCAGTCTCGCTAATGGCTGGCCACGACCTTCCTCAGGTCTTCCTCGAAGTGCTTGATGTATCTTTCGACCATGCCATCCGACTGGGGATGTAGAGGCGTCGTGCGGGTCTTGTTCACCCCAAGCCTTTGTAGTGCCTCCTTCATTAGGTTGGACTCAAAGTTGGTACCCTGGTCACTGTGTAGCTCTAACGGCACCCCAAATCGACAGAACACTTGCTCCACGAGGCAGTCTGTGATTGTCTTTGCCTCTTGGTTTGGGATGGCATACACTTCCGGCCACTTGGTGAAGTAGCCCACGACCACCATTAGGTACTTGTTGCCTCGGTCGGAAACTGGGAACGGTCCAGCAATGTCAACGGCGATCCGTTCGAATGGCGCTCCGACGTTGTACTGCTGCATGCGACCCCGGCTCCTAGTCTGGGGGCCGCAACTCGCTGCGCATACGTGACACTGACGGCACCATCTCTCAGCGTCTGCTCGGAGCCTCAGCCAGTAGTAGCGCTGCCGTAGTTTGTCAATCGTTCGGTTCACTCCCAGGTGTCCTCCTGAAGTACCGGCGTGCACTTCCTCCAAGACTTCCGGGACCTTACTCCGGGGAAGTACCAACTGTTCTCTCTGCGTCTTCCCATCGGGTGACTCCCATACCCGGAAAAGCACGCCATATCTGGTCTTCAACGAGCACCATTGGGCCCAGTACGACTTGTAGGTTGGGTTCCTCAGTGCGATGTCCTCCCAGGTTGGTCTCGTCCCTACCTCCACTTCCCTCAAGAGTGGCCCCAAGTCTGCGTCCGCCAGCTGCTCCCTCCTCAGGCCTGCGCTATCCCAGCCATCCGCAGGCACTGCCGTGACTATTCGGACTGCTGCGGCATGCTCCTTCTTCTCTACTCTTGTGCACTGGCCGCACTCTTCTGGACAGGGTGTTCTGGACATGGCGTCAGCGTTACCGTGGCTCTTCCCTCTACGATGTTCCGAGCTGAAGTCGTACTCCTACCAGCCTCTAGACTCAACCTGCTGTCTGGCCTTCTGGTCGCGGCGTCACCATCACCTCGCTCCTCGCGGGGACGACCACGTCTTCGTTCAAGACGACCCTGCAGATTCCAAGGCGCTCTTCGGGTTGACGGAGTATAACCTCTTCTTCGTTGAGCCGCAGGACCTTCCTGCCAACGTCGACCGTCGCCTCGTGGCTCCTGAGGGCATCCAGTATCATCTCCTCAGCGACCTTCGCGACGAACACCCACAGACGCACGGCACTCCGTCCCAAGGTCAGCTCCAGCAGGGCCTCCTTCTCCACAGGCAAGGTGTCGCCCGTTTCCGTGACAAGCTCTTAAGGTCGGCTCGGCTTCCTCGTCGGCAAACCCTTCGCCACGTCAGGTCTGATGATGTTCACGGCCGCGCCGGTGTCCACCAGCACGCAGCACGGCTTTCCTCTAACCCAACCGTCCGCGATGAGGCTGTCATCCATACGCCGGCTGACGGCGCGCAGTGTCACTCGAGGGAATGGTGTTGATGGCGCCGACGTGCCCCTCTCCATGACTGCCCTTACTGGTTTTCCGGCTGCTATTCCTGGTGTGGGGAGTCTCTCTGCAGGTCTCCGGGCTGTCCACACCCCTAACACAGGCCACTAGGTATCCGCCGGCGTCCCTCGGCTGGTCTTCTGTCTCCGGTGTAGCGGACACTCCTCGTTCTCGACGTCGGGATAGCTGTTACCTTGGCCGCCTCCATCCTTAATGCTGCCGTTAGCGCCTCGTGGATTGTTTTATAATCGCCGAGCGTTAGGCGCTGACGAATCTCCGTGTCCCGTACCCCGTCAACGAAGGTGTAAGCAGCTTCCCAGGACACGAACTCTGGTGGGAGGTCGACTAGGGCCTTGCTTGCCAGTTGTTCAACTGCCAGGGCGAACTCCTGCAGCGTATCTCCTGGCTGCTGTGAGCTTGCCTTTAGCTGGCTTCGGTATGCTGCGGCTAAGCGGTGGATCTCAAAGCGATTTTCCAGGGCCTCCCAGATGTCCTTGGGCGCCGCCATCGTCTGCACCACGTTTAGCACTTCCGCGGCCTGTCCCTGGAGGCTGGCTATTAACTGTGTGGCCTCTTCCTCTGGTGACCATCTGTTGTGCCTGGCCACTGTGTCGAACTGGCGGCGGAAGACTTCAAACGTTGACGCGCCGTCATACTTGGGAGGTTTGACGCGCGCAGATGTTGTGTCGCGTCCCGACGCGTCGGCCTTCAAATCCTTCAGCTACCTGCCGACGACGTTCTCCACCATGGCGTTCAGGGACTTGACGCTGCTGTCGGCCTTTCCCTCCAGGTTGTTTACGTGGTTCGCGAGGTCTTCGCCGTCTTCAACCATAGCGTTCAGGGACTTGGCGTCATTGTCGGCCTTTTCCTCCAGGTCATTGAAGCGGTTCGCCAGGTCCTCGACGCGCTCGTCCACCTGTCCCATCCGCTTGCCCAGCTCCGTCACGTTATCCCTCACGCCGGCCAACTGTTCTTCAAACCTTGCGGCGAGATCCTCGTTCGCCGCCTTCATTTCCGTGGCCAGACTGCCGTTCGCGGCTCTCATTTCTGTGGTTAACTCGGCCTTCATTTCTTCCATATTCTCGGTGATGTTGTCGTTGGCCGTCTTCATTTGTTTCAACTCTGCGGCCAGGTTGCTATTTGCCGCTTCTGTTTTTGTTGTTAATTCGGCCTCATTTCTTCCATCTTCTCGGTGATGTTGTCGTTAGCCGTCTTCATTAGTTTCAGTTCCGCGGCCAGGTTGTTATTTGCCGCTTCCGTCTTCTCTGTTAATTCGGCCTTCATTTCCATCATCTTCTCCAATATTTTTTCCAATGCCGCGTCCATGGTCGTAATGTTGTGTGATGTTATCTTCCCGCTTCCTGACACCAGTGTGACTTTGTGGGTTCGTGAAAGGAAAAGTCCAATTGCTCCACTCAAAAATGGTCTTTATTTCCACCGACTTACAGTTGAACACTTGCCAACTACACAGGATTACGTAATGCACACAATTACGATTCACCAGTTCATCCGTTACAGTTTCTCTTGCAATCGCAATTACGTAAACTCCTCCAACGCACGTACAGTCTTCTCGTCCGTACACTAGCACGACGCTGCTTCGCTGCTCGCCAAGAAACTGACTGACTGACTGACTGACTGACTGACTCAATTTACTCACTGCAGCCCTTTTTATAGGAATATCGCCGTTCTCGAAGCCTCTAGTTTCCGTGAATCACCGCAAAAGTTCCAGATGGCAGTGGAAGGGGGCAAGAAGCGGCCAGCGACAAGTGACATTTCCCTAATCATCCCCCTCAGTTAGTGACAGAGACTGATGGATGGGTGTGGCTTGGCTGCCTCTGGCCCCTTACTCAGCTGTCGTTGGTTGTGCTTTCCGCTAATTGGGTGACAATATATTTACACATAAATTTTTTTGTCCAAAAATACTCGGTACACACTTTTATAACTGATGTACAGAGAAACCTGACTCTAAAATTTAAAGTTTCTAAAAGAAAAGCTGTATGACCTGGAACTTTTTATATAACATACAAAAACCATACTATAAGAAGATAGAAAGATGAATTTTAAAAGCATAACTACATTACCTATACCCCACCTAATGACAAAATTTCAAGCAGTTCTGATGTAAACTCTGGATTTTAGCATTTTTCACAAATGCCTCCCCTTAATGTTGTAACGATTTCCCCGTTACTTGCGACATCTTACCCAGATATTTAAAGGAGCTTTTGACTTTTATATTCTCACATATAAGTTTCTCATTCCATCGTTCTTTCACCACTGCTAAAAATAACAAATTCTGTTTTCTTTTCATTAATTGTTATTTCATTTACGATGGCCATGTGGAGAGATGGTTTCCTGCCCCTTTTAGCTGGCCTAGGCTTCCAGATGTGAGTGCCATGTCATCCGCACAGAAGTATATTCCTCTATTTATTTTCATTTTTATGTCTCCGCCTACGTCATATGTAACGGCGATGGAAAAGGCTAGTCCTATTGGTCCTCCTTACAGGATCCAATTTGTCTGACTGAATCGATAATCTTATGCCATTTTCGGTTTGGATATCATTCTCTTCCATTTGTGTTTATGGGTGCTCAACTACAAGGTCATAAACACATTCTCTTCCATGATTTTTGTTATAAGTCGTTACCTTTCTATTAGTGACTCTAATCTATCCACGAATATCTGTCTGTTCACTAACTCAAAAGCTTTTTGTGTAGTCTACAATTACTACATATAAATTCCCTCGTGGTGTCCCCAGTGCTTGTTTTATATCCATCAGCAGGTTTTCTGTATCCATAAGTGTGGATATTCTCAGCTTTTACCCAAACTGTTCTTCGGGAAGAAAGGGCACCACTAGCCTGCTAACTCTGTTTGTCATAACCCTGGAAAGTGCTTTATATCCCGTCGACTCCAGGGTTATACCTTTATACGCATTTACTTCGCTGGTCTGTCCCTTTCCTTTATCCAGTTTCATTCTGGACTTTCTCCAGTTATCTGGTATATCTCCCATTTTCAGACACTTGTTCAGTAACCCCTTCCAGATGTCAGTCATATAGGGTACAGCCTGTTAGAGTTGTTCGTTTCCATTCCACGAGGTCCTGGTGCCCTGTTATTTTTGGCTGGATGAATTCCCCTCTCGGTTTCTACTCAGGAAAATGGTGTTCACTTTTCGGGATCATTTTCATCTGGTGCTAGCCCTGTTTCCTTATTCTGTAGCACTTGACTTACATGTTCCTCCCATGTCTACGTCGGTATTTCTTCCTCTCCTTGTAGCACTCCCTGTCGAACCAAACCCTGCTTTTCCGCTTTCTCTGTTCCATTGCCGCTCATTATGCCTTCCTCTACCTTCCCGATCTCTCCACTTCTAACTTTCTTCACTATTTAGTCTAGCTGGCATCTGGTCTCATCTAACTTTTCAATGTCCAGGTCTTTATTCAGTTCAATGTATTATTATGTTGTATTTGATATATTTCGTGATTATCGGGACATCTGTTCCAACTTATTTCTGGGTTATGAACTGCGAAGCCTCTAACAAGTATGCGGTCTACTGCACTGCTACCGTTCGGGCAAACAGATGTCTACTGGTTTCTGTTGGCCAGTTCTAGACCTTCTCTACAAATGTAGTTTAATACTTGTTAAACTTTTCTGCCGAGTTTGTTTATAGGACAATTGAAATCTCCCGCAATAAATATCCTTTCCGTCCTTGGGATCTCACTGAGAGCGTCGCTCATGCACTCGATGTCTTTCCGAGGAGTAGAGGATACGTTCCTTTCAGGTGCCGCGGTGCGGGCGCTGTGGACACTGAGGACACTGAGCGCTCGTGGTACCTTGACGTTTCCAGAGGAACCTTGGACCAAATATTAGAGCCCCGCCCGAATGGGAGTTGTTCGGATTGGGTTGGATTCGAGGGGCAGTGTGTTCTCGATATCCGTGGGAAATCGGGTACCTGCGGCCAGGCTTCGGCCGTCCGAGGGGGCAAGCTGTTTCCTAAGATGTCCCGGGTATTATACCTGCTGAGTATAGTAGAAGGTGTGCTAGATCACCAGGTGGCCCCAGCGAGGTTATTCTGTTGTCTTCCCTGCGGGGTTGACGCGCGTAAGTGGCGTATCCACTGCCACCCGTCTAGAGATGGAGGGGGGCATTTTAGACTCGAGGTATTACCCCAAGTAAAGCACCCTGGAGCTTTCCATCATCCCCGGGAGACTGAGGGCGGAGTCTTCGGACCTTCGGGTAGAACTCGTCGTACAATCAAACTGGATAATGTCTATAGTACTGAGTGGAGCTTGGAAATATACTCCGACTACCACTGCTGCTTTAGTTTGCACCATAACTAAATTTTCTTCTTTCAAAAATATGTTTGTAGGGGCAAGGGATGCTCTCAGCAAGCATGCCACTCAACCCAAAAGCCTGGCTTGGTCTCCTTGCTCAGCACATGTGTGTATATTGTAGAACCCATTAATATTCACGATGTCTGTGTCCCTTACAGATGTTCCTGTTACTATCAAATCTGTTGAATAAATCTTCTGGCATCATATTTAGGCCCTCCACGTGCCAGTTCAACACTCTTATGTTATGCCCCGTTTTACTGTCCCATCCCCGTAAATCGCCATGGCCGACAGTACACGTTATCTGGCTAGAAGTTAAAATGTTTAAAACAAGTCATTGTTGTCGGCATCGGTCTCGTACAATTTAGCTTAGAATGCAGCGGAAACGTGTAGAATTGATGACAATGCATGAGAATCGCTATAATAAAAATTGCAATGGATTCTTCTTTCTTTGTAATGAAAATTAATGGAATGAACCAAAATGTGTAATAATTCAGGCAAAATATTAAAATATGTAAAATTATGTACTATTGTGTGAAATGTTTATTATAGCTCGAAATATGTAAAATATGCAATTAAAAGTATTGGAATAAGCGTCTTTACAGTTTCATTCGTCGACATCTTTTTATAATTACATACAAAGAAACAATATGTAATTACATAAAATCAGGGCTCTAATAGTCAGTCATTATAATTGGCTAGGAATACGACTGCTATCAGCCAGGACATCATTTATAATACATATAAAAGAGAAAGCGACTGCAGCCATCATAGCCTACGGCCCGACCTATTAAAACCTTGAAACAGCTCTTTTCCTATTCAAAGTGAAAATAACCCCCGAACTCACATATGGGTTGGAACTGATATGGCAAAATTTAACAGCAACGGATTTAGCAAGAATAAAACGAGTAATGGCAAGTTTGCTTAAGCGTGCCCTACGTCAATTCGTCTAGTATATGAACTGGCAAAAGAGCAGTGCTACATAGAGGATATCAAAACCTGGCTAGAACTGCCATCTACACATCAATGAGGGAAATAGGAGAGGGAACATACAACACTGAGGCCATGGACCTCGACAAACTATGAGCTCAGACACGTGGTGAACAGATGAGCGGTAACTGGATTCCGTATAAGATATATGTGACTGACAGTTTCACGCTCCAGCTGAAAGGTATGAGTGTGAACTGAGTAACAACGAATGTACTAAGCTGTGCGAAAAGAGTGAAATAAATTGTAGAATATAGCGAGGAGAACTATAATCTTCACAAAAGATAAAGGTATATGGAGGTGGGTCGAGTGCAGACTCCAGCGAATCCTGAGTTTGCTACTCTTACCAGCGCTGCCGAATGTGGTACACGCATCTCACGCGCCTGAACTGCGAACACCATCTCACTAATTACGTTCAGTTTTTAATATTGCAAAATGACAGATGCCGATCTCATAATAAGAAAGCATTTTATTTTCTGATCATGACTGTACAAACATCCAAATTCTACAATACTTAGAACGCGAGCAATGCACGTTTTATCTTTCATATGCTAATGGCTAAATGTTAAATCCAGAGTCGAATTCGAGCTGAAAATTTGTTAATATTACATAAAATTATTATTATACACATATCTTATCTCCAATGTTGGTAATCCGAATTTGTGAACATGTCCCTCGAAGCTGGGACAAGTGATTCATTCTCAGGGCAGAAGAATTATATAATATTAACAAGTTTTAACGAAAGCTCTCCACTCCAGAACATAGGGCAACTGTAGATTTTTCAAAATCCCAGCAGTTTACTCTGTAAACTTGTGGTGTAGGCAGTGCAAATGCAGTGTCACGAATTTGTAGAGAAGCAGCTTCATGCTTAGAAAAAGTGACTTTGCTTGTATTTCAATCTCCGAGAAAGACCCACAAAGTTGGAAAGCAGATTACTGGATTGGAAACCGTGCTTGCTGTTTCTCTGCCGTGACGTGTGTCAAGGTAAGATTTTAATGTTTTAGGAATATTTAACGTGCTGTTTAATTATAGGAAAAATAAGTAGAACCTTTGCTGGCGTGTTATGTAAAAAACCTCTGCCAATACACACACCACTCTTGGCAACAGCGCTCCGCTTGAGTATCAGCCAGCGTTTATATGCATTTAGCTTCTGTGAGTGGTATAAGTTAACAAATCAGTTATGCACAAATGTGCACATTTATATTTCATTCATTTTTTTTTCTTATAATCAGTCAACACATACTGACGGCCTTAAAACCAAAGTTGCTTACAGCAGTGTTAACACATACGCCATGACTGTGAGGTTAAGTTTCATTCAGTGATAATGTAGACATATGTGATTTAGGGAATCAAATAACTTGTTTTATTGATTTTAACAATTTGTTTTATTCCTAAAATTTTCTCTACAAATACAACCCGTGGTTTTCAACTTCTCTAGATAATTTCAGAACGACTCGTGACATTACACAGGGCGATTGCAGAACATTCCTACACCCTCCCTCGACAGGTTTATGACACCCCATGTCAGTACATTTACAGAATATTCAAAACATTCTGACGGCTTCTACCTTTGTGAATCAATCTTCTCGGTTTTAGAGTACAGAGTGAACGGTGCGCATGTTTTTAAAGGGTTCTGCTCCTTGTGTGACTTACGTTCTCTGTCACACACGTTCGCTGTCTTTTTCCCACTGTGGAAGGTTGGCACATTCCTTTCAGGGATCTTCTTTGTGCTGCTGTACAGTACTTGAGCGAGTGTTATGATTGTCTACATCGGACCAGTTGAGATTTGTTTATTCCTTACAAAGTATTGCCTTAACTAGTCTATATGTTTATAACTCAACGCTTGTATCTACTTCCTGTTCTTTTGTGTTAAATATTGACGATGATAAAATACATTAAGCCGTGTTGGTGAAGATTTTTTACTCGGCTTCAGTTATTCAAGCGTAATAAACGTGAATAATGGTAATACGATCATGAACGAATAATAAAGTAACTTCAGATTATAACATGTTTCCAAGATGGCGGCCGGTGGTGTTACTACAAGAAGAATGGCTCAGTATTTACGCCAAAACGGGAGTAAAACGGGTTGTGAACTGCAAAAGAAAGATAGTGAAATACACAACAACACTATAGAAAGTGATAGTAGTGAAGGTAACGGAATAGCAAATATAGTTTTTCCAAACAATCAAGATACGAGATTGTCCGGGAGCGAACACAACGGAACGCACGAGGCGGAGACGATAGCGTCTCTTCAGGTCATTATAGGAATGCTCAACAAAGACTTACAAAGCGCTCATTCAGAAATAATGAAGCTAAAAGACGAAAATAGCCAACTAAAGTCACAAGTGAGTGAGCTACGAGAAGATAAAAAATTTGAAAGCTACGCAACGAAAGTTAAAAGTAAAGACAAACGAAGGAGCCTGGAAGTGAATACGCAGCACGTGGCCAAGGAACAAAGCTGTTTTGCTGCACCATTTAGTACCGCCAACAGGTATGAGATTTTAGGAAATGGCAAAAACCTAAACGTGAGCGTTCACCCAGAAAACAAAGACTGTGGCATCACAAAAAGTAAACAAAAAATGATGGTTATTGTTGACTCGCTACTTAAGTTCTCCGGGGAACACTGCAGAAAGAAGGGGTATGATGTACACTGTTTTCCTGGGATAAAAGTAAGGGAGCTGGGAAATAAAATGGAACAACTGAAAATCAACGCATCTAATCCAGAAGTGGTCGTGATACACGCAGGAACAAACGATATACATCGCGGAGTGTTTGTGGAAGGTATAATGCGTGACACTATGGACATCGCTAATGCTATCAAGAAGGAAGTACAGAATACAAAGGTTATAATAAGTGGTGTGCTGAGAAGATGTGATGTAAGCCAAAGAAAAATCATGAGAATAAATAGTGAACTGAACTGGCTGTGCAACGTGAAGAACTACACAATGGTGGATGGAAATTTTTTGTTGGATTATAAGGACCATGCAAGGGACGGCATTGACCTAAATCGAAAAGGTTCATTTAAGTTCGGTGAGCTGTTGTGTAAAGTGATTTATTTTGCCCTAACGGGAAACGCTTAATTGGGAAGATGGATGAAAATGTAGCGGACAAGACTCAGGTTTCAGTCAACATAAATGATAGGAAAACAAAAAGTGCACATAGCAGTGCGCTTGCTGCATGTAAAGGTACAGGTAGGCCAATCAGTATATTTCACCAGAATGTGCAAAGTCTTACAAACAAGAAGACAAACTTGGAAATTTTAATTGATAGCCTCAATATAGATGTGATTTGCATTACAGAACATTGGCTAAAAGAGCATGAAATGGATTACTACATATTGCCAAACTACTCATTAGTATCAATATATTGTAGAACTATTAAAGTCGTGGGGGTTCATGTATTTATGCTAAAAATGGCATTGCTGCCAAACCGTGCTCAGTTTTTGAGAACCTAAATGTTTAAGAAAGCTTTGAGACTAGTTCAATAGAACTAACTAAATTAAATACATACATATCTTGCGTATATAAGACTCCAACTAGTAATATTTCAACATTAACAGAAAACCTTGAAAAAATGTTACAAACTGTGTTAAATAAAAGAAAAAATCTAATTATTTTTGGTGATGTAAATATAGATTTTTTAGGAAATAATGTAAATGCAGAGCTTCAATTAACATTAAATTCATATGGAATGCAAGCAATTGTAGAGGAGCCCACCAGAGTAACAACAGCTAGCCAAACAGCAATAGACCAAATTATTCTCAACAAAAAATCTTGGAACTATGACCTAGATGTATTTGAAACAGGGTGCTTTGACCATTATGCACAGGTTGTAAAGTTGCAACATACATCAGGCTATAAATTCCAACAGGTATTTGCCACACAAAAATTAATTAGACTGATAAATGAAACAAATATAGAGAACCTAAATCATTTATTACAGAAGGAAACATGGGAGTTTGTTTACAACTTGCACTCAGTAAATGATGCTTTTAATGAATTCCTAAAAACATTTAGCTATTGTCTGGAGATCGCCATACCTAAAAAGAAAATAAAAGTTCTCCCCCAAAGGCACAAATGGATCACAATAGGTATTAAAACATCAGGAGAGAGACTTAAATTTCTTAATAAATTAAAGAAGCAGCGTAACGTTACAGAAAGTTTCAAACTGTATTATAAGCGATAAAAACAGATATACAGTAGAATAATACGCCAAGCAAAGAAGCTCCATAACGAAAAATTCATAGAGCGCAAACAAATAGACTAGGGCCATGTGGTCAGTTGTTAAACAAGAGATTAAACAAGGAAATCAAAATACAAAAAATATTAATCTAGTACATGAGGGGACACTAGTAAATGAGCCCAAACAAGTTGCAAATATTTTTAATAATAATTATTATGCAGATATGGCCAAAAATATAACACCAAGCAAGGGCACAGATAAATGCCCAGGAACATTGCCGCACAGAACACAATGCAATAGTTTATTTTTAAGACCAGTTACAGAAATTGAGTTAGTAAATATAATTAATAGTCTCAAAAATAGAGAATCTTGTGGTATAGATGAAATAACTCATAAAATTGTTAAAAGATCTGGCCTGTATATTGTAAAACCACTGTCATATTATAAACATGTCTTTGTCAACTGGTGTTTTCCCTGACCCACTGAAAATAGCAAAGGTTAAACCCTTATATAAGAAAGTTAGTGTGCATGAAGTTTCTAATTATAGGCCAGTCTCACTTCTCTCAGTATTCTCCAAATTATTTGAAAAGGTAGTTCACAAAAGACTGATTGCTTTTCTAACAAAACACAACATAATCTCGAAAAATCAGCATGGCTTTTTGAAAAGAAAATCCACGGTAACAGCATTAACAAATTTTGTAAAAAGTGTATATGAATCTTTAGATAGGTAGGAGAAAAATGTTAGTTTATTTTTGGACCTTTCGAAAGCATTCGATACAGTAGATCACCATATTCTGTTAAGAAAGTTCAGTTCAGTAGGAATAAGAGGTGTAGCCTATGAATGGTTCAAATCCTACTTAACACACCGTCAACAGGTTGTAGAGATTACAAAAGTAGATGAAAAACAAATGACTTTCATACCTCACAGTCCCTCAAAAGATCTATAGCATATGGTGTTCCGCAAGGATCAATTCTCGGTCCAGTACTTTTTCTGATATACATAAATGATCTAGAGTGTTTTATCAAGAATTGTAATTTAACTTCTTTTGCTGATGATACCAGTATTTTTCTAACCGGGCCAAATTTCTATTCTCTAGATGATAATATAAAACTGGTAACAAATCAACTAATCAAGTGGTTTGAAGCAAACAGATTAGTAAGAAAAGCAGAAAAGACAGTGGCTATTTATTTTCAAAATATACATGGTATCCAAAGTAGTGGCCCTAATATAATACTAAATGATAAATATATTGGTTACTCTGAAATCACAAATCTCCTTGGTCTACATCTAGATAAAAACTTGAAGTGGAATATTCACATTAACGAAATTTCTAAAAAACTTAGCAAATTGTGTTTTCCCCTGTTTATACTGTCTAAGGTAATGAATAGAGAAGCACTTTTATCCCTGTATTATGCATACTTTCACTGTATCATTTCTTATTGTATAATACTATGGGGGAACTGCGAAAAAGCGATTATCATATTTAGATTACAAAAGAGAGTTATACGTACCATACTAAAGGTAAACAAAAGAACTAGTTGCAGAACACTTTTTCAAGAATTAAAAATAATTCCTCTACCTTGCTTGTATATGCAAGAAATAGTAACCTTTGTTAAATATCCATTTATACTCCACTAATACACAAACACATAATCATGATACTCGAAGAAAAGAGCAAATAAGTATAATCCCCCATAACACCAGTTTGTTTGGTAAAAGCTTTATATATAGTGGACTTCGCCTTTATAACGGCCTACCTGAACACCTAAAGAGCATATCTGCACTTCCTAAATTTAAATGCTGTGTGAAAAAGTTCCTGTTAGAACATTGTTTTTATAGTATAGCTGAATTTTTTGAATATGTCAACTACAAATAAATTGTTATTATATTATACATACAGTTTCTGAATTTTCATTTCTAAACTTGTGTTGTGTATATGTTTATTGTATAATTTGTAGTTATAAGTACTTGACGTGTCCTATACCATGTGCTATGATCAAAAGGATGAATAAATACAAATACTTTACATTAGAGACTTAAAAACCACAAATATGCAAAGAATGTAAACCATAGGCCCATTCCACTCTTCATGGACAGCTGAAAGTTGGTAAACTATTAATTAATCTATATCTATATAGGAAAATGTAAATACTAAGAAAAAACCACTTAACTTTTCTAATACGTACCTCATTACTTCGAATTCCACGCAAATCAATAGAAGATGTCAATATTACATAAATATATTCAAGAAGAAAGAAACTCTTAGTGCACCAGAGAGATGGAGATGGTTGTTTGTACTTATAGAAGAACAGAGAGCGACAAATTGAAAAGCGGAACCATAACACAAGTTAGCCAATCCACTTTCGCGGCCCAGTACACTAGCGCTCCAAGATATCACGGGGCAATCTATACCTTTGTCACTTTCTCTATGGTGTCCTCAGCAGTATGATAGGAGTTAATTGTAACTTTTCCAAATTTGGGTTTCCACTCGAGTTTATGTTAATAATCAGATACGAGTATCAACAACGAATCTTCTTACTGCAATTTAATCTATATCTTAAGACAGGGAAAATCTTCAGTTAATCTCAAATTGGAACACTTTTGTTCTCATACATAATTAACTGATTGCTCCACAATACGTTTATATAAACTATTACTACAGTTTATTTTCACAGTGCAATAACAAATTAAATATAGGTTGTACTAATGAAATATAACTACAATATGTTATAAGGTTTTGCAAACAATTACGAATATTCTTTCCCAATATAAGATATTACACGTGGCGCCATCTATGGGCAGCAACACGCGCTCGGTTGGCAGATGTATAGCCATTATTTCTCTCCTGGTGGTCAATCAATACAACAAAAACAATTGTCTCTTATATAACACATATTCATATTAGTAACTTAATGCTGTGTACACACATTACTGTCTGAACCAACTCTTTGTCAAAGGTTTATTTGTCACATCTGTTTCAAATTTAGGATAAGTATTTACAGAACGTGTTTAGTTACACATTTCTTTGTAGGTACAAGAGTGAGGTAGTTAAACGTTTAAACAGCGGGTCAACCATGCACCATTCTTTCGAGCACTCATATTCCCGTTAATAGTTTAATCCTGCGAGGTCTGGGGCATAACAATCTGTAAGTATGGTGTTGTCCGTTAATGATCTTATCATTGTTATTCACGTTTATTACACTTAAATTTCTCCAGTCGAGTGAAAAGTCTTTACCAATGGTCTCATCAATGGTCAACAGGAAATATGTAAAGTAGATGAAAAACATTGAGTAATGACTATATAGCAAACTTATGAAAATACATTGTAAGGAGCAGATATAACCTCCAAAACCTCTCCTTTACGTCAACCAAGTGTGCAGTTTCTTTGCGGGGGGGGGGGGGGGGGGTATCACTAAATGCGTTATGTTTAATACATAATATATATTTGGAATTTTCTCGCAATATTTCTAAACATTTTTAATATACCTAATTTAATTTTGATAAAACCTTTCAGCTGGGAATCATAAGATAAAGAATCGTATTTATTCAAAGCTTTTGTAACACTTTTTAATTATTTTGTTTATATATTATTTATATTCAATTAGATTTGATTCTGTAAAAGTAAATATTGGTTACTATACATTTACAGATAATATCATAGGAACAAATAATTGTCTGCAATGAAACTTTCTAAAGGAAATATATCTTAAAGTATTTCGCTATCAGTAGTCAGTTTATTATTCATGTGTGGCACAGTTTTGTTTGCTATAACCAATTTGGTTGGAAATAAATACAATAATAAGTTTGCAAATATTTCTGACCATAATCACAATTGTGACATCAGCGACGTGGAGATTTTGAGAAGGCTTTGAAAGTACTATGTAATTGTGCATTTCATATGTAATACATTGCTGGCCATAATGACATTTAAACGTATCTCTGTCTGAAATTACCATGAACTAGCTTTGTTTATTTTATTAACCATTACACTTCCAGAATGAGAAACATAAAAATGTTGGTTCAGTACTATAGTTAACATATTTTATGTTCATTTAATGTTTTATAGAAATCAATATTTCTTCAAAGTTAGACATATTCTTTGGCTAAGGGAAAAACCACATATAATATGAATTTTAAAGATAAAATACTTTAAAGTCCTTCTTTAATAGTTTTTAGTGAAGCAACAATTCTGGATTGTAATCTGTTCGTGGAAACCCAGAACCTATTGGCATTTCTAGTTTTAATTAAGAAACCTTAATGTAAGATTAACCAATTCATAGATTACTTATGATAAAGGTAAACCTGAAATGCTATATGAATTTACTTTTATGTTAATATTTAGTTTTAATAAGTAGTAATAAATTTTAATGAAAAGATCATGCAACTGAGAAAACAATCAAAACTGTGATATATTATAGAAGAATATCAGTTAATTTGACCTATTAACTGTAACCACTTGTTGAACAGTTCCTGCGATAATGGTCGAGAGTTTATCACATATAACATAGATTGGTTAGATGTCACTATGACGTCATGGAAAATATTATTGTGAAAATGTAAAGATATTTGAATTTTATATTAAATAATCGTGAAGAATCTAAAAGATGTTGTGCTAATATTTATATTACTAACACATTAACACAACGGGCTAGTATTTGTCTTTCATTATTTACGTAGATTCGTATAGTTAATGTCTTCTTTTAGTTAATTTATCTAAAAGAAAACGACCGAAGGTGAATTTTGTACAGTTCACTTACACACCACATACAGTTTGTATTCGAATTATCACAGACTATAATTTCTCATGCAACAAAAGCGTTTAAGTACATTTTCTATCATTAGAACGGCAGTATCACTTTGCATGTAAAAAATTATAGATAAGAGGGCGTTAAAAAGGAGAAATTCGCTTGGTTTAAATAAGACCTGGGGAAGACTACTCCGATGGTGTGAACACATTGGTACTTCGTCTTATTACCTACAGTAACCACTAGCTCATATACATTAAGTATTGCTCCCCAGGTCAGGTTAACAAATCCTCCAGTCAAATTACCTCGATGACACTGGTTTAAGTGATAAGCATCTATAAGAAGAAATGCAAATACTTTTGGAAGAAATCCACGTAAACTTCCTGAACAAGGTCTATGCTTGGTGTCTTGTGGAGTAAGTTAACGTAGTCGATCAGGATCACGCCGTGAGTTTCCCTTTCTTCCAAAGGAATGGACGAATAGTACTGGGCTTGTTTGTAGATGATCTTGGTATCTCTGAAGACGACTGCAGTAAGAAGGGCCGAACAGATGCACGGGTCGGTGCTATTAGCAAGAGAAATTCGCTTTGTTCATTATATTTACTGTAGGCATGTCCATCTTTCCAAAAATGCTAATTCGCCATTCCTGCACAAACAGAACAGCCACTCATATAGAATAATCGTTATTTGTTACAATTTATGTCACCTATACCTAAAGGATATTGTAATACAGATCTAGCTCTCTGCTAAATACAGGTCCCTCCATTCATTGTCATTAAAGCTTTCGAAATGTTGTTTGCTTTTATTTCAAACATGTCAATAGCGTTAGCTTTAAAATTGCCAACTTTTATGTAGTTCTCAATATTACGCAGGAGTAACATAGAATTTGAGACAGAGCATGTATTGACCAGCTTTATAAACAATTAACTGTATACTTCCTGTAGCTACAGCGAAATATGTTATTCAACGACATCTGTTAATGTTTATCTTAACTTTGTAGCAGATGGAAAAGTAAGACTTTGTGGAAGAGTGCTTTGAGAAGGTATTGTGACATATTACGTTAAGTTCTTGTTATTTACAAGTCGATATTTCAGTTTATAGATTGTCCACCAGGACAGAAATATTACTCTAAAGTTCCAAGCGAGGCCTAATTGCTCTCCAGAGATGGTTCTATCTGTATCACTTTACATCGGTTAAGAAGATTCGTTTTTATTTACAAAGTTCTATAACACAAGGAGATATCTCACTTGGAGTTAATTGGATTTTAGTATGTATAATACAAAGACAGCAATGGTAGATATAGCAACAATTATATTATATAGCGACACACTCGACAAAATGTTGCATAACTTACAGAAATAACAAGTTTCTTGAAGATGTCATTAATTTGGATTTTCTATGAAAAAAATGTCAAAACGGCGAGGTTCACTTTAACTCTTAGGTTTGTCTCCAAAATTGTAAGCCTTACATTAATTTATATTTACCTTCCCTTTCTTACACAAACATGCAGCGTAAACATGTCCTTTATGTCTCTGTAGCACGCATCATTTGCGGTGCTAGTAATTTTGCCGACACAACGTTTCTCTGACCTTTGAATCTGAAACAACTGCGGTATTCACTGTTCCACTTTTCTAATCACTGCCTGCAGACTCATTATTACGGAGCCGGAACATTCTGCATTGCTTGCACTTCGATACACTACTTGCGTATTCTCTACTCTAGACTGAAAATTGCAGTAATTAACAACTTCTAGTGTTTGTACCGCCTTTTATAACCTGCCGGTTGTGGCGAGAATTTTCTCATAGTAGAATGCTGTCTAGTGTCGATAATTGAATGCACGACATCCATCCACACTGTGTTAATGTTTTTCGCTTCCAGCTTCATGAAGTGAGCCAGTAGCGTTCCTTGAATTGTGAACAAAAAAGCAACTGGAATTGTTTGACTTACACTTAATTTCTCGAGCTCTGGTAGTCATTACCGATTGCGGTCATAATCCAGTTACGCCTACTCAGCATTTAATGTATCCTTATGACTTTCTACCTCTGATAAATAAAAGTACTCAGCTTGATCAAATATTGTTCACAATTGTACATTTGTATTGAGGAAGATGATGAAAAATATAACATAGGTTAGAAATTTATAATGATGTTACGTCACTTCCCTTGTAAGTTTATAGTGAGTATAAATTTATATAGTTGAAATATTTGGAATAGAATGTATTGAAGTCCAGATACATGACTTGCTATTACCACATGTACAAGTGGATTTTTACGCTCGTCTTACAGATAATGTTTGAGTGATTCCTCGAGAGCCATACTTTGCTGTTGTACACGTGATGTCAGCTTAATGTGCTGAGAAAGGCTTCACTCATGTACCTTGGGTCAGTATTTTGTATGTATAGTACATGAATTTTTGTTTAGAGCAGACTACTCGCGTGTTAAGAGGAACCTGCTACACTCTCCTCTTCAATAGCCACTTTGAGTAACGTCCGAGATAAACATTGAGACACTAAGGGATACATCAGCTGTCCATTACTGACCAGCCTTTACCCTTTACTGATTGTTAAGGATCAGTAACTTTGTCTATTTAGATAAAAGTCCTTTTATACTAATTGCATGTATCTCTGAAGCTTGTTTATAGACGAATTCAAACATCATCAAGTCCTAAAGCATCGATATTTAATTCATGTATTACGGAAACAAAAATCATTGATATATATTCTATTTTGAGTTCTTCAATTCCCACTGGAAGCGTTTTGTTCGTTTGGCGATGCGTTTATATAATCTTTAGCTATTGTTTATTTTCATAGCGTAAAACACAACTGAATGTGAGCTCTGTCTATAGAACGAAACTACAATGCGCTACAAGACTTTGTATATAATTTCAAATATTGTTCTCCAGTATAAGCTATTACAGGTAGAGCCATCTATCGATAGCAACACGCGCTCGGTTGGCAGATGTATAGTCATTATTTCTCTCCTGGCGGACAATCAATACAACTAAAACAACTATCTCTTACATAACACATATTGATATTAGTAACTTAATGCTGTGTACACACATTACTGTCTGAACCAACTCTTTGTTAAAGGTTTATTTGTCACATCTGTTACAAATTTAGGATAAACATTTACAGAACGTGTTTAGTTACACATTTCGTTGTAGATACAAGAGAGATATAATTAAATGTTTAAACAGCGGGTCAACCGTGCTCCATGCTATTGCTCTTAAATTACGACAAACACAACAATGGACATTAATAAAGTTATTTGAAAACTGAACATCTCAAGTCAGACTGTACATGTGGCTGGGATTGAAGTCACGATCTACGAAATGCGAATCATCTCGTTTGGTAATACTTGCTGTAGTTTGTTGTAGATGTTCATATGTCAGTTTTCTAAGTAGATATTTAAAGTAAGTACACTAGATAAGTGTCTCCACAGACATTGTCCTGTAATAATTACTTAGAGTATATTAGATATGATTAGACACACGTCACGCGATGACTTCATTTTAGTGTTCGTTAATTGTAGAGTTTACTTGTTTACTTATTACTAGAGCTATGTTATTTACATGAAGTTAAATTGTATTTATGAGTAAGTTCTGTAACTGTAGAAAATCATTTGTTAATATTTTTGTTTTATATGCATAAGTGTACCATTTGCAGTATGTATAATTCTGTTTTTTCTTTCTTTCAGTTCGTTTTGGTTCTAGCTCAAATTAAAATACTTCTAGACTACGCTGTGGACTGACTGGTTAGACAGCTCGACCCTTACCAAGGCGGCCCGGGTTCGATCAAAGACGACCGCAGACTTACACTTGTGGTTGACAACATGGGGGTTTCTGTGGGATATCCGGTATCCCCCGCCATCTCATCCCCTCCAGTGCCGTATGGAGTAAAAGCGGGTGTTCTGCACTACGCTTTTCATTTCATTAAAATATTTGGAAATGACTTATGCTCATAGTGAAAATGTTCAACTACGTAAGCAGTTCGTTTACTTTATTAAGATTGTAGTATGAAATTAAACACAAAAAGTTAAAAGTATCATGTTGTATTTGTAACAAAAAGTTACAATTAAACAACAGCATATAAATTTATAAACGCTGGATGTATCTAACTCTCACGGATACAATTATGATATTCCATGTAGTGTATTAGAAAGGCTCAACTGACAATTCCTTTGTAATTATTGTACAACATCCTCAGACAGAAACAATAAAAAATGAAGAAGTCCATATAGCTACCATTACATAATTATATATTAAATTACGTATATTGCAGTTTGGTAATTCTGAGCCAGTGGTTGTATCTAGTTGACATTTTTCCTTCTCGTTGCCATGGACACGTTTCACACTAATTTAGCATTAAGGGTGATTTTCAGGAAGAAGCTCTAATTATAATAGTCAAAAAATTTCGACGTTTTGCTTGTCACATAAATATAGCTTACTTCATTTAAATCAAACTTTCTAAAAACGAAAACATGTTACGTCTCTGTGTGACGCAGCTGAGGTAGATTTTCACAAAAATGAGAAAATATTTGTCTTTATTAGTATAACGATATGTATCCTAATTGCCCATGAAGACGCACCGTATGAGTGTTTTTCTAACGCAACAATAAAAGTTTAAATCAAGGAAGTATCGAGAGATGAAACAGATGTTACAGCTCATCGTTAACTAAAAGAAATAAAAATGCAAGTTCAAACAACTTTTTATCCTCTCACATTTCTATCTGTAATCATAACATCCATTTCAACAATGCCATGATCTTCTAAATGTACTTTGTTTTAGTTTAAATTTCTCAATTACTTTATATTTTAAACATACTAACATCCATTCTTGTAGTTCTCAAGATTTCATTGACAGAGCATGGAGCTTTAAAGGCAGTATGTGTTTACACAGGTTTTAAACATTTAACTGTATCTCTCTTTATCTACAACAAAAAGGATAATAAAACTACTGCTGTAAATGCTTATCTTAAACTTTCAGCAAATGGAACAATAAACGTTTGTGAAAGTGTGAGTACAGAAACATGTGTAAGTGTAACACGTTAAATACATTAAAGTTTATATAAACGTTTTGGCCACGAAAGTTGAAACTGGAAACCAAGTTTCCAAGCGAGTGCGTGTTACTGTTCAGAGATGGATCCAGCTGTATCATCTTATAAGTGGAAGAAGATTCTATTTTGTTTACAAAGTTTTATAGCAGGTTGTAATTGTAATATTTATATGTAACTTAGATTTACTTACTTTTATTGTTTGTAAACAGAAATCAGCTATAATGCATATACAGAAAATGGCATAGGAACAAATATCTGTATCTGGGAAAGGAAGCTTTCTGAACTAAATATATCCTAACCCTTTGCGGTTCTTTAAATGTGACATAATAAGTAATGCTCTCCCTACCAACTTCAAGCTTAAAGCACCCAAGAACTAGTCTGGAGAACCAAAAGTGTTTTTCCTTTTTCTAAATTTTAATCGCCATTAGAGGTGCACAATGAGTCGCTACACCTGGATCCTCCATCGTTGAGGAGCTAATGCTAACTCTTTTCCTTCCCCCACACAAATTTCAGCCGTCACCCTACGAACCCCTTATTCTTGTCATTACGTGCTTAAGTCCTTTCTAGGACAGGTACAGAATAACACACCTAGGGCAGTCTCTCACTTCACAAACTGCAAGAAGACGAGGACATCAGCCTGCCAACAGCACGACGACGAGTAATCTTCTCATAAGATGATAATGTAACACAGTAACCAAGATGGCGCCGGTGGTTGGCATGATTACAAGATCAGCTACTAAGCTTTTACAAGAAACCAGTGAAGACGGAAGAAATTTTCGCTCAGAAATAACATGTGTAAAAATGAGCGGCCAAGAAAACAATACTAATGAAGGGAAAACCGAGGAACAAGAAATGAAGCCAAACTGTGATAGTCTAAATGCGAATATCTCACAACCAAGCAACAATATAAGACACTGAGTGTTATATTAAATGGTAGTAACTAAGTTATGTCTCAAAGTACTACGGAAAATGTGAGTGAATGTCAGCGAAATAGTTTGAGCAACAAGGAATGTAATGTAGCACTGGAAAATTTGCAATTTCTCGAGAGTGGAGAGGGCAAATTAAATGAATGTGACCAAATTGATGTGTCCAAAAATGGCGGGATTGAATACATAAGCTCGCTTCACAAAGTTAACGAAATTATGAATGCGGAGTTGAAAGATGCGAAAAATGAAATTAAGAGGCTAATAGAACAAAATCAGTATTTACTGGAATTACTACCATCCGCAACGCCAGACTGGAAGCAAGAGAAGCGTACACCGAAACCAAAATTGAAACAAAACTCCGGGAACACTATTTCTACATCCAATAGGCTTGAAGTTCTTCAGCCAAATGAAGAGGATACAGCAGATCATCTAAACCAAGTGCAAGTAACGCTCAAGAAGCCAATAGTAAAGAGACAAAACCATACCACGAAAAGTAAAAACCCTCGAAACATAACCTCTACCCCATGTCAGCGGAGGAAACAACCGGGAAATGTGCTGATCCTAGCAGATAGTCATGGAAGAGGAATAGCCCAGAGGCTTAACGCCTTAGGAATACCTATCCCAGCAGCAAGTGCAGTGGTTAAACCGAGTGCTAAATTTGAAAATGTGATTGGAAACATTGAAGCAAAGTGTACCCATTATACAATGAACGACTTTGTAGTGCTTGTGGGCGGAAGTAATGATGTGGCAAGTGGAGAACCCGAAAATGTGGTAGTGAACACTTAACTCCCTGGTAAACACAACTGTAATTGTTGTGAAACTCCCACAGAGACACGATCAACTCCCAAATTCATGGGTGAACCAACAAACTAAAGCGATAAATGCAGATATAACCAAAATCAGTGATAAATATAAAAACGTTAGACTAATAAACTCCTTCAGTGTAGGTCGACACAAGCATACTAAGCATGGCATGCATCTAAACAAACTAGGGAAAAGAACACTCAGTGAAATTATTGGTCGTGTTGTTTTAGATATGAAATCCAAAAATGAGGAAAACAATGTGCTCAGTGTAACACAGAATGATGTAATATTGGATACAAAAAACTAGGCAGCATTTCACACAGGCAAGTAAATAGCGATTCTTCACATTTGCAGGCTGAAGGTGTCATTAAAGCTCATACATTAGAATATTCAAATGCTATCTAACAAAGTTGATCCCTTGAATATTTTTGTAGATGAAAAACAACCTGATATTCTAGTCCTTACTGAACATGGGCTAAGGGGATATGAATCGCACAATGCATTTATTAATAATATGAAATTGGTAGCAATATACTGCCGGGGAAAAAGAAATGGGGCGGTGTAAGCATTTTTATAAGTATAGAACTAAACAACTCCTATGAAAATATCGATCTTACATCTTTAATCATTGAAGGTCAAATCGAGCTGGCTGGAGTCAGATTGATCTGGCAAAAGCTAAGAGTAATAATTATCGGCATATACAGGCCACCTAATGGGGATATTAATTTTTTTTTTGTTGTTGAGAAAATAACGCTCTTACTAGAAATGTATCTGGCAAAAAGTAACACAAAAATTATAATATTAGGTGACAAATAAAATACCCATAATAATACACCCTCAAAAATTAAACTTGAATGCTTACTAAATGAATTTAATCTAAAATTAACAATCAATGAGCCAACTCGTATTACCACAAACACAGCCTCAATAATTGATAACATTATCACAAATATCACTGACTTGCCATATAAAACTGAAGTAATCAATTCTTGTCTATCAGACCATACTGCCCAAATGATCAGTTTCCAAGAACTTTTTGAAAACAAATTTCCTACTGTATCCAAAACTGTAAAAAGAAGTTATAATTCCTTTAACGAAACCAATCTATTTCTGTTAAAAAAGCCCTTATAGCTGTTGACTGGGGGGATATATACATGGAGTCTGATCCAAATAAAAAGCTAGACATATTTTATAAAATTATAAAGGACAATATAAATATTTATTGTCCTCTTATTAGTAGTAGAAATAAAATACAAAATAAAGCAAAGAATATAAAATGGATTACACCAGAAATTAGACAAAGGCGAATTCAGTTAAAATTAGCTATTTCTAAGGTAAACCACTACAATACTGAAGCTAATAAAATTGATTTAAAAAGCTTAAAACGTATTTAAGATCAAACGGTTGTAAATGCCAAACGAGAAAGCATAAGTCGTAAAATCCTAAATTCACCAAACATTTGTAAATCCAGCTGGCAGGTAATAAATGAATTCCGAAAACCATCAAATTTTGCTGATGCTAGCGTCTATGTAATCAAGACGAAAGAAGGTATCATAGATGACCTGGGAAAGGCAGCTGCAGCATTCAATGATCATTTTGCCTCAGTTGGAAGAAATATACATAACCTCAATAAAACCAAATGCAATAACTCGAAACCAAACAATGTGAGTGATAAAACGAGATCGAAACATCAGTCAAGTATTTACCTCTACCCAACCTGTGCAAATGAAATCCGTAGTATAATAAAACATTTAAAAGCAAAGAACAGCCTTGGTGTTGATGGTATTCCTATGTCATTACTGAAAACATGTAGTCAGGAAATTGTAAATCTCCTTGCTTTTATAATAAACTCTTGTCTGGAAATTGGAATCTTCCCAGACAAATTAAAAATCGCCAAGGTAGTATTAATCTTTTAAAAAGGAGACAAAAGAGAACTAAATAATTACCGCCTAATATCTATCTTACCTGCTATCTCAAAAATCCTTGAACAATTAATCTATAAAAGATTCATGGGCTTTTTAAATAAATTCAGTCTTATACCTAAACACCAAAATGGTTTTGTAAAAAATAGATCAACAGTCTGTGCAGTCATTGAATGCATTCAAGAAATTATAAAAAACATCAGTTAACCTAAATTAACAGTATAAGCTAACAATTCCTGTGGAAAATATAAAAGTTAAGGGTGAACCTCGTCGTCTTATCATTTTTATAGGATAATGCTAAGTAACATTTTTAACCTTTTACGTAACTTGGTATTCTTGTCACTTGTGCAATATTTTAAATATATGATATATACCTACTGTGTTGATTTCTGGCAAGGTAGGTTTCGATGTACGGTTTACTTACCTTTTTAGTGCTAGAAGTATTAAATTCTGTACATATAACAAAACTGAAATACATTTTTAGGAGTCCTTTAATAAAATAGAAATAGTCCCGTGTGAAAATATCCCTGTACTTTTGAACAACACTCAGCAATCTTTTCATGCAAGTGCCAAAAATATCATTCGGTATTTCAGAAATGACAATTTCCCCTATACTTTGAATAGCTTACGAAAAGCTTTATTATATAATTCCTTAAGAGGACTTCCTTTACCAAACTTAATAATTTGTATGAGAGTCATTTTGCTTATATATATATCATAGCTACATTTGTTTTATACACAAAAAAACCAATGAAACCGACGTGAAATGATCTCGATTTAGTTATAATGTGTTTTAGAACTTCGTAAATACAAACGAATCTTTTTAAACGATAAAAAATGATACAGGTAGAGCCATCTCTGGAGAGCATCAAGCCCTGGCTTGGAACACTGGAATAACATTTCTCTCCTGGTGGACAATCTATAAACTAAAAGACCGTCTCTTGGGAAGCATATGCAGATGACGTAATACGTAATACGTCGAAGCACGCTTTCAGGAAGTCTTATTTTACATCTGCTACAGAGTTAAGATAAACATTTACAGAAGTAGTTCAATAACATATTTCGCTATAGCTACAAGAAGGATACAGTTAAATGTTTACAAAGTGAGTCAGTACCTGTCGCCTTTCAAATTCCATGCTACTCCAGTATAGTCCTGTATAATCACAAAAATGGAAGTTAGTATTTTAAGATATAACGATATTCACAAGTTTAAAATAAAATAAAACAGAGTTTCCATTGAATTAATGGGATGAAATAAGTTGTTGTAAATTACATTCATTAAGAAAATCTGGTTTTATTATAATAAGATATAATTATGACTTACAATTTACTAGCTAATTTAAAAAACTTCGTTCTTGAAGAAAGCTTCAATTGTTATTCACAGAAAATTCAAGATATAGAGTTTGTTAGTCATGTAAATATTCGTATTTTAAACATTTTTTATTTTGTTAAAATGAATAGACTTATGTTCTAAACAAATTAACAGTTACACCACTTTAACTCATGTAAAGGTTTGCTTCCGGAGTGGTGAAGTTGTATCAAACCACCATATGTTATTTCCCATCTGAATACACACAGCGACGATTTCTTAAAAAACATTATTTGGCCTTTAAATTGACATCAAAGCTGTATTTACGTGTCATTATTTATTATCATACTTGCCATTTACTTCCCTATATCTAAGTACATTTTCTGTTTTCATCATACAAGATAAAGTTAGATACAAATACTTAGACCACGCCGTGACCACTTGACTTTCACCAAGGCGGCCCGGGTTCGAGCCCAGGCAACCTCACATTGGGACGGCTTTTCTCCGGGATTTCCGCTTTCCCTCGCTATCATTGTTTATTTCCCCTTTATCATTTCCTTTCATTCACTTTGCCCTCATTCCGTTCATCTGCTGCCCCCACTTTCATTGTGGGACCTGGGCTGATCAGCCATCCCTGGATCTCTCTCGTGGCTTTCTCACCCGACGTCTAAAAGGACATAAATGTTAAAAGACCATAAATAAACACGACTGGCTTCTATACCAAGAGAACAAGAATTCATTCCAATATCCTTCATGTTGTAAAACCTTGTTAATTCTTCTCGACAAGAAGGAGATGACTGATGGTAATTTGGAACAATCTGCTGCGTTAATCAAGGATACCAAAGCGGTACATCTGTCTAACAAAGCATCCATATTTTAATATAAATAAATACAAGAGCAAGGTTTATCCTAAATGTTCAAATAGTTGCCAAAGCAGCTCGCTCTACAATAGAATAACGGAAATGATAAAACTACTCCAAGTATTACTGAACCAAACATAACAGCTCCAAGTTTATTATTTTGGAAACATATTAGTTAATAAAATAGACAAAACTATTTCATTGTGACGTAAGACTTGCATATTTAAAATATCATTACACACATCAATATAATATATATGAATTGAACAGTCACCTGCAACTCAATCAGTGGAATAAAGGGGAAAACTTTTTAATTTACTTTAATAATCCTTAAATGTACATTTGCTAAATTATATTGTAACGCGAGCGCTGGAACACCCTGTGAAGCAGCTGAGAGCGGGAGACAGGGAAGGTTCGGTTAGCCACGCCCTCGCCTCGTTTGTCCTATAGTGGTGACAGGCTGTGGTCAGGGGAAAAACATGACTGTGACGCCTGTTTCTCCTACACCTGATTCTCGATCTTTCGTTTACTGGAATCTTCGCCTGGGAACCAGAAAAGCGGAGAAGTGGGCGATATTCTTATATAAAGAGGGTTACAGACGGACAGAGTGAAGTTGGTTTTGGTTTAGTCAGTCAGTCAGTTGGTGAGTTCTTGGTGTAAGGACGCAGTGCTAGTGAGAAGACCGTACGAGTGGAAGTGAAATTGTAACGGACGAACTGGTGAATTGTAATTGTGTGCAGCACGAAATTCTGTGTAATTGGCAAGAGTTTAACTGTAAGTCGGTGGAAATAAAGAACATTGTTGAGTGGTGTAATTGGACCTTTTATTCCACGAACCCACAAAGTCACAATATTTATAAAGTATAAGAAAAAAATAATCCAACATTACGCGATTTAAGTGCAAACATAAACAAACAAGATTTGAACTTCCACTCTCTCCGTTGTCATTATGATCACTTCGGCACTCTACTACAGCTGAAGATAAACAAAAGACTACTGTAATGAGTCTAGTTATCATCTTATGCGATTGTACAGACAACTATGTGCAATGTGGGACCAGTACATGTAATTACCTATACCACAAAATACCAAGACAACGTTAATTCGGATTGAAGTAATACAGATGTAATAATTATTTGTTACAAAGCTTAGTAATAGAGTAGAGAATATCATGTGAGTGAAATACATATAAATAATAAATAACGACCGGTAGACTCAACATTCCATTTGCATCTTTTGGCAGATATAATATATGTGATTAAACTACAGAGACAATCTTAAATGTGTACATATAATTAGTTGCAAGTTCCAAAAAGTTGTATTCCTAAATATGGTTGTTCTATACCATATTCACATGACATACTTTTAAAACCCGGAAAGCGCTAACATGTTTTTCGTTTAGAAGTCTTTGTTTCCCAGGCACGAATATTTTATTCCTGTGTCATTCATTCTAGATACGTAACAGTTACTATCTGTTTACAAATAAATAAACAGCAACTAAAACTGAGCCACACGCAGAAAATAAAGTCACAAATTGTTATAAAACTTTGTAATCAAAATCGAACCTTTTTCGTCAATATAAGCTGATACAGGTAGAGCCATCTCTGTGCAGTAACGCGCACTCGCATGGAGATTTGGCTTCAAATTTCACTCTTGCTGGACAATATGTGTAGGTAAACTATAATGTATATGTTCCATTTGTCGAAAGTTTAAGATAAACATTTACAGAAGTAGTTTCAGTATCGTTTTTGTTGTAGATTAAGGGATGCAGTTAAATAAAACTGTGACAGGACATACTGCCTTTGCAACTCAATGCTCTGTCAGTGAAATCTTGAGAATTACAAGAGTGAGCATTAGTATATTTAAGATATAAAGATATTGGGAAATTTAAACTGACACAGAACATTTAAAAGATCGTAAAAGAGATAAAATAAGCTGAAACAAATTACATGCTCTAACAAGATCTGCATTTTGTATATTATGATTTTATGTAGCAATTATGATTTACTGGTTTAAGTAAATTATACAATTTTTATTTAGAATTGAGCGAACTTAAAAGACTATTTCCCGAAAATTCAATATATGCGTTTTGTTTATAGATAAAGTATTAAAATATTGTTTGATAAAATCAAATGAGATATTTGAAAACAAATTAAGAGCTCCTTATGTACATATTTTGTAATTAGGATGTCTTGTTTATTTGAAATGGCACGCCATGGCTGAATGGTTTGATCGCTTGTTCAAGTAGGCGGCGCGGGTTCGATTCCAGTTGACCGCAAACTGAGATTTGTGTTGGATAACACAGCGCTGCGGCGGGTTAGCACCGGGTACTCCGGTTTCCCCCGTTAGCATTACACCGATTGCTCGATCATCATCTTTCCTCTCAACTCAACTCTCTCGTACTTCGCTTCCAGCCATGGGCTGATCACTCATTCCGGAATCTCTCTGATCATGGAACCTCTGACCTTCAACCCGCTGTGTACAGGCCTCGAGGTTCAGCAGGCCCCATGTTCCACTTAAGGAAAAACAGGAATTAATTCATTCATTTATTTGAAATATTGGTTTGGATTTACATTCTCATTGCGAGCGCGCAGATACCACACACACACACACACACACACACACACACACACACACACACACACACACACACACACACACACACGCATACACACAGCTTTAAAAATGTCATATTTTATAATTTGAATTAACAGCTTTGCATTGGTACCTTCTATACGTTTTAAAACTCTAGTAGGGTATAATTTATACTTTTAGATATTACCTCAGTTGTAAGTGTTCAAAGCTTTGTTCAGTTGCTCAAGTAGAGACAATTTGCATATAAGTTGTATAAAACTATAAATATATTAGAACGTCTAGGAGTGAACGTTGCTCCATCAAATGTGATGTAGCCTCTTACCTGAAGTGACCTAGTATGGACGTTGAGAGACTTCAGCATCGTGTAAATGGCATTCGTAATAGAGTACGGCCTATGAGGAGAAATTATTTTGAGGAGCTATCAGAAGAACATTTTCTACAGAGGTATAGACTGTCCAAACAAGTTGCTATGAAGGTTACTTCGGAAGAGAGGTTAGAACATGCATCGAAAGGAATATGCCGATCTCGCCTTTGCTTCAAACTTTGCGATTTTATAATTCACTGAATTATGTGGATAACACACTGTCCACCTCCCATCTTGAAACGTTCAAGTCACTCGTCACTTGTCCTTTGCTCTTCGTTTTAAATTTACGTAATACTGAACTAGAACATGCATCGAAAATTATATGCCAATCTCGCCTTTGCTTCAAGTATTAATGACTTTGCAATTTTATAATTAACTGAATTATGTGGAAAATACACTGTCCACCTCCCGACTTGAAACGTTCAAGTCACTCTCTTCGCAACTCATTTTAAATTTACGTAATACTGAACATGTTTCGTGATTTTAGTAATGACACATGCATTTGAATTAAATTCATTTCTAATTTTTTCTCACGTGACATCTTTGTCTTTTTCATTCACCTCATCCGTCGATTTATTTTCCAAGATATCCTCATACTTCGTCACCAATTCAATTAAAAATTCTTTCTCCATCGATGAGAAATTTGTTTCACTGCTTTTATTTACGATTTTGTTTATACACCATTTTTAGCTGTGTGCAGACGAAAATGAAAACAAAAGCGCATCGAAGTACGTTCAGAAAATAATACGATTCATCCATAGCCTTCTTGGTGTTAACACATGTTTGTTAACATTTTCAGAAAACAGGTTGGTGAAATGCAAAAAATTTAACAGTTTTGTTAGCGTTGTTACAATTGTTACGTTACATTTGTTAACTCGATTTTAACATCTGAGGATTAAATCGGACACTAGTGTCTCAAATCTTATGCTGGACGTTAGTCAAAGAGGCTATTAAACAGGAGAGTATAGTAAGTTCCTCTTAACACGCAGGTAGTCTCATATTAACCAAAATTCATGTTCTCTAAATACTAACAGACAACATGTCGGACTGAAGCCTTCCTCAGTACACTAAACTGTCACCACGTATACAACAGGAATGTATTGTTCCCAAGGAATCACAAAAATATTATCTGTAAGATGAGCGTCTAAAAATCCACTTGTACATCTGATAACAAGTCATATCTCTGGACGTCAGTAATGATGTTCCAAGTATCTCAACCGTATACATTTATACTCATCACAAACCTGCAAGAACAGTGTCTTCACATTGTTATAAAGTTGTAAGTTATGCCATAGTTTTTTAAAAAATCCACAGTCCAAGTATACAAACGTGAGCCATATTTGGTCAAGCAGTGTGCCGTTATCTGTAAGTGGTAGATAGTGATAGGTAAGGGTACCATAAAAGTGTTGAGTAGGCGTAATTATTATTAGATTGTGACGGCAACTGGAGATGCTTGTGGTTGCGAAATTAGCCGTGAGTCAAACAATTCCAGCTTTTTGCTGGAAAAAGAAAAATTGTCATAATTCAAGGAATGCTACCAGTTGACTTCACAAAGTTGGAAGTGAGACACATTGTTACAGCGTGCACTTGTCGAAAATGGACAACATTCTACTTTTCAGAAAATTCTCGTCATAACCGGAAGAGTATAAAAGAATAGCAGTTTTTGTGTTAGGGAATTCATAGCTCAGAATGGTCTGGCAGAAGTCGTGAGTAGTGCATCGATCTGCAAGCAGTGTAGTACGTTCCAGCTCCATACTGATGAGTCTGCAGACAGTGCTTAGGAGGGTCGACCAGTGAATTCCGCAGTTGTGTCAGAGTCAAAGAGCAGGAGAAAGTTCTGTGTACGCCAGAGAAATTCCTAGCAGCGCAAGTGGTAGTGCAACAAAGGCATAAAGGACACGTTTGCACCGTATATTTATGTAAAACGGGAAGGTGCATATAAGATTATATGGTATTCAAGCCATCAATGTTCAGCTTACACTGCCATCTCATCATTCTATCTGCTCTTTACAATATACTTGGGGGGGGGGGACCCAAAAGAACCGGATTATTGTCGTAAAAACTTTACTGATGAACCTTTTTACAAAATTACTTCAGTCACCATCAAAATACTCTTAATTACTTTTGAGCCCTTGTCAACTCTCTTTTCCCACTGTTGGAAGCATGTTTGGAACTCTTCAAGTTTGATATTGTCCAGTGCCCTTTGCGAAGGTGTTTTTACCGCCTCCACATCGTCATAACGCTCCCCTTTTAGCGTTTTTTTCATTCATGGAAATAGGAGGGGCTAGGTCCGCTGAATACGGAGTGTGGGGAACGACAGACAAACTCTGTGATGCCAAATAGTGGGTCACTCGTAAGGCCGTGTGAGCTGGAGCGTTGTCGTGATGCAGAAACTAGTCACCTGATCGCCAAAGTTCCGGGCGTTTCCTCCTCACATCCTCTCGCAGACGCCATAGAACATCCAAGTAAATGTGCTGGTTAACAGTCTGGCCAGGGGGTACAAATTCCCGATTCACAATTCCACGAACATAAAAAAGACAATGTTCATCGTCTTCACATTTGCCCTCACTTGCCTTGCTTTTTTTTTTTTTTTTTTTTTTTTTTTTTTTTTGTTGTCTGGGAGAGTAACAAATTTTGCAGCAACCGTTTCATGTGCAAGTCCTCCCTCAAAATCCGCCTGGACGAGCTCCGACTGATTCCTGTCGCTGCTGAAATTTGGTCGATCGTTTGCGACTATCCCCGTTGATCTTTTAGCGGACGTTTTCAATCATTCCTCATTTCGCGATGTTGAAGGGCGTCCAGAACGAGCTTGGTCTTCAACACATATCTCACCATGTTTAAAGCGCCCAAACCACTCGAAAACCTGCGTGCGGCTCATAGCGTCCTCCTGGAAAGCTTCCTGAAGCATTTGGTGCGTCCCTGTTGCAGTATTTTTAAGCAGGAAACAAGATTTCACATGCACTCTTTGTTCTTTTAAAGTTGCCATAAGGACTTCGCAGAGGTAACCCGCCAACAGTCAAGAGAAACACAATACCACACTTGCATGTTCAGCTCTACACCGACGCCGCCTGCACAGCTGTTTCATGAAGGTATCTACTAACACCATCTAGCGTGAGAACCCTGTACTACGTCTATGAGTCGCAGCGCCCTCCGAGTCCGGTTTCTTTTGGATCCCCCCTCGTATTTACATAAGTATTCTACTAATTTATAACTCAACTTTTTTCATCTACTTTACATATTTCATATTTAGCATTGACGTGGTTAGAGTACATTAAACTTATTGTTGAAGACTTTTTACTCGGTTGAAGAAATTTAAGTGTAATAAACGCGAATATTGTTAATTTGATCATTAATAACTAATACCATACTTACAAATTATAACTTTCCATTCGAGACTTAAAATCCAGATATTTTATTACACATGGATGGTTGAAAATTAATTAAGTATTCATTAAACTTTAAAATAGAAAAATTAACGATAATAGCAACCCAATAATTTGCGTAACTCTATCCCATTTCTGCGAATATCACGCAAATGAATAGAAAATGTCAATATTACATACAAATCTATTAAAGAAGAAACAAACCTTTTGAGTTGCTCCTAATGAAATTCCATCAGAGAGGTCAAGTCTCTTCCTACACACAGAACACCAAACAGCTATAAATTGAGAAGTTGTATCATAACTGGAATTAGCCAATCGTCTTTCGCTACACAGTACACTAGCGCTCCAGGGTATCATGTGGCACAGAAAATATTTCCCATTTTTCTGTGTAGCTCTCACCAGTGTGTACTCCGGCCAGTCATCACATACGCCATTGAAATATGGGGAGTAGTAGCCAGTCTCACCTACGCCGTCTTGAAATTCTACAATCCCGATTCCTCCGCATTGCCACAGACTCCCCTTGGTACATCCCCAATCTAGTTATCCGACGAGACCTACGTATCCCCACAATGACTATATTCATAACCTTTCACGTTACTTCTATCAAAACCTCTCCCACAACTTCAACTCGCTCATCCGTGCTCTAGGTGAGTACGACATCGATCCCGGAGAGCGCTACTAACGCCCGAGACTGCTTATAGGCACATTAAATAACACATCAGATGGCTTATATATAACTTCAACCTCATCATCTGCGGTATATTATCATTCCTTACAAAACACCCCACTGCCAGTAGAGAGCCTAGCCCCGATCTGGCTTGAGACCGAAGGTCTGACATTCAGATCTTCAATGTCCAGTCGTGAGCTGTGTCTCACAATGTGACAGTAGTTAAGAGAAGTGCAGCTTCTACAAATTTATATTAGATGTTATATAATATAAATTAATTGCTATGTGATACAAGAAGTAGAATACAGTCTAGTGTTTGTCATGTTTATCTGAACTAATGTGAATAATGTATAAAGGAATATCGCAGATTTTCATAGCCATCAGTAAATTATAGAAACAAAGTTTTAGGAAACGAGATTCTCTTGAAACGTTTATGAACCTTTGTCTCTTACGCCACGTAGTTTATAACAGCAAGGCTCTCCTCTAATTTGTGACGAACAAAATCATTTCTAGATGTATTCATGTTGATAGTATCAAAGTTTATGATTCAAATTGATATAAAATTATATTTCAAGAAGGGTAAAAACCTTCACTTAATCACACTTTGGAATACTTCCGTTCTCACACATAATATATTGGTTCGTTTGAGGGTGCATTTATATAAATTATTACTACTCTTTATTTTTAAAACACAAAAAGCAATTAAATTTAAGGTGCCTCAATGGAACATAACTAAATTGCACTTTTACACTTTGTAAATAATTACAAATATGCTTCCCCGGCATAAGATATTACACGTTGTGCCATCTATGGGGAGAGACGCGCATTCGTTTGACATTTATAGCCCTTCTTTCTCTCCTGGCGGACAATCAATACAACTAAAACAATTGTCTCTTACATAACGCATATTCCTATTAGTAACTTAATGCTGTGTACACACATTACTGTCTAAACACACTCTTTGTCAAAGGTTTATTTGTCACATATGTTTTAAATTTAGGATGAGCATTTACAGAACGTGTTTAGTTACACATTTCGTTGTAGAGACAGGAGTAATATAGTTAAATGTTTAAACAGCGGCTCCATGCTATCGCTATTAAATTACGAGAAACACAATAATGGACATAAAGTTATTGAAAAATTGAAAATCTCAAGTTGGAGTGTATGTGTGGCTGAGATTGAAGTCACGATCTACTAACTAGGAATAACCTTGATCTGGCTATAATAAGGCTATATAAATTAACATACGATGAATACATCTAACTCTCACGGATACAATTGTGATATTCTATCTAGTGCATAAGAACGGTCGAACTGTACAAGATATAAAATTGCGTTATACGCAGTCTCAGGTGGAAACAATAAACAAATGAACAAGTCCATGTACAGACCATTACATAATTATATATTTAATTACGTTTATTGCTGCTAAGATTATAATAACTTGCAGGTTGGTAATTGTTAGCCACCCTGTGTATCTAGTTGATGTTTTTCGTTTTAGATGCTAGGGACACGTTTCACATCAATTCAACATCAAGGGCAATTTTCATGAAGATGCTCTAATTATTTAACAAAACTGAAATACTTCTGGAGCTGAACGTTTGTTTAAGTACCTGAATGTTAAAGATACTTTGTAAGTTCGTTACACATGTTACAAGAAGAGCGACACGCATTTAGCAGGATGGACATTTCCTCAGTAAAATAAGAGCTTTAACACTGGATTATTCATACTAGAGTTACAAAGACAACAATAGAACAAAACAATTCCGGCTTACTGATATTGATTTTAATACGGTAGGCATGTAACAGCATTTTTCAATCAAAGTTTTCGTGCCAAATTGATTTCACTTGTCCATGAAGACACAATGTATGAGTGTTTTGTCTAACCACTGTTCCCGTAGAAGAGGGGATTCGTACCCTTCAGCTGCCGAGGTACTGCGCTGCCGACCCTTAGCACTCGTGGTACCTGTGACGTTACTAGAGGAACCTCGGGCCGAAATGCCGAGCCCCTCCCGTCGGGGAGTTGTTCGGATTGGGTTGGACTCGAGGGGCAGTGTGTTCACGACACCCACGGGGAATTGGGTGCCTCCGGCTTCGGCCGCCCGGAAGGGGTAGAGGTTTGCCTAATAAGTCCCGGGTAATAGCCTGCAGAGCTTGTAGAAGGTGTGCTAGATCACAAGGCGGCCCCAACGGGGTTTCCGATGGTCTTCCCTGCGGGGTTGACGCGCGTAAGTGGCCTATCCACTTCCACCAGTCTCGACGTTGTGCTCCTCTGCGAGGGGGGGGGGGGGTTTCAGGCTCAAGGTATTGCCCCATGGAAAAAAACCCGGAGCATCCATCGCCCCCGGGTAGAAGGGACCCGGGTCTTTGGTCGTACGGGTCGAGGACTAATGGGAGTGGAACCTCTGCAATAAACTGTCTAACCACAGTATTAACAAGGTTAAACAAATGAAGTATTGAGTAATCAAACATATGTCTCATCGTTAACTAAAGAAAATAATAATACAAGTTCCAACAACCCTTTCTCCTCACAGCATGTTGTCTCTAATCAGAACATACATTTCAACAATTTCACGTAACAATAGTTACAAAGTTTATATGATATCGTCAACTACCGGAAGAGCTTTTAGACAAAATAACACATATCCCTTCGTCGATTGTAGAACTCCTTATGTTAATGCAAGATTAAATCTAAATTTAATAATCAAATACCGGGCTACACAACAAAAACTTATTCTGTTTAGGAGTCGTTACATCATATTCCGATTCCACACACCGGAAGTCTACAGAAACACAAAAACTGGAGATAAAAGTTTTGTTTTTTCTCTTGTATATTCAAGTGAATTGCTGTATAATAGTCCGTGTTAATTAAGAAATTTGTGAGGTACAAGATGTTGTCAAGAGGAAGATTTAAGTATGGTTACGAAAACACCTTGTGCAAAAGAACGTATCTCCACATAATGAGCAAACAGTACATTCCTTTGTTTGTGTTGGAACTGCAATCAGGGACAGTTCGTCCATAACCTCACTTATCTACATTACAACGTAGACACGATATAGAGATATCTCATAATGTCAGACAGAGAGCTCGACCCAAGACTGTGATGACTGTCATCTCAGCGCCTTCTTCCAGCCTTCGAGGTGACATTTAAGTGGCTAGAGCGGATATTGTTTATAGCCGCTTAAATAATCGACAGAAGACGCATTTCGTTTAAATTAAACGTTAGAGCCGGTCCACAACAATACAGTTATGTGTAGCAGTTAAGAACTTCAGCAAAAACCTAAGTGGCTACTCTGCCAACTCGAAAACTTTATCCACTGTACGTATAACAGCAAGTGATATGTCTGGACTTTAATGCATAATGTTTCAAATAATTCATTTGTATCACTTTATGCTTATTATAAACATACAAGGATAGTGTCGTCATAGTATTATAAAATTGTAAAGTATGAATTAGTTTTCATAAAATTCCACGGTACAGGTACACAATTTGTGCCATATTTGGCCGAGCAATATGCTTTTGTTTATAAAGGATAGACAGTAATAAGGATACCATAGAAAATATTGAGTGGGAACAGTTATTAAATTATGACTACAACCGGGGAGGCTTGTGGTGGAGAAATTAACCACGAGTAAAACAACTAAACCTTCTTTGTTGTTCAGAAGAGAAAGAAAAAGCTCATAGCTCAAGGAAATGTTCCAGCTGACTTCAAGAAGCTGGAAACGACAAACCCTCTAACATTGAGGATTTATTGTATTACGCTCAAATAACGGAACCCGAGAGCATTCTACTATCAGAAAATTCTCGCCACGACCGGCAGGGTATAAAAGGCTTTACATATACTAGAAGTTGCTGAGTTACTATATTTCACAGTCCGTAGTAGAGTAGCTTTGAGCAGTTCGTCGACCTGTAAACAGGGCAGTACGTTCCAGTGAATACCGCAGCTATGTCAGAGTAAAAGAGCAGGGAAACGTTGTGTATACGTCGGAGAAATTACTAGCAGCAGAGACATGTTTGCCCTCTGTAAAAAGGGAAGGTTATATAAGTTAGTGTAAATTAGCAATATAAACTAAAAATTCCTGTGACAAATTAAGAGTTAAAGGTGAACCTCATCGTCTTATCATGTTTACAGGATAATGCGAAGTAACACTTTTAACTTTTCATGTAACTTGCTATTCTTGTCACTTCAGCAACATTTTAACTATGTCATGTATACTGTGGTGAGTTCTACCAAAGATAGGTTTCGATGTACGGTTGACTTACTTTTCGAATGCTTGAAGTGTTTTAGGAATCCTTTAATGAAATAGCAATAATCCGGTGTTTATATGTCCCTCTGCTTATGCACAGAAGTCAACAACCTTCTGATGTAAGTGCCAAAAATAGCATTAACTATTTTTACTGCGAGGTATTACCATTTATCCTATACGTTAAATGAACGAAAAACTTTATTATATAATTTCCTTAGAGGACTTCATTTATCAAACTTAATAATTTGTGTGTGAATTATTTTCCTTATATAGATATATCATTGCTATCTTTGTTTTATATATAATAGACCCAATTAAATCCAGGTGAACTGCGCTCAATATGTTTACAATGTGATATAGAACCTCGTAAATAAAAACAAATATTCTTAAACGATAAAAGAATGATACAGGTAGGGCCATCTCTGGAGAGCATCATGCTCTCGCTTGGAACTCTGGACTAACATTTCTCCCCTAGTGGACAATCTATAAACTAAAAGACCGTCTCTTGTGTAGCATATGCAGATGACGTAATACGTCAAAGCACTCTTTCACAAAGTCTTATTTTCCATCTGCTACAGAGTTAAGATAAACATTTACAGAAGTAGTTCAATAACATATTTCGCTATACCTACAAGAAGGATACAGTTAAAGGTTTATAAAGTGAGCTAGCACCTGTTGCCTTTCAAATTCCATGTTACTCCTGTATAACCTTGAGGACCCAAGAATGAAAGTTAGTATTTTAAGATATAACGATATTGATAATTTTAAGCAGAAAGAAAAGAGTATTTCTATTGCATTAATGGGATAAAATAACTTGCAAATTACATTCACTAATAAAATCTGGTTTTAGTGTAGTAACGCATAATTATAATAAAAATCTACTGGCTAGGTTATGAAACTTCGTTGTAGAAGGAAGCTCCAAAAGTCGCTCACAAATATTCGTATTTTAAACATTTTGTATTTTAATAAAATGTTTCGACTTATATTGTAAAAAAATTAAATTTTCTACCAATTTAACTGATGTAAAGGTTTACTTCTGGAGTAGTGAAGTTGCATCCTCAGTATATACAACCATCATTTGTTATTTGCCATGTACATAAATATACACACAGAATGATTCTTAGAAGCACCATTTGGCCGTTAAACTAACATCAAAGCTGTATTTTCATGTCATTATTTATTATCAACCTTGCCATTTACTTCCCTATATCTAAGTATAACTTCTACTTTCATCATACGAAAATATAACAAAATAAAGTTAAATACAAAAACCTTAGAAGACGTCGACCCACTTGACTTTCAGCAAGGCGTCCCGGGCGCGGTCCCTGGCAACTGCACACTGGGGCGGGTTTTCTCCGGGATTTCCACTTTCCCCCGCTATCATTCCTTAATATCCCCTTCATCATTTCCTTTCATACACTTCGCCCTCATTCCCTTCATCTGCTGCTCCCCCTTTCATTGTGGGACCTGGGCTGATCAGCCTTCCCTGGATTTCTCTCGTGGGTCCCTCACCCGACGCCTAAAGGACATAAAGGGTAAAAGACCATAAATGAACACGACTGTCTTCTACACCAAGAAAACAAGAACCCAGTCCAATATCCTTCATGTTGTAAAACCTTGTTAATTCTTCTTGACATGAAGTCTGTCAGTCAATAAAGATAATGTAGTCTTTCTGTGATGTAATCCCACGTGCTTCGACTATGTCCCATAGTTCGACGGACGTCCTGGGAGACGACTGATGGTCATTTGGAAAAAATTGCTGCGTTAATCAAAGATGTCAAAGCAGTACATCTGTCTAAAAAGGCAGCCACATTTTAATATCAATAAACACAATTGCAAGCTTTAACCTAAATGTTCAAATAGTTGCCAAAGAAGCTCGCTCTACAATAGAATAAAGGAAACGATAAAGCTATTTCCAAGTGTTACTGAACCAAATCTAGCAGCTCCAAGTTTCTTATTTTGGAAACATAATAGTTAATAGAAAAACAAAACTAGGTCATTGTGACGTAAGACTTGCATATTTAAAATATCGTTACACACAGCAATATAATATATATGAAATGAAGTCACCTGCCTCTCAATCGTGGAATAAAGGGGAAAGCATTTTAAGTTACCTTAAATGTAGTTTTGCTAAATTATATTTATAAAATATATGAACAAAATAATCGAACTTCAGCGATTAAAGTGTAAACATAAAAAGACAGATGTGAGCCTACACGCTCTCCGTTGTCATTATAATCACTTCACCAGTCCACTACAGCTGAAGCTAAACAAAAGACTACTGTAATGAGTCTAGCTATTTTATTGAAACACATTATCATCTTATGAGACTGTACAGACAACCATGTCCAATGTGGGACTCGTACACGGGATTACCTGTACCACAAAGTACCAAAGATAACGTTTATCCGGATTAAAGTGATGCAGATATAGCAGTAATTATTTGTTACAAAACCTTGCAATTGAATGTCATGTGAGTGAAATACATCGAATTCTTAAATAACCACCAGTAAACCCAACATTCCAATAACATATTTTGGCAGATATATGTAATTAAAGTAGAGAAGCAATCTTAAATGTGTACCTATAATTAGATGCAACTAAATCGAACTTTATGACATTAACATAACACTCATAAATTTAGAAATCGGAAAGTGTTAACATGTATTTCGTTTAGAAGACTTTCTTTTCCAGACACATTTATTCCTGTGACATTCTCTCTCTGTACGTCACAGCTACTATCTGTTTACAAATAAACAAACAGCAACTAAAACTAAGCCACTGGCAGATAATACAGTCACAAATTGTTGTAAAACATTGTAAACAAAATCGAATTTTTTTCCTCGATATAAGTTGATATAGGTAGAGCCATCTCTTGACAGTAGCGCGCACTCGCATGGTGATTTATTTGGTTTTAAATTTCTCTCTTGCTGGACAATATGTAAATGGAAACTACAATGTATTTAACGTGCTACACTCACACATGTTTGTCAACTCACACTTCCGCAAAGGTTTACTGTATTATTTGGTGAAAGTTTAAGATAGACATTTACAGAAGCAGTTTCATTATCCTTTTTGCTGTAGATAAGGAGAGATACAGTCAAATGTTTAAAAACTGTATCAACACATACTGCCTTCAAACCTCCATTCTCTGTCAATGAAATCTTGGGAACTACAAGAATGGCTGTTAGTACATTTAAGATATAAAAACATTGGCAAATTTAAACTGATTCAAAGAACATTTATAAGATCGTAAAAGAGATAAAATAAGCTGACATAAATTATATGCTTTAACAAGATCAGCATTTTGCGTATTAAGATTTTATGTAGTAATTATGATTTACTGGTTAAAGTAAATTATACAATCTTCATTTAGAATGGAGCGAAATTAAAAGACTATTTCCCGAAAATCCAATATATACGTTTTGTTTATGGATAAAAAGTATTAAAATATTGTGTTTTATCAAATCAAAAGAGATATTCGAAAACAAATTAAGAGTTCGTTATGTACAGATTTAGTAATTAGGATGTCTTATTTATTTGAAATGGCGCGCCAAGGCTGAGTGGTTGGATCGCTTGGTCTTCACGTAGGCGGCGCGAGTTCGATGCTAGGAGGCCGCAAACTGAGATTTGCGTTAGATAACATGGCGCTGCGGTGGATTTTCAGCGGATATTCCGGTTTCCGCCGTCAGCATTACACCGATTGCTCGATCATGTCTCCTCTCAGCTCAACTCTCTCGTACTTTCGCTTCCAGCCATGGGCTGATCATTCATTCCGGAATCTCTCTGATCATGAAACCTCTGACCTTCAACCCATTGTGTAATGGCCTCGAGGTTCAGCAAGCCCTATGTTCCACTTAAGAAAATACAGGAATTCATTCATTCAATTCAATTCATTCATTCATTCAATTGATTCAATTCATACAATTCATTCAATTAATTCATTCATTCATTCATTTGACGAATTGGTTTGGATTTACATTCTCAGTGAGAGCACTCAGGCACTAAACACAACCCCCCCCCCCAGACACACACACATATGCCTAAAGAAGATTTTAGAAATTCTTTTTTGTTGATTAATTTGACATCGAAACTATATTTTCATGAAATATAATAGTCTGATATTGTAGGAAGGCTTTCATATATTTCCTTCACGCCCACTTAACGTTTCCGAGGACACAGTTTTGTTTTACCTTCTGTATCATCATATTGCTCCAAACACCGTAGGACTTAATTTGTTTGGGTTACTGGCATAACAGTCAGTCTTAAATTAGCTTTAGAAACGTCCGACATTATAATTTGTTCTAACAGTTTGAATTTGTAACTTCTGTACATGTTGAAACCTGTGTAATTTGTACTTTTAGATAGTACATCGATTGCAAGTGTTCAAAATAAATGTTCAGATTGCTCAAATACAGAATATACATTTCTAATGTTAAAAACTTTAAGCATATTACCCGATGTAAGAGATAAAGGTACTCCACCTGATGCGACGTAGTCTGTTAAATGAACTCACGTGGTATGAACGTTTAGAAGATGAGTACCGGACTGTAAGGGCTCGGTTGAGAATACGACGAAGGATTAACCCTAAGAACTGACATGTAATTACGATATAATGGAGTTATGTCTACATAAAAATTTGTTATATATAAAACAATCAGTGAAGGGTAAAGACTAGTCGGTAATGGATATCTGTTATAACTCCTAGTGTCTCAAGTCTTTTTATCTTGGACGTTAGCTTAGTGAACATTAAAGAGCTAAATGTTGCATTTCCTCTTAACACGCGGACTATCTGTTCTGAACAAAATTTCATGTGCTATAAATACAAAATACTAACAGACAAAGTGTTTGAGTAAGAAATTTCTCAACACTCTAGGCTAACATCACGTGTACGACAGGATGGAATGGTTACCGAGGAATCACGGAAACTGTCTCTCTAAGATGAGCGTACAAAAAAGCCCTTCCACGTGTGGTAACAAGTCATATCTCTGGATTTCAATACATTCTTTTTCCGAATATCTCATTTGTTAAATTTGTATTCAGCATTAGCCTATAAGTATAGCGCCGTTACATTATTATAAAGTTGTAAGGTATGGCACAGTTCCGAAAAATTCCACAGTCCAAGACAAACGTGAGCCTTATTTGGTGAAGCGCTGTCTTTTATCCATAATTGGTAGAACGTAATAGGCAAACGGTATCAGAAAAAGGTTGAGTGGGGGTAGATATTATTAGATTGTGACGGCAACCGGGTATGCTAGTGGTTGAGAAATTAATCGTGAGCCCAACAATTCCAGCTTCTTTGTTGTTGACGGAGAAAGAAGAAAAACTCACAATTCAACGAACGCTATTAGTTGACTTAAAGAAGCCGGAAAAGAGACACATTTTAACACAAGATTTGTTGCCGAACATTCAAAAACAAAATTCGGCTGCATTCTACTATCAGAAATTACTCGAGACGGTCGGCAGGTATAAAAGGTGGTACAAATATTAGCAGTTGTTGAGTAAGGGCAATTCACAGTCTAGAGTTGAGAACTAGTGAGTAGTGTGGCAATCTGCATGCAGTGCAGTACGTTCCAACTCCGTAGTGATGGGTTTGTGGACAGTGCTCAGGAGAGTCGAACGTAAGTCGCATTTGTGTCAGAGTCGAAATACTGTAAAAGGGAAACGTTGTGTGCACGTCGCAGGAATAACAAGCGGTGCAAAAGAGTCATCAAGCACAAGTTTGTGCTCTGCATTTATGTAAAAAGGGAAAGTGAGTATAAGGCTAACAATATTAGTGAGAAATATAAGAGCAAATGGTGAACCTCGTCGTCTTAACATTCTTACAGGATAATACAAAATAATAATATTTTTATGTGCTAACATTACTCGGAATTTTTGTCAGTTGTGCAGTGTTTTTTCTATGTGGTTTATAATGAGTTGATTTCTGTCAAAGATAGGTTTCGGGGTCCAGTTCACTTAGTTTACCACATATAAACAGATGTATTACTTAATTTTGACAGAAGTCATGCGTGGTAGGGATGAGTAGCAACTGTGGTGGGGATAGTGCACCTATCGCCAAAATGCGTCAAACGCGTAAGATTACGAGAGGGGAGGGCGGTGCACAAGGTGTCTAAAAACAAATCTCGCTCTCGAAGCCACTATTGCAGCTCTTATAAACTAAGTTGTAATTCTCGCTACTGTAGTAATCTCCACGCTTTTGTTGGATCTTAAATGGTACATAGAAGTTTGTAACATAGTCATTAATACATGGACATTTGTTCTCCTCTTGCAGGCATGATAAGCAACTGTCGAACTTTCAACATCGCTGCAGAGTTCTTGTAACGAATTTCACTCCAGGCATATAGTCTAGAATGTGTTGTATTGATATAGTTTCATATACTAAACTTCACTGCGATATCTCTCAATATTTCGTAAATACTTAAGCCTTTTTGCTTATATGGTACGATGTTCGATTAAAATTTGTCTGTCACTCTTAGTTTCTTCCCTATATAAATCATAGCTTCAAAAGAACTCTTCTTAATGTTCAGTCACTTCAAGTAAGTCAGTAGCATTTTGAAGCTTCATTAGCACTTTCTTCAGAGTTGGTCTCTGTTTTTATGTGTTTTAAAAATTATTCGCACTTCGCCTAACTACGGTACTTCTGAATTAAAACATGGAAATTACCTTCTGTGCATGTTCTTAACATTTGTTTACTGGGCATAGAGAAGGATTTGTTGCACTAGGACCAATTGCTTTTTTTTCTTTAATAACTTACCCAAACTGTTTTCGGACATAACTGTTGTCTCAGATGCTCTTTCCCAGATTTTTTTAGCAGACCCAGACCATTGTCCGCTTTTTATAAATTTATAGACATTGGTTATTACTTCCCGTGTTTTTAAATGTAGGACCTTATTTCCTAATGTGCTACTAGGAGGCGCCATTTCTAAATGCCCTCTTGGAACTAGGAGACACGCTTATTTTGAAACAAGCTCTAGTATTACCCAATAGCTCTGCAAGTACGTACTTGCTCGCAACTGACCTGCCCTCCCCTCTAGTTGCAACCATGCTGAAGTGGACTCCTCCAGATACCACTCTACATCACTCTCCATCTGTCAAGATATAAAAATACATCTGCAAGTGGATGTATTCTAAAGCAAAGTTTAAATGGAAGTACGTGTTTTGGGAATTGCTGAGTCACATAGTCCCGGCGTGTATACGCCTCTGTGCGGAACTCAAAAATCAAAACTTACAGTGGTACAGAAATAATTTAAAATTTAAAATGTCATACAAGTGTCAAAAATCTCAAGGATTTGAATTTGATTAATTAGCATTACATCAATTCCTTATGGAGACGAAAAGGTTTAATATATAACTCCTTTAGAGGACTTCCTTTACCAGACACAACAAAATTGTGGATGATTCATTGTCCCTATATATACCACAGCTACTGTTTCTTATACATAGTAAAAGCCAAATATATCCTAGTTAAATGTAATCAATATAGTTACAATGTGTAATAAAGCTTTTTAAATAAAAACGAATACCTCTCCTAGATATAAAATCATACATACGGCGCCAACTCTGGAGAGCATCACGCTCTTGCCTGGAACTTTGGAGTTGCATTTCTCCTCTGGCGGACAATCTATAAACTAAAAGATCGTCTCGGGTGTAACATATGCGGTTAAGGTATACTCTCTCAAACCACTCTTCCACGAAGTCTTACTTTTCCATTTATTAGAAAGCTAAGATAAAGGTTTATAGAAGTAGTTCAATAACATATTTCGCTGTAGCTTCAAGAAGGATACAGTTAATTGTTTAAAAAGTAGGTCAAACCATACTTTGAAGCTCCATGCTACCTCTATATAATCTTGAGAACTACAATTTTATGATGTAACGATATTGAGAAGTTTAAAATAAAAGCGAAGAGAATTTCGAAAACACTAATAGGATAAATTAAGTTAATGAAAATATGTTCTCTAACAAAATATGTATTTTACTGTACCAAGACTTTAACTAGAATCTATGATTTACTAGCTAAAGTGTATTATACAAATTTCATTCATGATGGAATCAGCAAAGGCTATTACAAGAAAATTCAAGCTATACAGTTTGTTTGTCATCCAAATATATTAAACATATGGTATTTTAATTAAAGTTTAGAGATATATTAAAAATATCAACAGTTTTTCAAATTTAAATCATGTAAGTGTTTGCTTCAGGAGTTGTGAATTTGCATCCCTGATATATAACTTATTTATAAGAGCATCATTTGTTATTCGCACATAAATACAAGACACACACGGAAGGTTTAATGAAAACACCATTTGACACTTAAATTGACATCCAAAATACACATCCGTCTGAATATTTGTTATTAAATTTTGTCCCAAAATTGTATTATACATCCGTATATCTAAGTACAACTTCTGTTTTTCATCATTAGAGTGATGAATGTTCCCAGGCTGTAACATAGGTTGTAGTTTCTAAGATAACGAGCCTTGAATTTGCAGTAAAGGGTTCAGATTAATTCTATGAACAAGCTAATACACATGTCTAATGTCATATTAAAAGATTAATTAAACATATTTTCACAAAATTTTATGATAAATGTCTTACATCCTCTGATAAATTTAATTGGTAGGATTTTCAAAATTAACTTAAAACAATTGCAGATCTACCTTCAAAATCATGTTCAATCTTCAGATTAATCATAGGCCATGATTAGGTTAATGTTGTGATAAAGATGACTTAATGAACCTTTATCACACTTATGTGAAACAAGTTCTGAGCATTATACTTTTTCTCTCTCTCTTTCTCTCTCTCTTTCTCTCTCTCTCTCTCTCTCTCTCTCTCTAATGTATAACTGACTTCGGTCTCACTTTATAGTTACGGTATTCAAAGTCTAACAAAATGTGCGACTTCTACAAATGCAGTTTTCGGGTTCAGATACTATACTTTTGAATTTCCTGCAAATGTCTTCGTATCGAATATTTTAATGGAATTAAATATCTTCTTTACTTTAAATATGTGTTGGAGAAACTAAAAAGAAAGTATTGTTTAAGTACCAAACGTACCTACTAAAGCATAGAACTATAACTATTAGCTAGCATTAACCTCTTCCGAGATATTCTTTGTTATAATTTTGAATATTAAAATACTTACAACTTTTTAAATAGTAAGTAGCTATTCGTATTTATTTTACCATAAAATTCCAAACATCTAATCAAAGAACAGACTTTTATAAGAATAGTTATAGAAGAGTAAGAAGGAAAACTCAGGAAAATGTACCCATCAGCTTTGTTTACGCTTAACTGTGGTATAACTCGGAAATCTACACTAAGCAATCCTGGATATTAAAATTTCTATTTCTATTTTCGGAGTTAATTTAAGGAAAAGATACTATAATATCATGAAGACTTTTTTGGTCCGGTTGAAAACTAATATCATTATGTTTTAAAAGTATACAGGAAGTGACCAAATCTGTCACGACGTTTACATCTACAAGGATGAAACTAAAAGTCACCGCAATACACCAAATAAATATTTATTAAATAATGTTAATATACCTAAACGGACCCGAACACATTAAAATGACAGTTCCTAGATGTGTCCATGATATAAAAATCAAATGGTGATATTTCCCTTTACAGTGTTATCAATTTCTGCAGTTACTAGTTCCGACACTAGGTGCGCATGCTATGACATGGTTAGACCGATACCGATAGATAGTGCCAAGGGAGAAGGAAGATGATGCCGACAGAAATGTTATGGTAACTCTCGGATCTTGTAGTTCGGGACGTAAATTTGCTTTACCTGTAATTATATTTTGTATGAGATTTCTTTTCTTTTCTTAGAAAACCATAACAACGATGATTACAACTAAAATGTAACATCCTTCTCCAGTAAATGAGGACTTAAGTTTGGCATGATAACTACCAGATTAGGGACGAGGCCGAATATTATGTCAAATAAAGCATAAATGAGTTGAGTATTATCAAAAAAAGAAACGTATACCAGAGCCGATATAAACTTTGACATGACTTTAGTTTGGGTGGGAACGGAGCATTTGACACTACAAGCGTCATGATCTAGAAATTTGCGAGCTTATAAAGTTTTTCTATTATAAAATAATAAGGCTCTTGCCATATATATTTTAAAACAGTAACGACACATATCTAAATATTATTACTCAGTAATAAAATCTGATTAAAATCAAAATAGCGGAATTATGTGGAATATCAGGATATTGTATGAAGTTTCACAACGGACAGATACACCATAAATGAGTTTATAAATTGTACACGTGATATTACATAAAACTCAATGGTTCCACTCTCTGTAGCGTAAATGGTAGCGTGTCTGCAAGATGAAATGGTCCCTAGTTGGAATCGCGGTTAGAGTGAAATGGATGAGTCTTTTTTCCATCCGGATTTTTCCCTTATCTTGAGTAATGTATGTCAAGTATCTATAAGCTCTATGACCCTGGGATCATTTGGGCATCATTTAATTGATTGTCCGATATAACAAACCCTACAGGGCGTAAATTTAAAACATCTACCAACATTAGCTTTATGCTATATGTGAATACAATTACACATAAACAAGAGCACTGTGTACATTTGAGGGACAAAGAGTATTAATTAGTGTAAGAATTGAGCGCCAATCAGATTTAGACTGAAGTAATATTCTAAGCAAACACTTGATTCATTTCAATACTCTTGTACTTATCCGGGTGAAATATTTGATTAAAGAACTCAGAATCTTCGACAGTAAAATTCTGATGTGATATCTTCATTGAGTTTCTCAACAAACTGTACTTGGGAAAGTTTATTCTCTTATTTACTTGATGTTTTAAAACATTTGTATATGTGGTTTTATATTTGTATTGCCTTGTTAATTCTTTGGAGACTGAGGAGTACAGTTCGTTTAAACGATTCTCAGATATTTTATGAGCGAGTCGCCATGTGACGATTTTTAAATATTGTTCTTCTAGACATTTTTAAAAATATCGATTGTTGTTCCGATGTTGATGACGATGTTGCAAAGCAACAATGACTCAGGTTATAAACCGATTACAGAGGAAAGCATTTTTGCATCATTTAATTAACGTGAATACGCATCAGTCAAAGTTAGAGATAATAAAAATGAAGGGTATTCAGAGTCAGACATTGTTGATAAACTAGCTGTGGTTATGAGCCAAGCACAAGCAGTAATAAACACAGGCAAATTATTTCCAGAGTCAAGCTCAAACATTGCCAAATAAAGTTCTAATGTGAAAGCGGATGTGAGATCGCGCTGGTCTTAAGCGATATACTAAACTGAAACAACAGAGCCTCACTGCCGTCTTTACTACGGACCAGTTTGTAGCGATATTGTGTACAGTAAAAATACACACTCTATTACACCTGATACAGTGTGTGTGTGAGAGAGAGAGAGAGGGGGGGAGGGAGGGAGAGAGCGAGAGATTTTGTAGGTTAGAGCGTGGCGATAGTAATTTATGAACTCCATTAAAATATTTCGGTGGTAGTGTTAGACGTTGTTTTATCGTTTTTCTTCATTTACTGGATAACTAGGATTTTCGTTAACTCGTGTCGGTCGTGGTCTTTGTTGATCCGGGTAAACGAAGTGCTACCGTACTTTACAAATATTTATTATTGCATTATTCGTAATACAAATGCTCAAGTGCATGCCCACCTTGTTGTATGCAGTGATGTGAAGTGCAAGAATGACGCATTCATTCTTTTGTCATATCTGAATTTTCTGGTTCAGTTCCTGGTTTTGATATATCCCCATAGGATAAAATCCAAGTGATTTACATCAGGTGACCTTGCTAGTCATGGAACGTAACTACCATGAACTATCCACCGTTCGGAGTACACATTACTGTGATATTCACTAACGCCTCTACAATATTGGAGTGGCGCATTATCTTGCTGACACCAGTGCCACATAGCTAACAGAAGTGGGTTATCTTCTAGAAGATGCCCAAGATTCAGCTCATTCTCTAGGAACTGACAATACAGTTGACCAGCTGGGAATCCAATAAACTTGGGCAATGATGCGTTGTGCTAGAATGCTACATCAGTATGATTTTATATTATGTGATCGTAATCATTGAGGATTTTCAGGAGCCCTGTACTGTAGATTATGTCTATTTACAATGGAATAGTTCGCGAAATGACATTCAACTCCCCATTAAATCTCCCTAATGTATTCCGTATTTATGTCATTTTTATATAAGAGACATCTGCAGAAGGATACCTGAACTTGGAAGTCGGTTCCATATAGCTATCGGTGTAGGAGCAGCTTAAAGGATGACATTTTCCTTTCCTTCAGAATCCTGTGTACCGAAGACCTCGATACCTCCAGGACTGCAGCAGCAAACAGACTGCCACGCGACCTTATCAGAGCGAAATCAGGCGAAAACACTTGCATATAGCAGCATTGCTCAGAGAAGCTTCGATTGTACGTGCACTTCCCCTTTGAACAGCAGCGGCGACACAGCCCTTCTTGCACAAACGTATGTGGGAAACATAAAACTATAGAAAACGTTTTGCGAGGACCACCTGGTACAACATATGTCAAATTTAAGTACTTGCTGATGTTAAGTATTGTTAGGATTTTCTTTCATATACTATTTAACCTCCAAAAATCCTTTTCAGGAGTCAGATGATATTGGTGGGTAAAGATAATTAAATTTCAAAATTTACACATACCGATCGGCGTCTTAAAAACCTGATTATTGCTTTAGTTTAGAATATCGTTATTGTAATTGCAAGAAAATACGTAGAGATCTAATGAGAGTCTGTTACAATTTAAAAGAGATAGAAACAAGATTATTCTGGTAAGAATGGTTTTATAAGTGTAAGTAGAGAAAGTCCGAAACTGTAAACATTCAGTTTTATTTGTTTTATATATGCATATTTGTTTGACACTCATATAACACAGAACTCCATACTAAGCAATATTCACATCGAGATTACTATTACTGTTTCCGTGTTGATATAAGCCGAAAGCTGGATATGATGTCAATATGATGTTTATGCTCCGAATTAAGGACAAATACGACATTTAAACAATATACCGGATGATCCGATAGTATTTCAGAAATACGTAACGTGAGAGAGTTTGCTGGTGTACTCCGTTATCTATGGACAAAGATGAAAGCAAGAACCGCATCAATGCAAATCTTGGAATTGAACTTAAAAAGCTTTATTAATTAATGATAAGTGTTCCTGTACGTGATGATATTAAACCAGGATTTCTGTATTGAATAAACCAGTCGATATATCCTAGCGGTCTTTGTAATCTTAGTAATAAGTTATGCAGTTAGTGATTCGGTCATTAGGAGCGTCTGATTTCAAGTGGTTAGTCCACCGCCGATAGATAGCGACAGGGTCTAATACAGACATTACTGTAAGAAAAGTCACAATACAGAATCACCTTCTAGTTCATGATAGATTCTTTTACCTGCAAATAGCTTTACCTAGTTTTAATAGAAGCCAATAAAAAGACCCTGAGACCGGAAAATAAAGCTTCCTTCTCTGCAAGATGGTTACTGAAAGCCGCCATTTTAGCTACAAGTGATAATATCAATTTAGCAATTACAATCAGAAGAGACTAAGAATTAAAAAAGTTATATTAATTACTTATAAACCAATAATGTTCATTTGATTTTGCTGTATAACCGCGGATGCCGGCACAGCTTTTAATTAAAGGCGAAGCACTGTCTTGTAAGCCTAAATTTGCATATGTAGCCAAACATACACTACATTTCGCGTGAGCTCTAATGCCATGGATCTGGTCCTGGCAAATGAGACAGGAATTTCCGGTGCCGCATAAAGGTTCGGGAAACGGCCGGGGTGAAAGCTATATTCGGAGCGCTGCATGTAGGCTAACAACCGGATGCGAATTATATTCAATGTCACCAATATAATTATTTTGGCTGCCATGTTGCATACAAACTAATATAAAAAGTAAACTCTGTTTACTTCAATATTTAATAGTTACAGTACCATTTTACTGCTTATGTTTCCGAAATATTATTGGCATATTTTGTAACTTATTTGAGGTCAATGTACGATATGAATAAGAAACTACATTGGCTAACCTCTACATATTTGAACGACATTTTAAAGCTTTAGCGGTATCTACGCCAAGCGAAATTAAATCCGGATAAAATTTTCATCGATTTTTAAAATTTTAAAGATTAGAAAGGCCTGCGAGGAGGTATGCGCAGCAACAAGAAAGAGATTGGATTTTCGCAAATACCTATTGGTAAGTAAGATTTAGCATGTAGCTCAATAAGGAAAATTAATATGATATAACCTGAATTATGCCTTCATACATATTCATGTATAGTCAAATTCTTTAGATTGATGTAGCACTTTATATTGGATCAAGGATGCTTTAAATACAAAAACATTAGTTCCATTAACCTTGTGACATAGTTATTGCAATAATGAGGTTTCAGGGGTCATCATCTCAAGCTACCAGGAATACGATGTTAGAAATCGAACGTGTAGGATAATTGGATATTGTGTATGTTTCTTGTTTTGGTGATGCGCAGTGATCCTTAGGAAGTTCAGTAATGTAGCACAAAGCTTTCTTTCCTCGCAGATACAGCAATTTAATGTGGCATATCAAATATTTCTTAAGATTTGAGTTTCATTTCATATTAGTGGAAAATTTAACAAATGCTTTGAAGAATACTGTGACCAACATGTTCTAAACTTTTAGGAAAGGTTAAGCTATTTTAGGCAGCTGATTTGGTACATTACTTTTTGTGTTACTAGTTTTAAATTTAAAATATTTATGTCATATATAAGTCCTTATAAGTTAAGTAATTTACAGTAATCACAGCTGTGATTTTTTTTAGATATATCAAAACTGTGGCTTTGGAATTTTACAGAATTCAATTCTCTTAGATTTCTGTAGAATATCGTTTATAATTGGCAGCATCTGTGTTTACCTATAATCTGGGCGGCTTAAAATAAAATCTTTGTGGGAGATTCTTGATATGAATTTTTCAAACTTTTTCTTTAAATTGATATGATAAGTATTTTGAAGAATTAGGTTCTCTTAACCTTACTCATAAGTGTATATCTACATCATCGATAAAGAAGGTCACAGCTTTTAACAGCAATTAAAAATATGATCTGAGATTCCACAAAGCCAATCTGTTCTATCTTTTTAATGCAGTAATCGCTATGTAATATTATTGTACACACTAAGATAAATGATGTACCTGTATAACAATCTTAGAAGAGATCTGGTGGATTATAATTTGAAAAAATTTTTACAAGTTTTTAAGCGTAATTGTGCATGGCAAGAAATGATTAAACCGCCATTGTGCCGTCATCATCATCATCATCATCATCATCATCATCATCATCATCATCATCATCATCATCATCATCATCATCATCATCATCATCATCATCATCATCATCATCATCATCATCATCATCATCATCATCATCATCATCATCATCATCATCATCATCATCATCATCATCATGTGCCATTTTTTACTTTCATTTCTAGTATATAAGTATATAAGAATGACCTTGAGTACACTTGACATTAAAGGCACATAGTGTTGAACACCTCATACATTGCAACAAAATGGGGACTAAAGGGTTTAGAAAAGTGGCAAGTTAAAGTGACATTTGCATGCCATTAATGTATTATTCTGTGGTACATCTGTTCTCAACATGCCACCGTTTATGAGTAATATTGGTACACACTTACTTTAATGCTAACCATTTTAAGGGTGATATAACTTTACTAGCGGGACCCACAGATGTGTTACATGCGACATGAAACTCACACTGTTAAGCATCCTCTCATTTTTCTAAGTTGGGCTCAAAACTTCAATCTTCGGCATGGGAAAAGGATGCTCAACTTAATATATGAGCCACCAGTGATAGTTACATGCAGTGATGCGAAGCCACATAATAATTTTGAAAAGTAGATAAAACTACGCATTATTTTGTTATATAATGTACCTCTTGTTTTATTCTAGTGAATAGATAAGGGAATTATGGACTGTCAAAAGAAATAATGGTTATATGTGTGAGCAATTAAATTACACTACTAAATTACTTTCTGTTAACAACTCCAACATATATGGCATTCAAGTATTTACAAATTCAATGCTGTAATATTCTTGTGTTACAAAGACAAAGATGAGCTTATAACAATTTTAAATGAATTATGCTGCTTTTACGTACTTAATATTCTTCTTAGAGGCACTGAACTGTTTGTATCATTCACATCATAATAATGTATACTGCATTAACATTCAACCAAAATGGTTAGAAGTATATAAAAGAGTGTCTTTTATTAAACCTATGTCTTCAGTTGCTGACAATGCCTCATGTACTACTTTCTAAGGTTTCACTGTATTATTGTCATGAATCAATCACAAATTTCTGTTCTTTTCTCTGAATATACTTTTGTAAACTTGTGCTGCAAGTAGAAAGCTTTTCAATTTCGTATTAGATATAAGCATTAACAGATTATATATATACACACACATTTCTTTAGTAATGTTTGACGTTTCTTTCCCACTTTCCTTCCAGGGAATTTTTCAACTTTATTCTGTGTACAAAGAAATTGCATTACACATAATTCTGCGGTATCCCTTCCTGTACCTACAGAATGCATTAATTTAATACCAGGTCACTTTTCTTGTAATTATTACAGTATCAAGCTTTGAAATTCACATTTCAAGGAGAGGAAACACAGATGTATACCATCAAGAGCATTTGAGTGAGCTCACTCCCTCGATTATTAAAGTTGATATTGTCTTTTAAAGAGCAAATTAACAACAGCAATGCTTCACAACAACATTATTTATTTTCAACAGAAATGTTAAACCTATAATGCTTTGTGAAAGATATAATTATTCATATTTAACAGGAAGAAGTTCAAGTTGACAAGTGGATTCTTAAGATATTTTTTCACAACTTAATTGGTCAACTACTTTCGAAGTCACATCTCGCACACTGATGAATAGTTCACCGCACATTTCCTCAGATTATTTCACGCGTATTATTCTAATATGCGATAGTTGAAATGTGATGTAAACTCCTCATGAGTGTGCGAGATGTGACTTTGAAAGAAGTTGGACTCCATCAGTTGCTGATAGAGATGAGAAGGTGGGGGAAGGCAGATGTACAATAGCTCGGTCGCAATAGAAGCTCACTACATTACCGACGGAATCCTTAGTGCCGGGGGGAAAAGTTTTGCAAGAGCGCCCAATGCGGCTTGAATCCACACCACCGAATTGAGAATCTGGTATTAATCTGTGGTCATATCTTTACAAATATGTTGACAATAATAAGACGCTACTACCACAATTCTGTGATAAATTACCATGTAACCCATACTTCTAGGAAGCAAACATCCTCAAGATGTATCTCCTTTAGCAGGCTTCTCTTCTCAGACACGCTCATTTGTTTGTATATTACTGTCTATGTAACGAGTGTTTGTTTACATTCAATAAAACCCAGTGTAATCTTATCCACATGTAAGCAACATAATTAGAGATTGTTGTTAAATTCTGCAAATAAAAACGAGTCCTCTTCTACAACATCAGATGATACAGCTAGAGCCATCTATGGACAGCATCATGCTCTCGATTGGAATTTTCAACTAAAATATCTCTCTTGACAGACAATCCATACAAGATATCACCTCGGCTAATGTACTAATATGTACTCGGCTAATATGCGGCTAATGTACTTTTATCAGGAAACTTTGTTAAACCACTCTTCCACGAGGTATTTCTTGTTCTATGTGCTACATAGTGAAGGCAAAGGTTTGCAGAAGTAGTTGATTAGCCCTGTAGCTACAAGAAGGATACAGTTAATTGTTTAAAAAGTGATACAATACAACATCCATTCTAATCCTATTTAGCCCTGCGAATCAGAAGAACAGAACTTTACATTCGTAAGGTACAAAAAATTGGGATGTTAAAGTAGAAGCAAACAGCGTTTCGAGAGCATTATAAGTAAAATAAGTTGACGTAAATTATACACTTTAAGATGATCAGCCTTCTAATCTACCATGACTTGAATGACTTATGATTTACTAATTATTGTATTTTATACAAACTTAATTAATAAAGGAAACTTCCAAGGATACTCCTAGAAAATTCAAATTATAAATTTTTTCATGCAGATATATTGAACATAGTGTATTTTGCCCAAATCTTTAGAGATATGTTAACAAATTAAAAGTTCGCCTAGTTTATCCCATGTAAAGGTTTGCTTTATATAACCATCATTTGTTGTTCCTAACCAGCAACAGCACACATACAGTCATTTACATAAGACTTTCTAAACACGCTATTTCGAGGTTAAATTGACATCTAAACTATACTTTTGTCCAAAGGTTGCCACATGTTTCTCCATAACTAAGTACAACTTCAGACTTACTTTCTACGTCACTAACTTGTTTTGTATTCTTCTAACAAACGTTTGAGTTACTGATATATCGGTTAGCCTTGAATCTGTGGTAAAGGCTTCATATTTACTAGTTACCTTACCCGACAATGTATTTTTAAGTTTATGATTGAAAGTAAGGATAACGTCAAGTTGTAAAGGTAATGAGTGATCTGCGGTTGTGACCGTCAGTTTTCTAGAGATAAAAGCTGAGTAGACAAAGGTTTTCAAACTGAAAACATTATAGAACATTGCATAATAAATTTGATTACTCGTGTAACTTCGCATAAGTCAGTTACAACAAAAACCGTCAAAGTAAGTGTTAGACATTGTAGTAAAGTTGAGTGAGTGAGTGAGTGAGTGAGTGTGGTGTTTAAGGGCCCGTCGACAACAAGGTCATTTGGGCCCCAAGTCAACACTAAAAACCTAAAAGCTATAAGAATTCAGTTAAAACGGTACAGTAAAATAAACACACTCAACCATTAAAAGCACATAAAAGCCATCTAAAAACTAATAATTTAAAATCTCTAAAATTAATAAATATAAAACACAAGTCAGACTTGCTTATTAAAACCAATTTTAACAATAAACCGCAGTGCCTTGTCCACGGCCACTGGGTCGTCACCTAAAATTCCGTGCAAGTTAGTCCCCAAGCTCAAAGACTGGCGAACGCGGGCGTACTGCGGGCAATCAAGCAACACGTGCCGCACCGTGAGGCGTACTGCACACGGAGCACACACAGGGGCCGGTTCCCCTCTTAGCAGGTGGCCATGGGTTGCTCGTGTGTGCCCAATTCTCAGCCGGGTGAGTATCACCTCGGCCCGCCGGTTATCCCTGCAAGACGATGGCCAGGGTTGTACGCTCTCTTTTATAGCCCGGAGTTGTGTGCCTTCTAAAGCTGTCCAAGATTGCTGCCAAGCAGATAGAAGCGGGCGCCGGAAAAAACGTTGCACATCCTGGTACGGCACCTTAGTTGTTAAACTCCGGGGCAAACGGCAAGCAGACTTAGCAGCCGCGTCCGCCTCCTCGTTCCCGGAAATGCCCATATGCCCAGGGGTCCAAGTAAAAACAATATGGTATCCTCGACCGAGCATTTGCGAGATCTGGGCCTGTATTTTTAAAACTAGAGAGTGAGCGGCAGTGTGCTGTTTCAAGGCCTGAAGAGCACTGAGAGAGTCGGTGCAAACAATAAAAGAGCCAGGGGCTAACTTGCAAATAAAAAGGAGCATATAGTAGATGGCATATAGCTCTGCTGAGAAGACCGAAGTTGAGTCCAGAAGTCGAAATTTGTGAGCCTCACCGTTAACGAAGAACGCGCAACCCGTAGCGTTACCTAACTGAGAACTGTCTGTAAAGCCCGGAACATAGCTAGGGTAACGGCCCAGTAATTCGGCAAAAAGTTGTTGGAACACCGAATGTGGAGTAGCCAGTCTAGAATTGTTTGAAAGAGCGAGATCGAACTGCGGACGATTGAGCTGCCATGCAGGATAGGGGCAGATGGACGACGTCTCCACGCGAGGCATTCGGAGGCCATGCGAATGCAGTAGATCCCGAAATCTTATTCCCACGGGGCGTGTGTGAGAACCAGGGCGCATATAACGGTGGACTAAATCTGGACACAGAACTGGTTTAAAACAAGGATGATTGGGATAACTTGCCAACTTCGAATCGTATGAGCAGAATAACAGCGAGCGACGAATATGGAGTGGAGGTTCGCCTGAGTCTGCATACAGGCAGTCAACTCGACTGGTGCGGAAAGCTCCTGTGGCAAGGCGGATGCCAGTATGATGCACGGTGTCTAAAAGGCGAAGTTTAGAGGCGGTCGCTGCGCCATAAATAAAACTGCCATAGTCCAGCTTGGACCGAACCAGAGAGCGGTACAGCCTCAACATTACCGTGCGATCGCCCCCCCAAGATGCTCCAGATAATACCTTTAGCACCCGAAGAGAACGATCGCAAGAGGCTCGAAGGTGACGAATGTGGTGCTCCCAATTGAGTTGTCGGTCCAAGTAGAGGCCCAAGAACTTCAGGTGCGAGACAAATGGCAGGGGTGTGCCGTTCAAATAAAGATCAGGAGGCGGGTGAATACCTCGTAGGCGGTGAAAGTGGATACACTGCGTATTCGCAGCTGAAAAACGGAAGCCGGTTTGAAGCGCCCAAGCTGCTAGCTGGGTAATGGTCAGCTGCAGCTGGCGCTCAATGTGATCTATGTTGGCAGACCTATAATAGATTGCGAAGTCGTCAACATAGAGGGATGATGGAATTCCACTTCGAACGGCACTAGTGATGCCGTTAATCGCTATGGCGAAAAGGGTGACGCTCAAAATCGACCCTTGAGGTACACCGTTCTCCTGTATCCGCTCCTGGGATATCGTTTTTCCTATGCGCACACGAAAACGGCGAAGTTTTAAAAAATTGCATAAAAATTCGGGTAGATGACCACGCATACCGTAACTATGAAGGTTACGGTGTATGCCGTACCGCCAAGTGGTGTCATAGGCCTTCTCCAGGTCGAGGAACACACCCACGGCGTGCTGTTTCAGTAGAAACGCATCGGAAATATACCCCTCAAGGCGTGTTAGATTATCGACACTTGAGCGATGGCGACGAAAAGCGCATTGCAAGTTGGCAGATGGTTATGTTTTTCTAGCCACCAATTTAACCGAGCGTTTACCTTCGCTCGAATGTCTTACAGATGACACTCGTCAGGCAAATGGGGCGGTAGCTTGATGGAAGCGTGCGGTCCTTTCCGGGTCGAGGGATGGGGATGACAATACCCTCTCGCCAGGAGGAAGGGAAAACTCGCTCATGCCAAATGCGGTTATAGATGTTTAACAGGAAACATAGCGCCTCTAATGGAAGATGTAGCAGCATCTGTCGGTGTACGTCATCGGGACCTGGAGAAGAATCCTTTGCTAACGCTAGAGAGTGGGCGAGCTCGGCAGCGGTAAACGGTTGGTTGTACGGCTCGGTGCAGTCACTATTAAAATTTAGTTGTACCCGCTCCGCCTTTTCCTTAATAGGCAGGAAGAGAGCGTCATAGCGGGCAGTTTGGCTAGTAGCAGCAAATGTTGTAGCTAGGGCTTCTGCTATGTCCTGCTCGGTGGTGCACATGGAACCGTTGATGGCAAGGCCCGGAATTACCGTCCGGCGATACTTGCCATACATCCGCCGAACAGCTGACCATACCTGTTGGGTAGAGCTGCGCCGGGAAAGCGAAGACACATAGGCTTCCCAAGATGTACGCTTTGCGTTGCGCAGTATAAAGCGTGCCCTAGCGCGAGAACGTTTGAAGGCGACAAAGTTCCCTTCAGTCGGGTGCCGCTGAAAAACGCGCAAGGCACGTATGCGTGCTTTGACTGCCAAACTGCATTCCTCAGACCACCACGGTACAGGGATACGCTGTGGTGTAGATGAACCTCGAGGAATGCTGGATTCTGCTGCGAGCAGGATCGAGCAAGTAAAATATTCGACCATTTCGTCGATGGTGTCGAAACCGTCATCGATAAGGTTTATCAGGGAATGGAATTTTCCCCAATTAGCTTTGGAAATAATCCAGCGAGGATGTCGAGAAGGTACACATTGGCGGCCAGAAAAATGAATGTTAATGGGGTAATGATCACTGCCAAAGGGGTCGGAAAGTACTGACCACTCAAGTAGTGGTACTAATGACGCACTGCAGAAAGAAAGGTCTAGTACGGAATGTGTACCATAAGCGGATGATAGGAATGTCGGGTCACCAGTGTTTAGCAGGAGCAGGTCAGACTTATCGAAGACGTCCACGAGGAGGCATCCATGGGCGTCATCGGTGTCTGATCCCCAGAGCGTGTGCTTGGCATTTAAATCTCCCACAAGGAGTAGTGGTGAGGGGAGCTGAGCCAATAGAGCTTGAAGATCACGCTCTGGAACTATACTGAGCGGCGGTAGGTACATGTTGCATATGGTAAAACTGATGCTCGCCAGCTGTAGCCGAACGGCCACAGCTTGCAATGGTGTGGTGAGAGGAACGTGGGCGGCTGAGATGTTAGGCGCCACTAAGGTAGCAACGCCACCGCTTGCACGCATACCTGCAAGAGAGTCGCTTCTAAATGCAGAGAAAGACTGAAGGTGTAACGAGTGATTGGGATGTAAGTGGGTTTCCTGGAGACAAATAATTGATGGTGACCGTTGAGAAACTAAATGTTGTAGGTCTTGAGCACGAGCTCGAAAACCATTGACATTCCACTGGATTATTGCCATAAAGAGTTTTTAGCGGGCCGTTTTAACCTTTTTCTTGACCTTGGCTGATTTGGGCCCTACGACTCGAAAATCGTTAGCCTCCTGTGACTCCGCTGATGTTCGGGAGTCAGAACTCCTACGGCTCGTAGAACGAGACCGGGATCTAATAGAAGGGGAGCGACTTCGCGATCAATGTGGTGGCCGGAATCGGTTTTTCGCATTTACTACGGGATGGCTGTTACCCGCTGATGGCTTGGTGGCTGGAGTCTGTACGGCTGAAGCGGAGGCTGTGCTGGTGGATATACAAACAGTCTGAGACGTGGGTTTAACGGCTAGAAAGTCTGTCTGCGTGGATGCGTGGGCGACAGGGACGTGTTGAACAGCAACGGTGGTATTAGGAGTACGGCTAGCTGCTGATGCATACCCAGTAGTAGTGGTAGCAGGCTTTAGTTGTTCAAAGCGCCGTCGTGCCTCTGGAAAAGTCAGGCGTTCCTTTACACGTAGCTCCTGAATACTTTTTTCGTCCATAAATCTAGGGCACTGTCGCGAGCTGGAAGGATGACTACCGCCACAGTTTACGCAACAAGGTGTTCGAGTGCAGTTTGGGTCTTCGTGTTTCGCCACGCCACATTGCTCACAAACAGCAGGATTGGTACACGTGACCTTAGTATGTCCGAACCGCTGACATTGGAAACAGCGCATGGGGTTCGGGACATACTGGCGGACGCTAGCACGTACATAGCCGCAATAGATAAATTCAGGTAACTTAGTTGCAGCCAAAGTTAGAAACACGGTACGTAAGGGGTATTCCTTGCCATCTTGTTTTCGGGTAAGCCGGTACGCCTGACAGACAAGTTGATCAGAGAGGCAACTTACTATCTCTTCATTAGCAAGACCATCTAAACTGGAGGTGGTGAATACTCCTCTGCAGGTATTGAGCGTTTCGTGTGGGGCTACCCGGATAGGGTAGGAGCCCAACAAAGACGCTTTTTGCAGTTTTTTAGATTGGTCCGCTGTTGTGGTCTCTAATAGTAAGCTGCCGTCTCGGAGACGAGTAGCGTTTTTCACAGGGCCACTGATTTTATCGAGTTCACGTTTTATGTAGAACGGACTTATATCTTTAAAGGTTTTGCCATCACATGCCAAGGTCATCACTATAAAAGGGTCGGTGAATGAGGTTTTGCGCGGATGCATTTTGAATAGGACCCCCATCCGGAACCGTCGGCGTCAGCCTGCCATCCGGGTGTTAAAGAAAGAAAGACACCGAATCTTCACGGTCTGTGCCGTCATGGGGACCTCACCCATGACCGATCTCATTTGTACCTCAGAAAAGCTACCCTTCAAAATCCACTGCTTGTCCGTATGGGTAAACCGTTCACCACGCACACCCCGGCTTTATTCCCCTACCACAGGAATAACCGCCTGTGGCTCCCCACTTTAGGCCGCGCTGCGTATAATAGGCATACGCGGATTCAGGGGACTTGTGGTTGATTACACCGGGGTTCCGTCAGCGGTAACACGTCCGGTCCGTGATACTAACCCAACGGCAAAATCGCGGCCGTCGGGAGATTAACACAGACCGGGCCCTCAAGGAGCTACGTGGGTGTACTTGACGGTGTGGACGGGCTCCGCACCTAAGGCTACACATAGGGGCAGTGCGAAGGGTCCGCTCAACCTTCACTTTTGAGACCTCCGGAGAGCACACATGTCGGAAGCCGCGCTGGAAACCGTGGGACAGGACCACGGAGATAGGAGAGATCCCTGCTGGTGAGACAGGAGTTATAAACCTAAGACCTTACGTGCTAATAATAATAATAAAAACTAGAAGAGGAAGAGTGTGATGCTTACTGACAAGCAGTAACTCAACGTGGCACAGTTGATGGAGGTGAAGGGGATGAAATGAGGGTGAGTGGCTAGGGACCCCGGGAGCGCCAATCCCGTACCTACAGTAGTAGGTCCCTGGGGAAAAATACCAGAGCCTCTTCTGCCAGTTTTCGGGGTTACTGATGGGCCTTCTCGGCAGCCGTAGCGGTCGTGGGGTACACCAGGTCCCCACCGTACATCACCCCATCAGTCAGTCCCCTACTTCCTGTTGCCCACCCCTCGGGACGAGGACCGCAGAGGTTGGATTTTGAGGGGCAGTAAAGTTGATATCTTTTGATCAACAGTAATGGCAGCATGGCTTCAGGTACTGAGTTCAACTTTCATATGTATCCAGTGACGCTCACATTCAACTTACACAAGTCTATGGCACTTGTACCATTACCAACATCTCTAAGATAAAACATTTAGTGGGTTCATGAATATACATTATAATTGTCCGATAGTTTGTACAATTAGTTCCAGGATGTGTGTAGTAAAACCTAGCTAGAGCTGTTATTACATCCCTCGTACCAAAGCACAAGCTGAAGTTACACTGACGAAAATCATAGTGTATTTACTGTCCATACACAAAACATCAATTATCAGTTTTAGCTGGAGATCCTAGAAACAAACACCAAATCTGTCATATAAGCTACACTCCTGGAAATGGAAATAAGAACACATTGACGCCGGTGTGTCAGACCCACCATACTTGCTCCGGACACTGCGAGAGGGCTGTACAAGCAATGATCACACGCACGGCACAGCGGACACACCAGGAACCGCGGTGTTGGCCGTCGAATGGCGCTAGCTGCGCAGCATTTGGGCAACTTCGCAGTCAGTGTCAGCCAGTTTGCCGTGCCATACGGAGCTCCATTGCAGTCTTTAACACTGGTAGCATGCCGTGACAGCGTGGAGGTGAACCGTATGTGCAGTTGACGGACTTCGAGCGAGGGCGTATAGTGGGCATGTGGGAGGCCGGGTGAACGTACCACCGAATTGCTCAACACGTGGGGCGTGAGGTCTCCACAATGCATCGATGTTGTCGCCAGTAGTCTGCGGAAGGTGCACTTGCCCGTCGACCTGTGGTGGACCGCAGCGACGCACGGATGCACGCCAAGACCGTCGGATCCTACGCAGTGCCGTAGGGGACCGCACCGCCACTTCCCAGCAAATTAGGGACACTGTTGCTCATGGGGTATTGGCGAGGACCATTCGCAACCGTCTCCATGAAGCTGGGATACAGTCCCGCGCACCGTTAGGCCATCTTCCGCTCACGCCCCAACATCGTGCAGCCCGCCTCCAGTGGTGTCGCGACAGGCGTGATTGGAGGGACTAATGGAGACGTGTCGTCTTCAGCGATGAGTGTCGCTTCTGCCTTGGTGCCAATGATGGCCGTATGCGTGTTTGGCGCCGTGCAGGTGAGCGCCACAATCAGGACTGCATACGACCGAGGCACACAGGACCAACATCCGGCATCATGGTGTGGGGAGCAATCTCCTACACTGGCCGTACACCTCTGGTGATCGTCGAGGTGACCCTGAATAGTGCACGGTACATCCAAACCGTCATCGTACCCATCGTTCTACCATTCCTAGACCGGCAAGGGAACTTGCTTTTCCAACAGGACAATGCACGTCCGGATGTATCTCATGCTACCCAACGTGCTCTAGAAGGTGTAAGTCAACTACCCTGGCCAGCAAGATCTCCGGATCTGTCCCCCATTGAGCATGTTTGGGACTGAATCAAACGACGTTTCACGCGGTCTGTACGTCCAGCACGAAAGCTGGTCCAACTAAGGCGCTAGCTGGAAATGGTATGGCAAGCCGTTCCACAGGACTACATCCAGCATCTCTACGATCGTCTCCATGGGAGAATAGCAGCCTGCATTGCTGCGAAAGGTGGATATACACGGTACTAGTGCCGAAATTGTGCATGCTCTGTTGCCTGTGTCTATGTGCCTATGGTTCTGTCAGTGTGATCATGTGATGTATCTGACCCCAGGAATGTGTCAATAAAGTTTCCCCTTCCTGGGACAATGAATTCACGGTGTTCTTATTTCAATTTCCAGGAGTGTATATCGATATAATACTTGTGTTAGCCAATAAACTGATTCACAAAATATTGGCTAGTTTCATAATAGCTTTGTCAGTGTTCAACACTTTTGTTGTATGACAGAGTCGGATACTTGTACATTGTAAACACTTTTCTCTTTGATCACTCTCCTTACTTGAGAGAGTGTTATGATTGTCTACATCGGTCCATTTGAGATTGCTTTACTCCTTGCAAAGTATTTTCAGAACTAATCTACATATTTATAACTCAATTCTTGTAGATACTTAATGTTTTCTCGTGTAACGATGTTAAAATACAATAAAGCACATTGGTGAAGATTTTTTACCCGGCTTCACATAGTCAAGTGTAATAAACGTGAATAATGATCATAAGATAATGAATAATAAGGTAACTTCAGGTTATAAAGTTACATTTGAGGCTTAAAAACCACAAATATGTAGATAACGTAAACCGTAAACCGATTCCACTCATTATAGATAGCTGAAATTTAATAAAATATTAATTAATCTCTATAATAGAAAACGTCAACGATGAGAACATACCACTAAACTTATCCAAATTCTAATTAATTGCTGGGAATGTAACACAAAAGAATAGAAAATGCCAATATTACACAGATATATGCAATAAGTAATAAACCCTTTGATTTGCTGCTGATTAAAGTCAAGAGATCAAAATGGTTATCTTACACACAGAACATCAAACAACTAAAAATTCAGAAGTTGTATCATAACTTGAGCTAGCGAATCGCCATACACGACCCAGTAGAATAGCGCTCCAAGATATCATGTGACACAGGAAATAATTACCATTTTGCCCATGTAGCCCTCACCAGTGTGATTACGAGCTTCTCTTTAAATGCTTATGACTATTTGCACGCTACATAGTTAATTGCAAGGCTCTCCTCTCATTTGTAATGAACAAAAGCATTTCTAGATGTATGTTAATATCTCAACCTTGCATGTGCATTAAATTCACATGTTATAATGGGAAAAAGCCTTTACTTCAACTCAATGTGAATTACTTCCGCTCTCACACATAGTATATTCGTTAGTACGAGTGGTCATTTATATAAATTATAACTACAGTTTATTTTCAAAACATGAAAACCAATTAAATCTATGCTGTATCAATTGAACATAACTACAATCGGCCGTAAGGTCTTGTAAATAATTACAAATATCCTTTCCCCGATATAAGATATTACACGTGGTGCCATCTATGTACAGCAACACGCGCTCGGTTGGCGGATGTATAGCCTTTATTTTTCTCCTGGCGGTCAATCAATATAACTAAAACAATTGTTTCTTACATAACACATATTCATATTAGTAACTTAATGCTGTGTGTGAACCCAAAGGTGTATTTGTCACATCTATTTGAAATTTAGGATAAACATTTAGAGAACGAGTTTAATTACACATTTCGTGGTAGATACAAGAGTGGTATAGTTAAATGTTTAAACAGCGGGTCAACCATGCTCCATTCTGTTGCTATTAAATTACGAGAAACACAAGAATGGACATTAATAAAGTTATTGGAAATTTGAACATCCCAATTTAGCGTGTATATGTGGCTGGAATTCAAGTCACTAAATTATTGTAATCGTCATCAGCATCATGATCATCTAAATTAACCTACTTCCTCGCCAGGGTACATTAGCATAGTATTCTGTCTTCCTTGAGAGGAGGAAAATTGCTACCTCATAGGTTTTACCATCCTCATTCACAACACCCCATCCTTAACCCATTGTTAGTAAAAGATAATCCTTCCTGCAGCTAAACCCGATCATGGGTGGGCATGCAGCAAAAGTCTTCGGGCTAAACACATCCTGCCAATACCTCGTCGTCGTCGTCGCTGCCGTCGTCGTCGTCGTCGTCGCTGCCGTCGTCGTCGTCGTCGTCGTCGTGGTGTCATTCGTGGCTATTCTGAGTACGAACTGGACCCCAGAAAAAAAAGTACAAAAGACCGAGGCTACTTCTGTGCAACTGAAATAAAACTGCACTACAGCTACTTTCACCGTGCATTTACTTAAAGAAAAACAAACAAAAAAGTACTTCACGTTTAAACTTCTACTTCTAAAAACACTCTACTGGCAGCAGAGCGTCTAGCCCAGTTTTTGCTTCAATAAAGATTTAGTGTCCTCTGCTTGAATAAAGATGTCTGAATCGTACTACAAACTTAAACAGGTCTAGATATCTTTGTCGATTACAAATGAGAGGAGCTCCTTGCAGTTATGAAGCATGTCGGTTACCGATAAGTGTTCATAAACATTTCCGAAATACTTTCTGTATAAGACGAACTCTTTTCCGAGGGCTTTGTTTCTGTATTTAATTTAATGCTGACTATGAAAATCTTCGATGGTGTACTCCTATGAATTCCTGAGTATACGTACGTATAAGCTACTCTTAAAACAAACTGTTCCTTTAACGGCTACACGTTAAACTAGATAAACATCGGACTGTCTTGCTACTTCCAAAATAACATATAAATTACTTTACATTATATAGCATCTAATGGAAATTTGTAGAAGCTGCACTTTCCTTAACTCCTTCCATAGTGGTGAGGGCTACATAGGGAAAATGGCAATGGTTTAGTGTGCCACATGATACGAAGGAGAGCTGGTGTGCAGCGTCGCGAAAGCCGATTGGCTAATTCAAGTTATGAATAAAATCTGTTTAAACCACTTGTCCAACTATAAAAACACTTTAGCTCCACTTACATTTAAAATTAGGATATATTACAAGGACTACGCGTCCCCATCAGCTGATCTTTGAACATCAACATCTTTGAGTCAAGTTATGACTCAACTTTAAGCTGTTTGTTGTTCTGTGAGTACAAAGAACCATCTTGACCTCTCTGATGACTTTCATTATTAACAACTCAAAGGCTTTATTACTTCTTGAAAACGTTTATATGTAATACTGTCATTTTCTATTCATTTGCGTGAAATTCTTAGAAATGAGATAGACGTTACATAGGTTTAGTAGCTTGTTCTTAGTGTTCACATTTCCTATTATGAGGACTAGTAAATATTATATTAATTTTTAACTACCCATAAAGAGCGGAATAAGTTTACATTTATATTCTTTGCAGAATTGTGGTTTCTAAGTCGAATGTAAATTCAAAATATGTAAGTACGGTATTGTTTATTGATGATCTAATTAATATTATTCAAGTTTGTTACACTTAAATGTCTTCAGCAGAGTAAAACATCTTCAAAAATATGTTTAATGTACTTTAGCTTCCTCAATGCTTAAGATGAAATATGTGAAGTACATGCAAAATTTGAGTTATGAATAAGTAGAATATTTATGAAAATATATTGTAAGGAGCAGATAGAATCATGAGATGGGACTGCAAGCTGAACATTGATGGTTTGAATCCCAGATTTGACATGAATTTTATATTACTGATTCATCAGTTTGCTCCACAACTTAGTGGTAGGTTTTATGAAACTTCGAAACAAAAAAGAAAAGCATACAGTCATTTGTTTTCATAAAACTTATATTCACTGTCACTTGTATCCTAATTCTTAAGAATGTTTTTAGAAATGATTTTAAAGAACATTTACTGATAATGCTCCAATTAGTTAACTTTTTATTTTTGTAATATTTAAATTCTCAATATTTACTTATTGTTGTTTTCTTCTCTTTATCACTTTATTAGCCACACTTGACGGAGTATCCTTACATATTAAAATGTAAGTGTAGAGTTTGTATTTGTCATGAGTTCATATGAGTAGCATGGATTTTCAAGGTCAGTATAGTCGACCCGCTGTTTATACTGTCGCGAACGCATTGTTGAGACGGCGCGACCGACTAGTTCAAAGAGACGGGCAGCGCAGTGCGGAGATAAAACCTCGCCAAAACGGTGTGGGTGAAGCAGATGGATTTCTCGAGAGTTCTTCTTTGTTCTAGCACCGTCTTGATTGTTTAAGAACATCCCGGATAGTGAGTAATCTATAAAAAGCGGAGCCGCCACACGCCAGAGCAGTAAGTTGTTATTTGAACTCACGTGCGTGAATAGCTGTGTGATGTCGTTGACCTTGCAAGTTGAATTGTGTATGTGACGTGATTCTGAAATGTCTGCTACTGTATAAATTGTGTTTCTACGGAAATACAGAGCAATTTTGATGTATTTGTAGCCTGGAGTTTTAATTTCACGAACCCACAAAGTCACAATATATTCAGCTGCATCGCAATTCTATAATTGAACATATAACAAAACAGCTTCAGTAATACCTTATCCTAAAACTGAAGTTGACGCGGAGAAAAGCATTTTGGAAACATTATTTAGAAAGTCATGTGTGTCGAATTATTATTTTTATATGATACACGAGTCGATACTTTTAGTTATAATGATCTTCCGCCAGAGGGAAAATTTTCGTTGACAATCTAACACACTGCTGCTGCCCACAGATAACACTAGCTGTAATATCGTGTACCGAGCAACAAGGTTTGCGAATATTTACAAAAGTATATAATACAATTTAATTATGTCTTATATGTGCTCGAAATTTAATTGGTTATCAATAATTAATAACAAAAATCAGCTAAATGTATATAAAAAGTCAATAATAAATTAACAAATGAATGTCAAAGAGTGGAAGCTTTCTGAAGTGTTTGTATCATCATGGTATTTGCTTATACGAGTACGCTTTGAACATTGTTGGGATTTTGAGATTAAATCTGATATTTATGATAAATAGCCTGGTAAATCATTCTGTTGATGTAACGTAAACAGGCGATTGTGAGCAGATGATTTGTAGCGTTTATTGACATTGGTTTAACCTTCGACCCTGCAGTGGCATTTGTGAGAAGAGTCCATAAGTACTTCCAACAAACACGAAGTTTGAGATAAACACGCTTTTGAAAATTCGGTTGCTGCAAATCTTTTACTAATACTTATTTAAATATAGTTGGAGCAGAACCTACTGAAGATGTTCTGAAGTAAAGCCCGAAAAGCTTTTTTGGAGGAAATGATGAACACCGAACAGTCTGAGTGAGTAATCTTACAAATTAAGCATGCCAACTGCTCATATTTATATAAAACATATCTCACTATTAACAACTTGACAATACCTCTTTAAAACTTATTTAAATGTCTGTTTACTCCTCTACCGATTTTTATTGTTTTTACAACCATTTATTTTTTATTTGCTCTGATTAATCCAGATAAGCTTGAGTTATCATTAGGGTCCACGTTTTTTGTCATTACATATTCCGTCCAATGTAGTCAAAAGAAAAGCTAAAATGTAACTCTGCCTCCAGAAGCCTTGTTAACAAGGAGGACAACATGGGTTCAAGCTGTGATTTGCTACAGTCAGCACTTCGAGCTTGTGAATCAGTGATGGAGATGAAGTGGTAACTGTGAGCGAATCCTTGTCAGTATTCAACAGTTCTAAAGTGCTTAGTTCAGTTGTATGTATCGCAAGTGACTTCAGCTGGCTTCCTAATAGTATCCAGAAACTGGAAACTTCTGTAAGCACCTAAGAAGCCCTGGGAATAACAGAAAATGTAGGTCAGAAGTGGAGTGTTTTGCCAGGTAAAGTAAGCTTGCTATTTTTTGCGTGCCTGAATTCAGATTTTTAGTGTCTGTAAGTCCTATTATTGTCAGTATCATAATAAATTGGCTACTGGGCCCTGACATACGCAAATGCTTGAAGTATTTTAAATACGCATGTCGCCTGCTTAAATTTGACGCTAGAAACTGATAACAGTCCGCTTTCCCCTCAGGAAAAATATCAGAGGCTGAATAACTAACAAGTAAACTCTACAAATAACGAACACAAAACTGAAGTTATCACGTAACGTGTTTCTCATCATATACAATATACTCTAAGTAATTATTAGCGACTCCTGCGCCGTGGGGTAGCGGGCTAAGGCAGCCTTGGTCCCTGGCTACCTAAATTTATTCTATCCAACCACTTAATCGCTTCGTTAAGTACAATATGAATATAAGTTTTAGACATTAAAGACACAATATGAAGTATTAACCGGGCTTGTGGGTCGTGGTCTACCGGGCTCCTTCTTCATCTTCCCAGACTTGTTGTCTGCGGCGACTTCTGCCAGGATACTTCGATCGCACTGCCACTGAAGATGTCTGCCGCAGCCGGAGGCGAAACGTCCGGGAAGATGAAGAAGGAGCCCAGTAGAGCACGGCCCACAAGCCCGGTTAATGCTTTATATTATACTGACTCCGGCCGTGAAAGCTTACGAATTTTAATTAAATGCACACTTTTGGAGCTAAGTATCACGTAGCACACTATTAATATTCATGAAAATTAACTGCTACTTACATATTTTTCGTACTCTTTAATTCGAAACTTGACCAATACCAACAATTCCGCCTTAACATGACCATCTGTAGCCATGTCATGATGTCAGTTTCTTTAAAGATATTTTTAATATGATGAACTTTTCGGCGAATTGCTGACCTCACACACTCATCACAAACAACATCCAACACTGATCTGACACGTGGTCTCTTTTTGCCGGGAGTTCAAACTTCACCGAATGTGGCCTTTTGATTGGTGCGCTATAAATGCTGGAAACCGACACACTGTTAAACTCAAATATTAACTTCACCACTTCATCGATACCAAGTTCTAGAAATTTTTCACTGATCTAGTTAATATATTCAATACTATTATCTTTTCACCACTTCGTAAAGCCTTTCATGTTTAACAGTTCCGCTATGATTAACAACTGCATACGCCTGTCACCTTCAATATGCGCGCATCATGATTTACTTTAATTATAAACTAACTTAACTATCTATTGGTATATATCTCTTATAGTTGAAATATGCTTAGTACGCACTTCTTGCCCGCCTCGGTAGCGTGGATGGTAGCATGTCTGCCTCACGCTCAAGAGCTCCCGAGTTCGAATGTCACTCAGGGTAAGTTTCCTGGATAAGGTTCTTTTCCGGGGGTTTGCCTTATCCTGAAAGAAAAATGTTGGATAACTCTAAGCTCCATGGACGCCGGAAACATTGAGCATCATTTCACCCATCTGCTAGCGGTATAAAAGTAAAAATGACAGATTACTTAGAACTTCCAAGAGAATACAAGTTACCAATTCAGAGCTGTTTAAACAAATTATAAAGTATATTTTTAAAATTATTTCAATCTAATTGTTTTACCAGTAACTCAAATATAGATTAAGTTGTGGGGTGCTTGTAACAATCTGATGATACATAAAGTAAAACAAAACCTTGTCCTCGAAAACGTTGTTTGGGTTTGAAGGCTGCATATGAATGCCTTCCACCAATATTAGACATTTCTATTTCGCCGAAAATATACTTTTCATATAATATTTATTTATTTCCAACCAACGTTTCTAAAATAGTTTCCTGTGTGTATATGTATGTATGTGTATGTTTGTGTGTGTGTTTTTGTGTGTTTGTGTGTGTGTTTGTTTGTTTGTGTGTGTGTTTGTTTGTGTGTTTGCGTGTAAGGGAGGCTGCTAACTTTATAACAGAAATGTCACTGATTTGAATTCTACAGTAATACAAAAATTGTTCATACCATCATACACAAAGAATGAAAAATCTAACTTTATGTAGAACAGTATATAATAGATTAACTCATGTATTAAAAACAGTATAAAAATATCAGTTAGTTGACGCAGATTTAACAAACACTGATAATTTGTAATTGCTGCTTGTATATTATGCCCATCATAAACTATAACTTGTAATTAGATATTAATCGACATTGGCTTTTTATTTGCAGTATTTATTGTAGTCTGGCTTTTGTTGTCTGTAGCCGCTTAGAACCGCTCGGACATTTTGATATGATCGGTAATTCTGTAGTTTTCTATACTTCATACAGAGAAAGCATTCCCGGATAACATTCTAAAACAAAACGTAATCGCAGATCCAGTTTTAATTGAGATAGTCATGAACGTTTGTATTTTTTTACTTTAAGAAATGACTGTATCGTTAAAGATTGGTTCTTGTCAGTAATGTACAAAATCACATATCAGTACAATGTCTTAACTCTTGTACGTGTCTGGCTAGACTAGCCTAGAAGCTAAAAATTCTGTTTCAACTTTGGGATGATTTAAGTCTCGGACCAAATCATTTAACTCTCCATACTGCTCGTTGGTATCTGGGTCTTCAAAGTCTGATCCTGAACTTGACGTAGCTAGTCGGTTATCACTTGTTTCAGACTCGCGTTCTAATATCCGGGTTTCACGAGGAACATATCATCACTCTGAGCAACAGCTCTAATATCTGATGGAATGTTTGGATATTAAATTTCCTCTATGTCTTCCCCATTTAGCACTTTTAGTTTAGTCAAACAAAGATAGCAATCATCCACATGTTTCATTGTTTGCTTCCATACTAACGTAACTCCAAAAGTCATAGAAAACTTACGTTTATTCTTTAACCGCCTCTTAACCGGATGACACAATTTATGTAAACTACATGGGGAGCCCAAATGCGGTTCTGAACACCAAGTTTAAGATTATAAGCCTTTTCTATTAATAGAGTAATTTTTTATTTGACTTTATTTTATATACATCGCACACATGACATATATTGGAGTATATTTATACACATCCACGACTTGTTTACCCCTATATTAATATTTCAATAGATTACCAACTAATTATACTTTAAAACTATGTTTTTCATATCTCATACACAACAACTCACTAGTGGAACTTACAAATCACTGATTCTGCTATGGATGAAACTCGTATTCATGTTCAGGTAAATATTAACTAAGGCAGAAAAAAGTTACTAACATACTGTAAGAGCAGAAGCTGAAAAATCAAGGAATGATTTGGTTATGGATCAAAGTAGTAAACATAAGATTAATAGCATAAGATAGTGGTAGTTGAATTATAAACAGATGAGGCATTTGATAGCGTTATTATTTATTTACTCTTACTAGACATAAAAAATAGAAAATAAATTATAGAAAGCAAAATAAACTATAAGCACACCATGATCCTTATTAACTAGAGCACTAAAATATTAAAAATAAGGTGTATTATTATCACTATAAGATCAATAACTACAGCGGAAATTTGACCCTCTAAAACCAGCACTAATTAAGAAATCAGGCTTTATTTCTGAAACTCGACACAAAATCCCATGCAATAGAGTTTTTGTATGTTATATAGTACTATTAGTGAGGAATCTTTGTGCAGACGTTTATCCAGTACAATCACTTTAAGAATTGCTTAGAAAACTAACAAATGAACGACAACAAACTACAGAATGTGATCCAGAGCGAAGTGATTCTAATTGATTCATCGTGCGTACACTCTCCAGCGCACGCACACTCTGACTTTGGATATTCAATTTTTCTATAACTTTATTAAAGTCGATTATTGTGTTTCTCGTAATTTAGTGCCAATAGCACGGAGCACGGTTGAGACACTGTTTAAGCGTTTAACTATATCACTCTTGTATCTACAACCAAATGTTTAATTAAACACGGTCTGTAAATGCTTATCCTGAATTTAAAACAGATGTGACAAATAAACCTTTAACAAAGAGTTGGTTCAAACATTAAAGCGTGTACACAGCATTAAGATACTAATATGTATATTTGTTATATAAGAGACAATTGTTTTAGTTGTATTGATTGTCCGCCAGGAGAGATATTATAGGCAACCAAGCGCGTGTTACTCTCCATAGATGGCTCTACATGCAATAGCTTATATTGCGCTAAAATGTATGTAATTATTTATAAAGTGATATGACACAATAAAGTTATGTTCAATTGACAGAGCGTAGATTTAATTTCTTTTTGCGTTTTGAAAAGAATCTGTAGTGATAGTATAAATCAATGCAACTTCGAACGAAGAAATATATTATGTACGAGAACGGAAATATTCTAAAGTGAGTTTAAGTAAAGCGTTTTCTTACTCATAAGATATGGAATTATTAGCAATTCTTAGGAGTTCCGTTGATACTTGTGTCCGACTATTAACATAAATACGTCTGAAACTGTTCCTGTTCATTACAAATGAGAGGTGGATCTTGCGGTTATGAACTATGTAGCGTTACATACAAAAGCTCATAACCATTCCAAGAGAAGCTTGCTTCCCTAAACATTTTTCTTTTTTTTTATTTACGCGTTCCAACATTGTCATATCGACCGATGTTTGAAATGGGTGAAATGATGTGCCCAGGGTCCATTGAGCTTAGTTACCCGATATTTGTCTTTCAGGATAACGGAAAACCCCAGAAGAAACTTTATGCAGGTAACTCAACCTGACGAAGATTCGAACTAGGTACCTCTTGAACGTGAGGCAGACATGCTACCACCACGCTACCGAGGCGGGCCCCCAAAAATCTGTTTCTATAATTTACTGATGACTATTAAAATCTGTGATATTACTTTAAAGTCTTCACGTTAGTTCAGATAAACATGACAAACATCACACTGTCTTCAGCTTCCAATATTACTTGGCCATTACTTTACATTATATAACATCTAATATAAATTTTAAAAGCTACACTTCCCTTTACTTCTAGCACTCTGGTGAGAGCTACATAGGGAAAATGGCAATTATTTTATCTCCTGCAGGATACTTAGGAGCGCTAGTGTACTGGGTCGCTAAAGACGATTGGTTAATTCAAGTTATGACACACCTTCTCAATTTGTAGCTATTTGGTGTTCTGTAAGTACAAACAACCATCTTGATCTCTGATGGACTTTCATTAGAAGCAACTCATGGGTTTTAATTTCTTCTTGTATATTGTGAATTTGTGGGTTCGTGAAACTAAATATCCGAGTTACAAACACTAAGAAATATTTTTTATTTCCGTAGAAACACACTTTGATCAACCTGACGGTCCAGAATTACGTCATATACACAATACAACTTGGAAGGTCATCGACCACAAAGAAAGTCCACCTTTCCAGCTGTTTAGGCACGTGCGTCCAATTACCGACTGACTCCCAGTGGCGGGCTGTGGCTCCTTAATAGCTTACTCATTATTCCGGAATGTTCTCAATCAAGGCGGCGCTAGAAGAAAGAGGAATTCTCCAGAAATCCGTCTCCTTGCCCACACCGTTTCGGCAAGGTTTTATCTACGCACTGCACTCTCCGCATCTTTGACTCGTCCCTCGCGCCTCCTTGTCTCAACAATGCTTTCGCAACTCTGGTACCTCTTCAAGGCTGGTCATCCCGAAGGGCCAGAAGATCAAGGTGTACCACCAACATTTTTCCACGCGGCCACTTCTGGATGCGGTAGACCACGTCGTTTATCCTCTTTACCATACGGTACGGTCCTTGCCATGGTTGCTGAATTTTCGGGCAGCGTCCCTTGATCCGGGTAGGGCGGTACAACCAGACCAAGTCACCTTCCTGGATTCCTTGGCTGTTGGCTTGCCCGTCGTATCGGATCTTCATGCGTTCACTCGCCAACTGGATGGTCTGACGAGCCAGCTCCTGCATGTCATGGAAACGGTCCACCAAGTTCTCCACTTACTCGGTTGCTGGATGTTTTGCGTCCGGGCTCCTTAGAGCCAGGTCACAAAGGAGGTGGAATTCTCGGCCGAAAATTAAGCTGACCGGCGTCATCCCAGTGCTGTCGTGTGTTAACGAGCGGTAGGCCAGCAAGAACAGTGACACATTGACGTGCCAGTCTCGCTCCTCAAATGTTCTTCCAGGGTCTTGATGTACCACTCGACCATGCCGTCCGACTGGGGGTGTAGGTGTGTTGTGCGGATCTTGTACACACCAAGTCTTTCCATCGCTCATCAGGTTAGACTCAAAATTGATGCTAATCACTGTGGAGCTCTCAAGCCACCCCAAAACGGCGGAACGGTTATTCCACAAGGCAGCCTGTGATTGTCTTCCATCCTGGTTAGGTATAGCATTCACCTCCGGCCACTAGGTGAAATAGTCAACGGCCACAAATAGGTACCTTTTGCTTCGGTTGGACACTGGGAATGATCCAGATATGTCGGCAGCGATGCGTTAGAAAGGCGCTCAGACGTTGAACTGCTGCATCCGACCACGGCTCCTAGTCTGAGGACCGCGAATTGCAGTGCACACGTGACATTGACGGCACCATCTCTTAGCATCTGCTCGGAACCTGAGCCAGTAGAAGCGCTGCCGGTGTTTGCTGATCGTTCGGTTTGCTCCCAGGTGTCCTCCTAATGTTTCTCCAAGACTTCCGGGCTCTTAATCATGGGTACTACCAACTGCTCCCTCTACGTCTACCCATAGGGTGATTCCCATACCTGGACAGCACACCCTCTTTGCAGTTCAACGATTCTCATCGGGCCCAGTACGAATTGTACCCAGCGCTTCTGGGTACGATGTCCTTCCAGGTTGCTCTGGTCCCTGCCTCCACTTGCCTCAAAAGTGATCCCTGGTCGGCGTCCAACAACTGCTCCCTCATCAGGCCTGCGCTATCCCAGCCGTCCGCAGCGACTGTCGTGACCACTGGCAGCTGCAGCACGCTCCTGTTCCTCCACACTTGTGCATTGAGCGCACTGTTTTTGACAGCGTTTTCAGGACATGGCGTCTGCGTTGCCGTGGCACTTCCCTCTACGGTGTTCAGAGTTGAAGTCGTACTGCTGCAGCCCCTGGACCCACCGGGCTGTCTGGCCTTCCAGGTTCCTAAAGCTCAATAGCCAGGTGAGTGCGCAGTTTCAGTCCTTAGATTGAATGGCTGACCGTACAGGTACTTGTGGAAGTGCTCCAAAGTCTTTAGTACAGCCAGTAGTTCTCGCCTGGTAACGCAGTAATCCTTCTCTGCCTTGGAGAGCGTGTTGCTGTAGTAAGCTATCATCAGCTCGTGGCCGTCCTGCACTAGGGACAAGATGCATCCTACGCAACGGACGCTGGAGTCGGTGTCCACAATGAAGGCGCCGTCTGGTTGTGGGATTCCCAAAATAGGAGCACTACAAAGTGATGTGGGTGTCTGGGTGTGTGTGCGTGTGTGTGCATGTATACATGTGTGTGCGTGTGTGTGCGCGCGCGCGGGCGCACCAAATTTATAACAGAAATGTCACTGATTTGACTTCTACAGTAATATACAAATCATAACAAAAATTGTTCATAGTATCATATACAAAGAATGAAAAATTTAATTTCATATAGAACACTATATAATAGATTAACTCCTGTATTAAAAACAGTTTAAAAATATGCCCGAATGGTTTTTGTGTCATAAGCTTGAGCAAAATGTCTGATATACTATTGTCAGTTGACGCAGATTTAGCAAACACTGATAATTTTTATTGCTGCTTGTATATTATGCACATCATAAATTATTATAACTTGTAATTAGTTATTACACGGCATTGGCTTTTTATTTGCAATATTTGTTCAAGTCTGCTGTCAGAGTACTTAAAATACAGAGTGACACATGAACGTTTTTCTTATTTATGTGGGTGAACATTAAGTGTTTTAGTGTTATTTGTTACGGTAATAAATGTATCATAATATTTACTTAACGCAGTTGAAATATAACATATAGATAGAATAGAAATTAAGTAAATCAGAAATATTTATTTTCACTTTGGATTCATAATATTCAAGAACGCTGATCTCAAACCGAATATCTGTTGTAATAGTTCCAAAGATTAGGACAATCCTTTCTGATCAGAATATCAGACCTAGCTTCCTTTTTGTAATTTTAAATTATTTTGAATAAAATACATAATGTTGTTTCCCTCAACGTAAGCAGTTAAAATATTCTATTAGTGTGTAGCAAAGCCAAAATAAAATAAATATGTTGTTGAAATTCTTCTGTAGACCTTTGTATTATCCTCGTAGCAGATAGTAAAATAATATCTGGACAAATATTTTGACGAAGTATTGTCACTAAAATATATTAAGTGCATATGTTACACGCCAGACATATATACATCTAACGCCAGGACAGAACATTTAGTCCATTGTTCCAAGCGACAACGTGATACTCTCCGGAGATGGCTGTACCTGTATCATCTTATATCGGGGAACAGCATTCGTATTTATCTACACAGTGATATAAAGTCACTGAAATTATATTACTTACATGTAGCTTATGCTCAATAATCCTTTAACTTTTGACCACAAATATTAGCTATGGTATATACAGAGTCAAAAGTATGCGCACAAATGATTGTCAGTCCGCCTCGCTAGCGTGGTGGTAGCATGTCTTGTCTCACGTTCGAGAGGTCCCGAGTTCGAAACTCGCAGGGTGAGTTACCTGGATAAGCTTTTTTCCGGGGTTTTCCCTTATCCAGAACGACGAATTACAGGTAACTCTAAAGCTCATGCTCTATGGACCGCGGGCTCATTTAAGCATCATTTCACCCATGCCATTCATCGTCCAATATGTCTTAACGTTAGAGGACGTAAATTACGAAAAAAAATAATTGTATCTGGGAAAGGTAGTCTTTTTATATGTGTTACATCTTAACGAAATTTGTGGAATTCCCTGATTTGGCTATAGCCCTAATTAGGTATTACCTATCCGGTCGGCGCATTCGCACCACGGTAGAGAACGCAGTATCCAGCGTTAAGAAAATCAAAGCAGGCGTACCTCAAGGAAGTCTGCTGGGATCGACACTATTCAACTTGTACATAAATGACATGCCCGTACTAGTAAGAACGAACAAATATATGCCAACGACACCGCTCTAGTAACACAGTCAACTCAACCGCGAATGTGCCGTTTGTTTTCTCCCCGGCACATTTTTACATGCCCTTCCGGTTCGAGGGCGCTCCTGTCTTGTTGTATGGGCTTTCCGCCGTTCCTCGCTGGGGGCGCTGCGGTGCCCGAGGCTTCTTGGGTAGCTCCCTGGAACCGGGAGAGGAGAGTGTGCCTGGTGGGTGTCGCGTTGGTGTTTCTATGGGTAAGTGCTCCATGTTCCGGTTTCCCGATTCTCTCTTAAGGTTTTTCATAAATTGTCTTTTGGTGAGCCGTGTGGTTTTATGGGGCTCTTTCTCCCTGATTGGGACCAGAAGTAGATAGTTACTTTTATGTGTCTGGTTGGTCAATGCAAAGTGTAGCAAATAAAAAAAAACAAGAACATAAATCCATGTTAAGGTTTTGATAGAGGCTCATGGTTTTAATTTAATCCCATGACCCTGGGTTGTCCCGCACAAATTGGTAGCAGAGTGTGGTTCATTTGACGCTTGGCTCTCGGCTTGGTTTCCGCGCGTTCGTGTTTGTTGCTTTTGGAGTTCTTTGTGCCTACTACTGTATCCTGTAGCAGTTAGGAATGGCGTCTTCCTTAGCAAATGTTGACCGCTTGCGTAAAGGTGAGCTGCTTTTTGAGTTGTTAATTCGTGGTGGGCTGGTCCCTCCTGCGGCGGACTGGTGGCCATATTAGAAGCATTGCGTCTTGTTAAGGACAAATCGTTCATTGCTTTACATGATAAACATGATTTAGTTGTCCAATCCACTCAAGTGTGTTCTTAAGCGCTTTTAGAGTTGGGTGAGGTTATCCAAGATTTGGAGCGCGAGGGGTCTCCTTCAAAAGGTCTGTTTATTGGCGCGCATCCAGCATTATATCAACAGGTTAGATTATCTCATTACCTATTTTCCACGTTCCGAGGTTTTACCTCGTGTTAAAAGACACAAACAAAATTTTGAGTCACTCCTCTAGAAATTTAACGCCATGGCTCGTCAAGGGGGAGAAGACGCTAAGCTGTATTTTCCGGAGACATCGTCTTCCCCGGCTGTGAGTCCCGTAGCTTCTCTTTCGACGCCATTCCGTGCCTTAAATATCATACACCCTTTACAACAGTTGGTGGAGGCAGTGGATATGTTCGAGATGTCGGATGTGCTGTCGGCTTTCACTTTTTTGAAATTACTAGTAAAGCTTAACAAGGTAGCCATGGTGCACACTGTTTCTTCCAAGGTCAAAGGTGTAGTTTTGAATCTTTTGCTTAGAGCAAGGTAATCACCTGACCGTTTAAGCACTTTTCATGCTTTGGTTTTGGAGTTCTTTATCCCGCGTCGTGAATCGTTAAAATTATTGCAAGACCATTATTTACGACCTCAAGGTCTGACCGAACCGTTTGTCCAGTATATGGAACGGGTCAGAGACGTGGCCTGGGCCTTGCGTCTCCCAGATACGGAGCAGGCAGTTTGTGATATCATCATTTCGGGTTTTAATCCCGAAGCTCGCTCCAGTCTTGTTTTCGCGACACGCCCTAATACGTTCACGGCATTGGAATCTTTAGTGCCCCTGCTTAATGAGTGTTCTTCTGTAGATCGATCTTGCTTAGGTGTTGAATTCACCTCCGCCACCACGAGTGAATCGTGGAGATGGTTTAGCACCCGGCGTCCGACCTGGGCATCACCTCTGGGGCTCCGGTTAAGATGCTACCGTTGTCAGGAGGTAGCACATACGTTAAGAAATGTAGTTTCCTTTGGCCTAGACAAGAGCCGTAAAATTAAGAGGGTCATCAGAGGCCTACCAGTGGAAACACCAGTGGGTGACATAATCGAAGACCTCAACCACCAGGGCATCCAGCCTCGTCTGGTCAGGCAGCTAACCAAACCAGCTCCACAGGGTCAGCCTGGCCCTGTCCCCATCACACCGTTCCTTGTAATAGTAGGACGGGCCAATGATCCTGAGGGGAATCTAGATCGTGTCACAACCATATGCTACTTCCGAGTGATGATAGAGCCAGTGAGAAGCTCTGGCGGTCCCCCCAATACTATAGCTGTCTGGGGTTCAACCACTCCAGCCAGTTCTGAAAGAGGACCTCACGCTAGCTGAGGTGCAGCGGAGCCCACGACAAGGAACTTTGTCCCAGGGCACCCACAGATGAGCCCAATTGTTCAAATTGCAACGGTGCACACGTGAATTGCTACGCCGGCTGTCCTGCCCGAAAGGCAATTATAGCTACAAACAAGCCTCCACTGAGACAACAACAGCAGCAGACCTCACCAGCAGGGTCGGACCAAAGTCCGCTCCCCTCAACTAACTCCAGCGTGCCCACGGCTCGGCAGGATGCCGATAGGCCCAAGTCCTATGCTCAAGTAGCACAAGAGCCCACTGATGAAACTAAAATGTCACGGGAGACACACAACCCTCCCTCACAACTACGTAAACAAAAGCGAGACCCACCCACAAAAAGCACCTACTCCAGCAATAGCACGAATGGAGGGAGGTTTCCTCGTGAGCCCCAAAAACCTGCTGAACAGGAGAAGCATGGCAAACCCATGCCTCCAGCCTCCAGCTGAGGGATGCGAGGGCAGGAGAAAGGCCTGCACCCATTCGTTCTAGAATATCCTCTCCATCCAACCGTATCGCCCAGCCAGACAGCACTCCCCTAACAGCTACACCCGACCTCTCGGATGTGTACAAGTGGCTGCAGCAGCTGCTGCAGACGCATGGACAGAAGATCTGTGAGCTCGTTGTGAAGTTCTTCACTGCCACAGATCCCGGCAGCAAGATGCTGGTGGCAATGGAGGCGATGGCCTTCCTGACTGCAGGCACGCAACAGCTCCGAGATGGCGCATCAAACTAGTTCACGTACCTCGTTTCGATTCGCATTTTGGAATGCGTGTGGCCTAGCAGGTCAGGCGAGCGAACTGCTTCACTTTGCTCGAGACTGTGCCCTAGACGTCACCCTAGTCAGCGAAACGCATCTTCGACCAGACTCCCGATTCCTTGTCCCGGGCTACATCTGCCATCGTACGGATCGACAGGGACGTCCAGGGGGCGGAACTGCGATCTTGGTGGGGCAAAATTTGGTCCACCAACCCACCCAGCTCCCACCTCTATAAACCCTAAGGGCCACGGCCATCAATATGCACCTTGACGGATTAGAGGTCTTGGTAGTCTCTCTGTACCATCCACCAAAACGGCAATTCGTACCACACGGCTATCTGTACATCCTAGCTCTATATCCCTGTGCTATCATGGCCAGCGACTTTAATGCTAAACATCAACGTTGGCATTGCGGTCGTCGGGCGGATGCAAGAGGCAATGTAATCATTCGCCTTATAGATGCATACCCTCAACTTCAAGTACAGGGTCCCTGGCAACCCACTCATTACAAGCGAGGAGCAGGACAGCCCTCAATCATAGACTTCGCAATCACAAAACATACACCATTTCATCTCACACTCACATCATTAAATGCATTACATTCCAATCACGATCCAGTGTTGACAGAGAGCAACACCAGGGTTGCCAGGCACGATATCTTGCTTCAAACGCGAGAGGTTTATTGGGAAGGCGTGAGGAATTGCCTCCGCACTTCCAGCCCGCTAAATCCCAGAATTACAAATATCCCTATCCTGGAGATTGCCATATCATCCTTCGCATCCATCGTGAAGCGGACAGCCTATAACCTGACAGTCCACGCTCCGACTCCTCTCCATCCCGAAGACCTCCCTTTGGACATCCTCCTTCTAATCCGATGATTGTCGGCAGCACGGAGATTATACCAACGTCACCGCACGCCGCATAATCGTGTGCTCCTAAGACGTTAACGTCGAAAAGTCAGTGCCCGACTGCGCGAGCACAAGGTGCAAGCGTGGGAGGACAAAATGGCCCATTTGCGCGTCGAGGATGGTGACCTGCGGAGGATAGCCAAAGCCCTCAGAAGTCACAGAGGTCAATACACCTCCCCCATTCATGGCACACAGGGACTGGCTTATGAACCCCAAGTCAACGCCAGCGCCTTCGCTGACTATCTTGAACGCACCTTGTGTCCGAGAGATTACCCATCAGGATGACAACATTTTGGAACCCGGCCGCCGGGAGGTGCGTCGTTTACTACGCCACCCTCCTGAGGATGCGGAGAGACTCCCTACCATCTGACCTAGCGAAGTACAAGGTGCACTCTAGGGTCTCAAACCAAAGAAGGCGGTGGGGCCGGACGGGCTGACTGCCCTGATGCTCCGCCATCTTCCCTTCAATGCTATTCTCTTCCTGACCAGAATTTTCAATATGTGCCTCGCCCTTGGATACTTTCCACAAGAGTGGAGGGAGGCCCGGGTGATTTTCATATTGAAACCCGGGAAGAATCCGACACATCCTTCCAGCTACCGATCCACTAGCCTCCTATCCACCCTCTCGAAGATTCTCGAAAGGCTGATTCTCACCCGCTTGTCCCCAAAATTGGGAGACATTCAAGCCATTCCTGACCATCAATTTCGTTTTCGTCCTGGGCACTCGACAGTTCAGCAGTTGATGCGTGTGGTGGAGACCACCGCCCTGGGTTTCCAAGAAGGCGCACTCACGGCCGCAGTTTCGCTGGATGTCGAGAAGGCCTTCTCCACGACATGGCATGCCGGGCTCCTATACAAAATGATCCCTCTGGGGCTCCCAACACAAATGTTCATCATACACAGCTTCTTGCGACACCGCTCATTTGAAGTTTAAGTCGCCGGGTAAACATCAACACTAAGGCCAGTGAGCGGCAGAGGGCCCGAAGGCTCTGTGTTATCCCCACCCTTTTCAACGTCTTTATGGCAGATTTCCTCACTGAACCACGAGTCGTTATGGCAAAATACGCTGACGACGTGTTTCTGTTCTGCAAGGACAAACACATCCTCAGAGACTTCAACCCCATTCAAAGACATCTCCGCCTAACACAACAGTTGTGCCGGCGTTGGCAGATGTCCGTCAATCCGGACAAAACCCACGCCATACTCTTCACAATGTGCCACACTCCCGCAGACCGCCCCAATTTCAGCTACTGAGGTTGAAGGATAGAGTGGTCTAACTCTGTCCAGTACCCAGGAGGTAATTTGGACAGAGGTGTAGCTTTTGGTCGACACGTCAGGGACCTTTCGGCGCAGGTACAGGGAGCAATCGCTTCCCTGTACCCAATGCTGGCTTCGACCTCGGTGCCAGTTGGCATGAAGTTATCTCTTCCAATCGCTGGTAATCCCGGTGATGCTATATGCCTGCGAGATCTGGGGCCTGGCAGCAGACAACTGGATAGCATGGCTTCAACGTGCACAGAATAGAGGACTACGGTCTATATATTCTGTGGGACGTTATTTCGCTACCAGGTTGCTCCACGAAGCATCGGGTCTTCCATACGTGGAGGATGAAATTAGGCGCCTGACTTCAAATTTATACGCAAGTTTACCATCTCACAGAAGCGCCCTTGTTAGATCATTAGGAGATTGTGACCCTACTAGTCGCCGATCTAGACTGCACCGGGTCCCCCGTATGGCATGCGGGCACCTCAGACAACCCAGGAGCTAATCCTATCAGCAGCTAAATCTGAGCTCCTCATAATTCTTCTAAGCTGTTTGTCATGTAAACTATTCCCGAACTAAAAATTAGACAAAAAATATCAATTTGGGTCCAAAGTATTGTATCCTCCCCTTCAACCCGAAGTACATTCTGTAACCTGTAAATTAATCCCAACCTCAAACCTACACCACCTTCATCCTACAAACTTCAAATCTATATCTTACCTGCAGTAAAACCCTTAACGGGTGGGCACGCAGCAAAAATCTTCTGGCTGTATTCAGCCAGCCAACACGAGCGAGCGAAACAGACATCGTAGACCTAAGCACAGGTTAAAGCGTTGCCGCCGCACCGCAGGACCGATGCACTCGCTCCCGCATTTGTGCCCGAAAGATTAGCCCCTTGTCCAGCTTGACTGACAAGTATTTGATGGAATTCTTCCAACTAAACGTTTGCCCAAAGTAGGTGAATTTGCGGAAGTTGGCGGGATGGCGGCGCTTGGTGAACAGAATCGCTTGGCTTTTCTCCGTATTAATAGAGAATCGCAAAATGATGCACCAATCCTGGAGGAGTAACACAGACCGACAGAAGAATCGAGTCGTCCAGTTTTATCTGGAAAGGGTGGTTTCCCCTAGCACCTAGCCGCTTAGTGCGGCTTTATCTGAGCAGTAAAATAGTTGTCGTTTATCCCAAGCGTTTGTGTCAGGGCAGAGGTTTCTCTGATCTATTAGGTTAAGCCGCTCAGGCTGCCGCCAGGGGAATGTGTTCCTAAGGCCGCCTTCACCCGAACTCCACGCTTGAAGGAGGTCAGAATGCAGGCAGCACGAGCAGAGGAGTTAAGAAGCTGTGTGAGAGTATTATCTAGACCCATTTCTGATTCTGGGGCTTGTGGTGGATGGAGAGAACTCCTCCAGAGTCCAGAGGTCCAGAGGTAGTCCTATTCGGGCGGGGCTTTCCCCGTCCGGGTGTCATATGCCGCAGTACCTAGCCGCTTTGCGGCTTAACCTGCGAAATGAACTAGTAGATCCATGTCCTGCTGGGGTGTTTGAATTTGTTTACTGTTTGAAATTTTGGGTAGGTTTGGAATGGGTTGCCCCTCTTTATCGTGGGCAGCTGTACTTAATCGTTCTCCCTTTTAGGGAGACACGAATTAGTTTTTTTTTTGCCCCGTTTTGGATACGGGTTGTGTAGCGCTTGGTCCTTTGGCGTAGAAGTTGTTCCCAGAGACATCTGGGGTTTTCCTTGGGTTACCCAAGGGGTCCCAGGACGTCTCTCGACAGTCTGAAGGACGGCAAGCGCCTTTGATCTCTCGGGTCATACCTTCCCAGGGAGTTCACTAAAGGGGTGGGGTGCATTTGGATTTTCTCGTCCATTGATCGTGCCCTCTCGCGAATGACGTCGACAATGTACGGGATCTGGGAGTGCTCATGTAGGATATGAGCCGGGAATCTCCAGCCTGTATCGTAGATGATGCGTAGTGCCTTGTTCTGCAGCGTCTGGAGCCTGACGAAAGTGGTATTAGCCACTGTTCCCCAGATCTCACAGCCGTACAGAATCATAGGCGGAATGATCGCCCGATACAGTTGGAGTTTGAGACGGATCGGCATGGTTGATCAGAAGATAGGGTATAGGCTCCGGAGTGCGGCGTGACCCAGCTGGACCTTGCCCTTGACGTGTGGAACGTAAGTTAACTTACGGTCCAGCGTCACCCCGAGATACTTCGCCGTTTGCACCTAAGGGATTCGACGGCGCCGTAAAACGAAGTTCTGCTGCAACCGGTTGGCTATGGTTTTCGTCAGGAGAATAGCAGAGCTCTTCTCCGGGTTAATTGCCATTCGCCATTTTGCGCTCCATTCGCCAATGGCCCGGAGCTGGGTTTGGATTTGCCGGTAGCTGTACCGTGTGTTCCTATTGACTGCGAAGATCATGAGATCGTCCGCATACTGACAGGTCTGGGTGTTGTGGTGAGTTGGGATGTCGGCCATGTAAGCTGCGAAGAGCGCCGGTGACAGCACGCTGCCTTCCGGTACTCCAGCGCCAATGGGCCGCTCGGTGGACAGCTTCCCCTCCATCTTTACTCGGAAGCTTCGGTTTCCGAGGAAACCGGCCACCAAGGAAATGTATGGACGGGGAATTTCATGCTCCAGGAGTTTGTAAATGAGTCCTTCATGCCAGGTAGTGGCGAATGCCTTCTCCACGTCGAGCAGCACTGCTACCGTTTTAGACAAATATAACCGAAAAGTGTTAGGATATATTTCGTTTACAAGACTTCCATTCCCAGACAGAAATGTTTGTTCGTATTTTATTGTCACTGTATGTATCACAACCATTGTTTGTTTACAGAAATAGAAAACAACTAAATCTATTCTACGTGCAAACAACATAATTACAACTTGTCATAACCTTTGCAAACAAAAACGTATCTTTTCCTCGATAAAAGATGAGACTGGTAGAGCCATCTCTGGACAGTAACTCGCACTCGTTTGAAGATTTAGTTTCAAATTTCTCATTTGTTCTACAATATGCATATGTGAACTATAATGTGTTTAACGTTTTACACTCACACGTGTTTCTCAACTCACATATTCACAAAGGTTTATTATTGCATTTGCTGAAAGTTTAAGATAAACATTTACAGAAGTAGCTTCAATATCCTTTTTGATGTAAAGAGAGACACAGTTACATGTTTATAAACTTTGTCAACACATACTGCCTTTGAAACTCCATGCTCTGTCAATGAAATCTTGAGAATTACAAGAATGGCTGCTAGTATATTTAAGATATTGCGAAATATGAACTGTAACAAAGAACGTTTGGAAGATCGTAAAAGAGGTAAAATAAGCTAACACGAATTATACGCTTTAACAAGATCTGCAATTTGTGTACTAAGGCTTTATCTTGCAATTACAATTTACTGGTTAAGGTAAATTATGCAGTCTTTATTTAGTATGAAGGGACATTATGAGATTATTGCCTGAAAATTCAATATATACATTTTGTTTATGGTAGAAATATATTAAGATATTGTATTTATTCAGCACATTATCTGTTCTGGAGGCTAGTCTCTGTATGTAGGAAGCTTTTTGCTTGGAAGGTAACCATCTTATATGACTATCATTTGTTATTTCCAACCCACCAGCGTACATACAGAGACACATGGAAGCTTATCCAAGAATGTTCTTTCCAGATAATTCAGTCGGAATATTGATTATCAAATTTCGGTCCAAGATACTCGTATATTTCCCCATATCTAATTGAAACTATTGTCTTTCTTTCTGTATCATTAAATTGTTTACTGTTTTATATTCCTATGTACTGTATTTGTAAACTGTATAACAATGTAATTGAACACAGGGATAGTGTTCTAATTTGAACGTCGTGAGTGTATAACGGGCGTCTTTTCATGTATTAGAGCTGAAGAGTTAAATGATTTAAACAAAAACACTGTTGTGACGTCATTATTTACGCCAGTTAATGAAAATAAAGATATCAAAAGGAAATATTATACATTATGATAATGTTGGTAGTTGTTGCTGTACAGATGTTGGCGGCACTGCTAAGGTTGTCTGAGAACGAGGTGAAGGATTAACCCTAACAAGTAATATGTAGATCCAATATAAATAAAGTTCTGTCTACATAAATAAAGTTACTAATGTATAGAACCGTTAGTCAAGAGTAAATATTAGGCATTTATGTACAGTTGTTTGTGGAGACCTCTGACGTTTTATGTGTCACTTTGGACGTCAGTCAAAGTGATTAGAGTGTCGCAGGTTTCTCTTAACACATATCGGAACCAAAATATATTTGCTTAAATATAAAATAATAACAGACAATGTGTCTTTGTCAAGTAAACTGACAGGATGACTCGGTCTCCGAGGAAACACACAATCACGTCGTGTAAGTCGAGCGTCCACAAACACAACTGATCGTGTCATAAGAGCATGTCACTTGTTCCAGATATCTCAGTTTAATAAATTTATACTTAATCAAACATACCACAACGTTGTGAAGTTGTATGTTATGTTACACTTTTCCTTAATTCCTGTAACCCAAGTGCAAATATTTATTTCATGGTTTTCGATACGTTGTTGTTTTATCTATAGGTGGTAGCTGGTAGTTACAAAAATGTTGAGTAGGTACTAAGTATTCCAAAATAATTACAAATGTGTTCTGTAAGTTGTAACGTGGTCTGTAGGTTTTGAGAAATGCAATTGTATTGTTGTATAATATGTTAAAGATATGTTGAAACGATATAGGCTTATAGATTTAGTGTAGACTCTACAACGTAACCACAGTAAACACCGCAAATATTGTACTACAGCTGTACAATTTATTGTATGTTATAATGGTACATGTCCAGATGTGTCTTATGGAGTAAATTTCCCGAGTCCTTTACAAAGTGCCTATGATGATGCCCACTAAAAACATGCATTGAGAGTATTGAGATATTTATATTATACAAGAACTCTAAAGTTAGGATATGGATCTAATTACAGAGAAGAAATGAGTGCATTTGTAGATGCAGATTGGGCTGCTGATATGTCTGACAGAAAATCAACAAGTGACATAGTAATTAAGTGTTTGGTAATACAGTTATGTGGGAATCAAAAAACAAAAATAATATAAGGAGTGTCCACCTATACAGAGTACTATTTATTAGCGGTTTGCGTTGTCGGATTTTAACTGATATTGGTGTAAAACCAAATAAACGTGTTACAATCTATGAAGACAATAGATAGTTACATTGGCAAAGAATGTCAAATTTTATAAACACTTTTATACATATAGGTGTTAGTTATCATTCTCTGAATTTGCTGATATTTTGACAAAGTCTTGTACAAATTAATATTTGTGAAATTCATACCTTCTTTCGGTATTATGGAACTTTAAATTGGTAATTAAATTTAACGTGTAAAAGAGATTATATACTGTTAATTAAAAATTATAATGTAATGAAAATTGATGAGATGTGTCAATAAAATAAATTTTGTTCCTCACTTGTGGTAGCACTGTTTGAGTAGCAGGTGGTTTGCAGTAATGGCGGATGATACATGCAATGTGTAATTTGATTACAGCAACTTATTTCTCTCAGACTTGATATATGCTCTAAATGATCTCTATAACTTTCAAATGAATTCCAACTGTAAAAAGGAAGTAAGAGAATTGAGCAAGAAACCATATTCGAAATAACCAAATATCCTGTAAATATATTTCCTTTAGAAGACAGCCATTCTTACACACAATTATTTCTTAACTTATTATTGCCTTTGTTTACATTTCAGCTATTCCAGGTCAAGTGTTAATAGCTAGCAATTAATGCTAGTCTACAAATAAGGAACATAACTACAATGTGTCATAAAGCTTTGTAAACAATAGCTAATTTTCTTCCTTGGTATTAGACCTTACAGGTGGAGCCATCTCTGGACAGATACACGAACTCAGTTATCAATTTGTTAGCTTTGCTCTGGCGGACAATTATTATAACTAAAAGAAAAGTCCTGTAAAAGTAGTAACTTAATATTCTGTAAACACATTACTTTCCCAAAGGCTTATTTTCCAAGATGGACTATTTAGTTAAAAGGACATATCAATGGACTGATAAAAAACTTGAATTTAGAAACAACAAAACATCACAACATATAAATTGTCTTTAGTCTCAAGTAATGTTAAGCTTACTTCCGATTTATAGATTCCTACATCGTACAGACATAGATGCTGTCTCATAAGTAATGTCGTCTTTTAAGAAAAACAATTACATTAAGTGTGTTCTGACAAGCAATTAACTAATTGTCAAACTAAAAACCATTAGATTCTATGTTCTTGAGCCATCGTTTAGTGAGGTTTACTATCCCACGAAGGTACCAGTCTCTGGTTCTTGATCAGAAGAATTCGATAACACTCACTTGCACTGCTTCAATGTTGTCAAAATTTCTTCCACCTAGAAAATGGACCATGGATCGAAAAAGATGATAATCTGGTGGTTGCTGTTTGTTAGCAGTTCGAATCCTCCCAATTCCTGAATTTTTTCCATGGTTGTTCATGCAGTATGGGATGTTGCAGTGTCCTGTTGCAAATTTCGATTAACTAATGCTGGGTATCTCCGTCTCGAAATTCATGAACTCGTTCCAGTTGAGAACAAAGATCCGCATTAATCGTCCGCACGTGTAGAACAAACTCCCAGTGAATCACCTTCAAATTTCCACCAGACACACATTACTTTTGGACAAAACAGATTTTATTTAACAATGACTTTGTCATGTTGGTAAGGATCAAGACACTGTTAGGAGATATGAGGATTTCTGTAATATACTTATTTTTCATCACAGGAGACAATTCTCCTGACAAATCATCCATGCGATTACGAATGAGCTGACCATAGATATCTACTCCATGATCAGCCTATTGAGGTGTAAGTTCATGTCGTATAGACCTACAGCTTCTATACTATATTAACGTAGCGTTGATATCTTTTGATATATATGATACCTTTCAATGCACCAAGCTATTTTGAAAGCCTGCAGGTACTTTTTGCGTATTTTCTCGCAAAACTTTGCGTGAATCCTCAATATTCCATACTTTAAGTCTTCCATAACGTGGTAAATATTTGGTGTTTTCGTATCCATTGTTAGAACGTTGGAACCATCGTTGTGCCACACGCTCACTAACGACAACTTTTCACATATTCTCTGAGCTCTGGCAGCGGCTCTATAATCTTGTGTCACGTAGTGCTTTAGAAGGTCTCTAAGTTCAAACCTTGTTATCTATATTTGGTGATTGTTTATTAACAACTGAAGTCTGGTACGTACTCTCGCAATGTACGCAACACTAACCAAAGACACACAATAAATTTTCCGAAACACAAAAATCCAAAAACCGGCATTACAACCTAATAATACCAACTTGACAAAGCTGAAGAGTTTGTCTTCTTACTGAGAAAGTGAAAACATAATGCATTAATAATGTCGAATTTGTTGGCAAGGTCTATATATGCATCCTATATCACAGTCGACTTGAGGCATATTGACCATCACTGGCGTGCGCTACATTCATCAGTTATCTTGGGAGCTGTGTGAGTGCTATGAAGGGTTAAACAATTATATACAAATATAAATTACCATTACAGTCGCTTGACTTAAAGATATTTCGTTTCCCCTCTTGTTTATCCTTGTTACAATATTCAATCACGTTATATAAGATTGCCCACATCTGCCGATGTATAAGTTGCTGTAGTTGTATCTGAACGAAGTGCAGATACACTGTCTCGCCCTACATGTGTAATAGGCTTACGTAAACAACTCAGTTGTTATTATTTGACAGAGCGTTAGGCGTATTGAGCTTGAGGTGACCAGCGTTATATTCATCTCTTATCAAGTCTTATCTGGTCGATTAGAAGAGTGAAATATTAATAAGTTAATGTGCAGTAAGTTACGAATCAAAACTAGAGCGATTGGAAGCTGCGTGTGTGTATGATATGAATTCTCGCGCCTGCCAATGTATGACACATTGCTGTCCAGAAGACATGATTACATCTGAACAGATAATACATACACTGGACTCGACGTGTATGTGCGATAAATCTCTGTGTTGCGAATTGTTTTCCAATATGCTTCTCGCTTTGCCATATAGTATTGTGACTTTGTGGGCTCGTGAAATGAAAAGTCCAATTTCACCACTCAAAAATGTTCTTTATTTCCACCGACTTACAGTTAAACACTTGCCAACCACACAGAATTACGTAATGCACACAATTACGATTCACCAGTTCGTCCGTAAAAGTTCCACTTGCACTCGCGATTACGCAAACTCTTCCCACGCACGCTGTCTTCTCGTCCGTTCACACTAGCTCGTCTAGCACTGACTGACTTCACTCGCTGCAGCCCTTTTTATAGGAATATCGCCGTCTTCTAGACTCCTCTAGTTTCCACGCGAAGGTTCCTGATGGCAGTGGAAGAGGGGGAAGCGGCCACCAGCGCAAGTGACATTTCCCTAATAATCATCCCCCTCAGTTAGTGACAGAGACTGATGAGTGGGTGTGGCCCAGCTGCCTCGGGTCCCTACCAGCTGTCGCCGGTCATGCCTTCCGCTAATTGGGTGACACTGCTCCCTCCTCAAAGCTGTTCGTCCCGAACAGCACCATCGTAGTAGGCTAGACGATCCAGGTGTACCACCAATATCTTCCCTCGGGGAACCTTCTGGATGCGGTAGACCACGTCGTTAAACCTCTTCACCACTCGGTACGGTCCTTGCCATGGCTGCTAGAGCTTCGGGCAGCGTCCCTTGGTCCGGGTAGGACGGTACAACCAGACCAGGTCACCTTGCTTGAACCCTTGTCTGTTGGCTTGCCTGTCATACCTGGTCCTCATGCGGTCGCTCGCCTTCTGGATGTTCTGGCGAGCCATCTCGTGCATGTCGTGGAGATGGTCCACCAAGTTTTCCACATAATCGGTCGCTGGCTGATTCGCTTCCGAAGGGCTTCCAAAAGCCATGTCACAAGGGAGGCGTAACTCTCGGCCGAACATTAAACTGGCAGGCGTCAACCCAGTTGCGTCGTGTGTAGACGAGCGGTAAGCCAGCAAGAACAGTGGCACCTTGACGTCCCAGTCTCGCTGATGGCTAGCCACGACCTTCCTCAGGTGTACCTCTAAGGTCTTGATGTAACTTTCAACCATGCCATCCGACTGGGGATGTAGAGGCGTCGTGCGGGTCTTGTTCACCCCAAGCATTTGTAGTGCCCCCTTTATTAGGTTGGATTCAAAGTTGGTACCCTGGTCACTGTGTAGCTCTAACGGCACCCCAAATCGACCGAACACTTACTCCACGAGGCAGTCTGTGATTGTCTTCGCCTCTTGGTTTGGGATGGCATACACCCCCGGCCACTTGGTGAAGTAGTCCCCGACCACCACTAGGTACTTGTTTCCTCGGCCGGAAACTGGAAACGGTCCAGCAAAGTCAACGGCGATCCGTTCGAATGGCGCTCCGACGTTGTACTGCTGCATGCGACCCCGGCTCCTAGTCTGGGGGCCACGAATCGCCGCGCACACGTGACACTGACGGAACCATCTCTCAGCATCTGGTCGGAGTCTCAGCCAGTAGTTGCGCTGCCATTGTTTGTTAATCGTTCGGTTCGCTCCCAGGTGTCCTCCCGAAGTACCGGCGTGCACTTCAAGACTTCCGGGACCTTACTCCGGGGAAGTACCAACTGTTCTCTCTGTGTCTTCCAATCGGGTGACTCCCATACCCGGAGCAGCATGCCTTCTCTGGTCTTCAACGAGTCCCATTGGGCCCAGTACGACTTTTAGGTGGCGCTCCTCGGTGCGATGTCCTCCCAGATTTGTCTCGTCCCTGCCCTCATTTCACTCATGAGTGGCCCTAAGTCTGTGTGTGCCAGCTGCTCCCTTCTCAGGCCTGCGCTATCCCAGCCATCCGCAGGCACTGCCGTGACTACTCGGACTGCTGCCGCACGCTTCTTCTCCTCCACTCTTGTGCACTGGCCGCACTCTTCTGGACAGAGTGTCCGGGACATGGCGTCAGCGTTACCGTGGCTCTTCCCTCTACGATGTTCCGAGGTGAAGTCGTATTCCTGCAGCCTCTGGACCCAGCGTGCTGTCTGGCCTTCTGGTCGCGCAGTCACCATCACCTCGCTCCTCGCGGGGACAACCACGTCTTCGTTCAAGACGACCCTGCAGATTCCAAGGCGCTCTTCGGGTTGACGGAGTATAACCTCTTCTCCGTTGAGACTCAGCACCTTCCTGCCGACGTCGACCGTCGCCTCGTGGCTCCTGAGTGCTACCAGTCCCTGAATTACCTCCTCAGCCACCTTCGCGACGAACACCCACACACGCACGGCACTCCGCCCCAAGGTCAGCTTCAGCAGGGCCTCCTTCTCCACAGGCAAGGTGTCGCCCGATACAGTGACAAGCTCGTATGGTCGGCTCGGCTTCCTCGTCGGCAAACTCTTCGCCACGTCAGGTCTGATGATGGTCACGGTTGCCACAGTGTCCACCAGCACATAGCACGGCTTCCCTCTCACCCAACCGTCCACGATGAGGCTGTCATTCATACGCCGGCTGACGGCGCTCAGTGTCACTCGAGGGGATGGTGGTAATGGCGTCGACGTGACCCTAGCCACGCCGGGCCTTACTCGTTCTTCCAGCTGCCCTTCCTTGTGAGGGCAGTCTCTCTGCAAGTGTCCGGGCTGTCCACACCCCCAACACAGGCCACTAGGTTTTCGCCGGCGTCCCTCGGCTGCTCTTCTGTCTCCGGTGTAGCGGACACTCCTCGTTCTCGACGTCGGGATAGCTGTTACTTTGGCCGCCTCCATCCTTAATGCTGCCATTAGCGCCTCGTGGATTGTTTTACAATCGCCGAGCATTAGGTGCTGACGAATCTCCGTGTCCCGTACCCCGTCAACGAAGGTGTTGGCAGCTTCCCGGGACACGAACTCTGGTGGGAGGTCGACTAGGGCCTTGCTTGCCAGTTGTTCAACTGCCAGGGCAAACTCCTGCAGCGTCTCCCGCGGCTGCTGTGACCTTGCCTTTAGCTGGCTGCGGTACGCTGCGGCTAGGCGGTGGTTTCCGAAACGATTCTCCAGGGCCTCCCAGATGTCCTTAGGCGCCGCCGTTGTCTACACCGCGTTTAGAACTTCCGCGGCCTGTCCCTGTAGGCTGGCTATTAACTGTGTGGCCTCCTCCTCTGGCGACCATATGTTGTGCTTGGCCAATGCGTCAAACTGGCGGCGGAAGACTTCAAACGTTTACGCGCCGTCATACTTGGGAGTTTTGACGCGCGCAGATGTTGTGTCGCGTCTCGGCAAGTCGGCCTTCAAATCCTTCAGCTTCCTGCCGACGACGTCCTTCACCATGGCGTTCAGGGACTTGACGCTGCTGTCGGCCTTTCCCTCCAGGTTGTTTACGCGGTTCGCAAGGTCTTCGACGTTTTCCACCACGGCGTTCAGGGTCTTGGCGTTATTACGCCCTTTTCCTTTAAATCATTAAGGCGGTCGTGTACTTGACCCATCCGCTTGTCCAGCTTCGCGACGTCATCCCTCAGGCCGGCCAACTGTTCCTCAAATTTGGCGGCGAGCACCTCGTTCGCCTCCTCCATTTCCGTGGCCAGACTGTCGTTCGCCGCTCTCATTTCTGTGGTCAGTTCGGCCATCTTTGCGGTCATTGTCGTGGCCAAGTAGTTGTTTGCCGCTTCTGTTTTTGTTGTTAACCCGTTCATCTTCGCGGCCAAGTTGTTATTTGCCGTCTCCAAATTCTTTTCCATTTTCTCGGTGATCTTGTCGTTGGCCGTCTTTATTTCTGTCAGTTCCGCCTTCATTTCCATCATCTTCTCCAAAATCTTCTTCAATGCCGCCTCCATGGCCGTAATGTTCGGTGATGTTGTCATCCCTTTCCTGACACCAGTGTGACTTTGTGGTTTCGTGAAATGAAAAGTCCAATTGCACCATTCAAGAATGTTCTTTATTTCCACCGATTTACAGTTGAACACTTGCCAATTACACACAATTACGTAATGCACACAATTACGATTCACCAGTTCTTCCGTTACAGTTCCACTTGCACTCGCGATTACGTAAACTCCTCCGACGCACGCACACAGTCTTCTCGTCCGTACACTAGCACGGCGCTGCTTCGCTGCTCGCCGAGAACTGACTGACTGTCTCAATTCACTCACTGCAGCCCTTTTTATATGGATATCGCCGTTTTCTCGAAGCCTCTAGTTTCCGTGAATCACCGAGAAGGTTTCAGATGGCAGTGGAAGGGGGTAAGAGGCGGCCAGCGACAAGTGACACTTCCCCAATCATCCAGTCAGTTAGTGACAGAGACTAATGGGTGGGTGTGGCTTGGCTGCCTCTGGCCCCTTACTCAGCTGTCGTTGGTTGTGCTTTCCGCTAATTGGGTGACAATATGTAATAAATAATCAGAAATGTTATCAAACTTCTCATATCGTGATTTCATGCACAAAGTCCGAATAAAACAAAAACAGGCGTCAGCTTAGTGCGAATCTAGTAATTTGTCAGTATCTTTAAATCATTTTTCTCACAAATCCTTATCAGCTTGTACTTACTGGGATTGACTTAGGGACAATCTACATCCAACAGCATTGACCTCACCCCACATAATCTCTATTGTAGCACGTTCAACACCTACAATTACAAAACCTGTATTTACTTGCAAGTTAAATCTGAGACATCAGTCAGAAATTCATTTTAATACATCAACATACGTCCCCAAATTTTCTCGTATAACAGATAGTTTGCAAATTTTATTCAATGTCGGTTCTACACTTCTTGAACGGCAAATAGTTGTTTGAGATACGTATTACAAATGTGAATGTGCAGTCTTTGATGAAAGGTGGACGGTCTAACCATTGGGCCTATTTGTTCGAAGGATGGAGGGAAAAAAACAAACTTACATTTCCCTTTTTTGATGGATTTACGTTGTACAATACTATTTGCTATTGTTTGTTTCTGATCAAACATAAAGGTTACATCTAACGTCGGTTGCTGTGTATACTCCTATGGCGTAATGTATTCCTACTAAAGGAGAGGAATCTATGAAAAATGCTAAAATCCAAATTTTACATCAGAACTGCTTGAAATTTTGTCATCTGCCTCATGACATAGTGGCTCTTTAAATGACGTTAGGGCGTGGCTAACGACAGATTCAGAAACGACAATGTTTATAAATAATTCTAAGTCAAAAAAAGAAAATACCCATTTTTGTCAATTTTGACGAAATTTCACCAATACCTCCCCTAATGTGCAGTTTCTGAATTGTTTTGATGAAGCTCCATCAATACCTAACTGTAATATACTCTAATTATTTTGTTTATTTACGTACGCCAACATTAGGTCATATTGCGCTATGAACGAAATGCGTTAAATGATGCTCAATTTAGTCCAGGGACCATAGAGCTTAGAGTTACCCGAAATTTATCTCTCAAGGTAAGGGAAAAAGCTAGAAAAGAACCTTGTCCAGATAACTCTATCTCTCGGTACTTTTTAATCACGAGGCACAAAACAACACACGGACGGACAATATTGATAATAATGCGTTTTTTTTAAAAAAAGCTAAAGTTTTGGCTCCAAACCATGTTTGATTTAAATAATCATGATGACCACATTGATGATAACATACTGAAGACAGATTGTGTAATTATTTTGGACGGCATTTCACATATTTCTAAAAAACATCTCGGCTTCTAAACATCATTTTCTGCATTAAAATTAATTTTGCTACATAATTTCCAGGCTTGATTTAACTTTTGTCTGCCAACAGAATAAAGATAATTATCCTTTTTGTATACAGCAATACCAAATATGTCATCACATTAAAGTCTCTATACTTGTAAAATATTAATAACTCTAAACCTTTCAACGGATAGCAACAGTTTTAAAATTCTTTTGAGTTCAATTTCAAAATGACATGTTGCCATGATAACTCATTGGTTAGCGTAACTGGATGGAGACCGGGATACCCATTGTTTAAATCCCGGCTATGGAATTGAATGTTTCAGGCCGACTCTGCCTTTCAAAGTTTAAGATTAGACAGAATATCTACCAAGTTTGTAGTTAATGTGCTATCTGCACTCGACCTTCTACATCACCAGCTCATCCGGTACTTTCCTGGACTCTTACAAATATTTTATTAGTTTCGTTTACTCTTTCTACCCATTCTTGAACAAACTATTTTTAAGCATCTTCGTCTCCCATTTACTTCACATCAGTCGAGATAAACGTTATTGTATAAATAGTTTTATAATATATGTCGTTGTGGATACAATGGATATGAACAGAGTTAGCATCCAGATCCAGTCACCGGATATTTCCTAAAGCCATCATGATTAATTTTCTGTGATGGGGTTAGTTTTTAAAGTTATTGAATCCACCACTAGGAGCGCATGAGTTCAGGTAGTTAACCAACAGCCGATAGATGGTGCTGAAGTAATAATCAGGATATTGCGGATTGATACTGCCAAAAATATTTCAGGCAATTAGGGATTTAATGTATTAGTTTCATCTAGGATAAATAAATGCTTAGCAGCTTTCGTTTTCTTTGATAAAGCGGATGATAGAGAGGTTCACACCTGAATGAAAAAGCATTGATCTCCGTGTTATGGAACAGGAAGCTACCATTCTATCTACTACATCACGGAGCATAATAAATTTTGTTTTATATTAGCTTTGAAAATGAGTGAAATGCGTTGAGCAACTGTGTTGCTGTATTAAATATTTTGAGCATCTAACGTATTCAGACGCTACTGGTTATTTTGATTCTAAGAAGCTTCCTATGCCACGTATAGCAGAGACTCTCAAGCTCACTTTTCTGTTTGTATTTATCTCACAGAGATTCATTGCTGATACATTGTTCATTCCGTTTTATTTTCTGCTAACATGACACGCACTTGTGTAAGTCAAGATATTACATTATGTTATACAAAGTCAAATCGAAATAAAATATTCATTTGCCTTGCAGTTGAGTCTTAAGTAGTAACAGATGTTCTGAATTGTTGATAACTTCTTATGGTTAAATTAGTTTACTAGTACTTTTATTTTTTAATTGCGCCTGAGCATGAGTAATATAGATAAGATATTAATGTGTTATTCATAAAGCAAAATTTTTATTTAAAACATTTTGTGATATTCCTGTAACTTTTGTGTGCACTGTATATCCCATTCCATGTCCACATTCTCTGGAGTGTGGCCACAGTTTCACTCCGTGTTAGCTCTGGTACTGCTCAATTGTTTGGCAGTAGATCCACCCACTGTTTTTCAATTTTATTTACTGTGTTTGATCTTTCGGATTTGAACGGAGATTTTGTTTTGAGCTTTGCCTCATGGCAAGATAAGGGTGTTGTCTTGCAATTATGATTTTGGAACCTTCTTTTTTTTGCCAAGTGATGTGCTCTTTCATTCCCCCTTACCCCAATATGGGAGGGGATCCACTGGAAGGCTATGTGACCACCCAAACGCTTTTATTTTGCCAGGACACTCCTAATTTCAATTACTGTTGAATTTATTGCATATTTAGTTTGTTATTGCTTCAATTGCCGAACTTGAATCAGGCCGTGCCGTGGCTCAGTGGTTAGACCGCTTGGCTGTCACCAAGGCGGCCCGGGTTCGAACCCAGGCGACCGCAAAGTGAGATTTGTGGTGGACAACACGGCGCTGGGGCGGGTTTTCTCCTGGACCTCCGGTTTCCCCAACAATCTCATTCCACCGGTGCCTCATCTTCATTTCATGTATCATCAGTGTCACCGTCTGCGGTACCGCATGTAGTAAAAGCGGGCGTTAAACACTACACAGTCAGTCCGAACTTGAATCACAATAAAACTGCTTGTTTAAATGAATCTGTTCTTAAACATAGTTAATAAATTGCAATATATTGCCTCTGTTACTCCATCGGAATTTGTTTTCACTTTCCGGGCTGCCTTACAGAATGAAAAGAGCTTGCATTACACTCCAGCACCTGGCATCTCTGAGCCGGCGCTGTAAATTTGGAGCCATTCGCTTTCAGGGTACATAGCTTTGATTGTCTATAAGGTGATACATTTTAAAACATTGGCCTCAATTTTTGTTTTCTTCATTTGTTCTGTTAGGCTTAAGTTATGTGTCACTTCTATATCATTTAGCGGATTTGTCGGATGTTGGAATTCCTCAGTTTCCATTTCCGGAATGTACCTAACCCTCAGGATATCTATACACTGAACAAAACCATTTCTGGTTTTAAGTGTTCTATTGCCCCTAATATAGCCTCTCTAAAACTTATCTGACAATAATCTAATAAGCCTCTCATACTGTATAAGTGTTTGTTTTTTAATTTCATGGAGTAATGGAGAGTTACCAGTTGCAATTCCCAAAGCTTCAATAGGAGTCGTTTTTGCGGCACCAGTGATTATTCTCATTGCTTGATATTGCACTAATTCTAATTCCCTTGTGTCAGCAGTTATTAAATTTTCACATCCATAGAGCAGAATTGGTTTAATAAAAGTGTTACAGGTCCGTTTCAAAGTTGTTAGTGAGCATCCTTTTTTCTCTGTAAGCCGTTTCAGTAAATTAAGCCTGGATCTGGCTATTTCAACAGTTTTATTGGCGTGCAGTTTCGATATTAACTTGTATCTAAGTGCATACAAAGTTATTTGGCTTCCACGTTTAGTAAAATGCTTTCCGCATTGTATTTCTGATTCAGTTTTGGAGAAGTATGAACGAGACGAACGGCGTGGTACTATGATTTCTCTGTATTTATTATCAGTTTATGTTCTACTGTCCATTTTTGCAGAGCCTGCAAACCACTGTTCATAGTTTCATTTAATTTCTCATGCTGTTTTCTAGGGGATGAAAATCAGGTAACCAAATCATCAGTATAAAGAGCTGTACCAATTTTAGTGGTATTATTAAGTGTGGCGGGAAGGTCATTGATCACTACGTTGAATAATGTGGATATTGAGACAAGATCCTTGGAGTAAACCAATTCTCTGTTGCTTATACTTTGAGGTGACATTATTATATCTAGTAGCACACATTTTTTGAGTTAAGAAATCTTTTATGCAATTTAACATTCTACCAGCTACGCCATGTAATCTTAGTTTATCAAATAACTTTGCTTTCCATACAGAATCATATGCATTTTTGAAATCAACAAATATACATACAGTTGTTCCTCTTTCATCCAGTGCATCTTTAATGTTTTGACTAAGTGTTAATACATTTTGAACAGTAGACTATTGTCTCGAAATCCTGCCTGCTCTGAACAAATATTATTACTCTCCAGGTACCAAGTTAATCTAGAGTTCATCATTCGTTCGATTACTTTAGCAAGGACACCTGTTAGTTAAATAGGCCAGTAGTTAGATTATTTGCCAATAATTGGACAATTATAATTATTATAATTATAATTGGTAAATTATATTGGGAGGCTACAAGACGAATGGAAATGTTTCCAAGTCCATAGAGAATTAGAATAAATAAATAAATGAATATGTATGTATAAACATTTTCTGATATCTCCTGAGTTTTATAAATGCAATCTTCTATATGTGTTGCGGCAAACACATGTGTTCAATAATGCAGTGGCACAGAAATGGACTTGTAGCACATCAAACGCTGTTAAACTTTACAGCATGAAACCACACAGATTATAATGATGGAAAGGATAAAACGTTTTTAAGATTGGTACTCCTTCCCAATTTTCTTGATATTTGCAATTCATCAAACGTAATTGTATTGTATTTTATTGTATTTATTTCATCCTTTGGAACATAATACATATGTTATAGGACACGTCAGTTCAAGGTACAAAGATAAATATAAAAAAGTTACATAAGACTAAAAACTCTAACAGATACAGGATCCAACAGAAGTCTAATGTATTCAGCTTACATAATTTTGGAAATTAGAAAGGAAGTATCCTAAGAGAGTATTCTACCAAACTGTGTAACATCAATCAATGACAAGTCAATATAGTTATGATTTGGGACATGTTGATCAAGTGGAAGCCCTAATCTCAGGTATAGGGGATTGTCACTTGTGTATATCGCCAAGTAGTCTTAGAACGGAGTCGGTCAACCACTCATATTACGGCATCAGCACTCGTCTTGGTTGATAACGAAAAGAAGTATTGATTTTTGTTACCTATCAAATGTTAGTCCTTATTGACCACATAACTATGTATGTTGGAAATTTTATTATCGTGTATATATTAATTCATTTAATTGTTAGCCTCATATATACAGATATAAGCACAATACAACTTACGATTATGATATGTAGTAATGTAAAATTAGTAGTATGCCAGAGTTATAAGTAGGAATTTAGTTTCTAATTTATAACATTGCTGTGGTTAACTGATCATACAATACAATTACGCTCTCCTCTAAGCCTGTCTGTCCACGTCCAACAGTCTGGAGTTCGTATCTCGGTGAAGGTGAGCTATCTAGATATGGTTTACCTTATCCTGAAAGGTAAATATCTGATAACTCTAAGCTCTATGGACCCTGGAGTCATTAGAGTATTGTTTCAAACATTTTATTCATCCTCCTGCTAGAGTTAATATTGGAGGACGTAAAATTTTTAAAGAACAAAGATACAATACGAATTGCAATATTTTAATGTTTAATAGTTAAACTTTATAATTAGGTACTTATAATAAATATAACCGCATCTAAGGCTACTTCAATCCTAATAAAAACGTCTGAGATGAAACGGAGGGAGAGAGCGATATTAAGACAGACTTACCTGATTGGTTAAGGAAGGTAAATAGCAATGGCGTGTGCTGGGATTGTGACTGGGGCTATCACAAGGCCTACCACATCCGGACAATAAGAGTTTGTTGATTACAATTTAGCTTCACAAACAGTGCCGTTAAATCAACTTTTCTTGAAACAATCTGTTAAAACATTTCTAAAATAAAACAATTTAACATACCTGTTTATAAACACATGAATTCGAGACGTCTTTCTTTGTGGGTAAACTGCATTGTGACACTATCAAAAAACAGTTCCTCGTTATATCTTCTCAATGAAACAAGATTCTCTTTTTCCATCGATAGAAGAGTCAAGTTGCTCAGATGAATTGGTCCTTGTGTTGTATGTAAATACGGTTTTATTCGTTTCATGGCTAAAAAACTCATTTCTGCTCTTAAATTGCCTTTTATAAGGGTTCTTAATTGTTTCCTTCTGTTCACCCTGGAAGTGGGAAGAACTGGAGTAGGCCTTCCCTGTTTTTCTATCACTAACTTTCCTCGTATTTAAACTGCGAGAATGGTCCTTGTACTAATTGTTTAATTACACATTCTTCAGCCATTTCTAAGAATTAGCGCTAGCAACTGTCTTGGTACACTGTACACTATGAAATAAACAATACTAATACGGCTGCTGACCGTAACAATGACACAACAATTGAAAACACCCTCTTTCTTGCCCTTAACTCCGCATGCTATGCGGAATTCCAAAGCCAGTCGTGTCCGTATGGTACATTTCGGAGAAGCTTGAATGAGTTTGGCGATATAAGGTTCCGAAGCCTTGGCGCGTTGAATCCTCATTCCTCCCCCTCGTCCCTCACTGCCCCTTACCATAGAGAAGGATGTAACAGTAGCTTCTGAAGCTCTGCTAGCCCCTCTGTTCAGTGGTAAGGAAAGAGAGCCTACACACTAATTCTTTATGGGGGAAACTCGCTGGTATTGCAATTATTATTAATGTTTCTTATTAACTTCTAGTTTACTTTAGATATGGTCTTCGTTAATAGCTTTGATAACCTTTAATATACGCCACTGGTAACTAGTGTTATCTTTTATTTGTATAGATAGCCTAGCCGCTTCCTAAAAGTACAGTAAGTAATGTTCACAGTTTTCCGATCACTGCTCTACGCTAATTAGTTTGAGTGAGAAAAACATGCAAATGGTCCCATTCCTGTAAAGCTAACAGCCTCACAATTTATCTCTATCCGGCACAAACCTCGCAGATGTGTTCTGCGTTCATGATTTATGAATGGAATATTTACAACATAGCATATACTATAAGAATCCTTGTGTTTTACTCGCATAATTTTCTGTACTCATGTAAAAACTATTCACACAAACACCTATTCCTCAATGTATTTCATGTTATTCAAGATAAACACCTTGTTGTAGGTACAAGGAAATGTAGGAATGTATAAACTCTAAGTGTACTCAAATATTTTATATCTGGTTCCTTTATGATGGCTCTGAAATTCCCTTCTCTCTGCAAGACACGGAGATAAAGAAAAGCATTATCTTATTATTTGATAAAAGTTTTAAGTATTGGTAAATTCGCGCAACAGCAAATACCTATGAAATGATTTACTCGACAAAACGTGTATGACACAAATTGTGTATTTTAATGGATCAACATTTTTGTGCACTACGATTTGCTCGATCCCTTTATGGCAAAAGTCACACAGAGTAAAGACGACTTCTGAGGACATGCACTCAAAATTCAAAATATACATTCCACTTGTCCTAAAACATATATCTTAAGCATGCAATATTTTAATAAATGTTGTTCAGACTATTTTTAGAAACTCACAGTTTCAAAATATTTTTCGTGTCAAGCGTTGTCTGTGTTGGGAGGATTTTACTGAAAATGATCGTGCAGCATCTTTGGAGAGTGCTAAAATGAAGGACCTAGTTTGGTATTAAACCGTTTTATGATTGTTTAGTTATGATATACAGAGAAAAAACAAACACAAAAAATTATACGTGGAACTTTTTATAAGAATGTTATTTAGTGACAGAGGACGTCAAAGGAATTAATTCTACTGAATTCTCGGTACCGAATTTTTGGTTGGAATAGATTACTTTCGCTAGTTACTGTAAGTGCAGAGTTAAAAATGTAGATAGTAAGACAGGAGGCAGACGAAATTATGATATAGTGATAGTATTAACTTATTACTCTTTAATAAAATAAACTTATGATATTATTTGGGAACAGTAGGTTAATTTTAATAGGGAAGGAGGTTTAAAAATGCTCGTTTCCGTTTTATGTTATTTCAAAACGTGCATTTACTTCACGTTTACCGTCTTCCCAACTTTTGTAACTAAGATTTCCAAGAGCATTATCTCTTTCCCAAATTGCCTCTTACATGGACACATTAGTTTTATTGTTATATTTCAATCAAAACTGTTTTATCGGTTTTGATTAAATTAAATTGAGTAATATTATCTGTCATGAAAATGCGTTACATTTATTGGCAATGTGTGGCTAAGACTTCATTTTCAATAACCTTTATATAACGGGAACTGCATAAAGACAAGGCTTACTGTACCATTAGATTTATATCTCATTAGAATAATTTATGGCGGTGTTGACCATCTGGAGGAGAAAATCTTTGTTCTTTTGTTTAAACTTGTAACTAGTAAGTCGCTATTCCTTTATTCTCTTGGTCAGCTCAACAACACACAGTGATCTGCTTTGACTATCGCTTTAGTCTACAATATCGTAGTAGTACCTACAAAGAAATGTGTAAATATCAAATGAAATTATCTCGATTAACAAGAGTAAGTTTATGTAACAGAAGAATATCTACAGAAAGTCATGTTAGTACAACACATTACTTAAACACTATATGTGTTTGATTCACATACAACACAGAACTGTGTAGTAAGTAATAGTCGACTTAAGATCTACATGGTTTAAGGAGAAAGGTACATTTGAACACGTTTTTGTCCTCCTGCTTTAAAACTAACATAACAAATATACAGAATGATCCGTTTATCAGACATGAAGTGACATGGGTTAGCATCCAGTCAGCGCAAGGGAACAATTCCTAGAGACGCCCATGACAAATCCAGTAAACTTTCTGTTGTAGCTATTAGCTTTTAGTTACTGACTCATCCACTAGGAGCGCTTGGGTTCAGGTAGTTAACACAGATCATAGATTGCGCTGTTGGACAATTAGCACGCTGCGGTTTGGAATTGCCAAAAAAGTTCAAGAAATGTTTGATTTAATATATTAGTTTCATTTATGGTAATTAAATATTCTGCAGCTTTACTCTCGTTCCAAAGAATGCTATATAATCAAGTTTACACCTGAAAAATAAATAACTGCTCTCCATCGTTCTAGAACAAGTTCAATTTGCTTTCTGTTCTTTTTATGAATACATTTGTTGCTGTGTTGAAAAACTTGAGTACCTTGAAACTAATGGTATTCACACATGTTTGTCTTCCTTTTTGTTTTACACGGTAATATTCACTGCACTGGGATGTGGCTCGAGTCATTCTCTGATCGATGAATTAACATTATATAATATTCGAGTTGCAACAAACCTGATATTGCATACTTGAAATAATAAACAAATAACATCTTTACATGCATAGAGCGAAATCTCAGGACCACTTTCCCTCGTTTGTACGACATTGAGTCAAATGAAAACCTTAAATATTTTCAAATGTTATTTACTGTGTAGAAATGGTACAAAGCTGTATCACTTTTCAAAATAACCTCCCCCACGCTCAGTGAAAGTCCTCCACCGCTTACAAAGTGCATAAATGTGTTTAGAACATTTTTGGTAGCCCGTGCAACCACTCATGCACCGCGTGGCGTACCTCTTCATCGGAACGAAACTTCTTTCCTCCCATTGCGTCTTTGAGTGGTCCAAACATATGGAAATCACTTGGAGCAAGGTCTGGTGTGTATGGGGGATGAGGAAGACTCTCGGAATGCAGGTCAGTGGTTGTTGCAACTGTTTTACGGGCAGTATGCGGTCTTCCATTGTCTTGTTGCAAAAGGACACCTGCTGACAGAAATCCACGTCGCTTTTATTAGATTGCAGGCCTCAGATGATTTTTAGGAGATCTGTGTATGATGCACTGGTGACAGTGTTCCCACTAGGCATGTAATGCTCTAAAATTGACTAACGGTTCTGCTAATGGTTCTCTTCGAAACTTGTTTGGTTTTGGTGATGAGGAATGACGCCATTCCTTGGTCGCTCCCTTCGTTTCCGGTTGGTGGAAGTGAACCCAGGTTTCATTCCCAGTAAGGATTTATGCAAGGAAGCCATCACCTACCTTTGAAATTGCCGAAGTTCTTCACAGGCATCAATATGTCGTTCTCTCATTTCAGGAGACAGCTGCCGTGGCACCCATCTTGCAGACAATTTGTGAAACTGGAGCACATCATGCACAGAGTGGTGTGCTGACGCATGACTAATCTGTAAACATGCCGCAAAGTCATTCAGTGTCACTATGACATCACTATGACTTCAACTGCTGCAATGTTCTGTGGAGTCACAACTCGTTGTGCCTGACCTGGACTTGGGGCATCTTCTACTGAAGTCACATCATTTGCGAACTTTCTACTCCATTCCTAGACTTGCTGCTGTGATGAATTTCAGTAGGTTTTACACCGTCACTACGCAAAAACCGAATAACAGAACGCTGTTCTTCCCTGGTGCAAGTCGCAAATGGTGCGGCCATCTTTATACTGATACTGCGACAGTATGTGTGTATCTGCACTATGCTGGCACCTACAGGCCATTCTGCACACTGTTTGTAGCACGCTTACCCACTTACAGGTTAACGGCGCGAAATTTCGATTTGTTATTATGTATTTAAGGTTTTCATTTGACTCACTCTTGTATTTGTCACAGAGATAATAATGACTTTGTTCCTTTCTTGTTTCTGCTAAAATAGCTCATACAGATATCCCGCCTTTCTCTGAAGGTATTGACTTATCACAACACACAAAACTTAGAGTACATTTTAACATTCCATTTGTGTTGCAATTGAGGATCGCGACTCAGTTCAGTGCTACTGGAATATTCGAACACAGTACTCAGGCCACACGAATACTAAACTTGAGATATATATATAATGTTACATCTATTCCTTATTTTAAATTATTGACTGTATAAAACAGGAATAGGAACGTACATTCTCATTAAGTAATCCATTTCTGAGCTGGTCGCTGTACGATGGCCAAAAGTTCCCTTCTCCTAGTGAAACCAGGAGGAAGAATGACAATAGCATTTTAGAAAAATATATTAATTGAAAACCTCAAAAGAAGAGCCTGAAGGGCGTCAGAAACTGTTATATCCAGAGAAAATGTATTAGCATAAAATGTGAGAGTTGGTTATCCCACCACCGACAGATAGAGTTAAGTAAGAAACAGGACTGCAAATAGAAAAGCCAACAAATTTGGGAATTGTCTGGTTCAGGATATGAGTTTCTTCACCTGCAATTAAACTTTACATCAACTCTAACAGCACCTGAATGACCTTGGCGCCATTATCTGTTTGAGCTTTGTAACTCTTGATTTATGTCTTGTTCGTAATCTTATTTTAAATGCTCATTTATTGCAAATTCAAGAAAAAATAGCCTCGATTAGTTTTGTGTATTGCAAATGTAAACGTAGACGAGGTAATTATTGTAGGTCCTGCTTTTGTGCAGTTAACAGGACATTCAGTCCATTTGCCTGCTCACTATTTGTTTCTTTTGCAGTACTAACAGCACTTTCCTTCAAATCGTAGGTACAACAGTGTGTTGTCCCAGGTCACGGTAATGTCATTTTAACCTCCTTAAGGGATTCTCCATATTTAGAACACTACGGTATGATATGTTAAACATTTCTGTCTTAAATTCCGTTGTATTAATTTGCTTGATTACATTTAACAGCAATGGTAATGAAATCTTTGATTAAAGTACTCAAGGACATACGTCAATAAAAACCTGATGTGATGCCTTCACTGACTTTCTACACAAAACAACTTATTCTCTTACTTACTTGACGTTAATAGACATACGAAAGTGCTTCAATAATTACTCATTTTCCAAAACATATGTCGTTGCTAAGGGAAGTTTGTGTTATCATGTACTATCACTTATTATACCTAGTCAAAACAAAGATGGTAGTCATTCATAGGTTAGTTTGGACTTCTTAGACATTTCAATGAGTTAATCAGCGTGTTTTAGCTAAAATGGAAAAAGTGAGTATGGTTCGGTGACTCTCTTTTCACTTTTCGATGGAGAAATCTGCGAACAGATTAAAGGAAAGTTGGGTGCTGTTTATGGAGGCCTTTCCTCTTCTATGACAACAGCTAGATATTGGTATCACGAATTTAAAGTGTTTGAAAACCTATTTCTGACGTTTAGCGTCCAGCTGATCGTCAAACGAAAGCTCGCAAAGTGACAGAGGCCATGGATGTATCGACGAGAACAGCAATTCATATTTTGTACGATAAGTTGGAGATAAAGTTGTCGAGCTGATGGGTACCGCGTTTGCTCGCAGTGGACAACAAGTTGGTGGGGCTGTCAGTTTCGGAGTTGTGTTTGGAGCTGTTTATGCAAAATCCGAATGACCTTTGTGCCAAGTTGTCACTGTGTATGAGACCTGGATTCATCATTATACTTCGGAAACAAGCAACAATCAAAACAATGGGTTGCTACCGAAGAATCTGCTCCAAAGAATGGAAGGACGGTCAAATCTGCTGGAAAAGTGATGGTGACGAATTTTGGGATGCGAAGGGTGTCTTATTCAGTGGATTCTTGGAAAAAGGGGAAACTACTACTGGAGCATACTACGGCATCCAATGCGACAAGAATTTGAAGATGAGACGGCTCCATATGGCGAAGAGGAAAGTTCGTTTCAGCACAATAATGATCCAAACTGCATGAACTGCGTTAAGAATTACTGTCACATTCCCCTTATTGTCCTGTTCCCAAACATGAAGAAATGCTGGCACGGACAAAATGTGGATCAAATGAGATCAACATGGAGACAGAGGCCTATTTTGCAGAGCATGACAATTCAAACCTTTTTTGGAGGGGCTATTTACAAAATTGGCAGGGACGTTCGAAGAAGTGTATATAATTAAAATCGGACATAATTAAGAAATAAATAAATAAATTTTGTTTGAAGAAACTAGCGTCATCGTTCCTAACACGAGTTCTACTGGAATCGCTGTCGTAAACATTCTTTGTCACATTTGTCACAGTGCGCAAGCGCAGTTAAGAGGACACGTTACGTGACATTTAGTGTCTACAACATTGCCGCTTTCGTGTAATATTCTTTTTGTGTTCACCATTAAGTATAATTGTTACATTAATAATTCTTGTAAGCAACACATTTTACATTTAACACTTAGTATTGAAACCTTTATTATATAACGATAACATTTCTGTACTTGTAGACACTAAAGCTGTAATTTATAATTCCATGATATATGTACGTAACCGTGGATATTTACCTACTAGCGTTCTTTACAATCTAAATAGATGATGTAGTCACTGAGTCTGCCAATAGGTGCGCATGATGTCAGGTGATTAGTCCACTGCCGATAGATGACGCAAAGTTTATATCTGGACATTGCAGTTAGAAAAGTGAAGAAGTCTAAGGACATTCTCGTTCAGAGCTTGAGACTCTTCTACTGACAGTTCAAACCTACACCAGGTTTTTTCACGTGTTAAAAGAAGCCAATGTGAACACGTTTATACCGGAAAATATAATGTCTTTCTAAGACGATGGGGTTCACCTTTAACTCTTATATATCTCATTAATAATGTTAGTCTTATACTCACTTTCCCATTTTACATAAATAAAGAGCACAAACTTGTGCTTTATGTCTCTGTTGCACTGCCTGTTATTTCTACGACGTACACAAAGCGTTTCCCTTTTATAGTACTTCGACTCTGACACAACTGCGATATTTAGTGGTCGACTCGCCTAAGCACTCTCCACAGACTCATCACTACGGAGCTGGAACGTACTGCACTGCCTGCAGATCGACGCACTACTCACTACTTCTCCGTTGTAGACTGTGAATTGCCCTTACTCAACAACGGCTAGTGTTTATACCGGCTTTTATACCCTGGCGACTGTAACAAGAAATTTCTGATAGCATAATGCCGTCGAATTTCGTTATTTGAACGTTCGACAACAAATCGTTAGTGTCAAAATGTGTCTCGTTTCCAGCTTCTTGAAGTCAAGTAGTACCGTCTTTGAATGGTGAGGCTTTTTAACTTTCTCCGCCAATAACAAAGAAGCTGGACTTGTTGGACTCACGTTTAATATTTCAACCACAAGCATCCCCGGTTGCCGTCACAATCTAATAATAATTATGCCCACTCAACCTTTTAATGGTACCCTTTATCTATTACGTTCTACCAATTATGGATAAAAGACAGCGCTTCGCCAAATATGGCTCACGTTTGTCACTTGGAATGTGGAATTTTTCGGAAACTGTGCCATACGTTACAACTTTATAATAATGTAACGTCGCCATACTTATAGGTTTCTACTGAGTACAAATTTAACAAATGAGATGCTTTGAAAAAGAATTTATTTCAAATCAAGAGATATGACTTATCACACCTGGAATAGATTTTTGGACGCTCATCTTAGAGATATAGTTTCCGTGCTTCCTCGATAACCATTCTATCCTGTCGTACACGTGATGTTAGCTTAGTGTGCTGAGAAAGGCCTCACTCAGACATCTTGTCTGTTAGTATTTTGCATTTATAGCACATGGACTTTCCCGCGTCTTAAGAGGAATTGCAGCATTTTTCTCTTTAATGGTCAGTTCAAATAACGTCTAAGATAAGAAGACTTGAGACACTAGGAGTTAGAACAGCTGTCCATTATAGACCAACCGATTATGTAGATATAACTGCATTATATCATAACTACATGTCAATTCTTAGGGTTAATCCTTCGTCGTGTTCTCAACTAAGCCCTTGCAGTCCGGTACTCATCTTCTGTTGAAGACGCTCAACGTCCATACCACGTGACTTCAGGTAACAGGCTACGTCACATCCGGTGGATTAACTTTCTCTCCTAGACCGGGTAATATGTTTGTAGTTTTTAACATCTTATATGTAAATTTTCTCTATTTGAGCAATCTGAACATTACTTTTAACCCTTGTAATCGAGGTACCATATAAAAGTACAATTACATAAGTTTCAACATGTACAGAAGTTACTCAATGCAAGGTTGTTAGAACAAATTATAAAGTATGACGTTTCTAAAGCTAATTCAAGACTGACTGTTATGCCAGTAACTCAAACATATATTAAGTTCTAAGGTGCTTGGAGCAATCTGCTGATACAGAAAGTAAAACAAAACCGTATCCTCGAAAAATTTAAGTGTGTGTGACGGAATTCTATGAAACCGTTCCTCCAATATTAGACTATCATATTTCATGAAAATATAGTGTTGATGTCAAATTAATCAACAGCAAAATGTCTAAAATCTTCCGTGTGTGTGTGTGTGTGTGTGTGTGTGTGTGTGTGTGTGTGTGTGTGTGTGTGTGTGTGTGTGTGTGTGTGTGTGAGTGTGTGTGTGTGTGTGTGTGTGTGTGTGTGTGTTTTTCTCTCACTGAGAATGTAATTTCAAACCAACATTCCAAATAATTGAATGAATGAATTCCTTTATTTCCTTAAGTAGAGCATAGGGCCTGCTGAACCTCGAATCCCGTAAAAACTGGGTTGAAGGTCAGAGGTTTCATGATCAGAGAGATTCCGGACTGAGTGATCAGCCCTTTGCTGGAACCGAAAGTACGAGAGAAATGAGCTTAGAGGAAAGGTGATGATCGAGCAATGGGTGTAATGCTGACGGGTGAACCCGGAGTACCAAGCGGAAACTCGCCGCAGCGCTGTGTTGTCCAACGTATATCTCACTTTGCGGCCGCCTGAGATCGAACCCGGCCGCCTAGGTGAAGACACAGCGGTCTAAACACTCAGCCATGACGCGGCATTTCAAGTAAATGAGACCTGCTAATTACTAAATCTGTTCACAAGGAAATCTTAATTAGTTTTCTAATATCTCATTTGATTTGATAAAATACAATATTTTAATATTTTTTTATCTATATACAAAACGTATATATTAAATTTCCGGGAAAATTTTCTTTTAAGTTCGCTCCATTCTAAAAAAAAAAAAAAAATTGCACAATTAACCAGTGAATCGTAATTGCTTCATAAAGTCTTTGTACACAAAAGTTGATCTTGTTAAAGCAAATAATTCGTGTCAGCTTACTTTATCTATTTTACGATCTTCTAAATGTTCTTTGTTTCAGTTTAAATTTCCCAATATTTTTATATCTTCAATATACTAACGCTCATTCTTGTAATTCTCAAAATTTCATTGACAGAGCATGGAGTTTTAAAGACAGTACGTCTTGTCACAGTTTTTAAACATTTAACTGTATCACTCTTCATCTACAACAAAAACGATAATGAAACTACTTCTGTAAATGTTTATCTTAAACTTTCAGCAAATGGAACATTTAACCTTTTTATAAGTGTGAGTTGAGTGTAACACGTTAAATACATTATAGTTTACATATACATTTTGACCACGAAGGGAGAAATTTCAAACAATCTGCTAGAGATTGCACGTTACTGTCCAGAGATGGCTCCACCTGTATCATCATATACTGAGGAACGATGTTCGATTTGGTTTACAAAGTTTTATAAGAAGTTATAGTTGTGTTTACATATAGCTTAGATTTAGCTACTTTTTATTGTTTGTAAGAAAACCGTAACTATGATATATAGAGACAATAACATAGGAATAAGTGTTTGTGTCCGTGAATGGAAGCCTTCTAAATGAAGTATATCACAACGCTTTCCGTTTCTGTTATGTATGCGAGAGATCAAAGGCGCTTGCCGTCCTTCAGACTGCCGAGAGACGTCCTGGGACCCCTTGGGTAACCCAAGGAAAACCCCATATGTCTCTGGGAACAACTTCTACGCCAAAGGACAAGCGCTACACAACCCGTATCCAAAACGGGGCAAAAAAAACTAATTCGTGTCTCCCAAAAAGGGAGAACGATTAAGTACAGCTGCCCACGACAAAGAGGGGCAACCCATTCCAAACCTCTCCAAAATTTCAAACAGTAAACAAATTCAAACACCCCAGCAGAACATGGATCTACTAGTTCATTTCGCAGGTTAAGCCGCAAAGCGGCTAGGTACTGCGGCATATGACACCCGGACGGGGAAAGCCCCGCCCGACTAGGACTACCTCTGGACCTCTGTTATGTATGGATGTAATGGTAATATCAAGGTTTTAGAGCCGATTGATAATTTCGTATTGGGAAATGTTTGGTACTTTATTCACAAAGCTGCCGAAATATAGTAATGAGACATTACTTTTACTGGTCGTTGCACTCACATGGCATTCTCTACTCTAGTAATAAGTTTTGTAGCAATTAATTACTGCTACATCTGTATCACTATAAACCGGTTAAACGTCATATTTGGTACTTTGTGGTACAGGTAATAGCGTGTACGGGTCCCACGTTGGACATAGTTGTCTGTACAGTCTCATAAAATGATAAAATGTTTCAATAAAGGAGCTATGTTCAATACTTTTCACAAAGCGCCACACCCCCGCAGACTGCCCCAACTTCAGCTACCGAGGTCGAAGGATAGAGTGGTCTAACTCTGTCCAGTACCTAGGAGTAAACTTGGACAGAGGTCTAACTTTTCGCCGACATATCAGGGACCTTTCGGTGAAGGTACAGGGAGCAATTGCTACCCTATACCCAATGCTGGGGTCGACCTCGATGCCAGTCCGCATGAAGTTGTATCTCTTCCGAGCGCTGGTAATCCCGGTGATGCTATATGCCTGCGAGATCTGGGGCATGGCAGCAGACAGCTGTTTAGCATGGCTTCAACGTGCACAGAATAAAGGACTGCGGTCTATTTATTCTGTGGGACGTTATTTCCCTACCAGGTTGCTGCACGAAGCATCGGGTCTTCCATACGTGGAGGATTAAATTAGGCGCCGGGCTTCAAAATTATACGCAAGTTTACCATCTCATAGAAGCGCGCTTGTCAGATCATTGGGAAATTATGACCCCACTGGACGCCGATCTAGACTGCATCGGGTCCCCCGTATGGCATGCGGGCACCCTAGATAACCCAGGAGCTAAACCTATCAGCAGCTAAAGCTGAGCTCCTCATAATTCTTCCAAGCTGTTTGGCATCTAAATTTCTCCCCAACTAAAATACAAAAAATTTAAAACAAAAATTGGGTGCTAGTACTGCATCCTCCCCTTCAACCCGAATGTACTTTGGTAACCTCAAAATTAACTCACAATCAAAATACCTACATCACCTTCATCCTACATCTTTCAATAAAAATCCTACCTGCGGTAAAACCCTTAATGGATGGGCACGCAGCAAAAACCTTCTGGCTGTATACAGCCAGCCAGCACGAGCGAGCGAGTAAAACATGAATTAAATAACAGGTATCTGATATTTGCCACATCATGTGGTAGTATCAAGTCATATCTGTGGAGTTCAGTACATTCTGTTTTAAATAATTCAACAATATAAATTCATACACACCTTAAAGCTACAAGGGTAGTGACGTCACATTAAGTTGTAAGGTATGATATACTTTTCATCATAATCCACAATACAAGTACACAAACGTGAGCAATATTTAATCAAGCGACGTGCTTTAATTTATGAGGTAGAAAGTTATTACAATACATCAAATGTTGAGTATGCGTATTTATTATTAGATTGTGACCGCAATCGGTAATGCCAGCGCTCGAGTCAAACAGTTCCAGCTGTATGTTGTTCACAACTGAAGGAATGCTACAAGCTGACCTTACGGAACATTCTACTATCAGAAAATTCTCGCCATAACCTGCAGGGTATAAAAGGCGGTACAAATAGTAGCTGTTGTTGAGTTACTGGAATTTACAGTCTGGAGTAGAGAAGTCGCAATTAGCAAACAGTGCAGCAGGTACCAACTCCGTAGTGATGAGTCCGCAGGCAGTGCTAAGGAGAGTCGACCAGTGAATACCACATTTGTATTTGTGGTCGAAGACCAGAGAACGTTGTGTGCAAGTCGGCAAACTTACTAGTAGCGCAAGTGATACGTGCAACAGATACATAAAGGACATATTTGCGCAGTGTATGTAATAAGGGAAGGTAAATATAAGTTAATCTAAGGATAACAATTTTTGTGACCGAGGTAAAAATTAACGTAAACCTCGCGGTAAAGATATATTTTCACAGAACAATCCAAAATAATGTCCACATTTAAGTTTTAATTTAACTGGCAATTTCAGTCAGCTGCGCAACATTTTAACTAAATGGTTTATAATCTTGATTTCTGCCCAAAATATCTTCAATAAGTAACTGAAGTACAGAAGTATTTTCAAAAGTTTACAAATATTTTGTAAGCACCAAAAATTACCTTAAATACGGCAATTTACAAAATTAGAATTAAACCAATACTCTAGAGAGAGAGAGAGCATGTTGGCAGTCTGAGGAAGAGCCACAAGGGGAGTCAAGTCGTGTACTTGCTTTGGAAAGAGCTTAACCACGTAGTGGCGGGATGTGGATGTTGCAGGATGTCGGGTGATAATTATGTAGTCCGAAAGAAACGAGGTAGCATGTTGCGCCTCGACGACTGAAGAATCGGGTTCAACGGCCGTCGTGCACCGCTGGTGGAAAGTTAATCAACTAGCAAACCGATAAGCAGAATTTAAGTATCCAGAAAAGTATCTTGGGTGCTAGTAATTTTGTTTAGGCAGGAGAAAAAGAAAAACTTAAAATATAACTCCTTTAGAGGACTTCCTTTCCCAGACACGATAATGAGTGTGCTAGTAATTGTCGCTATATCTACCATAGCTATCTTTGTTTTATACATAATAAAATAATATTAAATAGAAGTGAGATGTCTGCTTATAGTTACAATGTGTTATAGAACTTTGTAAACAAAATGGAATCTTCTTACCCAGTTCTTAATACAGTTAGGGAAATTTGTGGAAAGCATCTCGCAGTCACTGGGAACTTTGGACTAACATTTCTCTCCTGGTGGACAAACTGTAAACTAAAAGATCGCCTTGCATATAACAAGAAGTTAACGTAATAGTTCACAATATCTTCAAGAACTCTTCCAAAAATCCCCATTTTTCCATCTGCTACAAAGTTAAAATAAACCTTTATTGAAATATTTCAATAACATATTTCTCCGCAGCCACAACTAGGATACAGATAATTGTTTAAAAGCTGGTCAATACATGCTCACTTTGAAACTGCAGTTTACTGCTATGTAATCTTGAGAATTACTAGAATGGAAGTTGGCAATTTTAAGCAAACGATATTGAGAATTTATAATAAAAGCAAACAGCATATCAAAAGGGTTAAGGGCAACTAATTTTAAATCACGCTATTTAACAAACTCTGGTGTTGACGGTACTAGGATATTAATTATAACTTATAATTTACTAAATAAACTAACTTACTGAAACTTCATTAATGAAAGAAACCTCAAAAGTTATTCCAATAATATTCAAGCTATAGAGTTTCTTTTCAAAAAATATGTTAAATATGATGCATTTTGATAAACGTTTAGAGATAATTTCAAAAATATTAAAGGTTCTTTCAAATTATTTCATGTAAGTTTTACTTCTGGAGATGTTAATTTGCCTCCTTGACGCCTAACTCTTTTATATCAGCATTACTCGTGTAATGTCAGATAAGTCAGTCAGTTACAATAAAAACTGTCAAAGAAAGTGTTAGACATTGTAGCAAAGGTCAACAATATTGGTAGCATAGCTCCAGGTACTGAGTTCAACTTTCATATGTATCCAGTGACGGTACACGTTGAACTTACACAAGTCTATCACACTTGTACCATTACTATGTTTAGTACCAACATCTGTAAGATAAAACATTTATCGATCTACATAAAAAAACATAAAAATGGGAGTAACAGAACTGAACCAAAACGTTTTATGTTTCTTACTCTGGATGTGTAATAGTTAATAAAATAAACAGAACTAGTTCATGGGAATGTCAAACAAGCATACGTTTAAGTGTCATTATCAACGGAAGTTTAAGACTTATGAAATAAACAGTTTAATGATGATATGATATATTTATTGAGCACGTTGCAAAGTTTTAAAATTTACAACATTTGGCTACATTTGTCTTTACCTTATTGCTACCTTGACTTACGTGACACACTGGTCCTCTGCTCTGCCAGGTAGCTCGTAACCTACATGCCTCCTTGTTGCTTAATTAGTCCTTTTCTTCCCTCTCATCTTCCTTCCCTATATTATTTACATTTCTGGCCCATTTTTCTTTTACTTTCTGCAAGAACTGACCAATACTTCTTACCTTCTTTTCCTCCCTGCCCGTTAACATTTTTATAGCCACTATCTTCTTCTCTACTTTCTCCACTGTTTCTTCCCAAACCCTTTTTTCTCCATATTGCAACCTCCTCGCATTCTGTTACATAGTGTTCTATGTTTTCTATTTCCCTACACGGTTCACAAATTCCCATTTCCCTACCTCTTATCCCTCTTAGAAATATTATTCTTGTTCTCATCCAAGCTAACCCTTCTCCCTTGCCTATTGCAGTAATCTACATATTCTTCTCGTCCCCAATTTCTTTTTGTTTGCTTGTAACAGTGTAATGATTTCATATTTTCTAGACTTTCCCATATCTCTTGTCTTTCCAAATCTTCTATTCTGCAATTTACTAATTTACCCACATCGCATGTATTCCTTTCCTCTAATCTCCATATATCTACAATCAGATAGTACTGCTTGTTACTTAGTGGTGTAGTAACAGTCGAAGGAGGTACAAATGTATTATTTTATATGCACAGGAATCCTGCGCGGTTGGGATGAGTAGCAACTGTAGTGGAGATAGTGCACCTATCGCCACAATGCGTCACACGCGTAAGATTACGAGAGGGAAGGGCGCTGCATAAGGTGTCTAGAAACAAATTTCAATCTCGAAGCCAGATTTTGCAGCTCTTATAGACTAAGTTGTAATTCTTAGTATGGTAGTAATCTCCACGCTTTTGTTGGATCTTAAATAGTACATAGACATTTGGAATAAAACCTTGTTCTCCTCCAGCAAGCATGATAAACAACTGTCGGCCTTTCAATATCACTGCAGAGTCCCTGTAACGAACTTCACTCCAGGCACATGTGCTGTATTTATATAAGTTTTATCCATATAAACTTCACTTCGATATCTCGGAATATTTCGTAAATACTTAAGCCTTTCTGTACGTATGGTGCGATGTTCGATTAAAACTTGTCGGTCATGCTTAGTGCTTTTTTTCCAAATAATCCTAGCTTCAAAAGAACTCTTCTTAATGTTCAGGCACTGCCTTGGAAGTCAGTAGAATTTTTAAACTTCATAAGCACTTTCTTCAAAGTTGGTCTCTGTTTATCTGTGCTTCAAAAATTATTCATAGTTCGCCTAACTAATTCTGAATTAAAACATCCAAATTAGATTTTGTGCATGTTCTTAATGTTTGTTTACTGGGTATAGAGAATGACGTTGTTGCACTAGCACCAATGGCTTTTCTTTCCTTAATAACTATCCTAAACTGCTTTCAGACACAACTGTTGCCTCAGATACCCTTCCCCAGAACTTTATAGCTGACCCAGGCCAATGTTTCTTTTTTATACATCTATGGATATTGGTTATTACTTATCGTATTTTTAAATGTGCACTTTATTTCATAATGTGCTGCTAGGCGTCATTTATAAATGCTCTCTTGGAACCAGGAGACAAGCACATTTTGAAACAAGCTGTAGTATTACCGAGTAGCACTGCACGTGTTCACTTGCTCGTAACTTGTACACAACTGACCTGCCCTCCCTTTCAGTTGCAACCTTTCTGAAGTGGACTCGTCCAGATACCACTGCGCATCGCTCTGCACTTTTCAGAATAAAAATAATACATCTTGTAAGTAATTAGGTTTAATATTCCTTAAGGTAGACATTTCCCAAATTATGATTTATAGTAAATAAAACAAGGAGAACCAGACCATCTACAACACTCCGCTACATCTGCAGATAAATGAACTAATGCTGTAAGGAGCCTCTGAGTTTTGATGAAACGCTCTTTTAAATTACTTTCAGAAATGAATCCGTTTCAAACACGCGGTAGTCTCAAAAAATCCACATCGGTGAAGTGACATTTGTGGGTAAATTAGCTATCTATTACCAAATTAATTACAATATGTTACAACACTTTTTAAATAAATACAAATCCTTTTCCCCACGCAACATATGATAGAGTTATCTCTGGACAGCAACACGCGTTCGCCTGGAAATCTTGACCGGAAAATTCTTTCTTATTAGACAATCAATTGTACTAAAACCGTGCAATAAATCTACATAATGTAATACACTCATACTTTCTGGTCCCACGCTTTCAAAAAGATTATTGTACATTTTCTGCAACTTCAAAGTAAACGTTTACAGAACCAGTTTCATTATGTATTTCGTGTAGATACAAAGTATTAGGGTTAAATGGTTCAACATATTTGCCTGCCAAACTCCATACTATTTCTATTAAATTACGAAAAACACAGAAGAGAGCTTAACACGTTAGCAGGTATTGGAAAATCGAAATTCGTTAATAATTTAGAATAAGTAGACTTAAATTCTGTGTTTTACCAAGGTCTGCATTTTAATGTACCAATACGTCATCTATATCTTATTATTAAACAGTTAAAGGGTGTTATGAACATTTAATCATAATAGGACTTTTAACTAATATGAGAAAATTCAAGATATACATTATGCATTAGACATCACGTTATTAGAGATACTCTCTCAAAAAGAAGCAAAAAGAATCGCTCCAATTTGTTTGACCAATGGAGAGCTGTTGGAGGTGTGTATTCACGTCTCTGGAAGATCAATGGTCCTTTATAGATTACCAAATAAATAATCATGTTGCCGTTTAGCAGTACAGATAGACAACGTCAAGTAATATGATTATAAACATTTTGCTATTAAGTTAGGTCTACTCCGATGTACTAACTATTTACAATAACAACATTTTACATTCTTATAGTTTGACCTACAATAATTAAATAAACAAATAGGTTTTTCACACATCACATGTTTCGTTGTACGTTGACAATTTACAGGATTTCACTGTAAACTCCCACTGCCAGTCAATAAAAATTTGAATATCGAACCGGCCTGGTGCCTCTATCACGTGATAGTAGTTGGTTTAGTAATGATTGATGGCCACTAATTCGGTTTACAAAATTTTCCTATGACTAATACATAATTATATCACATTTAATCTCAAATTTTGAGGTTGAATATAAGTTCAAGGTCTTTCAACATTGTTTTTATATACTTCAATGAAAGTTTTTTTTTTGCACAGAATTTGTGTGAATCTGTGTCCACTTAATTAGATGTGTGATTTCACAGCAAAATGTGAAGCTTAACACCTGTACTGATATTTTAGCATATTTTTTATATTGTCCAGACAGCACTAAATTCCATACTTTGTTTAACAAATATGAACAATTGTTTTACACTTCTTATAATAAAAGTTGCCAACACTTATTTCGTCATTCCCTTGTTTGTATCAGTAAATAACAAATGTCATTAGCAAGAGTGTCATTTTACTTAACACATTCACTATTATTTCACTTTGTGTTTGGAATAAAAGCATCTACTCTGGGCACGCATTATCCTGACAATCGCACGAATGCTTAACTCCAACTTGCTACTGTGTATTTACTAGAAGTAAACAAAAATACAATGCACAGTGCAACAACATTTATATGTATTTTGTAGGCTTTTAGGCAATTTTAAATGGATTAAATCTGACTTCAGTAGTAGTAAATATTATTACTGGGCAAACAAGCAATTTTGATCCAGAAGTAAGTGGTTTACAGTTTTATTACTCTTGTGACAGATTAAGCCTTACATGGCCTGTGTGATGTATATTAGTTAATCTAATTATTGTTAAGTATGAAACCAACAAGATTGTAAGTTGTCACGGAGGTACAACATCTCAAAATGAATTTGAAAATGGGAAAAATGTGAGTCAGCTGTAGAGTTTTGTTATCCTGGAGCTCAGCTGATTAGAGCAATAATATGAATCATGGTTCAAATCCTAGACATGACATTGAATTCTCTCTCTGATTCTATATTTATAATCTGTACTCACACAGTGCAGTGAGATGTTTTACTTTGTTACAGGAATATATTTTAGGAATGTTGTCAACAATCAATCTACTAGTTTGACTATTTCCCTCATGGCACGAAGGACGTGTTACTTTAACAGTGGTATGAAATAAACTGTAATAATAATGACCATAGTAAATATGTTATTAATATGGTGTAAATAATTTGTTCTCATGAAGTACCACGTGTAAGTTCAAAATTATCAAGGTTGTGATTATCCTATTTTATTGACATACATTAAAATTAGTGTTGTAGAGAGATCAACATTTTAATCCATTAACCATGTTCCCTTAATCGATTAATCTATCGATTAATTTATCGATTGAGATATTATCTGTACGAAAATGAGGTGTAAGTATTATATATTGTACTTAAATAGTCTCTATATTTAAGTGTTTATGAAACTTTTAAATATTCAAAGTATGTGTTTGCATCAAGTGCACATGCTTTACATATGTATTGAATTATATCTACAATATCTTCGAAAGTAACTATTTAGTGACGTATTATATCAAAATCTACTAAGATTTGTGAGACGTACATGCAAATATTAGTTTACATGAAGTTACTGTTGTTTCATCCAGGATTATAAACATATAAATGCATTCACATACTTTGAATTAAGTGCTGCTCTTCGTCTGGTGAGAATATTTCCTGCATTACTAAACACACGTTCACAGGGAACCGATGTAGCTGGTACACAGAGTAATTTTTTCGCTATAGGTGACTGAATTGGCATCTGAATAGAATGTGTCTTCCACCACTGAAGAGGATTTGCGAAGTCGTCATTCAGTTCACCCAAAGAGTTGTATACTCCTAAGTAATTTTGATTCGCCACTGAGGTCTCCAAATCCCCTGTTAAGCTAACCCATTCCGCCTACTTTAATGTGTCCAATAGCTTAAATATTTCAGTATCGTATAGCTTGTCAATTCGACTACTTACATAATTTGATGGAAGATTATATGAACTGCTTACAACGGCTTCTCTTAAAACTTCGTTTAGCCCTTCATCCGAAACAATATTGATAGGTCGGCTATCCTCTACTATACATTTGACGATGTTATTTGTTATTTCAGCTTCCTTGATTGAAGAAATCGGTTTGGCTATGAAATTATTTAGATTGGGCTGCGAAACCTGAAGAACAGTTGGGGATGATTCGTTAGTACTTTGAAATGGAAGGGTGTGTTTCAAATGATAATTCAAACTACTAGCACTACCACTATTACTAAATGATTTCCCACAAGTTTTGCAAAATACTTTTTTCTGTCAGACACTTTACCAGATTCATTTAGCTTAAAGTCAAAATGTACACCCAATTTTCCCTGCAAATTTTCGTATGCTATAATTTTAATTCCACTCAGCACAAAATAACATTCCTTATTTTAACATTTTTAACATGAAACTTTCACTCACTGTCACGAACTCAGAAACGTTACTTTACGTGACAGCAAAGTTACACCACCACCAGCCCTGAGAAGAGGGATTAGCAATTGTTTCCATAGCTGCGTAATCGAAGTGTTCGGTTCAAGGTTGTACAGCTCACACACGAGCTGTAAGGAAAGAAAGCTCTCTGTCACATCTGTATGTAGTTATGTACCTCTTATAATATTTCACAACAGAAGTGATGAATTGTGATATTTTGATGAATTACAAGACTTATCAATATTTCATGGCATTCTCAATCAAAATATTTCTTAAGCTAAAGGATTAATCTTGATGTTTACTGTTTGTCAGCTTGATATTGAATGTTATGTTTTTGTAAATTGTATTATATTCATAAAATTGTAAACTATATTCATAATATACCTTTGGGTAAATAGGAATCAAAGAATTGGATAATACATAAACAGAAGTGCTATTCAGACTCTCTCGGAGTTCAGAGTGATTTCTTTTAGCTATTAGGAGTTATATTATCTCAAAGTTGAAAGAACATTACGTGTCTAGTGAAAGCTTGATGCGTTGGAAAGACTGTTTATGTTGGAAGCAATACATCAAAACAAGTAGGGACAAATTTGGCTAAAAGAGTTTTGTTTAATATTTATTGTAATCGATTAAATTTATCCACTCGATTAAATGTTCTCAAAATTTAATCTAAAATAAAAAAATAATCGATTAAACATTTCAGTTAATCTATTAAATCACGCAGCACTGATTAAAATATGTATCATAACTGTCAACACTTTGTTCTCCTATTTATTTCAATCTATGTATGTACATTTGGTTTGGTTTTATAAAATAAGCAAATGAACTCCTGAATACATTTCTTGACACTTGCATAACAGTTGAGTAGCGTATTGCTATTCCGTATTTGCTGGAATAGATAGCTCATGATGGACATAATGTCCACTCTCCACGAGTTATTTGTGGCCAGCATCTGATGTTGCACTACTAACATGTTCCGTTAATAATGTAATTTGAAATGTGTGAAGTGATGATAGCGTAAAGAAAGGTTATGTTTATTAAAAAAATTTTAATGTACAAATATTGATATCAGAGAATTAACTAGACAGACAACTGACTAAAGAACATCCTGAAATATATAGAACTACAGGAGAAAAACACCCAAAGTAGAATTATGTGTATGGCTAATAAAGTGATAAGAGAATGAAACAATAACAATTAAATATTCTGCATTTAAATAAAAAAATACAGACTTAAGAAATTTGAGTATTTTCGGTAAATGTTCTTTCAAAACAGTTCTAACAACATTCATAGGAATAAGGATACAAGTATTAGAGAATATAAGTTTTAGCAGGAGTTATGAAAACAAATGACTGCATGCTTTTTTTTGAACCTTTATAAAACATATCTCTAAGCTGTGAAACAAACTGATGAATCAGTAATATAAACTCGATGTCATGTCTGGGATTCAAACCATCAATGTTTAACTTGTACTCCCATCTCATCATTCTGTCCGCTACTTACATAAGTATTCTTTGCACCCATAGCTCAATTTTGTCATCTACTTCACATTTTTCATGTTAAACATTGACGAGGTTAAAGTACATTATACATTTTGGTGAAACGTTTTACTCGACTGAAGAAATAAACATGAATAATGTTAATTAGATCATTAATAGATAATACCGTACTTACAGATTATAGGTCTACATTCGAGACTTAAAGACCAGAAACTTGCAAAGAATGTAAATCGTAGGCATGGCTAACTTAAATTATTAAAATATCAATTAATCTTTATAATAGGAAACGTTAGGGCTAAGAACAAGCTACTAAGCTAATCTAACGTCTATCTCATTGCTAAGTATATCACGCAAAGGAATAGAAAATATCAACGGTACATACAAATTTATTCAAAAAAGAAATGAACCCTTTGATTTTCTTCAAAGAGGTCCATTACAGAGATCAACATGGTTCTTTGTACTCACAGAACACCAAACAACTACAAATTGAGGAGTTGTATCATAACTTGAATTAGCCAAATGTCTTTCGCGACCCAGCGCACTAGCGCTCCAAGGTATCATGTGGCACAGAAAAAATTTGACAATTTTCCTATGTAGCCCTCACCAGTGTGATATAAGTTAAGGTATAGTTATTAGATAGTATATAATGTAAAATGATTGCTATGTGATACTGGAAGCAGAAGACAGTCTGATGTTTGTTACGTTTATCTTAACTAACGTGAATATTACAAAGAAATATCGAAGATTTTTATAGTCATCAGCAAATTATAAAACAGTTTTCCGAAACGAGCTAGTCATGAAATGTTTAAGAACCTTTGTAACGCCACGTAGTTTATAATCGCAACAGCTCATTTGTACTGCACAGAAACATTTCTAGACGTATTAATGTTTATAGTCGAACTGAAGTATTAATATTGGTTTTAACAAATTGATATTAAATCCAGATTATCTTTTTTTATTTTTCAAGTGGAGGAAAAATCCATTTATGGACTAACCCGTCAGTACTGGAATGGTGCAGCTGGGAGTGTGAGCTTCACCCGAAGGTACTACCCACTAAAAAGCTCCACCGGAGAGTAGTCAGGAGAGGAATTCTAGCAGTACCTCTATAAGCACCAACGGATTCAGGCTTTAGGCTGTTTATTTTTATGTTTGTTTGATATACCTGGTGCCGGTACAATGGACCCGGGTTACAGACTCTACATTTGCATTATATTGAAGTCTTCAGTTTTTGTTGGTTTTGACGCCATGGCTTTACATAAATACCATACGGCGTCCCTTTATGGGCACACCGAGAACAGCTTTAGTTAGTTCGTTTTCTTTTAGGAGCTCCAGTTTTGCCTTGAATGTTATGGTTTTTTGTGATTTTATTTACATATATATATAATATAACACGCACACTCACGCACGCACTCATGGGCATACGTAGTACGTCCCTCGCACTCACACTCATTCACGCACACTTCACTTCACTGTGTACACTATTTACACTCCGCTGTCCTGCTGTGCGGTAGCATGTCGCTCAGTTCCTTGGGCAGCCCGGGAGTGGCGGCACATGCCGGTGGTTTGTGAGGCCTTGGCCGGGAATTTTGGGCGCGCAATGGGTGGCGAGCCGTCCTTATTTACAGTATTTTCACCCGTTTGGTTGCGGTGTTTTGGCTCACCTTTTCCGATGTTATGGATTAAAGGGTTTGTATGCCGACGAATGCGCGGCCAAATGGAGGAGGCTCTTTCTTCAAATGCCTCGCAGGTGGTCGGGATGCGGACTTCTTAATGGAGGGAGTCGTTTGTGGTGAGGATGGGAGCGGAAAGGATTTTCCTGAGTGAGAGGTTTTGCAGAGTTTGTAGGTATTTGATGGTTGCTTTGCATGCGTTTGCCCAGGCCACACATGCGTATAGAACCACTGACAGAATGAACGTCTTGTACAAGATAACCTACGAGCGGAGTTTCAGTTGTTTACTCATAAATATGGGGGCGCACATCTTTAATCGCTGCCGCCCTTTGTTGGCAATATATTTTATGTGGGCGGACCAGTTCATAGTGCGTATCAAAGTCACGCCGAGGTATTTGAGCTGCTGACGGCAGTGCAATACTTGACCACCCACCGTTAGCTCCATAGCCAAAGGTCGCCGCTTTGAAAAATTGATAAGCTGGCATTTACTTCCATTAATTTTAATTTTCCAGACATGGAGCCATGAAAGGAAGCGATCAATATACCGTTGCATCTCTAAAGGCCGAAACGAGAACTGTTATGGTGGCTGTATATTGCAGTATCGTCAGCGTATATGGCCACTTTGTATCAGGCGTCCTCGTGGAAGTCGTTGGTAAACAGTATGTACAATAGCGGGGACATGACGGCCCCTTGCGGGACGCCAGCATGCATGACTCTCTCCTTACAGGAGGAGCCGCCCACTTGGACGTAAAGGCGTCTGTTTTCTAAAAAGTTGTGCAGCAATTCTAAGGAATTTTGGAGTCCGGGAAACTTTCGGTGCAGTTTGTAAATCAGGTCGTTGTGCTAGCACCGATCAAATGCAGCTTCTACGTCCAGAAATAGTTCCAAGGTTGAAGCCCCATTGTTAAATTGCTCTGTCGCGTCATCAGTTAATCTTAAGAGTCGTAGTTCTGTTGAATGTTTTCGAAAGCCGAATTCGGAGTTGCAAATGTCATCCAGTGACGAAAGTTTATTTTGGAGTCAAAATAGTATCACCTTTTCAAGCAATTTACCAATAGTAGACAGGAGACTAATGGGGCGGTAGTTTTGAGGCTGCCCGGTGCTTTTCCCCTGCTTCGGGAGCATAATGACCTTGGCTTGTTTCCAAGTGTCAGGGAAGTAGTTTTGCTGCAAACAGGAGTTGAAAATTTTTGTGAGGTGCACCGGGGCTTTTGTCGGGTGAAGTTTGAGTTCCTCTTTAGTCACCCTGTCTGAGCCGGCGGATTTCCCATTAGGTAGCTTCCTAATGAGCTTATAGACCTCCTGAGGTGTTGTGAAGGGCAAATGTTGCTCATACCTCTGTGCCACCCAGTCTTGTACCCACGTTTGGACTTCCCGTTCTAACTCGGTTTTCGTCGCCGGGTTCCCTGTGAATTTTTCTGCCAGGCAGTCTACAAAAACCTCGGCTTTCTCCTCGGAGGAGAAGTGCAGGCCGAGGCGAGTGTGCAGCTCCTCAGTGCCTGAATTGGCGCTCGAGGAAACTTTAAACGCCCTTAATAATTTCCAAAAGAATGGTCCGAATGTTTGGTGTTCAACATTTTCTGCTCCCAATTTTCAATTTTGTTGAGTTTAATTTGTTTCTGAATGATGTTGCGTAGCCATTTTTCTAGCACTTTGTTCTCGTCCAGACGACCATGACCATGAGGTGCTGGCTGGTTGTATATAGCCAGAAGGTTTCTGCTGCGTGCCCCCCGTTTAGGGTTTTACGCAGGTAAGGTATTCGTTACGGGATTTTGTAGGATGGATATGGTGTAGGTTTTGTGGTTGACGAATTTTGTGAAGTTTCAACTATTGTACCTTCAGGGTGAAAGGGCAGGATGCAAAAGCCAGCACCCTGGTGTTTTTTATTTAGTTTGGGTTGGGGAGAATTTTTTAGCCAAACAGCTCAGGAGATAATGTGGAGCTCAGCTTTAGCTGCTGTTAGGATTAGCTCCTGAGTTATCTTGGGTGCCCGCATGGCATGCGGAGGACCCGATGTTATCTAGAACGACATCTAGAGGGATCATAATCTCCCAGTGATCTAACAAGGGTGCCTCTATGAGTTGGTAAAGTTGCGTAGAATTTTGTTGCCCGGCGTCTAACTTCATCCTCCACATACGGAAGTCCCGAGGCTTCGTGAAGCAACCTGGTAGGAAAATAGCGACCCACAGAATAGATAGACTGTAGCCCTCTATTCTGTGCAAGTTGAAGCCATGCCAAACAGCTATGCGCGGCCATGCCCCAGATCTCGCAAGCATATAGCATCACGGGGATCACCAGCGCTCGGAGGAGGTATAACCTCAGGCCAAGCGGCATCGAGCTCGACCCCAGCATAGGATACAGGGAAGCGATTGCTCCGGTACCCTTGCTGCTAGGTCTCTGATGTGCTGGCGAAAGGTTAGGCTTCTATCCAATGTTACTCCAACGTATCGGACAGAGTTAGTCCACTCTATCCTTCGACCTCGTAAGCTGAAGTAGGGGCAGTCTACGGGGGTGTGGTGCTCTGTGAAAAGTATGGCCTGGCTCTTGTCCGGATTTACGAACATCCGCCAATGCCGGCACCACTGTTGTGTGAGACGGAGGTGTGTCTGTATGGGTTTGAAGGCTCTGAGTATGTGTCTGTCTTTGCAGAACAGTAGCACGTCGTCAGCGTATTGTGCCATTACGACGCATGATTCTGTGGGGAAATCGGCCATAAAGCCGTTGAATAAGGTGGGAGATAGTACAGAGGTTTGAGTGGGGAAACCTTGCACTTAAACCCACTTTGGAATAATTCCATTCTCGCAAACAATATATTTGTTCGTTGGAGGGTGCGTTTATATAAATTATTACTATTCTATATTTTGAAAACACCCACACACAAAAATTAAATCTAGACTGCCCCAATGGAACCTAACTACATTGCACTTTAACACTTTGTAAATAATTACAAATTTTCTTCCCCCGCATAAGATATTTCACGTAGAGCCATCTATCGACAGCAACCCGCGCTCGGTTGGCAGATGTTTAGTAATTATTTCTCACCTAGCGGACAATCAATACAACTAAAACAATTGTCTCTTACATATACACATATTCATATTAGTAACTTAATGATGTGTACACACATTACTGTCTGAACCAACTCTTGTCTAAGGTTTATTTGTCACATCTGTTTCAGAATAAGCATTTACGGAACGTGTTTAATTACACATTTCGTTGTAAATACAAGAGTGATATAGTTAAATGTTTAAACAGCGGGTCAACCACGCTTGATGCTATTGTAATTAAATTATGAGAAACACATGGATGGAATTTAATTAAGGTAGTGGAAAATTGAACATCCCAAGTCAGAGTGCACATGTGGCTGGGATCGAAGTCAGAACATCCTAAATAGAATCAACTCGCTCGTTAATACATGCTTTAGTCTGTTGTTGATGTTCATTTGTCAGTTTTTTAAGTAGATATTTAAAATGGGTGCATAGATATGAGTCCACACAAACATTCTCCTCTAATAATTATTTACAGTACATTAGATATAAGACATACGTCACGTGATAACTTCAGTTTAGTGTTCGTTAATTGTAGAGTTCACTTGTTTAGTTATTGCTAGAGTGATGTTATTTATATGTAGTTAAATTGTATTTATGAGTAAGTTCTGTAACTGATTGAAATCATTTGTAAATATTTTAGTTTGATATACATAAGTGTACCATTGGCAGTATGTGTATCTCTGTTTTAGTTTTCTTTCAGTTCGTTTTGGTTCTAGCTCAATTAAAAATATTTGTACACTACGCCGTGGCTGAGTGGTGAGACAGCTGGATACTCACCAATGCGACCCGCGTTCGATTCCAGACGACCGCAAACTTAGAACTGTGTTGGACAACACGGCGCTGGGACGGGTTTTCTCCGGGATCTCCGGTTTCTCCCACCATCTCACCACCTGCGGTGCCGTAGATAGTTAAGTGGGCGTTATACACTAAACTTATCATATAATTAAAACATTTGTAAACGCCTTATGCTCATAGTGAAAATGTTCAACAGCGATAGAATTTCCTTTAGTTTATTAGGATTGTAGTATGAAAGTAAACGCAAAATGTTAAAATGTATTATGTTGTAATCGTAGAAAAAATGAAATTAAACAAGCGTACATAAATTTATAAATGCTGAATGTATCTAACTCTCACGGATACAATTTTGATATTCCAAGTAGTGTATAAGAACGGCCAAAGTGACAATTCCTTTGTCATTATCTTTACAACATGCTCAGATAGAAAGAATAAAAAAATGATGAAGTTCATGCAGCGACCACTGCATAATTATATATTAAATTTCGTTTATTTAATTAGCAGGTTGGTAATTTTGAGCCAGTGTTTTTAACTAGTTGACATTTTTCCTTCTAGTTGCCGTGGACACGTTTCACAGTAATTCAACATTTAGGATGATTTTCATTAAGAAGCTCTACTTATACGAGTCAACAGATTTCTACGTTTTGCCTGCCACATAAACAAAAGTAGGTTACTTCATTTAAATCGAACTTTCTAAATACGAAAACATGTCTCGCCTCTGTATGACAAAGCTGAGGCAGATTCTCACAGAAATGTCAAAATATTTCCCTATGTTAGCAGAACGTGATGAACTAAAAATGTTCATGATGACGTACTGTATGAGTCTTTTGTCTGATCACAATTATAAAAGGTTAAATAAACGAAGTATCGTGTAATCAAACAGCTGTTACAGGTCATCGTTAACTAAAAGAAATTAAAATGCATGTTTCAACAATTCTTTTATGCTCTCCCATTTCTGTCTGTAATGAGAACATATGTTTCAACAATTCCTTGTCACAATAAGTTGCAGGGCTTCAATGATAACGAGAATCTCAGGACGCAGTTCTTTGACAAAATGTCACACATGTCCCCTCGTCACATTGCAGAGTTCTGCTGTTAATGCAAGATTAGTACACAATTTAATACTCCAATTCCGGGCCTTACGATAAAAATGTACTTCTCTTTGGAGTCGTTACATCAGAAGTCTGCACGCACATCAGACCTGCAGATATAAGTTTTATGCGATTAATGTGAAAAATAATAAGACGAGATTTAAACCTACGAGCTCTCCGTTGTCATTATGATCACTTCATCAGCCTACTGCAGCTGAAGCTAAACAAAAGACTACTGTAATGGGCCCAGCTATTTTATTGAAACACTTTATCATCTTATGAGACTATGCAGACAACCATGTCAAATGTGGGGCTGGAACACGCGATTACCTGTACCACAAAGTGCCAACGATAACGTTTATCAGGATTAAAGTGATACAGACATAACAGTAATTATTTGTTAGTACTAGTGTAGAGAATATCATGTGAGTGCAACGACCATTAAAAGTGAAGTTCTATTAATATCTTTTGGCAGAAATATGAGTAAAGTAGCAAAAATTTCCAAATACAAAATTTGCAATCTGATGTATGACCGCTAAATTGGCATTACATCCATACATAAAAGATCCGGAAAGCGTTGGCATATACTTCATTTTGAAGGCTTCCATTCATAGACACAAACATTTATTTATATGTAATTGTTTCTCTCTATATATTTTAGTTACTGTGTGTTTACAAACAATAAAAGGGAACTAAATCTAAGCTACATGTAAACGATACAATTACAACTTGTTATAAAACTTTGTAAATTGAATCGAACCTTGCTCCTCAATATAAGATGATACAGGTAGAGCCACCTATGGACAGTAACGTGCACTTGCTTGGACATTGTTTCAAATTTCTCTCTTGTTGGACAGTACGTAAAATGTAAACTATAATGTCTTTAACCTGTTACACTCACACATGTTTCTCAACTCACATGTTTCTCAACTCACGCTTGCACAAAACTTTATTGTTCCATTTGTTAAAAGTTTAAGATAAACATTTAAACAAGTAGCTTCATTATGGTTTTTGTTGTAGATAAAGAGAGATACAGTTAAATGTTTGAAAACTGTGTCAACACATACCGCCTTTAAAACTCCATGCTCTGTCAATGAAATCCTGAAAATCACAAGAATGGCTGTTAGTATACTTAAGATATAGGCATAGGGACTTTAAAACTCAACTAAGAACATTTAGAAAATCGTAAAAGCGATAAAAATAAACAGGCACGAAGTATACGCTTTAACAATATCTGCATTTCGTGTACTAAAACTTTACCAAGGAATTATTTACTGGTTAAAGTAAAGTGTAAAACATTTATTTTGAGTATAGCGAACTTGAGACTATTTCCGAAAATTTAATATACAACATTTCGTTTATGTTGGACATGCATTAAGATATTTCATTCAATTATGTCATTTGAGACATTAGCTCATCTGTTGGTTAGTCTCTATATGTAGGAAGCTTTATACTTGGAGGATAACCATCTTATATAACTATCACTTGTTGTTTTCAACTCACCAACATACATGCAGAGACACATGAAAGTTTATCCAAGAAAATTCTTTCGGCTGGCCCCGTAGCTCATTCGGTAGAGCACCTGCCTGCCACACTAGGGGGCTCGGGTTCGATTCCCGGTGGTGGGGGTGGGGATTTTTCTCCGACCAAGTTAATTCCCCATCTTACCCAGAGTCTGGAAGTGTGAATGACTGTGTGAATGTGTGCGTGATATAATAATTAAAACCCAACGGATACGAGTTAACACCTTCAGTATGTTACAAAGGAGAACGGCCGCCGATATGACCATTGTAGTTAAAGACGGGGTATAAATGAAACGAGTAAAAAAAAATCTTTCCGGATTTACACTGCACTCGGAATATTGATTATCAAATTTTGGTCCAAGATTCTCGCATCTTTCTCACATAGCTAAGCGAAACTTTTGTCTTTTGTCTCTGTATCATTAAATTGTTTAATGTTTTGTGTTCCATATACTGTATTGGTAAACTGTATAAATATGAAATTGTACATAATGATAGTGTTTTGTTTTTAAAGTCCTGAGTGTGTAACCGACGTGTTATTATCTATAAGAGCTAAATGATTTAAACAAAAATACTGTACATAATCGTGTAACAATTGTATTACTCTTGTGACTTCATTATGTATGTCAGTTAATTACAATAAAAACATCAAAGGGAAGTGTTAGACATTATAATAAAGTAGGTAGTTGTTGCTCTACATGTATTGGCAGCATTGCTAACGTTGACTGAGAACGTGGTGAAGGATTAACCCTAACAAGCAATATGTAGATGCAATATAAATAAGTTCCTATCGAGAGTAATCGAGAGTACGTAGTGTTATGTTAGCAGGAAAGAAACACGAATAAACAATTTACCAACAATAAATCTCTGTGACAAATATAAACATAGGAAAGTAGGCTTGAAAGTCTGTGTTGTGCATGAAAATATATTTATTTCAAATGTGGTATATGAGGTTTGTTGCAAAGTATGATATAATGTTTGTATATCGACCAAAGAGTTACTCATTACCTGAGCTACTGTACTTGTTTAGAACACTGACTAATTACCTCTTAGATGTCAACAAATTATCGCACAGAAGCGTGGGAATAGTTCAGGTATTCAAAATTCCCAACATAACAAGAAATAACCTCATACATCGAAGTTATAAATCAGAACCCTAATATAAGATAAAACTTGTATCCTTCGTGATGTAGTAGATAGCATGGCAGCTATGTGCTCTATACCGACCGAGAGCAGTGAGCTTTCTCTGAAGTGTAAACGTCTTTATCATCCGTCTCTTCAAAGAAAACAGAAGATAATGTACATTTGTTTATCGTAAATGAAAATAATAGCTTAAATGACAAATTGCTTGAAGCTTTTGGTCATGTTCAGTCCGCAGCTTCCTGACTCACCCCCAGCGCAATCTATCGGCTGCGGATCAACTACCTGACTCCATGCGCCTCTAGTGGCGGAGTTAGAAACTATGAAAGCCAATACATTATATGGGCGCGTTTAGGAATTGGATATTTAATCTGCTTCCGAAGACTGTACTCATATCCATGGTATCCAAAAAGACATATATAATAAACCTATTTATACAATAACGTTTATCTCGAATGATGTGAAGTAAATGGGAGAGTAACGTTTTTAAAGATAGTTTCTTTGAGAATGTGTAGAAAGATTAAATGAAAGTAATGCATTATTCCCAAGAGTCTAACTCGTGAAATATGTGTTCGAATACAGAGAGCACTTTAAGTGTAATGATAACTTTGTAAAGGCAGATTTAGACTGTTAAATCCATTGTCAAAGTCGAGATTTCCGTCACGCATACCCCGTGTGACAGTCGGGGTGAGTACTGCCGCGCAATTCAGCTCAATTATTTGGCAGGAGCTTGACTCCCAGGGTTGTCAGCATCGCTAACAAAATTTGACGAATATCGATGTCCTCGGCTGCACTTCTTGTCGTCCTAATATTTATAAATATAGGATTTTCGGCAAGGATCTCTTGATACAGGGCGTTCTGGGTGGATCAGTCAGGGTACTTGGAAAGAAACACAGGTTAATTCTCTTGTGACGATCGATTGTATTTCATTTACTCTCGAAATACATGTTAATTAGGTGAAGTCTGAATGGTAGGTTTCGCGTTTGCGTGGTAGCACTCCCGTGTATATAACACAAGTCGTCGGATTAGAACACCGCTATTAACTAGCTTTAATCGATCGCGATTTCTTTAGCTTGCTCGCCCGTTCCTTAAAGAACGCGATATCTGACTTCCTGCTGGTTAGCACGACAATCTCGCTCGTCTCCAAGCCACCGACTAATTTAATCAATGCGATTTCCTTCCGCGTGCATTAGCACGAGGAACGCGGTCGACTGTCCGCTACCGACTTTCAGCTACCGACTGATTTTAGATATCCGTTCGTTCCCGGCTAGGCCATATGACACTTCGCTTCCCCCTTCAGCTCATTATTTTTAATTAGTTGGTGGGTAGAAAACATATGGAGTCCCAGTTACAAGAAATGTCACACACAAAGACCACCTAAGACGTCGCCTTCCTGTCAACTATGAAACTAAACGCGGGGTGACAGCCTTAAATTTATGGTTGTGGTTAGCTGTCCTAGGGGAGAGAAAATCCAACCGTTCAGAGCTCGCAACAATCTTGACATTTCACACAAAATATTTCTTTCAGTATACGTATATATTCCTTTAACATACAATTAATCTATTCGAGGAAGAGAGTACCGTTTCACCCGGTCTCCGTCAGGTTATTCTAATCGCTGAGCTAACATGAAAACATAATAGGCAGATACTAAATTTAGTGTAGTTTGAAACTATTGTTAACGGTAGAATAGATTTAGAGTTATTAAAAGGTTGCAAGTTTAGAGAACTGAAGTACGATGACATATTTGGTGTTGCTTTAAAGAAAAGAAGTGTGTATCGTTAAGTATTGGTCGGACAAAAGTTAAATCACAAACATTGAAATGATGTAGCAGACATTAATTGTAACATGACGCTTGATGTGTATTAGGAATGTGTGAAGTTTCGTTGAAGACAATTGCACAAATATGATGTCATTATCATCCTGATTATTTACACTAAGGCACAGGTTAGAGTTGAACCGTTGACTTTATTTTGTTACATGCATTATTACTGACATTGCTCTACCTTTGTTGTAGTTGTAGCACGTCTGGCTCACCTTTAAAAGGTCCCGAGTTTGGATCTCGGTAATCATTAGTCATAAGTATGATATTGTTTCAGCATTCGCGGTTATACTGAAAGATGAATGTCGGGTAACTCTAAGGTCCAAGGACGCTGGACTTATTTGGATATCACTTCAAGTATTTCGTTCTACTTGGAGAACGTTAAATAAACAGAAATGTTAATATATATTACTCTTATTGACTGAGCTTCATCATAACTCTCCAGAGAGTAAACTTAACGCAGGATTGTATACAACAATAGTCTAATGAGCCCAGGAACATAAATAAATAACAAGATGTATTGAACAACTTAAATGCATCAACAAAAGGGAATGAACCTTTTATTATTCAACGATGCGGCACACTGTTGAGAACAATGAATGCTGATGACGACAAATTTACACTTGTAATAACTATTTCAAACAGCTGTTTACTATCCAAGAAGTGCAAAATGGACATTATATAAAACTTTGATAGTGTCCATTATCTGGGAAAACTTAGAAACTTATGTTAACGTATTAAAATCGATATCTGACCGATGAGTAAGGAACGAAATTTTAGGCAGTAAAAAGGTTAAATTTATTTCCCTTTTATGAATTAAAAAAATAGGAAATAGTTGTTAAAAAGCTTCAAAAATGTACTAAATAAAATTAAAAAATGCCTTTTACTTTATATAATGGAAAAACTTGTAACAAAAGAACTGTTCTGATATCTCACCAGCGATGGATTATTGATGTCACATGTCAATTGTTTGGAGTTACAGAGCAGACACATGCCTTCTCTACGAACCATTAGAAATCTCTTCACATAAAGGTACCTGCTTCATAGAAGCCTGTGCTTTTCGTGAGATAGCTTATTGAAGCCACATCACTCCAATATGTGGAAGATGTCATTAGACTCCGGGCCACAAAATTCTACGGGAGTTTGCCTCAACATCGGAGTGGCCTGGTTAGATCTCATGGGAACTACCAACCAACAGAACGAAACTTCAAGTTCCACTGCCTTCCTCGCATGGCACAACCGGTAACACTTAAGTTGATATTACAACTTCAAAATTATACCCACCCGAGAATTAGACCGGAATTATTTCTAAATTAAACTCCTCTTAAACATTTTCACATTAGCGGTGCACACAGGCGTTGCACCCGAATCGGCAGCCTTTTTTTTTGTAATGTCCGACAACGTTGTCATATCGGACGATGAATGGAAAGGATGGAAAGGGTGAAATGATGCTCAAATGAGCCCAGGGTCCATAGAGCTTAGAGTTGCCCGACATTCGCCTATTAGGATAAGGGAAAACCCCGGAAAACCCCTTATCCAGGTAACCCACCCTGACCGAGATTCGGAATAGGGACCTCTTGAACGTGAGGCAGATATGCTACCACCACGCTACCGAGGCGGGCGGCAACCTTTGTGGAGCTACGGTTACTTCCTTTCTTTCATCTTCCTAAATCAAACCCGCCATTCTACAAAGCCCCACAAATCCGCTAATAAGTGGTTAAGTCCGTCTAGGACAGGTACACGCATGACACACAACGCGCTGACCCTCAGCCGCCAACTGCCAGTGAGTACGTGAAGCTGCCAGGATGCGCTTGTCGCCGCGTTACTACTGTCCGGCCGCTCTATCTCCGGCTCTGACAGTTCTCGAGAGGGGGAAGCGCGTTGTTGCCAGTTCTTTAGCGGCAATTTCCATCAGAGGAACATGTATATTTTAAATATTTCACGCATTTGCGGATCGTAACTTCCTAAATGTACGTGGACAATGTGTATAACCATGATCCCAGAATAGTTGCATATGGAGACAATGACATTTACTGGAAAAGAAATAACAAAAGCTACGTTTACTGAAATTGGCTATTAAACAACTTACATTTAATCCAGTGGGAAGATGCCGCAATCTTCGTAAATATCCATAATCTTCATCATCTTCACTCATCATCGCGACTTCATCACTGGAGTCGCTGCTGACGTCATCTTGACTGAATGAAGTGATCACCTCCTTCACACGTGTTTCCACTATGCCGTCGTCTTCCTTGACTTGTCTTAAAAGTTTCCAGTATGATCCACGGCACTTTTCCACATATCCTGGGTCACTCTTTAACACCATTCTGCACTAATAGTTCTACATCAGAAATGCGGAAAGTTGTGTTATGTTCTACAACACAACCTTTCACTTGTGCCCAAATCAGTTCAATGGCATTGAAATGACAGTGATAGGGAGGGAGCCTAATTACAGTGTGACCGTGAGCAGCAGCAATAGTGTCTATTTCCTGAGTGCAGAAACGTGGCTTGTAAAGTTTTACAATTTGCACGAGTTCTGCTTTCGTCATTTCTGCGGACGCTACAGGTATGTTGTTGTTCTCCAACCACTGCAAAATGACGCTTTTCCTGTCGCTCATTGTCGTTCCATTGTTTAATTGAACTGAGTGGTATGGCGAATTGACAATAACAATAACTGAGTTGCCACTGATCTTCGCCAGAAGAGATTCTTAGAACCAGTTCTTCAATTTATTTCCATTCATTTCTTCGTGATAATCACGGATGCTCTTTGATCTGAATAAGAGCATTGCTCCTGGAATATAACCACGTACACCACTAACATGGAGCAAAGTCAGTAGCTTCCTTTTCCAACTGGCACTTTCATTGTGCCTGCAATAGTGTCATCTGCCCATGCCTTTGTCTTAGCGTGTCCTGCATTTACCCAAGTTTCATCAACCCATACCACTTTTCGGGATTGCGTTTTAGAACTTCCTGCAAAAATATGCCCCTACATGCAACTATGTCACTCCATTCCATTACAGCTTTCCTCCCAGAAAATATTTTAAACTGAAATCCTAGTTCTTTCAGAACTTTACTTAGGCTGGTTTTTCCGTCATCGAATAAGTCAGTTTCCTTTAAAGAACACAGCAAATTCGCACGAGAGGGAAATTCCTTTCTCATATAATATTGATACACATGTCGCCTTATAGCATCCTTTTGAAAAGCATGAAGTAAAGCGTTAAGGCTGCCTCGTTGCCTTTGCTTTCCCGGTGTACGCAGAACTGCAGACGGCGAACTTAAATCAGCTGGGCACTGTTCCTTTGTCACATTCTTCTCGGAGGTTTTTCCCACCTTCAAGGGGTCACAAACTCTGTCCAGCACCTTGCTAACAGATAGTAGAGGTCCACCACTGTCCCGCTCCTTCTCGAAGTACCTACGTAGCCTGAATATAAATTCACGGCTTTGGCTCTTATAAGAACCGATTTTTGTTTCTTGAATTCTGACGAACCAGTAGCCATATTATTATAATAGCGATGATGATAATAAGACTTACAGCCGCTACAAATCAGAATTCACGCACACAGAAAAACTTAAACAAACCACCAGCGTGGGCACCAAAAGCAACTAAAAGCCACGTGGTCCACACAAAATTGCAGCGGCAACACGGTACTGGATTTGCAAGCCAGCCTAGCAGCGACAACGCTGATTGGCGCTAACAGACAGTATTAACTTCCTGACCACGACACCGGATGTACAGACTCCCAGTACCACCAACAGAAGCAGTTGGTGTGCGTGAAAGGTGTGAACGAAATATTCGAATAGAGTGATGTTGTAAAGAATATCTTGCATGATAATGAAATTACAAGTTGGATTTCAATGTTTTGAAGCTAATATAGTAGTATACTCTCATTAAAAAGATAATTCTGACGATATCTTTTCAATTACTCATTATTATATGTTGGTATTATTAACATTTCCCTTCCACCTCCTACAGCCACTAAACGCCAGAGCCGGAGTTAGAGCGGCCGGACTGTGCGCTAATGAGGCGGGCAGCCGGAGCTGGATCAGTAATGTTTTGGGGCTGTTTGTGTTGCTATGGATTGGGTCCGCTCCATCAGATGACCAACAGGATGAACCATCATGTGTATTTAAACACTCTGAATGAGTAAGTGTTGCCACTTTGTCAATATCTTCATGATAATTGCGCTGTTGCCTCTCCTATATTTCAAGATGACAACTGGAGGATTCACCGGCTAAAAGAGTGTTAAAGTGGTTTCAGGAACACACATGTACCTTATCACATCTCGATTGGCCTGCAAAGTCGTCCGACTTGAAGCCAATCGAAAATTTATGGAATATGTTGGAACAGTGAGTGAAACGCCGCTGCCGTAATTTGTGACAGAAGCGAAAACAATTATACATAATTCTTAGCAGTTTCTGACATGGCTGGACAACGAAACCCGTCTTGGCTGAAGATTTTAATTCAATAGCTCCCATTGTGTAGCCCTACCATTTTGTGTTCCATTGTTATTGTAAACTGATGTATGTGATAGCTTGTTACTTCAGGGACGTGTTTAAAGGTGTGTTTGAATGTACGTTAATGAATTAAAGTTTGCAAACTCGTCTAAAATGATTACTGCAGCTCTGTGTCTGGGTATGAAGTTTTTGCAATCGACATACATAGCGATTGCTTTTTGTCCCAAAAAAAAACACTTATGCACTGAGTTATCTATCCCTCCTCCATGAACTGCTCTACAAATCAGCCATTAGAAGGCATTCAAGAAAGACGTAAGTCAAATTTGTCACTTAGCACGTGGTGTAAATTAAAAAATAAATACATTCAGGTGACAAAAGCTCTGTACATATCGTTGTGTGTAAGTACAGGTATGAACAACATACAAGTCAGTTAACTGTCAAACATGGTCTTTAAATTCAGTAACTTAGAGGGACACACGTCCAAGGTTTAAAAAGGTGCCCCAATACAATTTATCATATGGTACATTTTCCCTAAATGATGCTTTACCCAGTAATTGCTCAATTTATTTAAAATATTAAGAAGACAAAATGAATTCCTTCAGCTGTCCGGGAATGTTATCTGATGACTCCTTCTTAGTGGTTGAAGTTTCCATAAATGTTAAAGCATAACAAGTAGGCATAATCTTATTGCGCAAAATGTAGATCATATTATAACATACAAAAATGTCTTTGGTATAGCTAACCGTTTCCGCGATATTGTCACTTGCTAGCATTTTCCAATTTCTACAGTTTGATAACTCCTTATTCTACTTTTATCCCCTGCACATTTTATCTCCTGCATATTCAACACGAATTGCATTTCTAAGCTATTACATAGCCATCAGCATTGAAAGCTTTTACTATCACTTAAGTCAATTGCATTTCGCTATTTTCTCTTTACATACAACGAACGTGTTGTAAGACGTTTGGCTATAGTTAGATAAGGGAACAAGCGATTTCTGAACCAATTTGTTAACAAAACTGACTATTATGATTTTGATTAAAAATTAAATCTTTTAAAAGTTCTATTCAAAAGCTAATATTTATCCTAAATTTTCTGAGAACAGTCTCTAATAATCTTTCTTTCCGAAACAATTTTACATAATAATATATTAAAGCTAAACTTTAAGTGATAGACAACGGCGTACGTATGTTTTGTGGTAGATATTACAGATAGTTGTAGATAAGATGACATCTAGCACGTAGACCTGCAATTACATCTTTTGTACATATAGCCGGGTACAAATGGACACCGTAGGACACAAATGGACTAAAGGAATATGTACAGTAAGCGTCAGAGAAATGCAGTTACTGCCTTGACAATCTGGCTGGGAGACGCTGCAACAAGCTGCCCAAACCGCTGGAGTGTGGCTCAAGGACTATCAGATGGTCAATTTCTGACTCAGCCGTAAATAAGCTCACTTTAAATATTTGCTTATAAAATTGACAAATGAACATCAGCATGTATTACCGAACCAGGTAAGTCGTATTTGGTAGATCGAAACTTCCCCACCCGTCGCACATACACTACTTTGAATTTTCCAAAGCCTTTGTATATCTTACAAATGCTAAACACCATTCCTGTGTTTCTGTAGCTTTCATCTGGATAACCTGTAGTTTGAAGGGCACCATTCTTGAGTCGCTGTTTAATCTCTTAGCTGTATCAGTCGAACATATACAACAGAACGTGTAATGAAAGAGCTTCAGTAAATGTTTGTCTTAAATATGAAGTAGATACGATGGTAAGCCCTTGGGAGAGAACGGGTACTGTGTGTACAGAGTATTACCACACGTACAGGACGATTGTTTTAGTTACAATAATTGTCCGCCAGAGGAAAACTGACAAATTGATAACCGAGTACGTGCAGCTCTCCATAGATGGCTCCACCTGCAGTGTCTTATAATGAGGAAGTAAATTTGTAATTGATTAAAACGTTTTATGATACATTGTAGTTATGTTCTTTATATATAGCCTAGGATTAATTGGTTATTAATAATTTATAACAATAAGTAGCCAAAATTTAAAAAGTAGGCAGTAATAAAATAACAAGTAACTTTGTGTAAGAATGGATGTATTCTAAAGCAAATATAGTTTCGGGCTCTTCGGTCGAGCCGATATTCATCAAAAATCACATCACCCATACTCCCATTACCATCCCCCCGCTTCAACACTTGGAGGCGACCGCCATAAGGCTCTCCTTGGGCGGTTCAGACCTAGTGCTTGTGGCGGTGTATGACCCGCCCAACCATCCCTTCTATGAAGCGGATTACAGGGCCCTCCTAAACCTAGACCACCGAGTGTGCATAGCCGGTGACTTCAATGCCAAACACCCAGGATGGAACAGCCGAACCCAGAATGATAGGGGAAGGAGCATCTACCGCTTCATCTGCGGAGACCCAACCCTTCATGCGCATGGCCCGCGGGGTCCAACGCACTTCCCGCCTCGTGGCAGGGTGGACGTCATAGATTTCGCAATCACCAAGAACATTCCATTTCATCTGGACCTCACGGCGGTGATTGCTCTGGATTCTGACCACAACCCAGTTGTGATCAGTTCAGACGTTACCGTCGCAGCTCTGGCAACGGCTGACTGGGTGGATGAAGTCGACTGGGATGCCGCCATTCTTCACATCCAAAACTCCGTGGAAGCCTGCCCTCGAATCGACTCTGTGGAGTCACTCGAGGCGGCAGCCAGGGAGTTCTCCACATCCATCCTCAACGCGGTACGTGCTCACACACACCGCATCCCAATAGACACGCCAAACCCCACAGATATCCCAGGACCCATCAAACAACTCATAAGGGCTAAAAACGCCGTAAGAAAGCTGTGGCAGAGATTTCGCCATCCCAGGATAGGAGAAGTACACCAGAGGTTCAAATCCCTGGCAAGACGACTCCTAAGAGCACACCGCAAAGAGGCCTGGGAAAACATGTTAAGGCAAACCAATCTCCAGGAGAGAAAACCATGGCGAATAGTCCGTAGCCTGCGGAAAGACAAAACCGTACACCAGCATCCCCTACATAGCCCTAGAGGTCGACTCGTCTACGAGTCGAAAGAAAAGGCAGAGGCGCTAGCAGATTATCTGGAGGCTCAATTCCAACCCAGGGTAGAGCCAATGGACGATGACCATGCTGACCTCGTGGAACAGGTGGTGGAGGACTTCCTAGAAGCTCCGCCCCCTGACCACGAGGAGTTCCACATTCCCATCGTTACCCCTAGAGAGTTAGCGACCACGCTTAACTCTCTAAGAACCAACAAAGCACCTGGGCAGGACCGTGTGACAGCGGAAATGCTCAAGCACCTTCCACGAAGAGCCGTGATTCACTTAACCCGGATTTATAACGCGTGCCTATACATGCGCCACTTTCCAGCTATCTGGAAGGAGGCGCGCGTGGTGTGCGTTTTAAAGCCGGGGAAAAATCCGGTTTTTCCTTCCAGTTACCGATCAATCAGCCTTCTCCCAGTTTTATCGAAGGTATTCGAAAAACTGCTCCTCTCCCGGCTCCTTCCTCATCTGGAGGAAAGGGGCCTAATCCCGGAACACCAGTTTGGCTTCCGTTCTGGCCACTCCACGACCGAGCAGCTACTGCGGGTTGCCGAGAAGGCCTCCCTGGGTTTCCAGGAAAGGTCTAAAACGGTAGCAGTGCTGCTCGACGTGGAGAAGGCATTCGCCACTACCTGGCATGAAGGACTCATTTACAAACTCCTGGAGCATGAAATTCCCCGTCCATACATTTCCTTGGTGGCCGGTTTCCTCGGAAACCGAAGCTTCCGAGTAAAGATGGAGGGGAAGCTGTCCACCGAGCGGCCCATTGGCGCTGGAGTACCGGAAGGCAGCGTGCTGTCGCCGGCGCTCTTCGCAGCTTACATGGCCGACATCCCAACTCACCACAACACCCAGACCTGTCAGTATGCGGACGATCTCATGATCTTCGCAGTCAATAGGAACACACGGTACAGCTACCGGCAAATCCAAACCCAGCTCCGGGCCATTGGCGAATGGAGCGCAAAATGGCGAATGGCAATTAACCCGGAGAAGAGCTCTGCTATTCTCCTGGCGAAAACCATAGCCAACCGGTTGCAGCAGAACTTCGTTTTACGGCGCCGTCGAATCCCTTGGGTGCAAACGGCGAGGTATCTCGGGGTGACGCTGGACCGTAAGTTAACTTACGTTCCACACGTCAAGGGCAAGGTCCAGCTGGGGCACGTCGCACTCCGGAGCCTATACCCTATCTTCAGATCAACCATGCCGATCCGTCTCAAACTCCAACTGTATCGGGCGATCATTCCGCCTATGATTCTGTACGGCTGTGAGATCTGGGGAACAGTGGCTAATACCACTTTCGTCAGACTCCAGACGCTGCAGAACAAGGCACTACGCATCATCTACGATACAGGCTGGAGATTCCCGGCTCATATCCTACATGAGCACTCCCAGATTCCGCACATTGTCGACTTCATTCGCGAGAGGGCACGATCAATGTACGAGAAAATCCAAATGCACCCCAACCCTTTAGTGAACTCCTTGGGAAGGTATGACCCGAGAGATCAAAGGCGCTTGCCGTCCTTCAGACTGCCGAGAGACGTCCTGGGACCCCTTGGGTAACCCAAGGAAAACCCCAGATGTCTCTGGGAACAACTTCTATGCCAAAGGACCAAGCGCTACACAACCCGTATCCAAAACGGGGCAAAAAACTAATTCGTGTCTCCCAAAAAGGGAGAACGATTAAGTACAGCTGCCCACGATAAAGAGGGGCAACCCATTCCAAACCTATCCAAAATTTCAAACAGTAAACAAATTCAAACACCCCAGCAGAACATGGATCTACTAGTTCATTTCGCAGGTTAAGCCGCAAAGCGGCTAGGTACTGCGGCATATGACACCCGGACGGGGAAAGCCCCGCCCGACTAGGACTACCTCTGGATCTCTGGATTTCAAATATGGTTTCATGTTAATTCTTATTTTGTAAATCGGAATCCGATTTGAAAGTTCCAGAAATCGTTTCTTATATACATCATTTTTCAGAGGAGCAGGTTGCTGCAATTAAATTACACATTGTATTGTCCTTTGCCATTACTCCAAAGCACCTGCTACTCAAACAGTGCTACCACAAGTGAGGTACAGTGATGCCAACCGTAGCAAATGCATAACATTCTGAATGAGTGGACACTTCTGATATGTTTCGTTTTTGTTATTTCCCCATAACTCAGTCATAGACAAACATGTATTCACTGAGTTCGCACAACTATGACGTAACAGGGACAGCGCCTACTTTATCCGCCTCCCCTCGCAAGGAGTGCATACATACCGATCATGGGTGGACTGAACTATCGTATTTTCATGCACTCATCTGTGACGTACTGATTGCCCAGGACAAGAAGGCAAGCTAGAGGAATTTACAACGTAATCACTTTTGCTGTCTCCTTGGGGTGTATGCTCGACTTTCGAGTCTGACAAGGATGGAAGGCTCGTTTAAAATACGTAAGTGTTCTCACATAGCTCACCTGTACATAATACCTATCGCGGCAACAACCATTAGATCTGGCAGCATAGTGACTCATATGCACTCTCACTCAGACATTTCCTAGTAAACAGATCTGCTTTCGGAGCAGATCATTAGTTCAAGCCCCTCTGTCCTTCATACACCTCTAGCCTTCTTGTCGTGTGTATACAGTATCAGAGGCAGCACTTACCGTCTTCCCCTCCTCTCGCAGGCAGTGCATACATACCGATCACGGGTGGACTGTCCTATCGTATCTACCTTACATCTAAACATATGTCTGTCAAAGTCAAGGGTAACTGTGCGGAAACGTGCCTATCAAGAACCGTGGGAGAAATATATTTGTTACGCACAACAAAACGTAAGAAGTTATACAGACTATTAATAAAATGAAACTCCTTGAAATACCGAAAAGTTCGTAAAGTACTGGGCTTTCCTATGAAGACCTTTCATACTACACAGAATCTCAATTCCTGAAAGGGCAGGTATGTTAATATTAGTGCTTAATTGCAATATATCTTTATCTTGTACTGAATGTGTTAACTTTTCCTTTTTCTTTATTTGTTTAGGATACAGACATCCATGAATTGCGAGATGAAGATTGGGTAAGTGATTTAGCCCTCCTCACTGGCATTTTCCAACATTACAATAAACTTAATAGTCGTTTTCAGATAAAGTTCCAAAATATAGTTCATATGTATGACATGGTTACATCATTCGTAAAGATGACAGATGTATGGAAATCAAATCTCATAAGGATGGTCTTTAATCATTTTCCATGTCTCAAATATCTTTCCAAAATTTCTGTAACAAATCTGAACAACTATACTGGTCTGTTATATAAAGTAAAAGGCGAATTTGAAGCAAAGCGATTCAGTGACTTTAAATCCATGGAAAATAATTTTGCTCTGTTTGCTAATCCTCTTGCAATACATTTACATAATGTTACACCGGAATTACTGCAGCAAGTCGCTGATTTACAATGTGTTAGGTATATTCAATTTCAGTGTAAGGATTTGACTGTTTTGGATATACTTAAACATCTGAAAGCAGATACATATCCATCTCTTAGACGTTCGCTGTCGCTGTAGCAGCTATGATTGGATCCACATATGAATGCGAACAATCGTTTTTTCCAAAACGAAACTTGTAAAATCGAAGCAATGATACTTTACGTGTGATACTCAGAGTGGCTACTTGTGATATATCACTAGATTTTCATGGTACATTGCAATTAGAAATGAATTAAAATATATTGCTCAAATATCTATCCCTACCTAAGTTATCATAGACCAAAAAGCTGGATTCAAGTACGTGTACTATTCCTTATTGTACTCGTAACGAGTCCAGCACTCACGGAACGAAGGTCAGTGCCTTCCCCTGTTCTACATTACGTCACGTGCATTGAGGGTTGCAGGTTGACGTCATACTGCTCCCTCATTGGGTACATGTTTGCCGATGCACAGTTTAGATGATAAGGTCGACTCCCGGAAGGAGTTTCCGGACAAAATGTCACATATCTCACTTCGTCGCATTTCAAAATTCCTGCTATCAATGCAAGGTTATGTCTACTCTGAATTACCGGGCTCTAGGACAAAATTTGTTCCGCTTTCGAGTCGTTCCATCGTATTGTGTATCCGTGCATCAGAGGTCTACAAGAAGAAAAACCTGGAGATTAAAGTTTTGTTTTATCTCTTGTATATACTAGTCAATAGCTGTGTAATATTCCGTAGTAATTAAGTAAGTAGCGCCTGAGGTACAAGATGTAGGCGAGAAGAAGGGTAACGAATAATCACAAAAATACCTTGTACAAAGTGACATCTCTATATAAACAACAAACAGCACATTCCTTTGTTTGTGTTGGAACTGCAATGAGGGACAGTTCAGCCATAACCTCACTTATCTACTTTACAACATAGATACGATATAGAGATATCTCAGAATGCTCGACCCGAGACTGTAATGACTGTCATCTCAGCGCCATCTTCCAGCCTTTGAGGTGATACATTGCTGACTAGAACGACAATGTGTATTGCCGCCTAAAGAAACGACAGAATTTTCATTTTGTTTAAATTAAACATTAGAGCCTATCAACAATAATACAGTTATGTATAGTAGCTAACAACTTCAGCAAAAAGACAAGTGACTACTCTGCCAATTCGAAAACTTTATCTGGATAACACTGTACGTATGATAACGGCAAGTCATATCTGAACATCAATGTATTATATTTCATATAACTAATTTGTATAAAGATATGCTTATTGTAAATATACAAGAAGAGTGTCGTCATAATATTATAAATTTGTAAAGTATGCTATGATTTCCGGAATATTCCACAGTACAAGTGGAAAAATTTGTCATATTTGGCCGAGCAGTTGCTTTTCCTTATGAGAAACATAAACTAATAAGGCTACCTTAGAAAATATTGAGTATGAATAATTGTTATTAAATTACGACGACAACCGTGAATGCCTGCGTTGCAGAAATTAAGCATGAGCAAGCAATTGAACCTTCTTTGTTGTTCGGGAGAGAAAGAAAACAAAACTCACAATTAAAGGAATGCTACTAGGTGACTTCAAGGAGCTGGAAACGAGACACATTTTTACACTGAGGATTTCTTGTGGAACGTTCCAATAATGCATTCTACTATCAGAAAATACTTGCCACGACCGGTAGGGTATAAAAGGTGGTACAAATAGTAGCAGTTGTTGAGTGACTGTAATTCAGACTTCAGTAGAGAAGTCCTGAGTAGTTCATCCATATGCAAGCAGTGTAGTACGTTCCAGTGAATACCGCAGCTATGGCAGAGTCAAGGAGCAGGGAAACGTTGTGTGTACGTCGGAGAAATTACTAGCAGCGCTAGTAGGCGCATACAACCGAGACATAAAGGAAATGTTTGCGCTCTGTAAAAAGGGAAGGTTATATCAGTTAAAGTAAATCAACAGTATAAGTTAAGAATTCCTGTGGAAAATATACAAGTTAAGGGTGAACCTCCTCGTCTTACCATTTTTATAGGATAATGCTAAGTAACATTTTTAGCTGTTTACGTAACTTGGTATTCTTGTCACTTGTGCAATAATATTTTATAAACTGAAGTACATTTTTTTAGGAATCCTTTAATAAAATAGCAATAGTTCCGTGTGAATATGTCCCTGTACTCTTGAACAGGACTCTGCAATTTTCCCATGCAAGTGCAAAAATATCATTCGGCAGTGTAGAAATTATCATTTATCCCATACCTTAAATAAACGAAAAGCTGTATTACATATTTTTTTAAGAGGACTTCCTTTACCAAACTTAATAATTTATGCGACAGTCATTTTCCTTATATATATCATAGCTACATTTGTTTTATACATAACAAAAGCCAATGAAACCCACGTGAAATGCTCTCAATTTAGTTATAATGTGCCTTAGAACTTCGTAAACACAAACGAATCTTTTTAAACGATAAAAAAATATTGCAGGTAGAGCCATCTCTGGAGGGTATCATGCTCACGTTTGGAACTCTGGAATAACATTTCTCCCCTGGTGGACAATCTATAAACTAAAAGATCGTCTCTTGTGTAGCATATGCAGATGACGTAATACGTCAAAGCACTCTTTCACGAAGTCTCATTTTCCATCTGCTACAGAGTTAAGATAAGCATTTTCAGAATTAGTTCAATAACATATTTCGCTATACGTACAAGAAGGATAGAGCTAATTGTTTATAGTGTGAGTCAGTACATGTTGCCTTTCAAGTTCCATGTTACTCCGTATAATCTTGAGAATCCCAAGAATGGAAGTTAGTTTTTTAAGATGTAACGATATTGACTAAACTAAAAGAAAAGAGAATTTGTATTGCATAAATGGGATAAAATAAGTTGCTGTAAATGACATTCGTTAACGAAATCTGGTTTTAATGTAATACGACATAATTATAACTTACAATTCACTAGCTAGGTTATAAAACTTCGTTCTTCAAGAAAGCTTCAAAGGTTATTCACAGAAAATTCAAGATATAGAGTTTGTTTGCCATGAAACTATTCGTATTGTAAACATTTTGTATATTGATAAAATGGTTAGACTTATATTGTAAACACATTAAAAGTTCTACCAATTTAACTCATGTAAAGGTTTGCTTCCGGAGTTGTGAAGTTGTATCAAATCACCATTTGTTATTTCCCATCTGAATACACACACAGAAGGTTTCTTAAAAACACCATTTGTCCTTTAAATGGACATCAAAGCTGTATTTAGGTGTCATTATTTATTATCAATCTTGCCATTTACTTCACTATATCTACGTACAACTTCTGTGTTCCTCATACAAGATAAAGGCTTAGACCACGCCGTGACCACTTGACTTTCACCAAGGCGGCCCGTGTTCGATCCCTGGCAACCGCACACTGGGGCGGGTTTTCTCCGGTATTTCCGCTTAACCCGCTATCATTCCTTAATTTCCCTTTTATCATTTCCTTTCATTCACTTCGCCCTCATTCCGTTCATCTGCTGCCCCCACTTTCATTGTGAGAACTGGGCTGATCAGCCATCCCTGGATTTCTCTCGTGGCTCCCTCACTCGACGTCTAAAAGGACATAACGGGTAAAAGACCATAAATGAACACGACTGTCTTCTATACCAAGAGAACAAGAGCCCAGTCCGATATCCTTCATGTAGTAAAACCTTGTTAATTCTTCTCGACATGAAGTCTATCAGTCAATAAAGATATTGTAGTCTTTCTGTGTGGTAATCCCACGTGTCTTCGACCATGTCACATAGTTCGTCGAGCGTCCTGGGAGACGACTGATGGTCATTTGGAACAAATCTGCTGAGTTAATCAAGGATACCAAAGCGGTACATCTGTCTAACAAAGCAGCCATATTTTAATATAAATAAATGCAAGAGCAAGGTTTATCCTAAATGTTCAAATAGTTGAGAAAGCAACTCGCTCTACAATGTAATAGAGGAAATGATATAACTACTCCAAGTATTACTGAACCAAACCTAGCAGTTCCAAGTTTCTTATTTTGGATACATAATAGTTAATAAAATAGACAAAACTATTTCATTGCGACGTAAGACTTGCATATTTAAAATACGTTACACACAGCAATATAATATATATGAAGTGAACAGTCACCTGCAACTCAATCAATGGAATAAAGGGGAAAACGTTTTAATTTACTTTAATAATCCTTAAGTGTACATTTGCTAAATTATATTTATAAAGTATAAGAACAAAATAACCCAACTTTACATGATTTAAGTGTAAATGTAAACAGACAAGATTTGATCCTCCACGCTCTCCGTTGTCATTATGATAACTTCAGCACTCTACTACAGCTGAAGCTAAACAAAAGACTACTGTAATGAGTCTTGTTATCATCTTATGAAATTGTACAGACAACTATGTCCATTGTGGTATTCGTACACGTGATTACCTGTACCACAAAATATCAAGACAACGTTTATCCGGATTGGAGTAATACAGATGTAATAATTATTTGTTACAAAACTTAGTTGTATAGTAGAGAATATCATGTGAGAGAAATACATAGAAATTATAAATAACGACCAGTAAGCCCAACATTCCATTAACATCTTTTGGCAGATATAATATATGTGATTAAACTACAGAGACAATTCTGAATGTGTACATATAATTAGATGCAAGTGCCAAAAAGTTGTATTTCAACATATTGATGCTGTTTATCATATTCACGTGACACTTATACTTTAAAAACTCGGAAAGCGTTAACATGTATTTCGTTTTGAAGACTTTCTTTTCCAAACATAAATATTTATTCCTGTACCATTCTTTCTATATACGTCACGGTTACTGTCTGTTTACACATAAATAAACAGCATCTAAAACTAAGCCACATTCAGACAACACAGTCACAAATTGTTATAAAACTATGGAAACCAAATCGAATTTTCTTCCCCGATATAAGCTGATACAGGTGGAGCCATCTCTGTACAATAATGCGCACTCGCATGGAGATGTGGTTTCAAATTTCGCTCTTGCTGGACAACATGAATATATAAACTATAAAACATTTAACTTGTTACACTCACACATGTTTCTCAAATCACGTTTCCGCAAAGGTTTAAAGCTTCATTTGCTGAAAGTTTAAGATAAACATTTACAGAATTAGTTTCATTATCCTTTTTGTTGTAGATAAGGAGAGATACAAAAAATAAATAAATAAATATATAAATAAATATATAAATAAATATATAAATAAATAAATAAAATCTGAAAATCTAATCCCGGTACCTAATTTCTTATACCGGGACACGATTTCCAAATTCTAATTTATTAACTACCACGTAAATACAAAAATACAATTTAAACAATCATTTTTCAGATAATAAAATAAAAAACAAAGATTAAAAAGAAAAAATTTTAAACAAATACAAAAACTACCAATTTAAAAATTTACGATTTAACTAATAAAAATTTACTGGAATCCAGTATACAAATAACTGGCAACCAGCTACAATTACAAAATAAGACTACAATACCGGAAACCGATACTTAATGTACTGGTAACCAGTACATTTAAAACTTATCAATTTACCATTTTAACTGATAAAAACCTTCTTAAAAACTTACAAAACATTTAACCAAAAACTTATATAAAAATAATTCATAAAATTTACATTACAACAATCACAAAATTTACAAATTATTTACTCAAAATTCTTTAAACAAATTAAAATACATTATATCAATTTATATAAACAAACAATTTCAATTATTATTTTTAATTCTACACCAATCAATATTTTTTTTTCAAATCTACTTTATATCAAATAAAGTATAAATTTCAAATTCAAAAATTAGGAGAGATACAGTTAAATGTTCAAAAATTTTGTCAACACATAGTGCCATTAAAACTCCATGCTCTGTCAATGAAATCTTGAGAATTACGAGAATGGCTGTTAGTATATTTAACATATAAAGATATTGGGACATTAAACTGACACAAAGAATATTTAGAATATCGCACAAGAGATAAAATAAGCTCACACGAATTATACGCTTTAACAAGATTTGCATTTTGTGTACTAAGACTTTATGTAGCAATTATGTTTCTCTAGTTAATTTTGCAATCCTTATTTAGAATGGAACGAACTTAAAACATTATTTCCCGAAAATTGAATATATACGTTTGTTTATAGATAAATGATATTAAAATATTGTGCTTTATCAAATCAAATGAGATATTTGAAAACAAATTAAGAGTTCGTTATGTACAGATTAAGTAACTAGGATGTATTATTAATTGGAAATGCCGCGCTCAGTGGTTAGACCGCTTGGTGTTCACCTAGGCGGCCCGTGTTCGATCCCAGGCGGCCGCAAAGTGAGTCTTGTGTAGGACAACACAGCACTGCGTCGGATTTTCTCCGGGTACTCCGGTTTCCCTATCACCATTACACCGATTGTTCGATCAATATCTTTCCTCTCACCTCATCTCATACTTTCTCTTTCAGCGATGGGCTAATCACTCATTCCGGAATCTCTCTGATTTGAAACCTCTGACCTTCAACCCGTTATTTACGGGCCTCGAGGTTTAGCAGGGCCTATGTTTCACTTAAGGAAATACAGGAATTCATTCATTCATTTGAAATATTGGTTGGGATTTACATTCTCATTGAGAGCGTGCAGACACCAAACACACAAACACACACACACACACACACACACACACACACACACACACACACACACACACACACACACACACACACACACACACACACACACACACAAGGAAGATTTTAGAAATGCTTTTTGAGGATTAATTTGATAAAAAAACTACATTTTCATGAAACATAATAGGGTAATATTGGTGGAAGGCTTTCATACAATTACGTCACATCCACTTGACGTTTTCCAGGACAAAGTTTTGTTTCACTTTCAGTATCATCAGATTACTCCAAACACCGTAGGACTTGATAGATATTTGAGTTACTGGCATAACAGTCAGTCTTGAATTAGCTTTAATACTATCATAGTTTATAATTTGTTCTAACAGCCTTGCATTAGTAACTTCTGTACATGTTGAAACTTGTGTAATTGTACTTTTAGACAGTACCTCGATTGCAAGTGTTCAAAGTAATGTTCAAATTGCTCAAATAGAGAAAATACACATTTACGATGTTAAAAACTTTAAACCTATTACCCGGTCTAGGAGAGAAACTTACTTCACCGGATGTGACGTAGCCTGTTACCTGAGGTCACGTGGTATGGACGTTGAGCGTCTTCAACAGAAGATGAGTACGGGACTGCAAGGGCATAGTTGAGAACACGAAGGATTAACCCTGAGAATTGATATGTAATTATGATATAATGGAGTTATATCTACATAAAAAGCTACTAATATATATAACAATCAGTGAATGGTAAAGGTTAGTCAATAATGGACAGCTGTTATAACTCCTAGTGTCTCAAGTCTTCTTATCTTGAACGTTAGCTAAAATGAACATTAAAGAGCAAAACGTTGCATTTCCTCTTAACACGCGGGCAATCTGCCCTGAACAAAAGCTCCTGTACTATAAATACAAAATACTAACAGACAAGATGTCTGAGTGAAGCCTTTCTCAGTACACTAAGCTAACATCACGTGTACGACAGGATAGAATGGTTACCGAGGAATCACGGAAACTGTATCTCTAAGATGAGCGTCAATAAATCCATTCCACGTGTGATAACAAGTCATATCTCTGGACTTCAGTACATTCTTTTTCCGAATGTCTCATTTGTTAAATGTGTACTCACATAAACCTATAAGAATAGCGCCGTTTCATTATTATAAAGTTGTAAGGTACGGAATAGCTTCCGAAAAATTCCACAGTGCAAGTGACAAACGTGAGTCATATTTGGTAAAGCGCTGTTTTTTATCCATAATTAGTAGAACGTAATAGGTAAAGGGTCTCATAAAAAGGTTGAGTGGACGTAATGATTATTAGATTGTGACGGCAACCAGGGATGCTTGTGTTTGAGAAATTAAACGTGAGACCAATAATTCCAGCTTCTTTCCTTTTGGCGGAGAAAGAAAACCTCACAATTCAAAGAACGCTACTAGCCGACTTCAAGAAGCTGGAAACGAGAAACATTTTAACACTAGCGATTTGTTGTCGAACGTTCAAATAACGAAATTCGACGGCCTTCTACTATCAGAAACTTCTCGCCACGGCCGGTAGGGTATAAAAGGCGGTAAAAATACTGGCAGTTGTTGAGTAAGGGCAAGAGGGTAGGGTAAGTCGAGAGTGGAGAATTAGTGAGTAGTTCGGCGATCTTCAGGCAGTGCAGCACGTTCCAACTCCTTAGTGATGAATCTGTAGACAGTGTTTAGGAGAGTCGACCAGTAAATATCGCAGTTGTGTCAAAGCCGAAGTAGTGTGAAAGGGAAACGTGGTGTGTACTTCGTAGAAATAACAAGCAGTGCAGCAGAGACATAAAGGACAAGTTTGCGCTCTGTATTTATGTGAAAATAGAAAGTGAGTGTAAGGCTAACAATATTAGTGAGAAATATCGGAGCTAAAGTTAAGCCTCATCGTCTTATCATTCTTACAAGATAATACAATATAATAATATTTTTTATGTGTTAATTTTACTTGGATTTTTTGTCAGCTGTGCAATGTTTTAACTATGTGGATTATACTGTGTTGGTTTCTGTCAAAGATAGGTTTCGATGTACGGTTTACTTAGTTTATCATGTGTGTGTGTGTGTGTGTGTGTGTGTGTGTGTGTGTGTGTGTGTGTGTGTGTGTGTGTGTGTATTTGTACCCTAAACCAAAATTTAAATGGCAGTACGTGCTTTGGAAATCCCTGAAACAAATAGCAATAAGCCGCGTGTGTATAGGCCCCGGTACGGAATTCAACAATCAAAAGTGACTGTAGTAAAGAAATAATTTGAAAGGTTTTTATTATAATCTGAAATAAATGCCAAATATTACAATTATCTCATTCTGATATGTTAGCAATAAACGAATACTTTAAGGAGACAAAAGGTTTAGTATATAGCTCTTTTAGAAGGCTTCCTTAACCAGACGCAATCATTTGTGTGTGAGTCTATGTCCCTGTATATACAATAGTTATTTCTTTTTATGCATAATAAAAACCAATCAAATTCAAGTTACATATACTTGTTCTCGATATAAAATCGTATAAGTAGCGGCATCTCTGGAGAGCATCGCGCTCTCGCAAGGAACATCGGAGTAGCATTTCTCCCCTAGCGGACAAACTATAAACTAAAAGATCGCCTCGGGTGTAACATGCGGTTGACGTATACCTTCTTAGACCACTCTTCCACAAAGTCTTATTTTGCCATCTGTCACAAAGTTAAGACAAGGGTTTACAGAAGTAGTTCAATAACATATTTCGCTGTAGCTACAAGAAGGATACAGTTAATTGTTTAAAAAGTAGGTCAAACCATACTGACTTTGAAACACTATGCTACTCCTATGTAATCTTGAGAATTACAGGAATGGAAGTTAGCAATTCTAAGATATAACGATTTTGAGAATTTTAAACTAAAAGCAAACAGCATATTAAAAATATCAAACGTTTTTCAAGTTTAACTCATGTAAAGGTTCGCTTCTGGAGTTATGAAGTTGCGTCCCTGGTACATAACTTATTCATAAGACCATCATTAATTATTCCCACAGAAATACATACACTCTCACACACTCACTGACATACACTGAAGATTTTTCTAAAAACACCGTTTGACTTTTAAATTGACATCAAAGCCATACTTCCGTCTGAATATTTACTATCATATTTTGGTCAAAAATTCCCATATACTTCCTTATATCTAAGTAAAACTTCTGCTTTGCATTAGAGTGATATATGTTCCCAGTCCGTTAGCAAACGGAGTGTTAGTGTCTGTAAGTCGTTTTATTTTCAGTATCATAATAAAATGAATACTGGTCCCTGAAATGTGCAAATGCTTGAGTATTTTAAATACGCATGTTGCCTACTTGCAATTCCCGCTAAAGAACTGGAAACAGCCCGCTTCCCCCTCAGGATGAATGTCAGAGCCTGAATAACTAACAAGTGAACTCTACAATTAACCAAAGTAAACTGAAGCTATCACGTGACGTGTGTCTCATCATATCTAATATACTCGAAGTAATTGTTAGAGAATCCTGCGCCGTGGTGTAGCGGGCTAAGGCAGCCTTGGTCCCTGGCTACGGAAAGCGGTCTAGGTTCGATCCCATCCATGGAGTGCGGATTTTAAGTCCCGGATATAGGACCGGTGTCCACTCTGCATCGTGAGGAAATTGAGGAGCTTACAAGAGGTAAGGGCCCCGGTCACGAAAACCAGCGTTCCGACTGGTTGATGCCGAGATGCTAACTACTTCTTCTCCCCGTATGGATTAGATGATCGCCCACCTCTGCCTTGCGTAAGTGTGCGTGATGCCGGCAGTCGGGTTGGTAGGCCTTGGCCCTCTTACGGCTCTTGCGCTAGGGATAAAAGGAATAACAAAATGTTAGAGATGTTGTGTAGACCCTTATCTAGTGAACCCTCTTTAAATATCTACTTAGAAAACTGACAAATGAGCACCAACAACAAACTTAGGCATGTATTACCCAGCGAGGTATATTTATTGGTACATCGTGACTTCGATCCCAGCCGCAGGTACACTCGAACTTGAGATATTCAATTCTCCTTTAACCTTATTTGTGTCAATTCTTGTATTTCTCGTAACTTAATTGCAATAGCATGGGGCATGGTTGACCCGTTGTTTAAAATTTAACTATATCACTGTTATATCTACAACGAAATGTATAATTAAACACGTTCTGTAAATGCTTATCCTAAATTTGTTACAGCTGTGACAAATAAACCTTTGACAAAGAGTTGGTTCATACAGTAATGTGTGTACACAACATTAAATTACTAATATGAATATGTGTTATATAAGAGACAATTGTTTTAGTTGTATTAATTGTCCGCCAAAGAGATAAGGGCTATAGGTCTGTGAACCGAGTACATGATGTTGTGCATAGATGGCTCTACGTGTAATAGCTTATACTGCGCAATGATATTTGTAATTACTTACTAAACCTTTAAGCACATTATAGTTACTTTCTATAGACAGAGCTCATATTTAGTTGTAGTCTATGTTGTGGAAACAAAAAATAGCTAGAGTTTACATAAAATCATCGTGGAACGAACAAAACACTTTCTGTGGAAAGCGAAGTAATAAAAAATGAATATATATTAAGCATTTTCGTTTCATAGAGGCATGGATTAAATGTCATTAACTCCACTCCTTTGATGTTGGAATCCGTCTACAAATAAAATTAGATCTAGAAATCTGTCCTTTGGAAATAAAAAGGAAGTCTTCTAATTATAAAAGACGTTTCTTTAACCAGAGCCTCACAGGAATTTCCGAAATATTTCATGCAAATTGTTACTGGTTTCGGAAAGCTGTGTTTCTGTAATTTAAAAATGGAAATCGGTGATGCCGCATTCCTTAGAATTAATAAATGTACAAAGCGCTCTTGCAATAATTACTCCTTTCAGGTCATTACGTTAATCCAAGTAAACATAACAAATATTAGACTGCCATGGTAATTCCAAAATCACATATGAATTATGTTACAGTATATGTATGTAAAGTAAGATTCTAAAAGTAGTCCTTCTCTTGTACCATATTGGTTAGGATTAGATAAAACAAATGGCAATGCTGCAGTGTGTCTCCTTAACGCTAGTGTACTGGTTCGCGAACGGCTTTTGGCTAATTCAAGTTTCGTTTCAACCTTCCGATCTGTAGATATTTGGTGTTCTGTGTGTACAAAGTACCTTCTCTCGGATTTTGGAAAAGAAAAGGGGTTTTTGTCTGATGGACTTTGATCAGCAACAAGTAAAAGAGATTACTTCTTCTTGAAAATATTTAAGTAATATTGACATTATTATGGATTTTTGCGACATTCGCAACACTGAGATAGACGTTAGATGTGTGTACTAGCTTGTTTTTAGAGTTAACATTTTCTATTATAGAAGTTCTTTAATATTAAATTTTGTTTTATCCACGAAGAGTGCAACATGTCTACGACTTATAATCCTTGCATACTTTTAGTTCTTAGGTCTTAAAAGGAAACTTATAGTCTGTAAGTACAGTGTTATTCCTAAATGCTCTTGAGTATCATTACTCACGTTTATTGCAGTTGAAGCTCTCCAACCGAGTAAAAAGTTTTCTCCAATATGTTGCAATATATTTTATCCTCGTCAATATTTAACACGGCCAAACGTGACGTATATAAAACATTGAGTTATAAATATGTACAATAATTACCAAAATACTTTATAATGAGTAAACAAATGTCAAGTGGACCGATGTAGACAATGGTAATACTTAAACACTGACAAAGACATCATCAAACTAGCTAATATATGTGAGTCAGTCTGAACCGATGTTTGATAATAAATAATCACACGGAGTTGTAGTTTTAATGTAAATTTAATAGTCAAATGGAATTTTTAGAAAACCTTCTCTATATATTAGTCTGTGTTTGTGTTTAGTTGGAAAATAACAAATGATAGTCATGTAAAACAAGTTATATACCAGGGATGGAACTTCACAACTCCATACACAAACCTTTACATGAAATAAATTGTAAGAGCTTTTAATTTGTTTGCAATATATCTCTAACCACTTTACCAAAATACAAAATGTTTCATATATTTGCATGACAATTAAAATTTAAGTCTTTTATTTTCTTGGAATAACTTTTTTACTTTCGTACATTGACTAAGTTTGTATAATTTGCTTTAGATATAAACCATAAGTACTAATTAAACTTTTGGTACAGTAAAATGCAGCCACGCAGTGAGGCAGACACGCTACCATCTACGCTACCAAGGCGGGCTAGCTTAAACTTCCCAATATCGTTTATCTTGGCCCGTTTCGGTAGTGTGGTGGTAGCATGTCTGCCTCACGTTCAAGAGGTCCCGAGTTCGAATCTCGGGCGTGGTGGATTACCAGAATAAGATCTTACCCGGGGTTCTCCCTTAACCTAAAAGACGTATGTCGGGTAACTCTAAGCTCCATGGACTCTGGGCTTATTTGAGAATCATTTCACCCTTTTTCTATGCCCCCATCTAAACTTAACAAAGTCAGCCTACAATTGCTGGCTTGCCAGCACCGAAGGGCGGACGAAATATAAGTTTAAAGCTAATGTAGTTTACTGAAATATTTTATGTAATTTTGAACACTTATGAAAGATTACAATGAAAGGTTTTAAAGATAATTCCGTACTTCAATTATTTATGGCTGTTGTATTCTGTTCCAAAGTACAGGATCATATATACACGGGGAGGTATTGCTACTTCATTCAGCGATTTCCAAAACGTTTACTTCCATTTATATGTCGATATAAAATACAGAACTTAATATATATGGTAGAGTAAATACATCATATATCGAAGCCTATCCTTGGCAGAAATGAACATCGTATAAACCAATTAGCTAAAATTTTACACAACTGAGAGAAATAGCAAGCTACGTTAAAACTTAAAATGATCATTATTTTGGATTATTCTATGAACAAATACGAAGAGGACGAGGTTCACTGTTATACTTGTCACTTAAATTGATAGGTTACACTAACTTACATTCACATACCCTTTATTCAGAAGTTCACCGTGCAAACATTTCCTTTATGTCTCTGAGTAAGCACAAATTGTGCTGCTAGTAACTTCTCCGACGCACACACGTTTCCCTTTTAAACAGCTTTGACTCCGACACAACTGCAATATTTACTGGTAGACTCTCGTAAGAACTGCCTGAAGGCTCATTACCACGGAGTGGGATCGTACTGCTCTGCTTGCAGTCGACGCGCTACTCACGACTGTCAAATGCAGTAACTCAACAACTTCCAGTATCTGTACCGCCTTTTATACTCTGCCGGTCAAAGCGATATTTTGTTCATAATAGAATGGTGTGGAATGTCGTTATTTGAACGTTATAAAGGAGCTGGAATTGTCTGACTCACGTTTAATTTATCCACCACTGCCATCCCCTTGTTTCGTCACAAATGAATAATAATTATGCCTACTCAACATTTTCTAAGGTAGTTATATTACTTTCTACCACTTTTAGATAAAACACACTGCTTCACCAAATATGGCTCACGTTTCTGTACTTGGAATATGGAATTTGCCGAAAATTATGGCATACCTCACAACTTTTTATAACATTGTGACAACACTACATTTCTAGATTTATGATAAGTATAAGCTTATACAAATGAGATATTTGTATTGAAGTCCAGAGATATGACTTGCTATTAACACACGTGCAATGGATTTTTGGACGCTCATCTTACACATAGACTTTCAATGATTCGTCGGCAACCATACTTTCCTTGTGCTACACGTGGTGTCAGTTTAATGTGCTGAAAAAGACTTCACTCAGATATCTTGTCCGTTAACATTTTGTATTTGTAGCACATAAATTTCTGTCTGGAGAGTCGCACAGTAGTCGCCGAGAGGAACGGTGGTAATTCTTCCACCCTCTGCGTGTGTTTACGAGTGCTACGTTCGTGTTACTTTATTTCAGCATATTTAGAGTTCACATACATATATAGTGATTGTGATTGTGCTTCGTGTGTGTAGTGAATTATTTACCACTACGTAACACTTATTCTGCAATGGCTCAACAGTCCGAAACCACCGGCCAACTTGTTCGATCGGCAATGCTAACTGTATATCAAAATGATTCTACTTCACAAGCTAATTGTAATTCAACGATGCCCACTGGTCATCAAGGCCATTCTATACTATCACCACAACAACCTACGTTCACTTCTCCACCAGTATTAGTGAACAATTCTGGTTTGTCTACCGATATTACAGTAAATAAATCTATTCTTCGACCCTTCCAGCTATCTACAACTCAGGTATCACACAAAATTAATCATTCTGTTATACATCATGATGACAACATGACATACTCTGTCCCAATGGATCAATCTAATGGGGCATCCAATGTGCGCCATTCAACCGCTCAGTCAGCCGGTCATACCAAACGGCTCTGTATTGCTCCACCTTCGTCATCGCCTAACATGCCACGTTATTCGTATACGATCTCTACATCCAACCGTTTCCAGCCTTTAGGTGATAACCTGATGTTGATATTTCAGATACAACTTCTGTTGCCGCCAAAGAAAAAATTCCACCTATATGCCTACGTAACATTCACAATTACCAGCTCCTATTGCAAGATGTGAAAAAATGTGTACAATCCGATTTTCGCACTGAGATTAGGGGCTCTATTCTTAATATTTATGCCACTACTTCTTCTGATTTCCGATGTCTTATATCTTACTTAAATCCATTAATCAAGAATATTATACCAACCGAAATCCGGCTGATAAACTATTTTCTGTAGTCATCCGCAATCTTCCTTGCTCTCTCACCGATCAAGAAGTGTATGATGAGCTTTGTTGCACTGCAATATCCTGTTAAACGGGTCACACGTTTACTTGGCAGAAACAGAGGGCCCATGCCCTTGTGTGCAGTCGAATTAGCAAATAACGATGAAGGCAAAAACATTCTAAATCTTACTCGACTGTTATATAGTGTCGTGAAGGTCGAATATCGCCGCCGCAATACTAATATACCTCAGTGTACACGCTGCCAAAACTTTGGACACACCAAAAACTACTGCAAGCTGGGTACTCGATGTGTAAGATGTTAAGATGCACACCATTATTCTTAATGCAAGAAACTTTCCACCACACCAGCCAATGGTGTCAACTGTGAACAAGAACATCCGGCCAATTATCGCGGTTGTCCTCACTATGTGGCGCTGAAGGAGCGCCTTTCTCGACAACCTCAGCAAACAAGCTTCTCACCAGCACCGACACGGTCGTCACGTACAGTGCCTACACCAGAGCGACGTCCACAGAAGCAACCTCAGCATCAGCATACATCAGTCTTTCACCAAACGACAGCTCCTGGTGCGCAGCATCGCACCTATTCTCAGGTAACATCTTCTTCTTCTTCTTCTTCTTCTTCTTCTTCTTCTTCTTCTTCTTCTTCTTCTTCTTCTTCTTCTTCTTCTTCTTCTTCTTCTTCTTCTTCTTCTTCTTCTTCTTCTTCTTCTTCTTCTTCTTCTTCTTCTTCTTCTTCTTCTTCTTCTTCTTCTTCTTCTTCTTCTTCTTCTTCTTCTTCTTCTTCTTCTTCTTCTTCTTCTTCTTCTTCTTCTTCTTCTTCTTCTTCTTCTTCTTCTTCTTCTTCTTCTTCTTCTTCTTCTTCTTCTTCTTCTTCTTCTTCTTCTTCTTCTTCTTCTTCTTCTTCTTCTTCTTCTTCTTCTTCTTCTTCTTCTTCTTCTTCTTCTTCTTCTTCTTCTTCTTCTTCTTCTTCTTCTTCTTCTTCTTCTTCTTCTTCTTCTTCTTCTTCTTCTTCTTCTTCTTCTTCTTCTTCTTCTTCTTCTTCTTCTTCTTCTTCTTCTTCTTCTTCTTCTTCTTCTTCTTCTTCTTCTTCTTCTTCTTCTTCTTCTTCTTCTTCTTCTTCTTCTTCTTCTTCTTCTTCTTCTTCTTCTTCTTCTTCTTCTTCTTCTTCTTCTTCTTCTTCTTCTTCTTCTTCTTCTTCTTCTTCTTCTTCTTCTTCTTCTTCTCCGAATCGTCCCTCTGCTGCTCAGCCGATGGATTCTGCTCCGACGCCATCTCTGAATTCTCTCTCTGATCTGGTCTTACAGTTATTCTCCTATTTTAGCTCTTTGCTCAGCCCCATTATACCACAACTAACGCAGCTACTTAGTTCTCTTCTTCTTTCCACATTTCCCAACGGCAACGCGTAATCTGATCAGTCTGAAAAAGCTAACCCACTTTAACTGGAATGCCAATGGTCTCCGTGTAAAACGCGCATCTTTCATCGCTTTTCTTACCACGAATAACATAGATATTGCTTGCGTCACCGAAACGCATTTTCTTCCGAACGAGACCTTCTCAGTTCCTGGCTATAAAATCTATCGCCAAGACCGTGTAGCTGAAACAGCTTCCGGAGGTGTTGTCATTATGATAAAACGCACTCTTAGTCACAGTGCCATATTTCTACAAGTTGTTCCTTCACTTGACGTAGTAGGTCTCAAACTCTCTGGTACGGATGGTACTGATCTTATTGTTATGAGTGCTTATAAACCTCCCAATCATAGGTTAAATACGCGATATCTTTCGTTTTTATTCCCTCCGGATTGTAGCATTCTCCTTTTAGGAGACCTTAATTGCAAACATTCTTCCTGGGGGTGTAGGTCTACGAATCCAAATTTTCGCCTTCTCTTTAATATGTTAGATACTCATGGGCTTACTCTCTCAGCCCAATCGGACCCTACTTATTACCCTAATAATCCTCTGCACACACCTGACATACTTGATGTTGGTCTTCATAGGAATCTTTCTCTTCCAACACACGTGTCTGCTTTATTCGAGCTTGATTCTGACCACTGTCCTGTTGTGACTACTTTTTAACTCTCACCTGCCTCGTTGTCCCCAGTTCCTAGACTCATCAATGGTACTGTTAACTGGGAAGCTTTCCAATCTCGGCTAGATGCTACCTTAACTTGTTCTTATTCTCTAGCGACTACTAAGGACATTGATACTTCAATAGAGCACTTCACCTACTGTGTGCCACTGTGTACGGCTTTCTACGTCACGCTCTAAATGGCGGAACTCTCCACGTTCTTTGCCAATATCCATTCTCCATCTTATTCACGAGAAAAATGCTATTCGTCGACGATGGCAGAGAGAACGCCAAACCTGGTTACGAAGTAGACTTAACAATTTGATACGTCATGTGAAGATTCAGCTGAAGCGGCATCATCTACAAACCTACCAATATCATCTGCCGACTATTTCTCCACGAGACCACACCCTGTGGGATGCCACCAGACGGATTCTTCGCGAACCAACAGTGATTCCTGCACTCTCCAATGGGACCAACCTTGTTACGGACGTCACAGCTAAGTGTGACATACTGGCTGCACATTACGAACAAACGTTTGCTCTTCCTATCACATCACCCTGTTTTGCAGCTGTAGAAAATGAACTCTGTGCCCAACGCCAACGAGCTACAGTTCCACACCGAATTTCTTTCACTAGACCTCGGGAACTATTCAATCTGATTCGCCGTCTTCCTAACAAAAAGTCGCCTGGACACGATCTCCTGCCCAAAATAGTTGTGAAAAACCTCACAAGGAAAGCGCTTGCCTACTTATCTTCTGTTATGAATTTCTGTCTCCAAAAAGGTTACTTCTCTTCCACTTGGAAATTTGCTCATATCATAATGTTACACAAACCTCATAGGCCTAAACATCTGTCAGGAAGCTATCGTCCTATCAGTCTTCTACCCACACTGTCTAAACTCTTTGAGGTCATCCATCGCCGCCTAGTGCATTACATCAACAATAATCACATTATTCCTTCTTTTCAATTCGCGTTTCGCACGAAACACTCTACTGCTCATCAACTATTGAGGTTATCTCAACACATTGTCACTGGATTCGAGCATCATCGACATACCCCAGCTATTTTCCTTGATGTAGCACAGGCATTTGATAAGGTATGGCATTCTGGCTTGCTAACCAGTTTTCTCACTGATCGCACTTTTGCGGTGCGCAATGGAGTTACTCTTTCAACTGAGCGTCGTATTACAGCAGGCGTTCCACAAGGTTCAATACTGGCACCAACGCTGTTTGGTATTTACACCTCTGATATTCCAGACATGGCTCCAACCTCAATTACCCTGTATGCTGACGACACTGTTTTATTTTACTCTCACTCCGATCTACATTCTGCTGTACGAACCTTACAACTCTCTCTTGATCGTCTCGTTCAATGGTGTCAAAATTGGTGCATCTCCCTTAATACCCAGAAAACTGAGGCCCAGATTTTTACTTTACGCCGCTATAATCCCCCTCCGCCTATACGCCTTCTGACTGATCATGTGCCATGGCTCCCTTCACCTACACCAGTCAAGTATCTTGGAGTGTTACTGGACACTCAGCTTACGTGGAAGCCTCATATTGCCCGCAACATTACCCTGGCATCCGCTCGTCTTTCACAACTGTCTCCATTATTTCACAAACTTACTTCACTTACCTTAGAATCTTCACTGCTCCTATACAAATCTCTGGTTCCACCTCTTATTACTTATGCCTGCTAGGTCTGGGGGCTGCCAGTACTTGTTACCTGAGGCGTCTACAGGTCATCCAGAGTCGATTCTTGCGAATCGCCACCAGTGCTCTTTGGTTTGTCCGCAACCAGCAGCTGCATGACGAGCTGGGACTTCTTCCTCTCCACCATTTCATCCGACAGACTGCTCGACGCTTCTTCTACAATCTACGCCACGTCCCAGGAGCTGTGACCTATAACATCGGCGTCCGAAGTCGCCGGCCAGCGCGACTGAAGCGACGACTACCACAGGACCTGCTTTACAGTGATGACACTTCTACTTCTGAATAATCTACTGTTTCAATTTATCTTTTCTATTCTTCTGTTCTACTATGTAAATTCTCACTATGGAAGTATGTATACCATTTTATTAGTTCAGTGCCACATTTACATTAGTGTAATAACACATTTGCTTTAGTTCAGAGGAGGCACATTGTCCTACCTCTACAATGTTATTACTCTGTGATTATTTTGTTATCTGTTCTCTCAGATCCGCAAAGTATATATTATTGCTGACCGTTCTAATAAATACGAGGGCTATCCAGAAAGTAGATTACGTTTTCGTCTGTTTCCGCTAGGGGCGGGGCTAGCGCGGCCATCTTGGGGTCAGAGCGTTGCGCAGCTCAGTCGGCATCTAGCCGTGCTAGTGAGAGGTTCGTGCTGTGCTCCGTTCAGATACTGCGACGGTTTGAAATGTCTGCGTTAATTGAAAATCCCGCGAGCTGCGAGGTGCGTGCAGTAATAAGGTTTCTGACTGCAAAAAACTGTAAACCGATAGAAATCTATCGGCAGCTTTGTGAAGTGTATGGGGACAACATTATCACTGAAGGTGGAGTGCGTCAGTGGGTCATCAGATTTAAAAATGGCCGAACCAATGTTCACGACGAAGATCGAAGTGGGAGACCCAGCATAGTGACTGCCGAACTTGTCGAAAAAGTCGATGCTAAAGTCCGTGAAAATCGAAGGTTCACAATAACGGAACTTTCTTTGAGTTTTCCACAAATTTCGCGAAGTTTGTTGCACGAAATCATCAGCGAAAAGCTTGGTTACCACAAGTTTTGTGCAAGATGGATTCCAAAAATCTTGACAGAGGACCACAAAAATCAGCGAATGGCTGCAGCGTTGAACTTTTTGGACGTTTACCATAAGGATGGTGACTCTTTACTCGATCGCATCGTTACTGGTGACGAAACATGGGTGAAACACGTGAACTGTGAAACGAAATTGCAATCAATGCAGTGGGGGCACACAAGTTCTCCCCAAAAACCCAAGAAATGCATGCAAACAATGTCGGCAAGGAAGATGATGGCGACTGTTTTTTGGGACAGAAAAGGTGTGATTTTGGTGGACTTCCTGGAAAGAGGCACTACAATAAACTCTCAAAGGTATTGCCAAACTCTCCAAAAACTCAGAAGAGCCATTCAAAACAAGCGCAGAGGAATGTTGAGCTATAAGATCTTGTTGATTCACGACAACGCCCGGCCCCACACGGCAAATATCACTCGTGAAGTTCTTGAATCTTTTAAGTGGGAGTTGTTTCCTCATCCGCCGTACAGTCCCGACCTGGCACCGAGCGACTTCCACCTATTCCCAGTAATGAAGAAGTGGCTGGCTATGCAGCGTTTCGATGACGACGCACAGCTGCAAGAAGAGGTAACGAAGTGGTTGAAGGCGCAGGCGGCCGAATTTTTCGACGAATGAATTTCCAAGCTCGTACATCGCTATGATAAATGCCTTAACTTGAATGGTGACTATGTCGAAAAGTAGTATTTGAGTGTGGCTTTCATCTGTATATAATAAAATTTGCTTCCTATACTTTGTTTACTTTTTATTCCAAAACGTAATCTACTTTCTGGATAGCCCTCGTATATTAAAAAAAAAAAAGAAAAAGTAAATTTCTGTTTAGAGCAGATAACCTTCGTGTAAGAGAAACCTGCAACACTTTGCTCTTTAATAGCCACTTTGATTAACATCCAAGATAATACTTAGGACACCAAAAATTATAACAACTGTACATAACTGCCTAGTGTTTACTCTTCACTGATTGTTAGGTATATTAATAATTATATTTATGTAGGTATAACCCCTTTATATTATAATTACACGTCAATTCTCAGGGTTAATACTTGAACACATACTAAGCTAAGCTCTTTCAGTCCAGTACCCATCTTATGTTGAAGAGGCTACGTCATATCTAGTGGAGTACTCGTAGACGTAGTAGTATGTTTACGGTTTTCAACGTCTTATACGCAATTTGTCTATATTAGAGCTATCAAAACAAAACATTGAACACTTAAAATTGAGGTAATATCTATACTATGTCCAACCAGAGAATTAAATACCGTATCACTCCGCGTCCACATGCGTTCGGAATGACAGTACTGTTACCGCTTAGTTAAATATAATATTAATATGTATTAATAATATAAATATGCATTTTCAACACGAAAAACAAGTATTCATTCAAGCTAACCACTTAATCGCTTAAACGTTAGACATTAAAGGCGCATTTTTGGAGCTAAGTATCACATTAACACACTAATAATATTTATTAAAATTAACTGCTACTTACATATTTTTCGTACTCTTTAGCACGAAACTTGACCATTGTCAACAACTCCGTCTGAACATGACCCTCGTGGAAAATTATATTTCCACTCTGTAGCCATGTTCTGATGTCAGTTTCTTTAAAGATTCTTTTGACATGATGAACTTTCCGGCGGATTGCTGACCTCACAAAGGCGATCAAATAGAAAAAGTAATCTGAACACCGTGCACCTCGAAGCAATAAATCCGCGAAGTGCTAACACACGAATGGCAAACAGAATGGGACACTTCAGATAACAGCAGAAGGACGTATGAAATATTTTCAAATATTAAAGAAAGGTTCCGTCTACGACACATCAAGCCAAGGAAGGGAGGAATCCAGTACATATCAGGCCATGGACCCTATAGGACGTACCTGAAAAGGATAAACAGGACCAACGACGCTACATGCCCACCATGTAAAGTAGAGGACACCCCGGAACATGCACTATTCAAGTGAGGAGCATACAGCGAACATCTGAGATAAAAGGAACAGCCTATCCGGAAAGAATATTTGGACGATAGTCAGGACCACAGCAGACTTTGAAATTCACCAAAGAGCAACGGAAAAAATATCCGCGAAGGTAATGCAGGAATACTACGAAAACAGACAACATCCCCGAACAATCCAACTTAGGAGAGCGGAACCAGCATCTACTCCTCGAAGGTCCCAATGACTTGCCCATCACCCGGTAGATGTCCAACAACACGCACACCAGGAACTTGAACAGATCAACGAAGAAGAGGAGCAACAACATCGGCCACGTCACCAGATGAACCGAAGGAGGCAGCTCTGGAATTCCACAGGAAGGATGGAGGCAGCCCAAAAGAAGGAGAAGACAACAATGAAATCCAAAGACAAACTACTTGTACTAAATCTCAATATAAACAGATATGCTATCAACATTGTAAATATCTGGCAAAATGTAAAGTTATAAAAATAGATTAATTTTAGTTAGCTAGCAGCAGCACTGTATAACAATCAATATATACTTAAAACTGAATAAGCTTGCAAAAACACTATAATTAGGTATAGGCGCTACCACAAGTTTGTAGCATTAGGTAGAATAAGTAAACTAGTTGTAAATAATTTAGACAATAGGGTAAATCTGCAAAATTGTATACCAAATGAATAAAGATGTAATAAAGAAAAAGAAAGAAAATAAGACTGTGGAAGCGTTATCCTGGTATAGCTCCCAGGTACCAGGACATAGTAATAGAGATCTCATGTTTTCTTTATTTTTTTTTTTTTGTCCACACCCCCAACACAGGCCACTAGGTCTTCGCCGGGGTCCCTCGGCTGGTCTTCTGTCTCCGGTGTAGCGGACACACCTCGTTCTCGACGGCGGGATAGCCGTTACCTTGGCCGCCTCCAACCTTAATGCTGCCGTTAGCGCCTCGTGGATGGTTTTATAATCGCCGAGCATTAGGTGCTGACGAATCTCCACGTCCCGTACCCCGTCAGCGAATGTGTAGGCAGCTTCCCGGGATACGAACTCTGGTGGGAGGTCGACTAGGGCCTTGCTAGCCAGTTGTTCAACTGCCAGGGCGAACTCCTGCAGCGTCTCCCCTGGCTGCTGTGACCTTGCCTTTAGCTGGCTGCGGTACGCTGCGGCCAAGCGGTGGTTTACAAAACGATTCTCCAGGGCCTCCCAGATGTCCATGGACACCGCCGTTGTCTGTACCGCGTTCAGGACTTCCACGGCCTGTCCCTGGAGGCTGGCTATTAACTGTGTGGCCGCCTCCTCTGGTGACCATTTGTTGTGCATGGCCACTACGTCGAATTGGCGGCGGAACACCTCGAAAGTTGACGGGCCGTCGTAATTTTGAGGTTTGATGCGCGCAGATATTGTGTCGCGTCCTGCCGCGTCGTCCTTAAAATCTTTAAGCCTCCTGCCGACGACGTCCTCCATCATGGCGTTCAGGGAGTTGACGCTGCTGTCAGCCTTTCCCTCCACCTCGTTAACGCGACTCGCCTGATCTTCAACGCGCTCATCAAGCTCCATGACGTCCTGCTTTACGACGGCCAACTGCTCTTCAAAGTTTGCTTCTTTAATTCCCTTGGTCAATTCGGTCTTAATTTATTCAGTTCCGCGTCCAGGTTATTATTCGCCGCTTCTGTTTTCGCAGGTCATTTGTTGCTTCCAGTTCCGTCATCTTCCGCAAAATCTTTCACAATGCAGCTTCCATCGCTGTATTATCCCACTCCTGATACCATATGGAACTTTGTGGATTCGTGAAATTAAAAGTCCAATTTCACAAACTCAAACTGTTCTTTACTTCCCCCTAATTGCAGTTGAAACACTTGCCGATTATATAGAATTACTTAGCGCACACATTTACAATTCATCAGTTCGTCTGTCACAGGTCCATTGCACGCTCACAGTTACGTACAACACCTCTAATATACGTACACCGTCTTCCTGTCCGTCCACTCACTCGGCGCTCCTCACGACTGCTAGCCAAGAACTGAACTGATTCGCCAACTGCCGGCCTTATATAGCGAAGATCGCAGTTTCCGGAAGGTTCGCGGCGCGCACAATTATCCCGAGGTTTCCAGCCGTCTGGTGGGAGGGGAAAGAGACGGTACACGGTTCATGCCGCTCTCCTAATCATCCCTTCAGTTCGTGACACGAGACAAATGGGTAGGCGTGGTCTCAATGTTTCCCGTCTGGCCCTACTGCCAGCCGGATCTATCAGGAATTCCGACGTTCTGTCGACAATACCAACGTAGCTCCAAAAGTCGAAGAAACCTAACGTTTATTCTTCAACCTCCTCTTAACCGGCTGACACAAATTACGTAAACTACATGGAGAGCCCAAATGCGGTTCCGAACACCAAGCTTAAGATTATAAGCCTTTTCTATCAATAGAGTTATTTAGTATTTGACTTCATTTTATATACACCGCACACATGACAGATATAATGGAGTTTATTTATTCACATCCGTTACATGTTTATTCCTATAGGAATATTTCAATAGATTACCAACTGATTATACTTTTAAATTGTTTTTTATATCCTATACAGAACAACTTACTAGTCGAACTTACAAATCACTGATTCTGCTATGGATGAAATTCGTATTCATGTTCAGGTAAATATAAAACAAGGCAGAAAAAAATACTAACATTCTATAAGAGAAGAAGTTGAAAAATCAAGAAATGATTTCGCTATGTATCAAAGTAGTAAACATAAGATTAATAGCATGAGATAGTGGCAGTTGAATTATAAACAGATGAGGTATTTGATTATTTATTTACTTTTACTAGACATAAAAATAGAAAATATATTGCAGAAGACAAAATAAATTATAATCACACCATGATCCTTACTAACTAAAGCAACAAAATATTAAAAATAAGTTGTATTATCACTATTAGGTCAATCACTACAGCGGAAATTAAGAAAACAGGCTTTATTTCTGAAACTCGACACAAAATCTCATGCAATTGAGTTTTTGACTGTTATATAGTATTATTAGAAGGAAATGTTTGTGTATACGTTTATACAATACAGTCACTTTAAGAATCTGCTTATAAAACTAACAAATGAACGACAAGCTACCGAATGTGCTCCAGAGCTAAGTGATTCTATTTGATTCATCGTAACTCCGATACCAGTGCACGTACACTCTGACTTTGAATATTCAATTTTCCAATAACTTTATTAATGTCCATTATTATGTTTCTCGTAATTTAATTGCAATAGCACGGAGCACGGTTGACCCGCTGTTTAAGCGTTTAACTATGTCACTCTTGTATCTGCAACGAAATGTGTAATTAAACACGTTCTGTATATGCTTATCCTAAATTTGAAGCAGATGTGACACATAAACCTCTAACAAAGAGTGGGTTTAAACAGTACTGTGTGTACACAGCATTAAGCTACTAATATTTCTATCTGTTATATAAAAGACAATTGTTTTAGTTGTATTTATTGTCCACCAGGAGAGATAATGGGCGACCGAGCGCGTGTTGCTCTCCATAGATGGCTCTGCATGTAATAGCTTATACTGTGCAACAATGTTGTTATATAAGAGACGATTGTTTTAGTTGTATTGATTGTCCCCCAGGAGAGATATGATGGGCAACCAAACGCGTGTTGCTCTCCATAGATGGTCTAGGTGCAACAGCTTATCCTACGCAAAAATGTATGTAATTATTTATAAAGTGATATGACACAATAAAGTTTGGTTCAATTGATACCGCACAGATTTAATTTTTTTTGCGTTTTGGAAAGAAACTGTAGTGATACTATAAATAAATGCAACTTCGAACGAAGAAATATATTATGTGCAAGAACGGAAATATTCTAAAGTAAGTTTAAGTAAAGCGTTTTCTTACTCATATTATATGGATCTTTTTATCCATTTTGCCTGGATTTATGATCAATTCTTGGTGTTTACCTTGATACCTGAGTCCGACTATTAACATAAATACGTCTAAAAATTTACATGTTCATTACAAATGAGAGGTGTATGTTGTGGTTATAAACTATGTAGCGTTACATATGAAGGCTCATAACCATATCAAGAGAAGCTAGTTTCGCTAAACATTTTTTTTTTTTTTCTGTAATTTACGTCCTCCAACATTAAGTCATGTCGAAAGATGAATGAAATGGGTGAAATGATGAGCCCAGGGTCCATAGAGCTACCGTTTAACTACTGTGCCAAATTGTTGGAAGGAAGAACATAATTTCATTCCCCTCGATATATTATGTTGTTCAACAAGTCTTGCAACTTACGTTCCTAGACAAATTTGACGGTTGTGCTGTACGCCTGTTATTGTGTATATACCTAGTATGTAATTTATTTCTTCTAAAGTGTACTTTATGGAGTGTTTTGAGCGATGAATGAAGGTGATCAAATGAGCCAGAGTCCATAGAGCTTAGAGTTACCCGAGATTCACCTTACAGGAGAAGAGAAAGCTCTGCAAAAAGCCTTATACAGATAACTCATTCCTACCGAGATGTAAACTCGGGACCTCTGGAACATGAGCCATACCACATCACACAGACCGGCAACATTGATAATAATGTGTGAGCAAAATAAAATAAAAGCTCAACTTTTAACTGTTTGATTTTAAATAATCATGAAGATAATGATAATTACTGAAGACATGTTTGTGTAATTATCTCGGACGCCCTTCACTTATTTCTAACAAACATCTCTGCGTCCAAGTGACATTTATCATATTACAATTAATTCTTCGCTATATTTTATTTAATTGATGTAAATTAATCATTTCTTCACACCAGCTGTATATAGACTAAGGTTTTTGATCGATAGAGTCAACATGAAAAATTCAATGCCACGGCCGGAAATTGAACCACGGATCTCCTGGTGAATCACATACTTCTCAGATCAGTTATCGCTAGCTGAATGCGGGAAACAGAGTTTGCTTGAGTATTCAGCTGCGCTATATGTTGTTAGCCCAATTGGTTAAATAACAATGAAAATATGCTATTATTGAAGCAAGACGTTATGACGGTAGGAGTAGAGGTAGACTGAGGTATCATGGCCCAAGGGTTAGATCAGCTTACGGTTGGGGTATTACATTGTATAGCCAAGCTAGAGAATTTCTCTGTTCGCTCTGTTATGTTATGTAAGAGACAATTTGTTTAGTTGTGATCATTGTCCGCCAGGAGAGGAAGACCCAACCCAGTGCGTGTTGCTGTCGATAGATGACACCACGTGTAATATGATACGCCGGAGAAAGTTTTTGTAATTATTTACGAAGTTTTATAGTGCATTACAGTTACGTTACATACACAGAGCTTTTACTTAATTGTGTTTTATGTTATCAAAAGTAACACTGCTAGAGTTTATATACATAAACATTTCGTCGAACGAGAAAATCGCTTCCTGTGGGAATCGAAGTACTCAAAAGTGAATATATATTATGGATTTTTGTTTCCGTCACACATGAACTAAATGTCAATCCTGTATTTTGTTTTGTATACTCATAAATGTTTGAATTCGTCTATAATTAAAAGTGCATCTAGAAATCTGTCGGTTCTTTGCAAATGAGAAGAAGGCGTTCTGAATATTGAGACCAGAGCTGCAAAAGCATTTTCGAAATACCTTATCTAAATATATACCAGTTTCCGAAGGATCTGTTCTGTACTCCTTTGAATTAGTAAATGTACAAATAATCTTGCAGGTATGACTCCTTTAATGTCTTTACGTTGATACAAATACATAAGCCAAATTTTAGGCGGTCTTGCTAATTCCAAAATCACAGATATTATCTTACATTATATGTATGTAAAGTAATATTATAAAAGCTGCCCTTCCCTTCTACCATATTGGTTAGGGTTGGATAAAACAAATAGTAATGCTGTAGTGTGTCTGACCAGTGCTAGTGTTTTGGGTCGCGAACGGCTATTGGCTAATTCAAATTTCTATTCAACTTCCCAGTTTGTAGCTGTTTGGTGTTCTGTGTGTACAATGAACCATCTCTCGGATTTTGGTGAAGAAAAACGTTTTCCTTCTGATGGACTTTGGTCAGAAGCAGGTAAAGGAGATTACTTCTTCTTGAATATATTTGTGTAATATTAACATTTTTAAGGATTTGTGTGATATCCATAGCCCCGAGACTCTAAAAATGTGTACTGTGTATGTGAAAATTGCCCTAACTCAACAACTGCTAGTATTTGTACCGTCTTTTATAACGTGCCGGTCGTGCGAGAATTTTCTGATAGTAGAATGCTGCCGAGTTCGACAACAAATGCACACTGTAACAATGTGTCTGGCTTCCTGAAGTCAGCGAGTAGCATTCCTTGAATTGTGAACCTAATAGAACCTGGAATTGTTTGACTCACACTTAATTCCTCGAGCGCTGGCATTGCGGTCACAATCTAATAATCAGCACGACTACTCAACATTTAATCTACCCTTATAACTTTCTACCTCCTATAAACAAAAGCACATCGCTTAATCAAATATGGCTCACGTTTATGCACTTGTATTGTGCAATATGATGAAAAATTTAGCAAACCTTACAGCAATATAATGTGACGTCACTACATTTTAGGTTTATAATGAGTATAAATTTATAGTTGAAATATTTGAAACAAAAGTATTGAAGTTCACAGAAGAGACTTGCTGTTATCACATATACAAGTGAATTTTTAGACGCTCGTCTTAAGATGTTTCCGTAATTCCTCGAGAACCATACCTTCACGTCGTACAAGTGATGTCAGGCTAGTGTGTTGAGAAAGGCTTCACTGATACACCTTGTCCTTTAGTATTTTGTAATTATAGTACATATATTGTTGTTTAGAGCAGACTACTCGCGTGTTAAGAGGAACCTGCTACACTCTCCTCTTTAATGTCTATAGCGTCCGAGATAAGACTTGAGACACTAGGAGATACAACAGCTGTTCTGACCAGTCTTTACCTCTCTCTAATTGTTATGTATATCAGTAACTTTATATATGTACATATAACTCCTTTATATGATAATTACAGGTGACACTGAAACTAACTCTGCATGTGCTTCTTGGTCATAGACGAACTCAAACATGAGTTGACCACAGAATTGTCCAATTAAATATGAGCTCTGTCAATAGAACATATGTAATTACAGTGTGCTATAAGACTTTGTAAACGATTAGAAATATTGTTCCACGGTATAAGCTATTACACGTGGTGCCATCTATTGACAGCCACACGCGCTCGGTTGCCAGTTGTATAGTCATTATTTCTCTCCTGGTGGACAATCAATACAAATAAAACAATTGCGTCTTACACAACACATTCATATTAGTAACTTAATGCTGTGTACACACATTTCTGTCTGAACCAACAAAGGTTTATTTGTCACATGTGTTTCAAATTTAGGATAAGCATTTACAGAACGTGTTTAATTACAGATTTCGTTGTAGATACAAGTAACATAGTTAACTGTTTAAATAGCGGGAAAACCGTGCTCCATGCTATTGCTCTTAAATTATGAGAAACACAGGAATGCACATTCATAAAGTTATTGGAAAACTGAACATCTCAAGTCAGAGTGTACATGTGACTGGGATTGAAGGCACGATCTAAGAAATACCAATGATCGCGCTCGATAATACTTGTTGTAGTTTGTTGTCGATGTCCATTTGTCAGTTTTCTAAGCAGATATTTAAAGTGAGTATACTAGATAAGTGTCTACACAAATATTGTCCTCTAATAATTACTTAGAGTATATTAGATATAATCAGACATACGTCACGTGATAACTTCAGATTAGTGTTCATTAATTGTAGAGTTCACTTGTTTAGTTATTGCTAGAGTGATGCTATTTATAAGTAGTTAAATTGCATTTATGAGTAAGTTCTGTAAATGTAGGAAATTATTTGTCAATATTTTTGTTTGATATGCATAAGTGTACTATTGGCAGTATGTGTAATTATGCTTTCTGTTTCCTTCATTTCGTTTTGTTTGTACACTGCGCTGTGGCTGAGTGGCTAGACCGCTCGACTCTCACAATGGCGGCTCGGGTTCGATCCCAGACGTCCGTTAACTTAGACTTGTGGTGGACAGCACAGTACAGGGGGGTTTTCTCTGGGAGTTTCGGGTTACCCAGCCATCTCACCAACTGCGGTGCCGTATGAAGCAAAAGCGGGCGTTATACACTACACTTTTCATTTCATAAAAATATTTGTAAATGTCTTACGCTCAGAGTGAAAATGTTCAGCTTGTATAGCATTTCGTTTACCTTATTAGGACTGTAGTATGAAATTAAACGAAAAATATTAGAGGTATCATGTTGTATTCCTGACAAAAAGTTAGAATTAAACAAGCGAGCATAAATTTAGAGCTACTGAATGTATCTAACTCTCACTGATAAAATTGTGATATTCCACGTAGTGTATAAGAACGGCCGAAGTGACAATTCCTTTGTTATTATCTTTACAACAGCGTCAGATAAAAACAATCAAAAATCAACAAGTCCAATTAGCTAAATGACGTTTATTGCTGATGTAACTATAATAACTAGCAGGTTGGTAATTCCAAACCAGTTTTTTTATCTAGTTGACATTTTTCCTACTAGTTGCCATGGACACGTTTTACACTAATTCAGCGTTAAGGACGATTTTCATGAAGAAGCTCTAATTATACTAGTCAATAAATATCTACGTTTTGTCTGCCACAAAAACATACACAGATTACTTCATTTAACTTGAACTTTCTAAATATGAAAACATGTTTCGCTTCTGTGTGACAGAGCTGAGGCGGATTCACACAAAAATGCCAAAATATTTCTCTTTGTTAGAGGAACGTGAGGTTATTGTCCATGGAGACGCACTGTATGAGTGTTTTGTATGACAACAATATAAAAGGTTAAATGAACGAAGTATCGAGTGATCAAACAGATGTTACAGATCATAGTTAGCTAAAATAAATAAAAGTGCAAGTTGCAACAATTATTTTATCCTCTCCCATTTCTGTTTGTAATCAGAACATACATTTCAACAATTCGGTGACAGTAAGTTATAGGGCTTAGATGTTAACGTGAACTTCAGGTTGCAGCTTTGGGACAAAATATTACACATCTCCCTTCATCGCATTGCAGAGTTCTGCTCTTAATGCAAGGTTAATTCAAAGTGTCATACTCCACTACCAGGCCTTACGACAAAAATGTATTTCTCTTTCCAGCCGCTACATCAGAAGTCTGCAAACTCATAAGACCTGGAGATAAAGCTTTTATGCGATTAATGTGTAAAATAAAAAGACGATATTTAAACCTACATACTCCCTGTTGTCATTATAACCACTTCACCACTCTACTACACGTACAAGGGGTCCCGATTTCGAATCTCGGTCACGGCGAGTTACCCGGATAAGGATTTTCCGGGGGTTTCCCTTATCCTGGTAGACGAATATCGGGTAACTCTAAGCTACATGGACCCCGGACTCATTAGAGCATCATTTCAGCCATTTCATTCATCGTGCGGTGACTTAACGTTGGAGCACGTAAATTACAAAAAATAAGAAGGAAAAAAAAAAAAGAAACTACTACAGCTAAAGTTAAAAAAGGACTACCGTAATGAGTCTAGTTATTTTAATGAAATACATTATCATCTTATGAGACTGTACAGACAACCATGTCTAATGTGGTACTCGAATACGCGATTACCTATACCACAAAATACCAAAGATAACGTTTATCCGGATAAAAGTGATACAGATATTGCAGAAATATATTTCTTACAAAATTTAGTACTAGAGGAGAGAATGTCATTTGAGTACAACGACCAGTAAATGTAATGTTCCATTAATATATTTTGGCACATATGTGAGTAAAGTACCAATACGAAATTTGCAATCTACGCAGAAAGCATGTTATTGTCATTACATCTATACGTAGAAGAACCGGAAAGCGTTGAGATATACTTTGTTTAGCAGGCTTCCATTCACAGACACAAACACTTATTCCTATGTTATTGTCTCTATATATAACATTGTTACTGTTTGCTTACAAATAACAAAAAGCAACTAAATCTAAGCTACATGTAAACAATGCAATTACAACTTGTTATAAAACTTTGTAAACAAAGTTGAACCTTGTTCATCAGTACAGGATGATACAGGTGGAGCCATCTCTACTCAGTAACGTGCATTCGCTTGCAGAATGTTTCAAGTATCTCTCATCGTGGACAATATTTATATGTAAATCGTAATGTAACTAAACTGTTGGGCTCACATATGTTTCTCAACTCACACTTCCACGAAGGTTTATTTTTCCATTTTCTGAAAGTTTAAGATAAACATTTAAAGAAATAGTTTCCTGATCGTTTTTGTCGTAGATAAAGAGAGAAAGAGTTAAATGTTTAAAAACTGTGTCAACACACACACACACACACACACACACACACACACACACACACACACACACACACACACACACACACACAGTGCCTCTAGAATTTCATGCTCTGTCAATGAAATCTTGAAAATCACAAGAATAGCTCTTAATATATTTAAGATATAAAAACATTGGGAAAGGTAAACTGAAACAAAGAACATTTAGAAGATTGTAGAAGACATAAAATAAGCTGACAGGAATTAAACGCTTTAGCAATATCTGCATTTGTGGATTAAGACTTTGTTGTATGTTGTAATTATGACTTACTGCTTACGGTATATTATGCAATTTTTATTTAGAATGAACCAAACTTAAGAGACTATTTCCCGAAATTGTAATATATAAACTTTGTTTATAATGGAAATATCTTAAGATATATTCAATCAACTCATTTGAGATATCTCATCTGGAGGTTAGTCTCTGTATGTGGGAAGCTTTATACTTGGAGGATAACCAACTTATAAAACTATCATTTGTTATTTCCAACCAAACAACATATACAGAGACACATGGAAATTTATCCAAGAAAGTTCCTTCCGGATTTATACTTCAGTCGAGATATTGATTATCAAATTTTGCTTCAAGATTCGCGCATATTTCCTCATCTTTAAGAGAACGTTCTGTTTCTCTCTCTGTATCATTAAATTGGTTATCGTTATATGCTCCTATTTACTGTATTGGTAAACTGTATAAGTGTATACTGTATAGGAAACTGTATAGGAATAGTGTTTTGTTTTGAAAGTCGTGATGGTGTAATCTGCGTCTTAGCATCTATAAGAGCTAAAGAGTTAAATGATTTAAACAAAACACTGTACATCATCGTGTAACAATTTTATTACTCTCGTGACGTCGTTATGTATGTCAGCTAATTACAATAAAATATCAAAAGGAAGTGTTAGATATTATGATAAAGTTGGTAGTTTTTGCTCAGGACATATTGACAGCATTGCTAAGTTTGGCTGAGAACGTGGTGAAGCATTAACCCTAAAAAGTTATATGTAGATCCAATATAAATAAAGTTACTAATGTACAGAACAAATAGTCAAGAGTAAATATTGGACTTTACTGGTGAATCCTGACGTTTTATGTCTCATCTTAGACGTCAGTCAAAATGACTAGAGTATCGTAGGTTCAAGTTTTCAAAGGAAATGTATTAATTCGCAACTCCCTCACCCTCTCCTCCCAAAAATTGTAGCGCATTTTTAACGAAACTTCTTGTGTAAACTTGTGTTTGTGTATTTATGGACAACGTAATTAAAAAAGAAACAGAAATTGATTAAATACAAAACTTGTTATTGAAGTTCAGGATCTGCCAAACATGTGACAGGAGGATATTTGATAAAATCACGTAACTCAGGAAACATAAGTCCAAAGCTTTGGATTTATCAAAATTGGCTCTTAATAACTCTTGTTAAAATAAAATGTTTAAAGTATTTTCGTGGTAGATAAAATATTACAAGAATCTTCAGGGAATGTTAAATCTTGTACGTTATTGCTATAATTTGTATAACTGTTAAACAATAAGAGATAGATACAACCTTACTGCACAAAAACATGTACAGTTTGAAAAAACTTCCATTTTATTCACTTCTTTCAGTGCAGCGAATCATTTTCAACATTTTGGTCAATATTGGTTAGAATTTGTCAATATTTTTACAATCCTCAAATGGATGTCGTAATTCTTTTTTGGTCTAAGCTGTACAAATGAACTGGATCATTAAAGCCATTTAATTGTGACTTGTTCTAGCAGATTTTACTCTCGCTTCAAGTCTACTGTATTACCATATGAAGCCTATACAATTTTTTTTTTTTTTTTTTTTTTTTTGTAATTTACGTCCTCCAACGTTACGTCATATCGGACGATGAATGAAATGGATGATATGATGCTCAAATGAGTCCGGGGTCCATGGAGCTTAGTTACCTTACATTCGTCTTACAGGATAAAGGAAAAACCCTGAAAAAAACTTATCCAGGTAACTCACCCTGACCGAGATTCGAACTCGGGACCTCTTGAACGTGAGGCAGACACGCTACCACCACGCTACCGACTCGGGGTAAACAATTAGTGATAACACATGTGTATCTGGATGAAAGTGAAGAAATAAACAAATAAATGGCTGTAACTATAATAATAATTTGTACAGGACTAGATGAGCGTTTAAATAAGCATTAGTAAATGACTTGCAGTAACGGAATTTCCAAAGAACATGCTGTACTCAATCTTCCTGTTTGTTGGAAATGCTTATGAACTCCTCTCAGAAACGCCGCGCCGTGGCCGATTTGTTAGTCCACTACACACTCACCAAAGCGGCCCAGGTTCTATCCCAGGTGACCACATGTGATATTTATTAGGAACAAATCGGCGTAGGGGCGGGTGTCCTCCAACACCTTCCACCAGTTCTCCATCATCATGCCATGTATCATCAATGACGCCGTCTGCGGTGTCGCATGTAGTAAAAGCGGACGTTAAACACTACAAATCATCACTCAAAATCCCCTCATTACGTTAGAATCACAAAGATCTCAGACATTGAGTAACCACCAGAATGGTCCCCAAAAGTATTTATCGTAAAAATCAGATAAATGCTGAAACTTTTGTAAATATTTGGAAACCTTGTTTCTCGGTATATAATAATACAGCTAGAGCCATCTGTGGGCAGCAGCAGTGTGTTAGCTTATCAACGAAAATGTTTCCTCTGGCGGAAGATCATTATAACTAAAAGTATCTTTTCGTGTAACATATTTATAATAACTCGATACACATTACTTTCTCAACCAATGTTTCCTAAAAGCTTATCTCTGCATCAACTCGAATTTTATGATAAGGCCTTACAGAAGCTTTTTCGTTATGTATTCAATTATAGAAGTGTGTTACAGCTGAATGTATAAACAGCGGGTCGACAATGCTGACCTTGAAACTCCATGTTATTCATATGAACTCATGACAAATACAGGACTGGACGTTTATATTTTAAAATGTAAGTATACTGGATAACTGAACGTCCCAAGTCAGAGTGCACTTGTGACGTCACGATCACACAAATGTGCAGATACTAATAGGGGAAAGTTAACTAGACAAAAGAGTGACTGGAGAACATCCTGGAGTGAGAAGAATAACAGGAGAAGAGCAGAGTAGAATTACGTCCTGTATGATTAATAAAGTGATAAGAGAAGTAAAGTATAATTAATAAATATTCAGTATCTAAATATTACCAAAATACACAGTTAACCAATTTGAGCATTATCAGTAAGTGTTCTTTCAAATCATTTCTAACAACATTAATAGGAATTGGGATACAAGTAACAGGGAATATAAGTTTTATCAAAAGTTATGAAAACAAACGACTGTATGCCCTTCCTTTTTGTTTTGAAGTTTCATAAAATCTATCTCTAAGCTGTGAAACAAACTGTTGAATCAGTAATATAAACTCGATGTCATGTCTGGGATTCAAACCATCACAGTTCAGCCGGTACACCCATCTCATAATTCTCTCTGCCCTTTGCAGTATATTTAAATAAATATACTTATTCATTACTCCAAGTTTTTTCATCTACTTCAGCTTTTCCATGATAAACATTGACGAGTCTGAAGTACATTCAACGTATTAGTGAAGTCCTTTTACTCGGCTGAAGAAATTTAGGTCTAATAAACGTAAATAATGTTAATTAGATCATTAATAAATAATACCTTACTTTCAGATTATGAGTTTCCATTTGAGACCAAAAAACCAAAAAATCTGCAGACAATATAAGTGTGAAAGTATTCCACTCTTTATAAATAGCTGAAAATCAATACAATATTTATTAATCTTGATAAATAGGAAATGTTAACGTCAAGAACAAGCTATAAAACTTATCTAACATCTATCTCACTGATAAGAATATCACGCAGTGAATAGAAAATGCTAAAATTACATATAAAATATATTTAAGAAGAAATAAAACTTTTGAGTTACTTCTAACGAAAGTCCATCAGAGAGATCAAGATGGTTGTTTGTACTCACAGAACAACAAACAGCTTAAACTTGAACCATAACTTGAATTACCCAATCGGCTTTCGCGACGCTGCACACCAGCGCTCCAAGGTATTACGTGGCACATTAAACAATTGCCAGTTTACCTATGTAGCCCTCAGCAGTGTGGTTAGAAGTTAAGGAAAGTGTCGCTTTTACAAATTTACATTAGATGCTATATAATATAAAGTAATTCGTATGTTATTTTGGAAGTAGCAAGACTCTCTGGTGTTTATCTATTTTAACGTGTAGCCGTTAAAGGAACAGTTGGCTTTAAGATTAGTTTATACGTACGGATATTCAGTAATTCATAGGAGTACACCATCGAAGATATTTATAGTCAGCAGTAAATTCAATAAAGATACAGAACCCTCCGACACGAGCTCCTCTTATACTTGAAGTATTTTGGAAATATTTATGAACCCTTATCGGTAACCCTCATGCTTTATAACGGCAAGGAGCTCCACTCGCTTGTAAAAAACAAAAACATGTCTGGTCCCGTTTATGTTTGTAGTACGATTCAGATCTCTGTCTGTTCCAGAAGATGGTCACTAAATCTTTGTTGAGCCAAAACTGGGCTAGACGCTCTACTGGCATTAGAGTGTTTTTAGAAGTACAGGTTTAAACGTGCAGTATTTTTGTTTGTTTTTTGTTTAAGTATACGTACGGTGTAAGTAGCTGTACTGCAGTTTTGTTTCAGTTGTCTAGAAGTAGCCTCGGTCTTTTGTACTTTCCTCCGGAGTGCAGGTCAAACTCACCTAGACACATGAGACGACGACGAGGTCGACGATGACGAGGACGACGAGGTCTAGCAGGCTGTGTTTAGCCCGAAGTTTCTACTGCGTTTCCACCCAGGATTGGGTTTAAGCGCAGGAAGGAATTTCTTTCACTAATAATGGGTTAAGGATGCGGTGTTGTGAATACGAATGTTATAAATTGAGATAGTAATTTTACTCTTCTGAAGGAAGACAGGATGCTATTCCTAATGCACCCTGGCGATGAAGCAGGTTAAACTTAGATGAAGAAGGAGGAGGAGGAGGAGGAGGAGGAGGAGGAGGGGGAGGAGGAGGGGGAGGGTAGGCGGAAGGGGGATAGGGAGACACTTAAATCCCAGCCATATATCCACGATAAATTGGGATGTTAAATTTTCCAATTACCTTGTTAATGTCCATTCGTGTGTTTCTCGTAATAACAATAAAATGGAGCACGGTTGACCTGCTGTTTAAACATTTAACTATACCACTCTTGTATCTACAACGGAATGTGTAATTAAACACGTTCTGTAAATGCTTATGCTAAATTTGAAACAGATGTGACAAATAAACCTCTGACATAGAGTTGGTTCCGACAAAATGTGTGTACACAGCATAAAGTTACAAATATGAATATATGTTATGTATGAGACAATTATTTTAATTGTATTGATTGCCCGCCAGAGGAGAAATAATGACTATACATCTATCAAACGAGTGCGTGTTGCTGTCAATAGATGGCTCTAGGTGCAATAGCTTATACTGGGCAACAACAGCTGTAGTTATTTACAAAATCATATGGAAGATTGTAGTTATGTTCTATTGATGCTGAATAGATTTATTTGTTTTTCATATTTTGAAAATAATCTGAGGGTATAATTAATATAAATGCCACCTCGAACGAAAAAATATATGTGTAGTATTCAAAAAATGATAAGCCACTGCTGATTTTTCTGTTTCACCATTTTTAATGTTTCTTAGTTCTGATGTTAATATTTCTTTTTGTTTTTCCTATATAAATTTTAGGGCAAGTTTCACATTTGATCTCATAGATTCCTGGTTTTTCTTTGGTAGTGATTGAATTTTTGGGAGGGCATTTCAACAAATTTCTATTAAACCTATTCTGAGGTGCAAGAGTTATGTTGTGTTTTGAGAAGATTTTTTGGAATTTGTTATAGGCTGATGAGTGGAAGGTGAATGTATAATTTAGGTTAATTAGTAAATCATAATTTCTAATTGAAGCCCTAGTAGATTAAAAGGCTGATCATCTTATAGTGTATAATTTATTATACTTCTAATGCTTTCAAAATCCTGTTTGCTTTTACTTTAAACTTCCCAATTTTCTTGTATCTTACAAATGTAATATTCTATTCTTTTGATTCTCAGGGTTACATAGGATTAGAATGGATGTTATATTGACTCACCTTTTAAACATATAACTTTATCCATCTTGTAGCTACAGGACTACTGAACTACTTCTGTAAGCCTTTACCTTCACTATGTAGCAGATAAAAAAATAAGACTTCGTGGAAGAGTGGTTTGACAAAGATTCGTGATAATAGTACATTAGCCGCATATGTTACACGTGAGGTGATCTTTGGTTATACAGATTGTCTGTCAAGAGAGAAATTTTAGTCCAAAATTCCAATCGAGAGCATGGTGCTGTCCATAGATGGCTCTAGCTGTATCATCTGATGTCGGAGAAGAGGACTCGCTTTTGTTTCGAGAATTTTACAACAATCTCTAATTATGTTGCTTACAGGTGGATTAGATTTAATTGGTCTTTATTGAGTGTAAACAAATAGTCGCTACGATGTAGATAGAGACAGAAATGTCCATATAAATGAGTGTGGCTGAGAAGGGAAGCCTGCTAAAGCAGATATATGTTGAAGCTTTTTGCTTCCTAGAAGCATGGATTTCATGCTAATTTTAACCAATCTGTTGGTTATGGCGTTGATTATCGTCAACACACTTGTAAACGTATGACCACAGATTAATACCAGATACTCAACGCCGTGTCGGGAATTCAAGCCGCATAGGGCACTCTTCCTAAACCTTTCCCCCGGCACCAAGGATTCCGTCAGTAATGTAGTGAGACTCTATTGCGACCACAGATTAATACCAGATGCTCAACTCCGTGTTAAAAACTGAAGACGCATAGGGCGCTCTTTCCTTAATCTTTAGACCCCGGCGACCTTGTAAACTACGGCCGGTGAGGCCGGTAATGTAGTAAGCTTCTATTGCGAACGAGCTATGGTGCATTCACTTCCCCTTCCCTTCGGCTCCCATTTTCACTGAATGATGGAATCCAACTTCTTTGGAAATCACTTCTCGTCACACATGAATAGTTTACGGCACTTATCAACTATTTTATATTAGGATAATACGCGTCAAATACGCTGAGGAAATGTGCGATAAACTATGCATCAGTGTGCAAAATGTGACTTCGAAAGAAGTTGTCCAATTTGTGAAAAAATTGGATGAATACACTTGAACTTTTCATGTTAAATATGAATTATTGAATTCCACAAAGCATTGTATCTTTATTCCTGTTGCAAATTGATAATTTTGTCTTTAAAAACAATTAAAATTTTAAAAACGAGAGAGTGAGATCACTTAAGAAGCTGTTGAGATTATATAAGACATCTGTATACCCTTTTCCTCAAGCTTCTTAGTGTAATACTCGAAATAAAGATAACTTAACACTAAAATAATGATTCTGTAGATATAGGAAAACACGTAAGGATACCATAACGTTATATGTAATGCAATTTCTTTGTACACAGAATGTTGAAAATTCCCTGGAATAACAGTGAGAAAAAAAAAACCTAAAGAAATATGTATATAAATTTGAAATGATAACAACTATGTACAAAAAATAGCACTATTTCTTTAAAATGACAACAAAGCAGCTCTGTTAATGGTTATATTTAATAAGAATTTTAAAAGCTCAATAGTACATACATTATTTTCAGCACAAGCATACTAAAGTATATTCAGAGAAAAACCTGAAATTTGTGATCGATTCATATAAGATTAATAATGTCAAGTTAGTACAGAAGTCAGTATTAGCAACCGGTGACAAATTTCATAAATGGCACTATTTTATATACTTCTAATCACTTTTTTTGAATTAACATTCACAAGTGCAGAATAAATTATGAAAAATAATAATTACATTAAAGCTGTGTCATTCATTTAAAATTGTCCTAAGCTTAACTCTGTCTTCACAACAAAGGAATATTACAGCGTTGAATTTTTAAATGCTTCAATGGCATGCATATACACAGTAATGAATGCTGAAGAAGAAAATTTGCAGTTTTAAAAATAAAATTTAATGCACAGTGTATCTTCAAATAAGAGATTATTTCATGTGGTTATCTGACTATGAAATATAATTTGCTTAATGTGCAGAGCAATTGTTTGGATAAATGACTTGCTTTAACTTGATAAGACTTTAAGCAATGTACTTTATGACTAAGATGGCAAATGGAGCCCTCTGCATAGTGTAAACCTCTCAGTCCATGACATATAACTGAATGTGTGTCAAATAAATAACTCAATTTGAGATTACACTATGAACTATTAATGCTGCTTGTAGTTTTAGTTAAGAAGTGAAAGTGATGGAACTGTGTGTTTGAGTAGTTAATAGAAAATAATTTAGTAATGTAATTTATTTGGTCACACATCTAACCATTATTTGTTTTGACAGTCCATAATTCCCTTATGTGTTCACTACAAAGAAACAAGAAGTGCATTATATAGCAAAATAATGTGCAGTTTTACCTACTTTTCAAAATTATTATGTGGCTTCGCATCACTGCATGTAACGAATGGTTAAACATCTTTTTCCCCTGCCAAAGATTGAGATTTTCATTCCAACTTAGAACAATGAGAGGATGTTTAAAAGTGTAGTTTCATGTGACATGTAACATTTCTGTGGGTCACGCTAGAAACGCTATATCACCCTTAAAATGGTTAGCATTACAGAAATTGTGTACCAATATTACTCATAAATGGCAGCAAGTACATGTTGAGAACAGATGTACCACAGAATACATAAATGCTGTGCAAATATCACTTTAACTTGTTATTTTTCTGAACCCATTTGTGTGTCTGTGTGTGTGGTGTGTGTGTGTGGTGTGTGTGTGGGGTGTGTGTGTGGGGTGTGTGTGGGGTGTGTGTGTGGGGTGTGTGTGGGGTGTGTGTGTGTGGGGTGTGTGTGTGTGGGGTGTGTGTGTGTGTGTGGTGTGGGTGTGGGGTGTGTGTGGTGTGGGTGTGGGGTGTGTGTGGGGTGTGTGGGTGTGGGGTGTGTGTGGGTGTATGTGTGTGGGTGTGGGGTGTGTGTGTGGGTGGGGTGGGTGTGTGTGGGTGTGGGGTGGGTGTGTGTGGGTGTGGGTTTGTGTGTGGGTGTGGGGTGTGGGTGTGTGTGGGTGCGGGGTGTGTGTGGGGTGTGTGTGTGGGTGTGCGGTGTGTGTGGGTGTGTGTGTGGGTGTGGGGTGTGTGTGTGGGTGAGGGGTGTGTGTGTGGGTGTGGGGTGTGTGTGTGGGTGTGGGGTGTGTGTGTGGGTTTGGGGTGTGTGTGTGTGGGTGTGGGGTGTATGTGTGGGTGTGGGGTGTGTGTGTGGGGTGTGTGTGTGTGGGTGTGGGGTGTGTGTGTGGTTGTGGGGTGTGTGTGTGTGGTGTGTGTGGTGTGTGTGGTGTGTGTGGTGTGTGTGTGTGTGTGGTGTGTGTGTGGTGTGTGTCTGTGCGCGCGCGCGTGTGTGTGTGAACGAGGAAGAGGATTTATAACCTATTATTTATTGTGAAGCTTTACTAATCTGAGATCAAGCCACACTGTGTTTAGGTCCTAGCTAGCTGACATTGTGCATTTTTCAAGAATAACTGGAATATTAGAAATAAAATTAAAAATGGCATATAATGATGATGACACAACGGCATTTTAATCATTTCTTGCAATGCACAATTACACCTAAAAACTTGTAAAGATTTTTCAAATAAATTCTAATCCAACAGATCTCTTCAAAGATGGTTATTCAGGTAAATAATTTAGTGTAGTGTGTACAATAATATTGCATAGTGACTACTGCATTAAACAATATAGAACAAATTAGGTGTATGGAATCTCAGACCATACTTTTAATTGCTGTTAAAAGCTGTGACATTCTTGATCAATGATGTAGATATATACTGATGAGTAAGATTAAGAGAACTCAATTCTTCAAAATACTTATCATTGCAATTTAAAGAAAAATTTTATAAAATTCATATCAAGCATCTCGCCCAAATATTTTAATTTAAGCCACGTAGGTTATACATAAACACAGATGATGCTAATTTTGGTATATCTGAAAATTCACAGCTATTTTTTTAATAATTTAAACTGCATATTACTTACCTTACATGGACTTATATATTACATATGTTTTAAATTTAAAACTACAAGTACAAACACAAAAACTAATACACCCAGTCAACTGTTTAAAATAACTTCACTTTTCACTTTTCCTTGTTGGCCACAGTATTCCTCAAAGTTTTTGTTAAATTTTCCACTGATATGAAATGCAACTCAAACCTTCAGAAATATTTGATATGCCACATTAAATTGCTGTTTACGCAGGAAAGAATGCTTTGTGCTACATTACTAAAGTTCCTGAAGATCACTGCCCATCACCAAAACAAGAAACATACACAATATCCAATAATCCTGCACTCTGATTTCTGCCATCGTATTCCTGGTAGCCTGAGATGATGGATGACCCCTGAAAGACAAAAAACAGAAAACACATTATTGCAGTAATAAAGTAACAAGGTTAATGAAACTAATGCTTTTGTATGTAAAACAGCACACTTTTTCCATTATAAGGTGCTACATTAATCTAGAGAATTTAAATATGTATGAATATGTATTAAGGCACATTTCAGGTTATGTCATATTAATTGTCGGTATTTAGCGACATACTAAATCTTACTTACCAATAGGTGTTTGTGAAAATCTATTCTCGTTCTTCCTGCTGCCCATAGTGGTTCATTCAAATTTTTACAATTTCGCAAATCGATGAAAATTGTATTCAGAACTTAATTTGGCTTGGCGTCCTAGCCGTTAAAGCTTTAATTCAAATATTTACAGGTTAGCCAATGTAGTATCTTATTCATATCGTACATTGAGCTCAAATAAGGTCGATAATAGGCCAATAATATTACGAAAATTACTTCATAAGTAGTAAAATAATACAATAACTATTAAATTTGGAACTAAGCAGAAGTTATTTTATACATTAGTTAGTATGCAAGACGCAGCCAAAATAATTATATGAGTGGCATTGAATCCGGCGCATGCAGCGCTCAAAATGTATCTTCAGACCCCGGGTGTTGCGCGAACTTTAATGTGTTTCCTGGTTTCCTATCTGAGTTAGCAGGCCCTGGACATACATGAGGCACCAAGCGGATATTGAAAACAGGCTCGCCAGCTGAACACCCAGGGCTTTTATGGGAATACGGCTACTATAAATAATCGTGAAAAATCTAAAAGATACTGAGTCAGAAGCTAATATTACTAACACATTAACACAATGGTCTGGTACTTGTCTCTCATTATTCACTTAACTTCGTATACTCAAGGTCTTATTTTAGTTAATTTATCTAAAATAAAGTAACTGAAGGTGAATTTTGGACACTTCACTTACACACCACTTTTTTACACTATACGAATTGTATACGAATGTATGTATGTATGTTTGTATGAATGAATGTTTGTATGTTGAATGTATGTATCAATGAATGTATGTATGTTTGTATACGAATTATCACAGACAATAATTTCTCATCCGACAAAAGAGTTTAATTACATTTTCTATCATTAGAAACTGTAGTAGGTCTTTAAATGGTAGAAACTAGAGATAAGAGAGAGTTAACAAAGGAGAGATTCTCTTGGATTAACTAAGACCTGGGGAATACTACTCCGATCATGTGAACACATTGGTCCTTCGTCTTATTACCTGCTGTAAACACCAGCACACACACACACACACACACACACACACACACACACACACACACACACACACACACACACACACACACACACACACACACACACACATGGAGTACTGCTCCCCAGGCCTGGTTAACTAATTCTCCAGTCAAATTACCTTCATGACACTGGTTTAAGTGATAAGCATCTATAAGAAGAAATGCAAATACTTTTGGAAGCAATCCACGTAAACTTCCTGAACAAGGTCTATGCTTGGTGTCTTGTGGAGTAAGTTAACGTAGTCGATCAGGATCACGCCGTGAGTTTCCCTTCCTTACAAAGGAATGGACGAATAGTACTGGGCTTGTTTGTAGATGATCTTGGTATCTCTGAAGACGACCGCAGTAAGAAGGTCCGAACAGATGCACGGGTCGGTGCTATTAGCAAGAGAAATTCGCTTTGTTCATTATATTTACTGTAGGTATGTCCATCTTGCCAAAAGTGCTAATTCACCATTCCTGCACAAACAGAACAGCCACTCATATAGAATAATGTTTATTTGTTACAATTTATGTTATCTATACCTAAAGGATACTGTAATAGACATCTCGCTCTCTACTACATACAGGTCCCTCCATTCACTGCCATTAAAGCTTTCGAAATGTTGTTTGCTTTTAGTTTAAACTTCTCAGTATCGTTTGCTTTAAAATTCATAACTTCTAGGTAGTTTTCAATATTACATAGTAGTAACATAGAATTTGAGACTGAGCATGTATTGAACAGCTTTATAAATAATTAACTGTAACATTCTTGTAGCTACAGTGTAATATGTCATTGAACTACTTCTGTAAATGTTTATCCTAACCTTGTAGCTGATGGAAAAGTAAGACTTTGTGGAAGAGTGCCTTGAGAAGGTATTGTGACGGATTACGTTAAGTTCTAGTTATCTACGAGACGATATTTCAGTTTATAGATTGTCCACCAGGAGAGAAATGTTAGTCCACAGTTCCAAGCGAGACCGAATTGCTCTCAAGAGATGATTCTACCTGTATCACTTTACATCGGTTAAGAAGATTCGTTTTTATTTACAAAGTTCTATAACACAAGGAGATATCTCACTTGGTTTTAATTGGATTTTAGTATGTATAAAACAAAGACAGCAATGGTGGATATAGCGAAAATTATATTATATAGCGACACACTTAACAAAATGTTGCCTATCTGACAGAAATAACAAGTTTCTTGAAGAGGTCATTATTTTGGATTTTTCTGTGAAAAATGTCAAAACGGCGATGTTCACTTTAACTCTTACGTTTGTCTCCAAAATTGTTAGCCTTACATTAACTTATATTTACCTTCCCTTTTTACATAGATACACAGCGTACACATATCCTTTATGTCTCTTGTAGCACGCATTACTTGCGCTGCTAGTAGTTTTTCCGACACAACGTTTCCCTGAACCTCGACTCTGACACAACTTTGGAATTCACTGCACCACTCTCCAAAACACTGCCTGCAGACTCATCAATACGGAGCTGGAAATTGCTGCATTGCTTGCACTTCGATACACTACTTACATCTTCTCTACTCTAGACTGAAAATTGCAGTATCTCAACAACTGCTTGTATCTGTACCGCCTTTTATACCCTGCCGGTTGTGGCGAGAATTCTCTGGTAGTAGAATGCGTCTAGTGTCGATATTTGAACGTACGAAAACCAATCCACACTGTGCTAATATTTCTCGCTTCCAACTTCATGAAGTGAGCTAGTAGCGTTCCTTGAATTGTGAACAACAAAGCAGCTGGAATTGTTTGACTCACACTTAATTTCTCGAGCCCTGGTATTACCGATTGCGGTCATAATCTAGTAATAGTTACGCCTACTCAGCATTTAGTGTATCATTATAACGTTCTACCTCTGATAAATAGAAGTACTCAGCTTGATCAAATATTGCTCACAATTGTACATTTGTATTGTGGAGAATGATGAAAAATTTAGCATAACTGTCAACTTTATACTATTGTGACGTCACTTCCCTTGTAGGTTTTTGGTTAGTATAAATTTATACAGTTGAAATATTTGGAACAGAATGTATTGAAGTTCAGACATATGACTTGCTATTATTACATGTACAAGTGGATTTTGTACGTTCGTCTTACAGATAATGTTTCCGTGACTCCTCGAGAACCATACTTTCCTGTTGTACGCGTGATGTCAGTTTAGTGTACTGAGAAAGGCTTCTCTCAACAACATTGGTTGTTAGTATTTTGTATTTATAGTACATGAATTTTTGTTTAGAGCAGACTGCTCGCGTGTTAAGAGGAACCTGCTACACTCTCCTCTTCAATAGCCACTTTGACTAACGTCCGAGATAAACATTGGGACACTAAGGGATACAGCAGCTGTCCATTACTGACCAGCCTTTACCCTTCACTGATTGTTATGTATCAGTAACTTTCTTTGTTTAGACATAAGTCCTTTTATACTAATTGCATGCAACTCTGAAAATTGCTTATAGACGAATTCAAACATAATCAAGTCCTGGTATATGGATATTTAATTCATGTTTTACGGAAACAGAAATCATTGACATATGTTCAATTTTGAGTAATTCGATTCCCACAGGAAGCGATTTGTTCGTTTGACGATGCGTTTATATAAACTCTAGCTATTGCTTCTTTTTATAACGTAAAGCACAACTAAACATCAGCTCTGTCTATAGAACGAAACTACAATGTGCTACAAGAATTTGCATATAATTTCAAATTTTGTTCTCTAGTATAAGGTATTACACCTGGAGCCATCTATGGACAGCAACAACTCAACTCCATGCTGGCGACACGTGTTGGTTGGCAAATATATAGTCATTATTTCTCCCCTGGCGGACAATTAATACAACTAAAACTACTGTCTCTTACATAACACATATTCATATAAGTAACTTAATGCTGTGTATACATATTACCGTCTGAACCAACTCTTTGTCAAAGGTTTATTTGTCACATCTGTTTCAAATTTAGGATAAGCATTTACAGAACGTGGTTAGTTACACATTTCGTTGTAGGTACAAGAGTGATATAGTTAAATGTTTAAACAGCGGATAAATAATGCTCCTTGCTATTGCTCTTAAATTACGAGAAACACAATAATGGACATTAACAAAGTTATTGGAAAACTGAACATCTCAAGTCAGAGTGAACATGTGGCTGGGATTGAAGTCACGATCTACGAAATGCGAATCATCTCGCTCGATAATACTTGCTGTAGTTTGTTGTCGATATTCATTTGTCAGTTTTCTAAGTAGATACTTAAAGCACATTGGATAAGTGTCTCCTAAAACATTGTCCTCTAATAATTACTTAGAGTATATTAGATATAATCAGACACACGTCACGTGATAACCTCAGTTTAGTCTTCATTAATTGTAGAGTTCACTTGTTTAGTTATTGCTAGAGCTATGTTATTTACATGAAGTTAAATTGTATTTATAAGTAAGTTCTGTAACTGTAGAAAATCATTTGTTAATATTTTTGTTTGATATGCATAAGTGTACCATTTGCAGTATGTATCATTTTGTTTTTTCTTTCTTTGAGTTCGTTTGGGTTCTAGCTCAAATTCAAATACTTCTAGACTACGCCGTGGCTGACTGTTTAGACAGCTCGACCCTTACCAAGGCGGCCCGGGTTCGTTCGAAGACGACCGCAAACTTACACTTGTGTAGGACAACACGGGTCTCGGGCGGGTTTTCTGTGGGATATCCGGTATCCCCCACCATCTCACCACCTGCGGTGCCCTATGAAGTAAAGGCGGGTGTTATGCACTACGCTTTTCATTTCATTAAAATATTTGGAAATGACTTATGCTCATAGTGAAAATGTTCAACTACGTAAGCAGTTCCTTTACTTTATTAGAATTGAAGTATGAAATTAAACACAAAAAGTTAAAAGTATCATATTGTATTTGTAACAAAAAGTTACAGCTAAACAAGCGCATATAAATTTATAAACGCTAAATTTATCTAACTCTCACGGATACTTCTGATATTCCATGTAGTGTATTAGAAAGGCTCAACTGACAATTCCTTTGTAATTATTGTACAACAGCCTCAGACAGAAACAATAAAAAATGAACATGTCCATGGCTACCATTACGTAATTATATATTAAATTACGTCTATTGCAGTTCGGTAATTCTGAGCCAGTGGTTGTATCTAGTTGACATTTTTCTTTCTTGTTGCCATGGACACGTTTCACATTAATTTAGCATTAAGGACGATTTTCATAAAGAAGCTCTAATTATAATAGTCAACAAATTTCAACGTTTTGTTTGTCACATAAATATAGCTTACTTCATTTAAATCAAGATTTCTACATACGAAAACATGTTACGCCTCTGTGTGACGGAGCTGAGGGAGATTTTCACAAAAATGAGAAAATATTTCTCTTTATTAGTATAACGTTATGAATCTCAATTGCCCATGAAGACGCACCGTATGAGTGTTTTGTCTAACACAACAATAAAAGGTTGAATCAAGGAAGTATCGAGAGATAAAACAGATGCTACAGCTCATCGTTAACTAAAAGAAATAAAAATGCAAGTTCCAACAATTTTTCATCCTTTCACATTTCTATCTGTAATCATAACATCCATTCCAACAATGCCATGATCTTCTAAATGTTCTTTGTTTCAGTTTAAATTTCTCAATTACTTTATGTTTTAAATATACTAACAGCCATTCTTGTAATTCTCAACATTTCATTGACAGAGCATGGAGTGTTAAAGGCAGTATGTGTTGACACAGTTTTTAAACATTTAACTGTATATCTCTTTAACTACAACAGAAAGGATGGTGAAACTACTTCTGTAAATGTTTATCTTAAACTTTCAGCAAATGGAACAGTAAACCTTTGTGAATGTGTGAGTTCAGAAACATGTGTAAGTGTAACACATTAAATACATTAAAGTTTATATAAACATTTTGGCCGCGAAAGGAGAAACTGGAATCCAAGTTTCCAAGCGAGTGTGTGTTACTGTTCAGAGATGGCTCCAGCTGCATATCTTATACGTGGAAGAAGATTCTATTTTGTTTACAAAGTTTTATAGCAGGTTGTAATTGTATTAATTATATGTAACTTAGGTTTACTTACTTTTATTGTTTGTATACAGAAATAAACTGTAACGTATAAACAGAAAATGACATAGGAACAAAAATCTGTATCTGGGAAAGGAAGCTTTCTAAACTAAATATATCCTAACCCTTTGCGGTATGATATAATAAGTAATGCTCTCCCTACCAACTTCAGACTTAAAGCACCCAAGAACTAGTCCGGAGAATCAAAAGTGTTTTTCCTTTTTCTAAATTTTAATCGCCATTAGAGGTGCACAATGAGTCGCTGCACCTGGATCCTCCATCGTTGAGGAGCTAATGCTACCTCCTTTCCTTCCCCCACACAAATTTCAGCCGTCACCCTACAAACCCCTTATTCTTGTCATTACGTGCTTAAGTCTTTTCTAGGACAGGTACAGAATAACACACGTACGGGCTGTCCCACACTTCACAAACTGCAAGAAGACGAGGTCATCAGCCTGCCAACAGCACGACGACGTGTAATCTTCTCATAAGATGATAATGTGTTTCAATAAAATAACTAGACTCATGACAGTAGTCCTTTGTTTAGCTTCAGCTGTAGCAGAGTGATGAAGTGATCATAATGACAACGGAGAGCGTGCAGGTTCAAATCTCGTCCTTTTATTTTACACATTAAACACGTAACGTTGGATTCTTTGTCGTTTTATTTCATAAATGTTATTTATCAAATGTACATATTAAGGATTGTTAAAGTAAATGACAATGTTTTTCCCCTATATTCTACTGATTGAGAGACAGATGACTGTTCATTTCATAAATATTAAATTACTCTGTGTAACGATATTATGAATATGCATGTCTTACTTCACAGTGAACCAGTTTTGTTTATTTTATTAAGCATTACGTTTCCAAAATAAGAAACATGTTAACGGCCTGGGAGCATACATCATTCTAATGATCAACAACAGATGTTGTACTTAGATATAGAGAAGTAAATGGGAATTTTGGAACAAAGTTTGATAGTAAATATTCAGATGGAAGTATAGTTATTATGTCAATTTAACCGGTCAATGGCGTTTTTAGAAAATGTTCTGTGTGTGTGTGTGTGTGTGTGTGTGTGTGTGTGTGCGTGTGTGTGTGTGTGTGTGTGTGTGTGTGTGTGTGTTTCGGTGTAAAATAACAAATTTCGGAGGCATAAAGCAGCTATACCCAAGGATGCAACTTCACAACTCTAGAAATGAACTTATACACAAGTTAATTTAAAAGAACTTTTAATTCTGTTACAATATATCTCTAATCACTTTATGAAAATACAACGCTTAGTACCTGTGTACCTTAAAGTTTTAATAATCTTTGTAGTCTCCTTCATTAACGAAGTTTGTATAGTTTACTTTGGTTAGTAAATCATAAGTTCTAATTAAAGTATTATTACACTTAAATTAGAACTTTTTAAAGAATATAATTTACATCAACTTATATTATCCCATTAACTTTTTCGAAATGTTGTTTGTTTTTAGTTTAAGCTTCTGTTACTTTAAAAATGTTAACTTCTATTCTTGTGATTCTCGAGATTGCCTAGGAGTAGCATAGAGTTTCAAACTCAATATGTTTTGAACTACTTTTTAAACAATTAACTGTATCTTTCTTGTAGCTACAGCGAAGTATGTTATTGAACTACTTCTGTAAATGTTTATTTTGACTTTGGGACAGATGGAAAAATTAGACTTTGTGGAAGAGTGCTTTGGAAAAGTATTGCGACGTATTAGGAAAGCTGCATATGCTACACGCGAGGCGGTCTTTTAGTTTATACATTGTCCACCAGGGGAGAAATATTATTCCAAAGTTCCAGGTGAGAGCGTGATGTTCTACAAAGATGGCGATTCCTGTAACATCTTACATCGGATGGAAGTATTTGTTTTTATTTACAAAGTTTCATAACAGAATGTAATTATATTTATTACATGTAACTTGTGTTTAATTCTGCATGAAAAACCAACAGCTGTGGTATAGGTATATAGGGATAATCGGTCACACACAAACAGTTGTGTCTGGGAAAGTGATCTCTCTGAAGGAATTACACATCAAAGTTTTCGACTTCTTATGTATATTTGGTTCAGAAAACACGACTTCAAGCAGTGCTAAATGTGTTAAAGCAAGTGAACCGTACATAGAACTTACCTTTGGTAATAATCAACACAGCATAAACCATACAGTTAAAATGTTGCACAAATAACAATGATATTGAATCGTGCTGCACTGCCTGCGGACTCATTACTACGAAGTTGAATCGTACTGCACTGCCTGCAGACTCATCACTACGGAGTTGAGTCGTACTGCACTGCCTGCAGACTCATCACTACGGAGTTGAATCGTGCTGCACTGCCTGCAGACTCATCACTACGGAGTTGAATCGTACTGCACTGCATGCAGATCGACGAACTACTCACCACTTCTCTACTCTAGACTGTGAATTACTCCAACTAAACAACTGCTAGTATTTGTATCGCCTGGTCCTGGCGAGAATTTTCTGATAATAGAATGTTGTCTAGTTCCATTATTTGAACGTTCGACAACAAATACACACTGTAACTATGTGTCTCACTTCCAGCTTCGTGAAGTCAGTGAATCATATTTTTTGAATTGTGATCTTTTTCTTTCTCTCCCGAACAACAAGATTTGTTTAATTGTTTACTCATGGTTAATTTCTCCACCACAGGAATCTCCGATATTCGCCATAATTTAATAATAATTATACCTACTCAACACTTTCTAAGGTAGCCTTATTACTTCCGATCTCTTGTAAACAAAAGCACATTGCTCGGCCAAATAGGACACACATTTGTGCACTTGTACTGCCGAATAAGTAGAAAATTATAGCATACCTTACAGCTTTATAATATTGTGAAGACACTATTTTTGTAGATTTATAATAAGCATAGCTTTGTACAGATAAGCTTCACCGAGTGTTCCTCGGTGTTGTTTTAGCCTTACCCAGGTTGCCTCCGCGGAGTTTAATCTCTCTGGTCCGGCGCCTTCAGTTTTCTGAGCGTTCCGCATTTCCGGGATACTCGGGCAACCGTGGATTGGCTGCCCGGTAGTGGCTGGCTGAGTCGTTCGGACACGAATGTTGGTGTGGATTGTTGATTCTGAGTCGGAGAAGGAAGTTATGACCTTTGTTGGTGCCTGGTGTACGGAGTTTTTTTGGCTCTTCGTGAACCTGGGTAAGTTGTGAGTGCCTTTTAAGCCTTCCTTGTTGGGCTTACAGTAGTACAATTTTCAATCATTTTGGTTACGCTTTCCTTATCGTGGGTTTTCCTCCGCATATTCTATATATTAGGTTGACTTAGCTTTCACACTTCCTTCTGTTCTGGTGCCACACGTGTTTGTGCATACATTTAACTGTATTTTCAATATGGAGCTCTCGGGTTTCGATGTGTACGTTTCAGTTAATAAGGGGGAAATTAATTCAAGGGATTTGGCTTCAAAGTGTATATACAGTGATATAATTGTGATACAGTTAGATATTATATAGAATGTTATATTATATCTTTTTATATATATTTTATTAATGGAGTTTTATATGGAATTTAGATAATATTACGTTTTGTTTCTTTTGTTTTGCGAGTATTGGCTTAGTGAAATTACTACTTCTACATCTTATCTTTTTATTAACGGCCTTCCGGCATCTTTTATCCGTAAGATACACGTAAGCTATAAGGTCTGTCCCATTTGATTTGCCATTAGAGCGGTCTAATGTTGTTTACTGATTCCAGAATTCTGACTGTTACGTCAATTAATTCTGTACATTATTTTCTATAATCAATCATTACAGAGGCTGATGTATATAGTGGATTTATATTGTCGAGTTCAACATTTGTCTCATTGGTTTTGTTTCTCAGATTTCTTATCTGTTATTTCTTTCTGGATTTTATTCTTTTAGCTGTAAGGTTGTAAAATAACTAACCGCCAAAAAGAAAGAAACTGAAGTTTATTATACATATGTGCATGATGTTGGCTAAGGTCAATAAATACTTGTTACATCAGAAAACTGATTGTTCTAGCAATTAAACCCGTTTTCCTGTATTACTTCTTACTGTGAGAGGATCCTTATGTTTACTTCCTAACGTCACTTGAGATTGTTTTGCTGCTTGTGCAGTCGTAAGGGGAAGATACGGGCTCAAAGCTATTTGAAACATAATGCATTAAAGTCCAGACATATGACTTGCCGTTATCATACGTACAGTGGACAAAGTTTCCTTGATTAATCGGTAACCATACTTTCCTGTCGTACACGTGGTGTTAGCTTAGTGTGCTGAGAAATGCTTCGCCCAGACATCTTGTCTGTTATTATTTTGTATTTACCGCACATGAAATTTTATTTAGAGCAGACTATCTGTGTATTAAGTGGAACATGGAACACTCTCCTCAATGTTCACTTTTACTAACGTCCGAGATAAGACTTGAGACAGCAGGAGTTATAACCGCTGTCCATTACCGCCTTTACCCTTCAGTGGTTATCTATGTCAGTAATTTTATAAGTAGATAGGTAGGTAGGTGGGTGGATGGGTGAGCAGGCGGGCACATAGATACATGATGGATGGACGGACGGACAGATTGAATTCAAAAATAAATATTTAGTAACTCAAAGGGACACAATACCAAGATTTAAGAAAAGTATCCCCAATGCAGTATATCATATTGAACATTTTTCTAAACTGTTGCATTTCACAGTAATGGCTCCATTTATTTCAAATATTATGAAGACAAGTAAAATGAATTTTATCAGCTGTCCGAGAATGTTGTCTGAGAACTTCTTCTTTCTCGATGAAGATTCCATAAATGTTAAAGCATAACAAGTAGACAATCTCATTTCGCAAAATGTAGATCATATAACATACAGTTTCTTTGGTACATTTAACCATTTCCGAGTTAATGTTATCTGCTAGCATGTCCCAATTCCTACAGCTTGATAACTCCTTGTTCTACTTTAATTCTCTGCACATTTAAAAGGAATGGAATTTCGAAGCTAATACAAAGCCATCATCACTTGAAAGCTTTGTCTATCACTAAAGTCAACTGCATTTCACTATTTTTGTAGATAAAAAAAGAGTGTAGTAAGCCGCTTGGTATTAAGTAGACAAGGAAATAAGTGCTTTCTGAAACCTTTCTTTTAAGACTGGGTAGAAATCGTCACGTCAGTGTACACATAAGATTTCTAGCAGGACTGGCTGTAATGATTTTGATAAAAAGGTAAATGTTTGAAAAGTTCTATTTAATAACTTCTATATAGCCTAAATTTTCTGAGAACTGTCTCTCATATCCTTTCTTTCCGAAACAGTTTTACATATGACATTAAAGGTAATCGTCAAATGAAAATGTCGTACGTATGGTGGATATTACATATAGTTGTAGATTAGAGGACATCTAGCACCTAGACCTGCAATTACATCTTTTGTACGTACATCCGGGTAGAAATGGGGGGAAATGAAGTAACCGTAGGACACAAATGGACTAAAGGAATATGTACAGTAAGCGTCAGAGATACGCAGTTACTGCCTTGACAACCTGGCTGGGAGGCGCTGAGAAAGCTGCCCAAACCACTGCATGGTGGCTCGGAGGCACACAAATGATCAATTTGTTACTTAGCAGTGCCTCACTTTTAATACATACTTACAAAACTGACAAGTAAACACCGACAGCATGTTTTAACGAGTAGGATAATTCCTATTTGCTAATTCGAAACTTCGACCCCAGTCGCATGTATACTCTCATTTTGAACATTCAATTTTTCAAAACCCTTGTGTATCTCAAAAATTGTAAGGAATGTTTGTGTACTTCTGTTGGTGTCATATGAATAATCTGTAGTTCAAAAGGCAGCATTTTTGAATCGCTGTTTATCCTTTCAGCTGTATCACTCGAACCTCTACAACGGAACATGTAATGACACAGCTTCAGTAAATGCTTGTCTTATATATGAAGTAGATGCAAAAGCAAGTTCTTGGGAAGGAGCGGGTACTATGTGTACAAAGTATTAAGTTACTGCTATATCTTACGTACAGGACGATTTGTTTAGTTATAATAATTATCCGGCAAGGGAAAACTAACACTTTCATAACCCAGTACGTGCAGCTGTCCAGAGATGGCTCTACATGTCATGTCTTATACGGAAGATAAAAATTTGCAATTGTTTACAAAGATTTATGGTACATTGTACTTATGTTCTTTACAAGTTGATTAGGGGTAATTGATGGGTCTCTCACACACGTGGACTGTACAACTCGTGTGGTTGACGCCCTCAACTCGCTGCACAGCAGAGCCTGCGCAACAGTGCCATCTTCTGCAGGCGCAGCAGCGTCTGCCTTCATCCAGCCAGCAGTGCCTTCATCTGCACTGGCAAGCAGCAGCAGCCCAGCCAACCCTCTCCTGGCAGACCTCCTCGAGTTAGCTCAGCGAGCTACTCCCTCGGCAGCAGCTCTGGAGCCAGAGTCCAGAGGAAGACAGTACTTGGGACCGACAGACGGACCGACGACACTGCAGGCACATAAGGTCAAAGCCAAGGGTCCCGAATTCGGTTGGGACCCTGGGTCCACTCCAATAGGCGCGTTGAAAGGCGTTCGACCCTCTGTCGGGTGCCGGATGGCACCTGCAAATGACTTAGGCATGCCAAGTACCAGCCGCCAGGTAAGACCTGACGAAATGAGCTCTAGAACCTCTGCATTCTCATCCTCTTCCGGGCCACGGGTAAATCTCGTGAAGGCGAAGGCCCAGGCGCAGAAGAAACAGAAGAAGGCCTCCCACCTTCTTAACCAGGGGACAGCTGTCCCGATCTCCCCGTTCCTCAAACCAGGGAGCTCCAATCCCGTCATCCCCCTCCAGGGCGTCTCAACTCCCCTACCGGAGAGCGACACAGACGCCGAAGGATTTGTTACCGTAAAGGAAAGCGCAAAAGACCCTCCGGTTCGAAGCCGGAGGGTGCTGCTCCCAGCATCTCTGCAGTGCATGCGGATGCCAGGAGCCCCCGCACACAAAAGGCGGCCAGAATCCCGCCAATTGTGTCGGACCAATCCCCAACCATGTAAAGGTCATGAGGGAGCTGAGGGCCAAGCTCCAGGCTGACTTCCAGGCCACCCATTTTCCAAGCCGGGTGGTCATAAAGACAACGACCCCGGAGGACCATGAAGCCACCAAGGATGTGCTGCGAGAGGCGGGGATTGAATTCCACATGTTCTCGCTGCAGCGACCTAACCTGGTGCGCAGAGTCATCCGTGGTCCTTGCTGTGACACCGAGCCGGAGGACATTAAGCTAGGCCTGGCGGAAGAACACGGCATTGCGCCGCGTACCGTGGTCCAGCTGACCAGGTCAATCCGCGAGGAAGGCAAGGAGACCGTAAGGACCCCCATGGCTCTATTCTTCGTAATAGAGGAGAAGGAGGGAGATGGTCTCCCCAAAATCGACGAGGTTTCTCACCTCTACAACACCAAGATAAGAATCCTACCCTACAATGGCAGAGAGGGACCAGCCCAATGCTACAGATGCTTAGGCTTCCACCACTCTAGCCATGCGTGAGAGAGGAGGACAGCCTGCAAACGATGTGCAGGCCAACACCACGTAAAAGACTGCCCGTACCCCAGAAGGGATAAAAAGTGTGCCAATTGCCGAGAAGCCCACATAGGCATCTACGGTGGTTCTCCCGTTAGACTGCGTATAGTGCAGGCAAGACAGGGCAGAAACACAACCAGGGAGCAGCTCAAGTTCGGCCTGTAGTCAGTTTTGCCCAGGCGCTGCGCAAGCACGAACAGGTGCTGCAGTAGGCCGAGGCAAGTCAGACTCCGGCAGCGACCCAGTCAGAAAGCTCTGGAGCTACAGCAACACAAGCACCAGCTGCATCTGCAGCAAAACCACAGCGGCCTCCTTGTCAGAAGAAGGCCACCGCAGCCCGGCCGGAGAAACCGCTGGCAAATGCGGCAACAACTGCCGGGTGGTCCGCCCCAGAATCTGCGGGGAGACAGAGCGGACCTGCCGCCAGTGCTCTCCCCCCTCTTCCAGTTCCAGCCACAGTGGCTGCAGCAGCCAATGAGGGAGAGGCACCCCTCCCTACGACAGCTACGCCGGTTTGGGACACTGGCGTCTCAAACGAGGACCTGGCGGAGTTCCATGAGCTTTCTGCTTGTTCGCCGAACTAATTCATCGCTCCCTCCACATTCTAAGGCGCTGCAGGGAGCAACTGACAGATCCCCGCATCCCTGCTATGCAAAAGCACAGCACGGCTCCCCTTCCCTTACTCCAGCTCGTAAATGGCGGTGAGAAGAACTCAGCGCATATTGAGAGCTGCGTTCTGGAACGCAAACGGAGTCCGGGAACAGAGACCGGGCATCTTGGAGTTTGTAAGTGACCACGGGATTGTCCTCCTTATGGTATGCGAAACGCACCTGCATGCTGGTGTACAATTTAACCTGCCAAGTTACGCCGTCCACCGAGCCGATAGAGTCGGCCGGCGGGGCGGCGGTACAGCTACATTTATCAAAAACCACATCACCCATACTCCCATTACCATCCCTCCGCTTCAACATTTGGAGGCGACCGCCATAAGGCTCTCCTTGGGCGGTTCAGACCTAGTGTTTGTGGCGGTGCATGTCCCGCCCAACCATCCCTTCTATGAAGCGGATTACAGGGCACTCCCCAACCTAGACCACCGAGTGTGCATAGCTGGCGACTTCAATGCCAAACACCCAGGATGTAAAAGCCGCATCCAGAATGACAGGGGAAGGAGCATCTACCGCCTTATTGGCGGAGACCCAACCCTTCTTGCACATGGCGCACGGGGTCCAACGCACTTCCCGCCTGGTGGCAGGGCGTATGTCATAGACTTCGCAATCACCAAGAACATTCCATATCATCTGCACCTCACGGTGGTAAACGCTCTGGATTCTTACCACAACCCAGTTGTGATCAATTCAGACTTTGCCGTCGCAGCTCTGGCAACGGCTGACTGGCTGGATGAAGTCGACTGGGATGCCACCATCCTTGACATCCAAAACTCCGTGGTAGCCCGCCCTCAAATCAACTCTGTGGAGTCACTCGAGGTGGCAGCCAAGGAGTTCTCCACATCCATTCTCAAGGCGGGCCGTGCTCACACACACCGCATTCCAATTGACACGCCAAACCCCACAGATATCCCAGGACCCATTAAACAACTTATAAGGGCTAAAAACTTCGTAAGAAAGCTGTGGCAAAGATTTCGCCATCCCAGGACAAGATAAGAACACCAGATTTTCAAATCCCTGGCAAGATGACTCCTAAGAGCATACCACAAAGAGGCCTGGGAAAGCATGTTAAGGCAAACCAATCTACACGAGAGAAAACCGTGGCGAATAGTCCGTAGCCTGCGGAAGGACAGAACAGTACACCAGCATTTCCTACATAGCCCTAGGGGTCGACTCGACTACGAGTCGAGAGAAAAAGCAGATGCGCTAGCAGACTATCTGGAGGCCCAGTTCCAGGCCAGCTTTGAGCCAATGGACGACGACCATGCTGACCTCGTGGAACGAGAGGTGGAGGACTTCCTTGAAGCTCCGGCCCCAGGCCACGAGAAGTTCCATATTCCCATAGGTACCCCTAGAGAGTTGGCAACCACGCTTAACTCTCTAAGAACCAACCAAGCCCCTGGGCAGGACCGTGTCACAGCGGAAATGCTCAAGCTCCTTCCACGCAAAGCCGTGATTCACTTAACCCGGATTTACAACGCATGCCTGTTCATGCGCCACTTTCCAGCTGTCTGGAAGGAGGCGCGCGTGGTGTGCGTTTTAAAACCGGGGAAAAATCCGGTCTTCCCGTCCAGTTACCGCTACATCAGCTTTCTACCACTTTTGTCGAAGGTATTCGAAAAACTGCTCCTCTCCCGGCTTCTTCCTCATCTAGAGTAAAGGGGCCTAATCCCGGAATACCAGTTTGGCATCTGTTCTGGCCACTCCACGACCGAGCAGCTACTGCGGGTTGCCGAGAATGCCACCCCGGGATTCCAGGAAAGGTCTAAAACGGTAGCAGTGCTGCTCGACGTGGAGAAGGCATTCGCCACAAGCTGGCACGAGGGGCTCAATTACAAGCTCCTAGAACATCAGATCCCCTCTCCATACATTTCCTTGGTAGCCGGTTTCCTCGGAAACCGAAGCTTCCGAGTAAAGGTGGAGGGGGGCGCTGTCAACAGAGCGGCCCATTGGCGCTGGAGTGCCGGAAGGCAGCGTGCTGTTGCCGGTGCTCTTCGCAGCTTACATGGCCGACATTCCAACGCACCACAACACCCAAACCTGTCAGTATGCGGATGATCTCATGACCTTCGCAGTCAATAGGAATACACGGTACAGCTTCCGGCAAATCCAAACCCAGCTCCGGGCCATTGGCGAATGGAGCGCAAAATGGCGAAAGGCAATTAACCCGGAGAAGAGCTCTGCAATTTTCCTGGCGAAAACCAGAGCCAACCGGTTGCAGTAGAACTTCGTTTTACGGCGCCGTCGATTCCCATGGGTGCAAACGGCGAAGTATCTCGGGGTGACGCTGGACCGTAAGCTAACTTACGTTCCGCACGTCAAGGGCAAGGTCCAGCTGGCGCACGTCGCACTCCGGAGCCTATACCCTATTTTCAGATCAACCATGCCGATCTGACTCGAAATCCAGCTGTATCGGGCGATCATTCCGCCTATGATTCTGTACGGCTGTGAGATCTGGGGAGCAGTGGCTAATAACACTTTCGTCAGGCTCCAGACGCTGCTGAACAAGGCACTCCGCATCATTTACAATACAGGCTGGAGATTCCCTGCTCATATACTACATGAGCACTCCCAGATCCCGTCGATGTCATTCGCGAGAGAGCACGATCAATATACGACAAAATCCAAATTCACCCCAACCCTTTGTTGAACTCCCTGGGAAGGTATGACCCGAGAGACCAAAGACGCTTGCCGTCCTTCAGACTGGCGAGAGACGTCTTGGGACCCGTTGGGTAACCCAAGGAAAACTCCAGATATATCTGGGACCAATTTTTATGCCGATGGACCAAGCGCTACACAACCCGTAGCCAAAACGGAGCAAAAAATTAAATCGTGTCTCCCAAAACGGGGGAAAGATTAAGTGCAGCTGCCCACGACAAAAGGGGCAACCCATTCCAAAGTTCCAATTATTTCAAACACCCCAGCAGAACATGGAACTACTAGCACACTTCGCAGGTTAAGCCGCAAAGCGGCTAGGTACTGCGGCATAAGACACCCGGACGGGGAAAAAGAAAAATAGCCCCGCCCGACTAGGACTACCTCTGGACCTGTGGAGCATCCAATCTCACCTTGGTTAGGCCATACGGCCAACCCCCACACGCTCTCCATGAATCCGCAGGTGCACATATCGGTACTGCTGGAATTCCTCACCTGACTTTTCTCCGGTGGAGGTTTTTTTAGTGTGTAGTACCTTCGGGTGAAGCTCACACTGCCGGCTGCACCATCTCAGTTCAGTCGGGGTTAGTCCATAAATGGATATTTCCTCCACATGAAAATAAATATTACTGTTATTATTTGGAATCCGACGAGAAAATCTCTTGTCTAGTCAATATGTCTCGGACTCATGATATTTTAACTTAATTGGGCGATTTCGAGAGTAGTCTATAGACACTTCCAACATACATCATGTCTAATGTGGGTCTCAGTTCTGTCAGAAGTTTCATTCACGTAGATCGGGTATCAGCTTGGGTAAGCACTAATATATATTAGGAGTACATGTCATTTACCTTCTACTAATGATTTACAGACATCGTGAATATACAGCTTTGGTCTATTACACTTAATATTACATTAACACTGCATTGTCCTCTGTCGTTACTCCAAACCACATACTACTCAAACAGTGTTGCCAAATGTAAGACACAAAGTTACTCTTACTGACACTCTTCCTCAATTTTCTCAATTATAACATTACAATTTTCATTTAAAGGTATAACATTTCTTTTACGCTTATTCAAAACATTTCTTAATACTCAACAGATCTCTGAATTTTAAAAATTATACTTTGATAAGAGACTTTGTCAAAATATCAGCAATTTGATCATCAGTTGTAATACTTTGAACATTAATTATGCTTTTCTTCTAATAGTCGATAACTAACATCTATATGCTTAAAATGTTTACAAAATGTGACAAAGATTTTAAATTAATTCCTCCGTCAACCCAAACTGTCCTAAGTTTTAAAAATATTATTGAAGCTTCTTAATTTCATAAAATAATGCCTCTGAGATTTTGGATTAAATGTTGAATTTTCTGGGAATATCCTCAGAAGTCCCCTTCATTCTGAATTATTTTTGTGTAACTGTTAAACTCTAAGAGATATATAAAGTATTAATACACAAAAAATGTATATTTGTTAAAACACAATTTATATGTCTCTTTTGTGTGTGTTTGTGTGAAGGGGAGCGAACCATATCCGGAAATATTCCGTGCTATTGGTATGAATGAGAAGTCGTTATTTTCTGTTTTATCACTTGCTCATACATGAAATTACAATAACGTTACATATAGATCAGGTTTAAAACATTTGACAGTCTACTGTATTCCGTTGTACTTACAATAAGATAATGTTTATCTTGAATTACATGAAGAAGACGAGGAACAAGTGTAGTTCCTGAAAACAATTTTTGTTGGAATTTAAACTGGAAAATATTTTCCTTATATGTACCGGGGAATACGAGTCTTATATTTTACTTTTAAAGCCCAAAAAACTAATACCCTAAATTAACTGTTTAAACTAACCGCACTTTTCTATTTTCCTGAACACTTAGATCATGTTTCTGACAATAGTCCCCAGAGTTTTAGTTAATTTTTCCACTGATATTCAAATAGAAACTCCAAACTGTAGGAACTATTTGATGATATATCAAAATAAATTGCTGTACAGGTTAGAAAGAAAGCTTCGTACTACATAAATTATGTTCCTGGAGGTCATAACTTCGTGTTAACAAACCAAGAAACTTAACCAATATCCACTGATTTAACACCTTCTATTTTTGTCATCGTATTTCTGGTAGCTTGAGGTCCTGACAGCTGAAACAAGAAGAGAAATACCTCGTTACTTCAACATTAAATAAGTAATAGGGTTAAAATTGATACATTAATGTAAATAGTTGATCCCTAAATGAAGGTACAATTCCCGTTATGTCATAATATTAATTTTGGCTATTTTTCTACTTGCCTATATTTTACTTACCAATTGCTATTTGTGAAAATCCTTTCGCTTCCTTCTTGCTGCTCATACGCCGTCGCAGTTCTTTCACATTCTGAGAGTTCTACTAATCGAACATTTATAGAGGTTCGCTACGTTAAAACTTAAATTACCATTATCATTTCGTTCAAATAGTATACAGTTAGCCAACTGCACTGTCTTATTCACATCGTACACTGAGCTCAAATAAGATACCAAATAGTCCAATAATATTATTGCAGGGACTTATATGCGGAAAAATAATATGTTATGTTAAATGTTGGGCTAAATGAATGTTATTTTAAAAACAGTATGTAACACAACGGTCAGAATAGTTGTTGTCAACAATGGATGTCGATCATATGAGGTGCTTAGTGTCATCTAGCGTGTACATTTGTTAAAAAACTGACTACATGCAGCGCTCTGAATGTGTGCTTTGAGCGGAACCTTCAGGAACATTGATGTTGTACTGGAAACTCCTATTCCCAGGATGAAACAGTGCAGCTCCAGAACCTACACTTTACATGACCTAAATACTTTCTACATAAAATATAATTAGTTTAACAAACTTCAGTTATCTTTTAAGAAAATTTATGAAAATGTCACAAAATTAAATTGAAAAAAGAAATCTAGCATTTATCAATTTAATTGTTTGGTTTGTGACCAAGTTTGCTTTGGAAGGAGCAAACGTAATTTATAAACCAGAATGAAAGAATGTTTTAGAAATATTAGTTATCAGCAGACTGATAAATAGGCCGTGGCAAATTATTTTTGGTCATTCAACCATTAAATGAATCCAGAACCTAAATTATTAAAACAATTAAATAGTTTGATGTAATAATTGGGAGGAAAATAATATTTATTTAAAAAAATTGACATCACGTACATAATTTTAAAATAGGGGCAATCGACTCTGTCTTTTTAAGTTTGTGTTACTTTCAGAGTTTGGTAATAGATACGAAAATATTAAAAGATCTATCGACAGTAACGTTGTGGGAAGTGGCTGACGATGTGAATAATCGTTTACGAAACTGGTTTCAATTGAATTCTGTGAAATTTGTCTCAATTTTCTTCAAAGATAACCAAAATGTATTGGAAATAATTATACTTAATGTGGTGTTTCTTGATTCACTGTTGCTATTTTCTAGTTTTAAGTATAAATTTTCTATTTTATATCTTTTGAATTTTTTTTCTAAAGATATCATATGTTTAACATGTTTTCATAACAAACAAAATATATATCTTGAAATTTGTGAGTCATATTCTCTTTATTCTGATTTAATTTTGTATTAATTCGTTAAATTGGTAATTATTCACTAGCTATAGACATAGCTTTAGTAACAAAATGCTGCTCCCGTTAAGGTACTCAATTTGTCAACTTATTTTTTCTTATTAATTTTCGTTATATTATTTGCTTTCTGTTCCAGTTCTGAATATCACTATATCCTTAAAATTTTTCCTCCATCCTTATGGTTCCTGTAATTTGAAAGGGATATCGTGGAATTTGAGAGGAAGCATGTAATGACCTGCTTTTTAAACATTTAACTGTATCCCTCACGTAGGGAAAATGAAATGGATATTGAACCTGCTTTTGTAAATGCTTTTATTTTAAACTTGTGTTCGTATGGTAAGATAACCCCTTGGGGAAGAGTGGGTCGATAAGGTTATGTGTACGAAATTACTATCCAATTACATTGATTGCCTGGTAGGAGAAAAGTTTTTGCTCACGGCTGAAGCAGTTTTCAACTGTTTGCGTGTTGCTATCCAGAGATGGCTCTACCTGATATATCCTTCACCAGCGAAGAAAATTCGCAATTATTTTAATGTGTTGTAACACATTAAAATTATGTTCCGTAAATATGACCTACATTTAAGCTTTCTGTGTTGTGGGAAAACAAAAGGTACTTAAAATATACGTAGAGCTAATGTCGAACAAAAAAGTAATTGATTTTGCGAATGGAGAGCTTCGAAAATGAATATATCATAACGCCTTCTGTCTGCTGGTAATATGGGCTAATTATCAATTTCACTTTTTCATTTTTGTGTGAAAGAGAAATTTTTATATTTCCTGAAAATGTAAGATAAACGTTTCATTTGAGTGTGACAAACATAATTATGGAACTTTAATCAAAAGTTGTTAAAATCAAATTTTGACAAATTAGTACTACGTATATTACGTTCGACCCGGACGGGGATTATCTCTACCAGCTTCTTGTGCCTTCTTGTCACCTTCGGTTATTTAAGTTACTTTTGGGTTTTCAGTTGTGCTGTTGAAGAGTGTGACTAACATTCACGAAGGTCCTTTACTAAAAATGCAAGTCAACTTGTATATTGTTCAAATCTCTATCGTATTTTTGGTTGGACTATCACTATGACATCGAACTGTTTTGTATACCCTTGTGACTGTTTACAAGTTTTTTTAATCATGTCCTGGCAATTGCTTGTATCGTCAACAAGCAGGTGTAAGTGTACATAGAACATTCAGTTCTGACGATTTATGTACAAGTACGCCTTGCTCATCTCTCCTTTTTTACTTCTAAGTGCCGTATAAGATATCTATTCTGTCAAATGTTGTCGAACCTGAAATGTGACTGATGTTGGCCTAGCGCTTGGTTTGCAGCCTCATATGTTTGCCATTACCCTTCTGAAATCCAACAGAAGACACTTATCCACTGTTTATTTATTGTAATGAAGCATGCCATGTCCAATATCTAGCGTCAGTGCTACTTTGTACATCTGATCCCAATGAGAACTGGTGTTTCGTTCTGTACAACTTACTACATAACATGCCAGGGAAGCGTATGTGTAACGATGTAGTTGTTTACGTAAGTCTATCACATATACACTTCAAGCCATACACTGTTCAGATACAATTGCAACTTGTCACACATCGGCAGACATGAGAATCTTACATAATGTGATTGAATATTGTAACAAAGAGAAAGAAGGAATCAAAATACCTTTGTGTCAAGTGTCTGTAATAGTAATTTACATTTGCATAAAATAATTGTCTAATCTCTTTCACATAACGTTGCCCCGCGGACATGTATCACTCCGCGTGCACTACCTTCCCCCTCATCCTAATTGGCTAATGCTTACGCGCCATAGGCCATAGGCCGTGCCTTCCAGTCACATTTAAACCTCCAGTAAATGTCATAATAATGCCAAGAAGATAGACAAAATCATACGAATAAGAATATGAAGGCATGCAGAAATAATGAAGTTTATAATGAAACTGAGCAAGTTGAGTCTGAATGAATGAGCAATGAAACTGAAACAACTTTATAATGAAAGGCCTTCGGCCTTTACCGCTGATTTTTTTTAAACCCGCACACATACCTTGCAAAAATGCTTGTCTTTCAGTCTTAAAAGTCGTGTCACGCCATAGTTTTCGTGTGTCCTTCATTCACCCAAGTCTCGTCTAGGTAGTATATTTTGCGACTTGTATCCCGGTACAGTGTGATTGTCCTTAAATGTCTTCGCCATACAGCAATATCGCCCCTAGAGTGGTAAGTTTCCCTGTTGTCTCAATTTCCTGTCCTGATGTTCCTACGCATCTAACACACCTGTAAGTTCAGAGCAGAGCTGTTCGACTTTTCTCACTGACAAAGACGGATTCCTCTATGTGAGTGCATTAAACACATGCATCACAATTCCTTTTTCGTGGCCTTGTAAGGCTTTCCCTAGCGACACCTCTGCAAAAAACTGGCGGTAGATTCTGCCATTATAAGTACACGCGCAATAAACGATCAATAAAATAATTTAGCTCTCGCACTCGGCACAACACACCTTCGAATGGCGATATATGACTAATCCAGTTCAAAACAAGGTCAATGATAATAGTCATATAAACCAATATGTCATCAAAACCGCGAAGCACGTGCTATCGTGCCATGCGAAAGACAGGCTTCTGACCAAAGGAACCTGCTCTTTACTTCGCTTACTTCGTGTTTATGTTGTAAAGTAGATAAGTGAGTGTGACTTTGTGGGTTCGTGAAATGAAAAGTCCAATTACACAAACTCAACAATGTTCTTTATTTCCACCGACTTACAGTTGAACACTTGCCAATTACACAGAATTACGTACTGCTAACAATTGCGATTCACCAGTTCGTCCGTTACCGTTCCGATACACGTACACAGGCTTCTCGTCCGTTCGCTAGCACGTCAAGCACTGACTGGCTGACTCAATTCACTCACTGCAGCCCTTTTTATAGGAATATCACCGTCTCCTAGAAGTCTCTGGATTAGATGAAACAACCCGCACGTTCGAGAACCTAAGGGGAGGGTAAAGAGAAGGCTCAGTGGCCCGCAATCCCTCTCCTAATCATCCCTTCAGTTAGTGACTTAAATTAATGGGTGGGTGTGTCCGAACGCCTCCGTCTCCGGCTGCCGCTGCCAGTCGGGTCTATAGGGAGTTCCGACGTTTGGGTGACACTGCTCCCTCCTCAAACCTGGTCGTCCCGTACAGCACCATCGTAGCGTGCCAGGCGATCCAGGTGTACCACCAACATTTTCCCTCGGGGAACATTCCTGATGCGGCAGACCACGTCGTTTATTCTCTTCACCATCCGGTATGGCCCTTGCCATGGCTGCTGAAGATTCGGGCAGCGTCCCTTGGTCCGCGCAGGACGGTACAACCAGACCAGGTCACCTTGCTGGAACCCTTGGCTGTTGGCATGCCTGTCATAACTCGTCTTCATGCGGTCGCTCGCCCTCTGGATGTTCCGGCGAGCCATCTCTGCATGTCGTGGAGATGGTCCACCAAGTTCTCCACATACTCGGTTGCTGGCTGTTTCGCTTCCGGAGGGCTTCCAAAAACCAGGTCACAAGGGAGGCGTAACTCTCGGCCGAACATTAAGCTGGCTGGCGTCATCCCAGTTGTATCGTGTGCAGACGAGTGGTAGGCCAGCAAGAACAGTGGCACCTTGACGTCCCAGTCTCGCTGATGGCTGGCCACGACCTTCCTCAGGTGTTCTTCTAAGGTCTTGATGTATCTTTCGACCATTCCATCCGACTGGGGATGTAGAGACGTTATGCGGGTTTTGTTCACCCCCAGCCTTTGTAGTGCCTTCTTCATAAGGTTGGACTCAAAGTTGGCACCCTGGTCACTGTGTAGCTCTAACGGCACCCTAAATCGACAGGACACTTGCTCCACGAGGCAGTCTGTGATTGTCTTTGCCTCTTGGTTTGGGATGGCATACACCTCCGGCCACTTGGTGAAGTAGTCCACGACCACCATTAGGTACTTGTTGCCTCGTCGGAAACTGGGAACGGTCCAGCAATGTCAACGGCGATCCGTTCGAATGGCACTCCGACGTTGTACTGCTGCATGCGACCCCGGCTTCTAGTCTGGGGGCCACGACAGGCCGCGCACACGTGACACTGACGGCACCATCTCTCAGCATCTGCTCGGAGTCTCAGCCAGAAGTAGCGCTGCCGTAGTTTGTCAATCGTTCGGTTCGCTCCCAGGTGTCCTCCCGAAGTCCCGGCGTGCACTTCCTCCAAGACTTACGGGACCTTACTCCGGGGAAGTACCAGCTGTTCTCTCTGCGTCTTCCTATCGGGTGACTCCCATACCCGGAACAGCCCCCGTAGGGGAAGGGATCCGTCCCTTTCAGCTGCGGACCCTTAGCACTCGTGCTACCCCTGACGTTACTAGAGGAACCTCGGGCCGAACAGCCGAGCCCCTCCTTCGGGAGTCGTTCGGATTGGGATGGACTCGAGGGGGCAGTGTGTTCCCGAAACTCTGGGAATCGGGTACGTCTTCGGACGGGGTTGAGGGAAGCCATTAATTCTACCGGGTACTAGCCTGCAAAGCTAGTAGAAGGTGTGCTAGATCACCAGGCGGCCCCACCAAGGTTTTTCGGTAGTCTTCACCTTGAGTGTTGACGCACGTATGTGGCGTATCCACTTCCATCCCAACTTGAGTCCATAGGACCAGATGGGGGGGCTTGTCCAATGTCTTGTCCCATGGAAAGCCCCAGGGAGGACGCCGAGCGCCCTTTGGGACAGCTCGGATAACTCCCTGGTAGAAGGAAGCCCGGGTCCAGTTCCTACGGTTTCAGGACTAATGGGAGTAGAACCTCTGTGCTAAACCCAGAACAGCACGCCCTCTCTGGTCTTCAGTGAGTCCCATTGGGCCCAGTAAGATTGTAGGTGGCGCTCCTCGGTGCGATGTCCTCCCAGGTTGGTCTCGTCCCTGCCTCCACTTCCTTTAAGAGTAGCTCCATGTCTGCGTCCGCCAGCTGCTCCCTCCTCAGGCCCGCGCTATCCCAGCCGTCCGCAGGCACAGCCACAACTACTCGGACTGCTGCGGCACGCTCCTTCTCTTCCACTCTTGTGCACTGGCCGCACTCTTCTGGACGGGCTCTTCGGGACATGGCGTCTGCGTTACCGTGGCTCTTACCTATACGATGTTCCGAGGTGAAGTCGTACTCCTGCAGCCTCTGGACCCAACGTGCTGTCTGGTCTTCCAGGTTCTTAAAGCTCAATAGAAAGGTTACGGCGGAATGGTCAGTTCTCAGGTGGAATGGCTGACCGTACAGGTACTTGTGGAAGTTCTCCAAGGTCCTTATTTCCGCCAAAAATTCTCGTCGGGTGACGCAGTATTTCTTCTCTGCCTTGGATAGCGTCTTGCTGTAGTAGGCTATCACCCACTCATGGCCGTCCTGGATCTGCAATAGGACACCTCCAATGCAATGGTCGCTGGCGTCGGTGTCCACAATAAAGGTGCCACCCGGTTGTGGAAATCCCAAAATTGGAGCACTGCACATTGTCTCCTTTAGGTGCTGGAAAGCGTTTTCTGCGTCCTCCGTCCACACATAAGGTTGGTGTTCCTCTGTCAGGCAGGTGAGGGGTTTTGCGATGTTGGAGAACCCCTTTATAAAGCGGCGGTAATAATTGCACAGCCCCAGGAAACTGCGCAATTCTTTCTTGTCCTTTGGGCGGGGCCAATCTCCCATTGCCTGTGTCTTCTCCGGGTATGTGGCCACTCCGGTTGCTGAGAATATATGGCCTAAGTAGTTCACTTCCTTGCGGAAGAGCTGGCACTTCTTCGCGTTCAGCTTCAAGTTGGTCGCCTGCAGTCTCTGTAGCACCTTACTGGGATTCTCGAAGTGATCTTCAAAAGTCTTACCGACGATGATGATGTCGTCCAGGTATAGCAGGCATGCATCGTAAGTCAGCCCTCTCATCACTGACTCCATGAGGCGTTGGAAGGTAGCTGATGCGTTGCAGAGGCCAAAGGGCTTAACCGTGAACTGCCAAAGCCCTTGGCCCGTCGAGAATGCGGTCTTCTCCTTGTCTCTTGGGTCTAGAACTACCTGCCAGTAGCACGACTTCAGGTCCAGGGTCGAAAACTACTGTGCACCAGCTAGCGTGTCCAGGGTGTCGTCAATCCGGGGTAAGCGGAAATAGTCCTTCCGGGTGACAGCGTTCAACTTTCTGTAGTCTACGCAGAAGCGCAGCTTGCCGTTCTTCTTTGTCACCAAGACTACAGAGGAACACCAAGGGCTGTCAGACTCTTCAATCACTCCCCTGGATCTCATGTCCTCCAGCATGTCTCATACCGCCCCTTGCTTCGCCAGCGGGACGCGTCTATGTGGTTGCCGAATAGGCCGGGCGCCTCCGGTGTCGATGCAGTGAAGCACCTTGTCCGTGCGCCCATAGTCACTATCGCCTTGGTTGAAGAAGCGCTCGTATCGCCTCACTAGTTGTCGAAATTTCTCCAGCTGTTCTGCGGTCAGGTGGTCGGCCGCCCTCTCCAGAAAGCCTTCTAGTCGGCGCCCCAGGTGTTGCGTCGGCACCAGCTCCTGCGTCTTGTCGATTGCTGTTACGCTTACCACGGGCTCGCACTTTCCCAGTTCTGGGAAAGTGGATTTAGCAGTCTCACTGGCACCTTCTCTCGGCACGGCAGCAGTGCCCCGGCTACACATAGTCCGTGCACAGGAGTCTTCTGGTCCAGCATTATGTTCCTGGTTACCTGGCCTTCCATTCGCGCAGTGACCACCGCCTCGCTCATCGCGGGGACAACCACGTCTTCGTCCAAGACGACTCTGCAAATTCCAAGGCGCTCTTCTGGTTGACGGAGTATAACCTTCTCCGTTGAGCCGCAGGACCTTCTTGCTTACGTCAACCGTCGCCTCATGGCTCCTGAGGGCATCCAGTCCCAGAATCACCTCCTCAGCCACCTTCGCGACGAACACCCACAGAAGCACGACACTCCGTCCCAAGGTCAGCTCCAGCAGGGCCTCCTCCACAGGCAAGGTGCCGCCCGATGCCGTGACAAGCTGGTATGGTCGGCTCGGCTTCCTTGTCGACAAACCCTTCCCCACGTCAGGTCTGATGGTCACTGCCGCCCCGGTGTCCACCAGCACGCGGCACGGTTTTCCTCTTAACCAACCGTCCGCGATGAGGCTGTCATCCATACGCCGGCTGACGGCGCGCAGTGTCACTCGAGGGAATGGTGGTGGTGGTGCCGACGTGGCCCTCTCCACGACGGCCCTTACTCGTTTTCCGGCTGCTCTTCCTGTTGTGGGCAGTCTCTCTGCAGGTGTCCGGGATGTTCACACCCCCAACACAGGCCACTAGGTGTTCGCCAGCGTCCATCAGCTGGTCTTCTGTCTCCGGCGTAGCGGACACTCCTCGTTCTCGACGTCGGGTTAGAAGTTACCTTGGCCGCCTCCATCCTTAATGCCGCTGTCAGCGCCTCGTGGATGGCTTTATAATCGCCGAGCATTAGGCGCTGACGAATCTCCGTGTCCCGTACACCGTCGACAAAGTTGTAAGAAGCTTCCCGGGATACGAACTCCAGTGGCAGGTCAACCAAGGCCTTGCTAGCCAGCTGCTCAATCGCTATGGCGAAATCCTGCAGCGTCTCCCCCGGCTGCTGTGACTTTGCCTTCAGCTGACTGCGGTACGCTGCGGCTAAGCGGTGGTTCCCGAAACAATTCTCCAGGGCCTACCAGATGTCCTTGGGCGTCGCCGTTGTCTGCACCGCGTTTAGGACTTCCGCGGCCTGTCCCTGGAGGCTGGCTATTAACTGTGTGGCCTCCACCTCCGGTGACCATCTGTTGTGCTTGGCCACTGTGTCGAACTGACGGCGGAAGACCTGAAATGTTGACGCGCCGTCATATTTCGGAGGTTTGACGCGTGCCGATGTTGTGTCGCGTCCCGGTGCGTCGGCCTTCAAATCCTTCAGTCTCCTGCCGACGACGTCCTCCACCATGGCGTTCAGGGACTTGACGCTGCTGTCGGCCTTTCCCTCCAGGTTGTTTACGCGGTTCGCGAGGTCTTCGACGTCTTCAACAATGGCGTTCGGGGACTTAGCGTTATTGTCGGCCTTTTCCTCCAGGTCATTGAAGCGGTTCGCCAGGTCCTCGACGCGCTCGTCCACTTGGCCCATCCGCTTGCCCAGCTCCGTCACGTTATCCCTCACGCCGGCCAAATGTTCTTCAAACTTTGCGGCGAGAGCCTCGTTCGCCGCCATCATTTCCGTGGCCAGACTGCCGTTCGCTGCTCTCATTTCTGTGGTTAACTCGGCCTTCATTTCTTCCATATTCTCGGTGATGTTGTCGGTAGCCTTCTTCATTTGTTTCAGTTCCGCGGCCGTGCTATTATTTGCCTCTTCTGTTTTTGCAGCGAGGTTGTGATTTGCCGTCTTCATTTCTCTCAGCTTCTCCAAAATCTCTTCCAATGCCGCGTCCATGGCTGTAATGTTCGGTGATGTTGTCGTCCCGCTTCCTGACACCAGTGTGACTTTGTGGGTTTGTGAAATGAAAAGTCCAATTACACAAACTCAACAATGTTCTTTATTTCCACCAGATAAGTGAGGTTATGGATGAACTCTCCCTGATTGTAGTTCCAACACAAACAAAGGAATGTACTGTTTGTTCTTTATATGGAGATATGTTACTTTGTACTTCTTGTACCTGAAATACTTCTCAGATATTACGGATTATTATATATCTAACTATTGACTCGTATATACATGAGATATAACAAAACTTTTATCTCCAGGTTTTTGTGGATGTGGACTTCTGGTGTACGGAATCAAAACCTGATTAAACGACTCTAAAGTGGAATAAGTGTTTGTTGTGTAGCCCGGTAGTTGAGTATTAAATTTAGACTTCACCTTCCATTAATAACAGTAGTAATGCGACGAAGGGAGATACAAAACTCCTTCCGGAAGTTTACGCTATCATATAAACCTTGTCACCTACTGTAACATGGAATTGTTGAAATGTATGTTCTGATTAGAGACAGAAATGTGTGAGGACAAAAGAATTGTTGGAACTTACAGTTTTATTTCTTTTAGTTAACGATGAGCTGTGACTTCTGTTTGATCATTCGATACTTCATTTGTTTAACCTTGTGAATACTGTGGTTAGACAAAACACTCACACAGTGCGCCTTCATGAGTAAATGAAATAGCTTTGGTACGAAAACGTTGATTGAGGAATGTTGTTACATGCAAACGACTACCGTATTCAAATCAATTTCAGTAAGTCGGAGTTGTTTTCTTTTATTGTCTTTGAAGCTCTAGTATGAATAAACCATAGTTAAAGCACTTACTTTACTCAGCAAATTTATTTCCAAATAAGTATTTCAATTTTATTTAAATAATTAGAGCTTCTTCATGAAAATCGTCTTTGATGTTGAATTGATGTGAAAGCTGACCATAGCAAACTAAAAGGACAAATTTCAATTAGATACACAGAGTGACTCAGAACTACCAGCCTGCTAGTTATTAGAGTTATAGCAGCTTAAACGTAGTTTAATATATAACTATGTAATGGTCGCTATATGAACTTGTTCATTTGCTTATTGTTTCTATTTGAGACTGAGTGTGACGTAATGTTAAATATTGTACAGTTCGGCGGTTCTTACACACTACATGGATGTTTAATTTCCCAGTAACTTTATTAATTTCCATTCTTGTTTTTCTTGTAATTTAATAGCAATAGCAGGGAGCATGGTTGACCCGCTGTTTAAACATTTAACTATATCACTCTTGTATCTATAAGGAAATGTGTAATTAAACACGTTCTGTATATGTTTATCCTAAATTTGAATCAGATGTGGCAAATAAACCTTTGACAAAGAGTGGGTTCAAACAGTAATGTGAGTACACAGCATTAATTTCTAATAGAAATATGTTGTGTAACAGACAATTGTCCACCAGGAAAGAAATAATGGCTATACATCTACCAACTGAGCGCGTGTTGCTGTGCATAGATGGCTCTACGTGTAATATCCCATGGAAAAGGATATGTATATTTATTGACAAAGTGTTATGGCACACTGTAGTAATATTCAATCGATACAGCATAGATTTAATTTGTTTTTACTTTGTGTAAATAAACTTTAACAACAATTTATATAAACGCTCTGTCGAACGAATAAATACATTATGTGTGAAAACGAATGTATTCCAAAGTGAGTTTAAGTTAACACTTTTTCCCTTCATTAAAATGTGATTGTAATATAAATTGTGAGGAAGAATGTTGATAGTTGAATCAGACTGTTGACATATATACGTCTAGAGATGTTCCTGTTCATTACAACTGAAAGGAGAGCCTTGAGATTATAAAATATGTAGCGCAAGAGAAGCTCGTTTACGAAAACTTTGTTTCCATAATATGCCGATGACTATAAGAATCTGTGATGTTCCTTTAAATTTGGTTCAGATAAACATGGTAAACACCAAACTGCCTTCTGCTTCCAATATCACAAAGCAGTTACTTTACATTATATAATATCTAATATAAATTTGTAAAAGCTACACTTCCCTTAACTTCTCTCACACTGGGGATAGAGAAAATGGCAACTATTTCCTGTGTCACATGATACCTTGGAACGCTAGTGTACTGGGTCGCGAAAGGCGATTGGCTAATTCAAGTGATGATAAAACTTTTCAATTTGTAGCTTTTTTTTTTATTTACGTCCACCCGAACGTTAAGTTATATCGGACGGTGAATGAATTGGGTGAAATGATGCACAAATGAGTCCAGGGTCCATTGAGCTTAGAGTTACCCGACATTCGTCTTGAAGGATAAGGGGAAACCCCGGAAAACCTTATCTAGGTTACTCAACCTGACCTAGATTCGAACTCGGGAGCTCATGAACGTGAGGCAAACACGCTACCACTTCGCTACCAAGGCGGGCTAATATTTATGTATATTATGTTTTATGTTCTGTATAACATTTACGTATACGTAGACATACATATAGTAATATAAATGTATAAATCATGTAGTATATTAACATGTTTAGAGTAACGTTTTCTATACATACTGCTAGAGGTAATACTTTCAAGAACGAGACAATTTGGGAAGAAGGAATTTGTCCCAAATCTTAGTATCCCCTGAAATAGAGAACAGCAATTTATAGAAAAGTTATTTGAATGCAAAGAATTACATCATGGAGTACAAATATCGTAGAACTGCTTCTTCCGAGATGTACACTGTATGTAACTGCAGCAAATTGAGCTTAGTCACGAAATGACGGGAAATGAGGTTTACAGGATGGTGGGTAAAAATGAGGCAGAACGGAGGTAGTATGTTTAGCTTCTCAAGGCGCCAGTCTCGGGTGCAACAGTTCTGGTGTACCACTCTTGTATTAGATTTCAGAATGAGTGTATTAATTTTTAAGTCCGGACAAATTCTTGGATGGATACTGGTGCCCTGCTTTACTGCTGTGGGAAATGCTTTATGGTTACTGGTTATACGGGGTACAAAGCATATTCCCATTTTATGCTCAAGGTGTAATGTAATAAAACTATTTGTTCAAATGTTTACCTCAATAGACGTCAAACAGACGTCAGTGTGTTTAGGAATGGATAGAGGAAGTCAGTGAAGGTACGACATCGGATTCTCGTTTACACAAGTCCTGAGTACTTCACTTGGACAACTGCAGGTGAACCAATATCTCAGTTAGAACATTGCTCTACACTAAATCTGATTGGTGCTCGATTGTTTACGTCTAGGAATGCGTGAGACATCAGATACACATCCTAAATATCTAAATTATCGCTACAGAAATAGTACACAGTTTACATGCCGTAATATAATAATAACAATAATAATAATAGTAATAATAGTGATAATAGTGATAATAATCATAATCATAATCATAGCAATAACAACAATAGTAACAATAACAACAATAGTAACAATAACAATAGTAACTAACAAAAATAGTAATAATAACAATAATAGTAATAATAGTAACAATAATAGTAATAATAGTAACAATAATAGTAATAATAGTAACAATAATAGTAATAATAGTAACAATAATAGTAATAATAATAACAATAATAGTAATGATAGTAACAATAATAGTAATGATAGTAACAATAATAGTAATAATAACAATAATAGTAATAATAACAATAATAGTAATAATAGTAACAATAATAGTAATAATAGTAACAGTAGTAACCATAATAATAATAATAATAATAATAATAATAATAATAATAATAATAATAATAATAATAATAATAATAATAATAATAATAATAATAATAATAATAATAATAATAATAATAATAATAATAATAATAATAATAATAATAATAATAATAATAATAATAATAATAATAATAATAATAATAATAATAATAATAATAATAATAATAATAATAATAATAATAATAATAATAATAATAATAATAATAATAATAATAATAATAATAATAATAATAATAATAATAATAATAATAATAATAATAATAATAATAATAATAATAATAATAATAATAATAATAATAATAATAATAATAATAATAATAATAATAATAATAATAATAATAATAATAATAATAATAATAATAATAATAATAATAATAATAATAATAATAATAATAATAATAATAATAATAATAATAATAATAATAATAATAATAATAATAATAATAATAATAATAATAATAATAATAATAATAATAATAATAATAATAATAATAATAATAATAATAATAATAATAATAATAATAATAATAATAATAATAATAATAATAATAATAATAATAATAATAATAACAATAATAATAATAATAATAATAATAATAATAATAATAATAATAATAATAATAATAATAATAATAATAATAATAATAATAATAATAATAATAATAATAATAATAATAATAATAGTAACCATAATAGTAATAGTAATAATAGCAACCATAATAGTAATAATAATAATAGCAACCATAATAGTAATAATAATAATAATAATAGTAATAGTAATAGTAATAATAGCAACCATAATAGTAATAATAATAATAATAATAATAATAGTAATAGTAATAATAATAATAATAGTAATAGTAATAATAGTCATAGTAGTAATAGTCATGGTAGTAATAGTCGTAATAATAGTCATAATCATAATAGTCGTAATAATAGTTATAGTCATAATAGTCATAATCATAGTAGTCATAATCATAGTAGTCATAATCATAATGGTCATAGTCATAATGGTCATAGTCATAATGGTCATAGTCATAGTAATAGTAATAGTAATAGTGGCAGTAGTAATAGTAATACTAAAGATAATAGTAATGATAATGGTATTATTAGTATTAGTATTTTAATGATCATCATTATTATTACAGGGTTATTCGAGTAAAAATTCCGCTGAATATTAATTTTCGGCACATCAATGACGGCTGCAGGCTTAAATGTAGCACTCCGCCGTTTTAATTAGTCGTAAAATGTAAATATGTATTTGTGGTTTATTCGGTAATTGATTGTAATTTTCTAATAATTAGTTTAATAACAGTTGATATAATTACGTTGGTTGCTCGTATATTACAGAATTTGACGCCGTCTTTTACTTAACACGTGAAACAAATGTAATGTAGTTCTGACAAAAAGTACGTGATTGTATTTTACTAACTTAACGTTTGCTTAATCTTGAAAATAAAAAATAAACCAACCATACATTCATTAAAACTCCGCAGCCCGCGATGTTAATGAGGACTGTTAATCCACATGAATTAATAAACCAGACCATCTATAAGTAGTGGGGAGTGTTGCGTCACAGAAATTATTTATTTTTGGTTAAGCCGTATCTCACCTACATGGCATGTTCATTAGGTGCAGTATCAAGAGCCGCATACTGTTATTCAAGGGACCCATATGACCTCGTTGTCGACGGCCCTTAAACAGCAAATCACTCACTGTATTCAGTTATGAATACCGTAACAGTCCTACACTTATGCTGTATTATTTTTCAGCGGACTGTACTTCTACAACGGTACCTGACCTTGGGTATATGGCATGACGGAAAATTGAAATGAAGCTGTTCTCAATTGGAGGCGGAAACTTTCACATTTATAGTTTTATTGTGCACGCATTCTTTGTAACTTCATATCTGCCTGCAGTAAATAGAGACGTTAAGCTGAGAGCTTGAATACACTTTTTCGAATTACTCTAAACTAAGTTTTATTTCAACTATTTACTAAGCAATTGAAATGACAATTCATTTGGAGGGGGGTGCGGACCCCCTCTTAAATACGTCGCTGGTTTACGTCTTTGTTTATGCAGATATAAGTTCCTTTACACCATAATTAAATGTCACTCTGAAATGTAACTGTAAATGTACTTTTTGTTTAAAGACGAATTCAAACATCAATGAGTTTTGTTATAATTGACATTTAATTAATGTTTCAGGAAACAAAATTCCTTGATATATGTTCAGTTTTGAGTACTTAGATTCCCACAGCAAGTGATTTGTTCGTTCGACGAAATGCTTATATAAACTCTAGCTATGGTTTCTTTTCATAGCATAAAGCACAACTAAATAGGAGGTCCGTCTATAGAACGCAACTACAATGTGCTATAAGACTGTGTGAATGATTTCAAATACTGATTCCCAGTATACGATATTACACGTAGAGCCATCTATGGAGAGCAACACGCACTAAGTTGGCAGATGTATAGTTATTATTTCTCCCCACCAAGAAGGTCAGCATCCTCTAAACCTGCCACTCCACCTCAATTTTCATCTACTAACGATCATTCGAATCAACAGAGGATTGCGGACATTGCAGCATTCAGCGAGGTAACTGATCGCATTCCTCCGCACCTGCAAATTAAATTTGCAGCTGCTCTGATGGAGGCTCTGCTCACCAGATCTGCACAAACGTCAAGAGAAATGGTACTTATTCAAAAAGTCTTCACCTTCTGCATTTCCAATGGCTACTAGACACCAACGATACACAACATTTCCCGGACTCAAGATCTGCTTCTGGAATGCCAATGGTCTCCGCAGACAATTGGCGGAAGTTTCCAACTTTTTGTCCATGCAGAAGGTGAATATCTTGATGGTGCAGGAAACCTAGTTATCACCTCATATAAAATGTGTCATCACAGGAATGTGTTCCTATCGCACTGATCGAGCCGACGGCGGAGGAGGTCCTCCCATATACATTGACCGTGCCATTCAACACCATCAAATATTTATCCCTGCAACCAGTAACCTGGAGATCACCGGCATCCAAGTCGACACCAGCCATGGTCCCCTGCACTTGTACTCAGTATACGCGCCACCAACTCGACCCCTACTTGGTTCATCTCGTCAGCTCCCCAGTTGCCACGATTGCTGCGGGAGACCTCAATGCCAAGCACTGCAACTGGAACTCCTCCATTACCAGCCACCGTGGGCGCACACTCCACAACTTCGTAGCGTCTAGGGCTATCTCCGCTAGGACTCCAAACCAACATACAATTCACGATGGATAAAGGAGCCCACCTGACTGGCTTGATCTCGCCTTGGTCCGCAATGTGCGGCAGCACCTTACCCTCTTCACAGTTCCTGCTCTATATTCAGATCATTATCCCATTCTCCTATCCTTCCCTGGTAAGCCCAAATACAAAGCTCCTCGAGGATTCCCACTTCCACGAGAGATCAATTGGAGGAGTTTTCGATACAGTTGGAACAAATCTAGGCCCCGCTGCAGCCATGTCAAACTCCAGACACCATGGTTGATCTTTTCACCTCCCAACTGACTACTACTATCATGAACTATTTCTCAAAATAAAACCTAGCAGACTGAATATTAATCCTTTACCTCAGGCTATCCGTAAAGCGATTAAACAATGGAACAGGATGCGATGGTGATTTTTACATAGTCGCTGCCCAGCAGATCGTCATGAGCTTCGCCGACTTCAGGAGTTGGTCAAACTTCAACTCCAAGAATTTCGCAACGAGTGCTGGGAAAATAAGGTCTACTCTCTTCGTGTATAGGACAACTCCTTTTGGAGCATGACCAAATCCTTACTTCAAATTCCTCTCAAAGATCCACCGCTGCACCACGGACAGGAGGTCGCTCAGTCTGCAAGGGAAAAGGCTGAACTACATGCAACTTTCTTAGAAATGACCTTTACGGCCGCTGAAACCCCGGATGTAGATGATTTCCGTGCAGTCACTCCGGAAGTTCAGGTGTACCTTTCCCAACCCCATGATGATGTACCACCTTCATCTCTATAGCTGAAGTGCAGTGCCACATCACCAGCCTAAGGCAATTCAAGTCACCCGGCTTTGACAACATAGCGAACGTGGCGCTAAAGGTTCTACTATTCCCTTGGGTGAAAGCATTAACCTTTCTGTTTAATACAATACTTAAACTTTGCTACTTCACAAAGGCCTGGAAGCACGCAAAGGTCATCTCTCTCTGCAAACCTGGGAAACACGGAACGTTCCCGGAGAGCTACAGACCTATCAGTTTGCTTCCAACACTGAGTAAACTGATGGAAAAACTTATTCTAAGTCCACTAAGAACTATCTTGAATCGACACAATATTGTCAGAGCGGAGCAATTCGGCTTTCGCTCTCAACATTCAACTCAACACCAACTACTTCGTCTGGTTGATGAAGTTTACACAGACTTTAATAGGAAGCAGTTCGTTTCAGCACTACTGCTAGATATCACCAGAGCATTCGACAGCGTATAGCGCGAAGACTTATGGCCGCGGTGTGGCTTAGTGGTTAGACCGATTGGCTCTCACCAAGGCGGCCCGGGTTTGATCCCAGGCGACCGCTAAGTGAGATTTGTGGTGGAAAACAGCGCTGGGGCGGGTTTTCTCCGGGACCTCCGGTTTCCCCTGCCATCTCATTCCACCGGTGCTCCATCTTCATCTCATGTATCATCAGTGTCACCGCCTGCGGTGCAGCATGTAGTAAAAGTGGGCGTTAAACATTACACTACACACACACACACACACACACACACACACACACACACACACACACACACACGAAGGCTTACTCTCCCGTCTCATCACCTATCAAACATCAACATCAACATTAATACATCTCATTCACTCGTACCTCAATGACAAACTTTGCTGCCTCTCATGATGAAATCTTATCCCCATCCCATCCCATCCCATTAGAGCTGGCGTTCCCCAAGGTAGTGTCCTGGCACCCACTCTCTTCCTTCTATACATCAACACCCTACCATCACTGCCACGCTGCTCGCTGTATCTCTTTGCTGTCACCTCCACATCATCAAAGCTCAACCTGTGTACTCGCAGGATTCAAAAATATGCTGAGCTCTTTACCATCTGGTTCGAACGTTGTCGCCTACGCGTCCACCCACAGAAGAGATAGGCCATCACCTTCTCGCGACGACGAATAGCGGATCTTCCACTAATTCGTCCAGCTGGTGAGGACGTCCATTGGAAAACTTACGTTAAGTATCTTGGTGTTCTACTTGACATCAAATTGACGTGGAGAGTACACATTACATATGTGGCTAATAAAGTTTGAAAAGGAATGGGTATGCTCTACCCTCTCTTTAACCCACGATCGGTGATGTCTCTGACTACAAAATTGCGCCTATATAAGCAAGGACTCCGGCCAGCCATCACATACGCCAATGAAATATGGGGAGTAGCAGCTAAGTCTCAGCTACACCGTCTTGAAATTCTACAACCTCGATTCCTCCGCATTGCCACAGACTCCCCTTGGTGCTCCCCAATCTAGTTATCTAACGTGACCTACGTATCCCCACAATAACAGACTACATTCATACCCTTTCACGTTCCTTCTATCAAAACCACTCGCACAGCTTCAACTCCCTTATCCGCGGTCTAGGTGAGTACGACATGGATTCTGGAGAGCTCTACAAACGCCCAAGGCTGTTTCTAGGCACATAAAATAACACATCAGATGGCTTATATACAACTCCAACCTCATCTCCTGCCGCATGATATCCTTCCTTACAAAACACTCCACTGCCAATAGAGGGCCTAGCCCTGATCTGGCTTGAGACCGAAGGTCTGACATTCAGATCTTAAATGCCAGTCGTGTGTGTGTCATTATTTCTCTGCTGGCGTACAATCAGTGCAATTATAACAATTGTCTCTTTCATAACACATATTCATATTAGTAACTTAATGCTGTGTACACACATTACTGTCTGAACCAACTCTTTGTCAAAGGTTTATTTGTCACAATTGTTTCAAATTTAGGATAAGCGTTTACCAAACGTATTTAGCTACACATTTCGTTGTGGATACAAGAGTGATATAGTTAAATGTTTAAACAGCGGGCCCACCATGCTCCATGCCATTGCTATTAAATTACGAGAAACAAAAGAATGGACATTAATAAAGTTATTGGAAATTGAACATCCCAAGTCAGAGTGTAGGTGCGGACGATTTTCATTAATAAGCTCTAATTATACCAGTCAATAAATTTCAGTTTTTTCCTGCCCCAAAATAAATACAGAGCACCTCATCTAAATCGAACGTTCTAAATACGAAAACACGTAACGGTTTTGTGTGACAAAGCTGAGGCGGATTATCACAAAAGTTGCAAAATATTTACCTGTGTTAGCACAACGTGATGAATTCCAATCGTCCATGTCGACGCACTGTATGAATGTTTTTCTAACCAGAATAAATATTTTAAATAAGCAAAGTATCCAGTGATCAAAACAGATGTTCCAGTTCATCGTTAACTAAAAGAAAGAAAAATGGAAGCAACAACAATTCTTTTGTCCTCAGATAAATCTAAGACATTACTGTCTCTAGTCACATATACATGTCAGAATAAGTTACAGGGCTTAGATGATAACGTGAAATGTCGGATGGAGTTTCCGGGCAAAATAACACATATTTCCCTTCCTAGCATTGCAAAATTCCGGCTGTTATGCAAGTTTTATTCAAAATTAAATACTCGTATCACTTCATCACTCTACTACAGCTAAAGCTTAACAACACTACTGCAAGGAGCCTAATTATTTTATTGAAACACATTATCATCTTAATAGACTATACAGGCAACCATGTACAATGTGGGATTCGTACACGCAATTACCTGTACCACAAAATACCAAAGATAGCGTTTATCCGGATTAATGTGATGTAGATTTAGCAGTAATTATTTATTACAGAACTTTGTCCTGGGGTAGAGAATGTCATGTGAGTACAACGATCAGTAAACGCAAGGTTCTGTCAAAGTGGCATTTTCCATACGATCTCAACGTATCAAAATTAAACCATTTTTTTCAAGTGGAGGAAAAATCCATTTATGGACTAACCCTGACTGTAATGGGATGGGGCAGCCAGGAGTGTGAGCTTCACCCGAAGGTACTACCCACTAGAAAACCTCCACCGGAGAGTAGTCAGGAGAGGAATTCCAGCATTACCGCTATAAGCACCTGCGGATTCATGGAGAGCGTGTACCGGTTGACCATATGACCTAACCGAGGTGAGGTTGGGTGCTAGGACATAAGCATAGCCGAAGCCCTGAGTATGCCCTCGCGCATTCAAGGTGAGGGATGTAGTGGGTTGTAGTGTCATTTCCAATGAGAAAAAAAGAAAGAAAGAAAGAAAGAAAGAAAGAAAGAAAGAAAGAAAGAAAGAAAGAAAGAAGAAGGGAAGAAGGGGATAAGAGAGCAAGGGAAAAAGGGAGGAAGGGAGGGAGATGGGGTGGAGAGGGAGAAGGGGAGGGGTGAGGGAGAAGAGCAGACGGGGGAGGGAGAGAGAGGTAGAGAGAGAATTATAGTTATTGTTTGTTTATACATAATAGAAGCCATGTAAATCGAAGCTCTTACATGTAATCAATACAATTACAACTTGTTATAAAACTTTGTAAATAAAAAGGAATTTTCCTTCCCGATAGAAGATGATACAGATAAAGCCATCTCTGGACAGCAACGCACACTCGCAGATTGTTTCAAACTTCTCTCTTGCTGGACAATATGTATATGTAAACCATAATATATTTAACGTGTTACACTCACATGTTTCTCAGCTCACAATTCCACAAAGGTTTAGTATTCCATTTTCTCAAAGTTTACGATAAACGTTTACAGAAGCAGTTTCATTATCCTTTTTCTTGTAGATAAAGATATACAGTTAACTGTTTAAAAATTGTGTCAACACATACTGCCTTTGAAACTATGCTCTGTCAATGAAATCTTGGGAGTCATATGAATGAATGGCTTTGAGTATATTTGAAGTTTAAAGTGAAACAAAGAACATTTAGAAGAGTTTAAATAAGCTGGCTCTTTAACAAGATCTGAATTTTGTGTACCAAGACTTTATCTAGTAATTATGATGTACTGGTTAAGGTAAATTATAAAACCTTTATTTAGAAAGAAAGGAACTTAGGAGACTATTTCCAGAACTTTTAGTACATACATATTGTTTTAGATGGAAATACATTAAGATATTGTATTCAATTAAGTCATTTGAGATATTAGCTCATCTGGAGGTTAGTCTCTATATGTAGGAAGCTTTATACTTGGAGGATACCGCCTCATTTAACTATCATTTGTTAGTTACAACCAACCAATACACACAGAGACACATGGAAGTTCATCCAAGAACGTTCTTTCCGGATTTATACTTCAGTCAGAATACCATTATCAAATTTTGGTCCAAGATTCTCGTATATTTCCCCATATCTAAGTGAAACTTTTGTTTCTCTCTCTCTGTATGATTAAATTGTTTATTGTTTTATATTTCCATGTACTTTATTGGTAATCCCTATAAGTATGTACAGAGTAGTGTTTTGTTTTGAAAGTCGTGAGTGTGTAAACGGCGTCTTATCATCTATAACAGCTAAAGAGTTAAATGAAAAATCGAAGCAGAAATTTGAAGCAGTAGTAATTAAATAATAAATATTAACATCTAATCTATTAATTATTAAAGCGAAAAGAAATGCATTTTAAAGTTGCTGAACATATCAATAGGCATATTACTAGCAAGTTGAAGTTCTATATGCAAAAATGACAATCGATATTCGCAAAGAAGTGTAGTTCTGTGGTTGAAGTGTGGTGTATTTGACGTAGGTTATTTACCTCACTGGTATGCTGTAGCTATCTACGAGATGAGAGTAAGAACAACCCTTATGATACTCTTGGTGGTAAACATAATAAACATTTATTAATTAATGATAAACTCTCCTGTACGAGAAGAAATTAAACCCGCAATTCATTAATCCATGATATACCAGACGATATCTGATAGCGCTCTTTGTAATCTTATTTCAGGTAGTCACTGATTCCGCCACTAGGTGCGCATGGACTTTAGTATTGGCCCGCACCGAGAGATGGGGTAAAGGATGAGTCTGGACATTGCAGTTAGAGAAACCACAAAATTAAAGGACACTTTCTTTAACTATATGAGATTCTGTTAACTGCAATTCAGTTTTACATTATCCTTCCTTACGTCATAAAAGAAGCCTGTGAAAAGATCTTTACAACTGAAAATAAAACATCTTTTTTTGTTAGAGTGAATCTGAAAGCTCCAATGATAATTAGTAGTTTAGGGAAGACAACAAATTTTGTATTGCAGCTCACTCAAATACGGTCCAAGTCAGGCGTGAAAGAATGTTTTACAGTTGTGCAAAAGGTATCCAAACAATTGTGTACGTAGTCAATGTCTCAGTGGAATTTGAGTGCAGCGGTTTCTGAGGGACTCTTCTTGAGTTTGTCTACAGATAAATACCAGATTCTCGACTACGTAGTGGGGATTGAAGCTACAAAGGCGGCTCTTCTTGAAGTTTCGGGTGTGATCTACTGGAATAATAGTTAATTATAAACGATTACGTCGGTGATGCAGGGAGTTTCTATTTCGACCGATCTGTGGTTAATCCGCCTTCCCTTCCAGCGTTCTGCGACCGATAGGATCTAACTTCCCCGCACGGTACAACTCATTTATCGCATATTAGCATAATACGTGTTAAATACGCTGTGTAAATGTACGGTAAACTACTGATCAGTTTGAGCGCTATTCTTTCGAAAGAAGTTGACCAATTAATTTCGGAAAATGGGTCACATGAAGCCACTTCCAAATATGACCATTTTGCAGTAAGCATTATAGCTAGGAAATTAAATGAAATTTAAACTTTAAGAAATATTTGACGATATGCCACATTAAGGCAAAGCTACACTGAACATTCCAAATTCTATAATAATAAACCTATGATTATGAAAATTTAGCCACAAAATTAGAGTATCATTTTAAACCAGTATGTAAATTTTGATATTGCTACACCAAATAGTTCATTAATTATAAATTAATTTTTGTGAAAATACTGTAAAAATTTAAAATGTTCTACGCGTCAAAAAATTTGAGATTTTAAGTTGAATCTTTGTTTTTGGCTAGTACAGAGCAATTTTAAGAGACTTACATTCTTATTGTTTGGAATACTCCTGTAGAATTTGTTCTACGGGTTAGCTCTCGGAAGTTTGAAAGTATTAACTTATTTTATTACCTAACACCATATAATTTTCAAAACATGAGCATTAACCAAAAAGGGGGAATGTGAAGTTTCTTAGTTACATATTATGGACCTATCCTGGAAGTTTTACCAAGTTAAATGGAAAACTTTGACGCGTGAGGTATTTTGCTTACTGAAAGGTGTAAGAAAAGTTTCTCAGAAAATGAATTTTAAAGTTATGATTGTTAATTTAAACGAATATTAAAGGTCTTTTTACATTGTTACGTGATTCCCAAAATGGTGCAAATGATAAAATGATAAAATGCCTGAATAACTAACAAGTGAATTCTACAACTAACCAACACTAAACTGAAGTTATCACCTGACGCGTGTCTCATCATGTCTAATATACTCTAAGTAATTATTAGAGGCTCCTGCGCCGTGGTGTAGCGGGCTAAGGCAGCCTTGGTCCCTGGCTACGGAAAGCGGCCCAGGTTCGATCCCATCCATGGAGTGCGGATTTTAAGTCCCGGATATAGGTCCGGTGCCCACTCAGCATCGTGAGGAAATTGAGGAGCTTACAAGAGTTAAGGGCCCTGGTCACGAAAACCAGCGTTCCTGCTGGGGCATGCCGAGATGCTAACCAACTCTCCTCCCCGTATTGGTTGGTTGATCGCCCACCTCTGCCCTGCGTAAGTGTGCGTGAGGCCGGCAGTCGGGTTGGTAGGCATAGGCCCTCTTAAGGCTCTTGCGCCAGGGATAAAAGGAATAAAAAAGTGTTAGAGAATGTTTGTGTAGACCCTTATCTAGTGAACCCTCTTTAAATATCTACTTAGAAAACTGACAAATGAGCACCAACAACAAACTAAGGCATGTATTACCGAGCGAGGTATTTTTTATTGGTAGATTGTGACTTCGATCCCAGCCACACGTACACTCTAACTTGAGATGTTCAATTCTCCTTTAACCTTATTTGTGTCAATTCTTGTATTTCTCGTAATTTAATAGCAATAGCATGGAGCATGGTTGTTCCGCTGTTTAAACATTGAACTATATCACTCTTATATCTACAACGAAATGAGTAATTAAACATGTTCTGTAAATGCTTATCCTTAATTTGTTACAGCTGTGACAAATAAACCTTTGACAAAGTGTTCGTTCAGACAGTAATGTGTGTACACAGCATTAAGTTACTAATATGAATATGTGTTATATAAGAGACAATTGTTTTAGTTGTATTGACTGTCCGCCAATGAGATAATGGCAGATCTGTGAACGGACATCTTGTCCGTCAGTATTTTGTATTTGTTGTACATAAATTTCTGTTTAGAGCAAATTACCTGTGTGTTAATAGGAACATGCAACTCTTTCCTCTTTAAGAGTCACTTTGACTAACATCCGAGATAAGACTTGAGACACCAAAAATTATAACAACTGTCCATAACTGCCTAGTGTTTACTCTTCACTGATTGTTAGGTATATTAATAACTTTATTTATGTAGATATAATCCATTTATATCATAATGACACGTCTATTCTCAGGGTTAATCCTTCAACACATTCTAAGCTAAGCCCTTTCTCCGGTACTCATCTCCTGCTGAAGAGGCTGCGTCTCATCTAGTGGAGTACTCCTAGACGTAGTAATATGTTTACGGTTTTCAACGCCTTCTACGCAAATTGTCTCTATTAGAGCCATCAAAACAAAACATTGAACACTTAAAATTGAGGTACTAGCTATACTATGTCCAACGAGAGAATAAAGTATCATATCACTCCGTGTCCACATGCGTTCGGAATGACAGTACTGTTACCGCTTCGCTAAATATAATATTTATATGTATTAATAGTATCAATATGCATTTTCAACACAAAGCACACGTATTTATTCAAGCTAACCACTTAATCGCTTCGTTAACTATAATATAAATGTTCGACAATAAAAGAACATTTTTGGAGCTAAGTATCACGTAACACACCATTAATATCCACGAAAATTAACTGCTACTTACATATTTTTCGTACTCTTTAGCACGAAACTTGACCAATGCCAACAACTCCGCCTTAACATGACCCTCGTGTAAAACTATATTTTCACTCTGTAGCCATGTTATGTCAGTTTTTTAAATTTTTTTTGGCATGATGACCTTTTCGGCGAATTGCTCACCTAACAAACCAACACTGATCTGACACGTGGTCTCTTCTTGCCGGAGTTGAAACTTCACCGAATGTGGCTTTAATTGCGTGAACTAGAAACGCTGGAAACCGACACACTGGTAAACTCAAATGTCAACTTCACCACTTCATCGATAGCAAGTTCCGGAAAGTTTTCACTGCACTTGTTAAATATATTCAATACTATTATCTTTTCACCACTTCGTAACGCCTTTCATGTTTAACAGTTCCGCTAGTATTCAAAAGTGCATACGCCTGTTACCTTCAATATACGCGCGCATCATGATTCACTTTAACTATAAACTAACTTAACTATCTATTAGTATATATCTTTTATAGTTGAAATATGCTAAGTACGTACTTCCTGCCCGCCTCGGTAGCGTAGATGGTAGCATGTCTGCCTCACGTTCAAGAGGTCCCGAGTTCGAATCTCGGTCAGGTTGAGTTACCTGGATAAAGTTCTTTTCCAGAGTTTTCCCTTATGAAAGAAGAATGTTGGATAACTCTAAGCTCCATGTACCCCGGACGCATTGAGCATCATTTCACCCATCTGGAAGCAGTATAAAAGTAAAAATGACAGATTATTTAGTCCTTTAAAGAGAATACAAGTTACCAATTCAGGGCTGTTACAACAAATTATAAAGTATAGTATTTTTAAAATTAATTCAATCTCATTGTTTTGCCAGTAACTCAAATATATATATTAAGTATTAGGGTGCTTGGAGCAATCTGATGATACACAAAGTAAAACAAAGCCGTGTCCTCGAAAACGATATTTGGGTTTGAAGGCTGCACATGAATGTCTTCCACCAATATTAGACAATTATATTTCGCCGAAGATATACTTTTAATATCAAATTTATTTTCAACAGACGTTTCTAAAGTAGTTTCTTGTGTGTATGTGTATGTATGTGTGTGAGTGTGTTTGTGTGTAAGGGAGGCTGCCAACTTTACTACAGAAATGCCACTGATTTCAATTCTACAGTAATACACAAATCATAACAAAAATTGCTCATACCATCATATACAAACAATGAAAAATCTAACTTTATGTATAACAGTATATAATAGATTAACTCGTGTATTAAAAACAGTTTAAAAATATCAGTGAAAGCACAAATATTTGTTGTGTCATAAGCTTAAGCAAAATGTCTGATATACTATTGTCAGTTGACGCAGATTCAACAAACACTGATGATTTGTAATTGCTGCTTGTACATTATGCACATCATAAAGTTCTATAACTTGTAATTAGATATTATTCGCCAATGGATTTATACTTGCAATTTTTGTTGTAGTCTGGTTTTGCTGTCTGTAGTCTGTAGCGTGTTGTCTTTTGTTGTCTGTAGCCGCTTAGAACCGCTCGGACATTTTGATATGATAGGTAATTCTGTAGTTTTCTATACTTCATACAGAGAAAACATTCCCGGATAACATTCTAACACCAAACGTAATCGCAGATCCAGTTTTAATTGAGATAGTCATGAACGTTTGTCGTTTTTTACTTTAAGAAATGACTGCATCGTTGAATATTAATTCATGTCAATGTACACAATCACATATCAGTACAATGTCTTAACTCTTGTACGAGTGTGGCTACACTTGCCTAGAACCTAAAAGTTCTGTTTCAACTTTGGGAAGATTTAAGTCTTAGACTAAATCATTTAACTCTCCATAATGCTTGTCGGTATCTGGGTCTTCAAAGTCTGATCCTGAACTTGACGTAGCTAGTCGGTTATCACTTGTTTCAGACACGCGTTCTAATGTCCGGGTTTCAGGAGGAACATATCATCACTCTGATGGAATGTTTGGATATCAAATTTATCTTTGCCTTCCCCCTTAAGCGCCGTTATTTTAGTCAAACAAAGATAGCAATCATCAACATGTTTCATTGTTTGCTTCCATACCAACGTTACTCCAAAAGTCATAGAAACCTTACGTTTATTCTTTAACCTCCTCTTAACCGGCTGACACAATTTACGTAAACTACATGGGGAGCCCAGATGCGGTTCTGAACACCAAGTTTAAGACTGTAAGCCTTTTCTATCAATAGAGTAATTTGTATTTGACTTTATTTTATATACACCGCACACATGACATATAATGGGGTTTATTTATACACATCCGCGACGTGTTTTCCGCTATATTAATGTTTCAATAGATTACCAACTAATTATACTTTTAAATTATGTTTTTTTATTTCCTATACACAACAACTCACTAGTAGAACTTACAAATTACTGATTCTGCTATCGATGAAACTCGTATTCATGTTCAGGTAAATACCAAACAAGGCAGAAAAAGGTTACTAACATACTGAAAGAGTAGAAGTTGAAAAACAAAGAAATGGTTTCCATATGGATCAAAGTAGTATACATAAGATTAATAGCATAAGATAGTGGCAGTTGAATTATAAACAGATGAGACATTTGAAAGCGTTATTATTTATTTACTCTTACTAGACATAAAAATAGAAAATAAACTGTAGAAGGCAAAATAAATTATAATCACACCATGATCCTTACTAACTAAAGCACTAAAATATTAAAAATAAGTGACTGTTATATAGTATTATTAGAGGGGAATGTTTGTGTAGACGTTTACCCAGTACACTCACTTCAAGAATCTGCTTAGAAAACTAACAAATGAACAACGACAACAAACCACAGAATATGATCCAGAGCTAAGTGATTCTATTTGATTCATGGTGACTTCGATACCAGTGCACGTAAACTATGAATTTGGATATTCAATTTCCCAATAACTTTATTAATGTACATTATTGTGTTTCTCGTAATTTAATTGCAATAGAATGGAGCATGGTTGACCCACTGTTTAAGCGTTTAACTATATCACTCTTGTATCTACAACGAAATGTGTAATTAAACACGTTCTGTAAATGCTTATCCTAAATATTAAACAGATGTTACAAATAAACCTTTAACAAAGAGTGGGTTCAAACAGTAATATGTGCACACCGCATTAAGTTATTAATATGTATATCTGTTATATAAGAGACAATTGGTTTAGATGTATTGATTGTCCGCCAGGAGAGATATATTAGGCAACCGAGTGAGTGTTGCTTTTCCATAGATGGCTCTACATGAAATAGCTTATACTGCGCAAAATTGTATGTAATTATTTATAAAGCGATATGACACAATAAAGTTATGTTCAATTGATACAGCGTAAATTTAATTCCCTTTTGCGTTTCGAACGAAGAAGTATATTATGTGCGAGAACGGAAGTGTTCTAAAGTAAGTTTAAGTAAATCGTTTCCTTATTCATAAGATATGGAATTATTATCAATTCTGAGTTTTCCCTTGATACTTGTGTCCGACTATTAAGATAAATACGCCTGAAACTGTTCCTATTCATTACAAATAAGAGGTGAAACTTGTGGTTATAAACTATGTAGCGTTACATACAAAGGCTCAGAACCATTTCAAGAGAAGCTCGTTTCCCTAAACATTTTTTTTCTTTTTTTGTAATTTATGCGTTCCAACATTAAGTAATGTCTAACGATGAATGAAATGGGTGAAATGATGAGCTCTGGGTCCATAGAGCTTAGTTATCCGATATTCGTCTTTTAGGATAAGGGAAAACCCCAGAAAAACCTTATCCAGGTAACTCACCCTGACGAAGATTCGAACTCGGTATCTCTTGAACGTGAGGAAAACATGCTGCCACCACGCTACCGAGGTGGGCCCCCTAAACTATGTTTCTATAATTTTGAAGCAATAATGTTTATGTGTGCACACAATTCCACGTTGGGACGCCAATTTGATGCAATAAGATGATTGGCAAGGGTTCCACGTTGATGCTACTTTGACGCTATTATAATGTGTGGCTCAGGGTAAAACAATGAGGTTTCTCACAGGGTATGCGTGGATGTGTGTGAGGAGATTTTAATGACACTGGAATGCCCGTTTCCAATTAATTTATTCACTGCTTCTTTTTTTTTTTAGAACATCGAATTTGGAGTTGCTGACCAAGAGTTACCAATATCCCTATTTGGAGTTACTGACGGCAGAATGTTTATTACTCGATAAACTTTATTCGTTCCTCACGTATACATGAACCGATTGATATCCAAGACAGAACAAGAGGACTGCCCTAATCGCCCTCACGCCTAGGACCGCTCTAATCGGCTCCACGCCGAAGACTCTTGTCCACAGCTGCGCGTGTGGGTGTATCACTTTCACTTTGTGAAAGCCCTCTTCATTCAACCAAAAATCTTTTTGTGGCTGTTTTGTCATGCCATTCTGAATGGTTTAAGGAATACCCTATCAACAAGTCAAGTGAGCCCCTTTAGAAATCTGCTAAGGACACTGTTTCTTAGATTGCTTTTGTTATAAGAACTTCCCCCAAACTGCTATTCGCCTCAACTGGCCTTGCACGTATTGTCACAAAGAACCAACATTCCTTTGACATCCATCATGATTCTTTACTTATGGCAAACCTTAATTTCGGTATCAAATGCCCCCAAAGATATTATTTTATTATCCCATAATGAAATAATATATGTCTTGCCCGAATATAACGCAAAATATTAAACCTTTGTCAGCAACTTCCAATTTGTTGTACAATTTCTTTTCACAACATTAATTTTGCATGACATTTTATAAAAACTGTTCACATGGTTACATAACAATAGTTCATTTAAAACTTATCAACATTCTGATCTGCAATTTTCAACTTTTAAATATTACTTGGAACATATTTCAATCTACATCATCTCTCTCTTTTTCTCCATCTTATCTACATATAACTAATTCATATTATTGTTACACTTAAAACAATTCATAAATATACACTCCCATGTTTAAACTATTGTACATTAATAATGTTATATTTGTATATAACATTTCTGAATTCTTCTTGTGGATTCTATATAAATATTCTTTTCAAAGGTCTTTCATTGTTCTGATTTTCAGTAATAATTTTTTTTCACTTGTTTAGTTTTAAGTTTCACTGCACTGTCACGACACTGTTTATATTTAACCTATAAATTTTACACTACACTGTTTATACTTAACCTATACAATTTACAAGTTTGTGTTTCTTATAATTTTACAATTTTGTTATGGTACTTTAGTTCTTTAAAAATACGGACATATCCGTCTTTTCTGAGCAAATTATACCCACAACTTATTTAGGAATCAGGAGCATCTAACGGCTTCTTGTAAGGACGAAGGAGTTGTTTATGCCACCTACCTAGGAGTTTGTTATTTTTGACATCTGTATGTTCCCCAAATTTCGCGACAATTTCCGCAGGACCCTTATATAACAATTCCATCCTTTTATTTCTACCTTTTAATGCACTTGATAATTTATGGTCTTTTACCAGTACTAAATCACCGATCTTTGGCTCCCATTTATGCTTTCTTTCTTTTCTCTTTAATTTCGTTTTTTGTTCTGCTTTTTGCTTAATTCTCTCAAAGGCCATTTTAGCCCTCTCTTCATTGCTTAACTGGGTTTTGTTGGTGTCTACATTTTCTGTTATTTCTTTGAATATGGGTTCCGGCTCAATGTATAACGGGTTCGAATCCTGTGGTTACGTTTAGTGTATTATTAATAATTTTATCAATCACGGGACAATATTTTACCCAATCCTTGTGGTGTTTGTGTGTTAATATCCGAAAATATATTCCTATGTCTCTTAGTACACGTTCTGTAGGATTTCCCGACGGAAAATAAGACGAGCAGTGGTACAATCTAGTGTTATTCTCTTTCAATGTCTCTTGAAAACATTTACTGCGATTCACAGTTGCATTATCAGTCAGGACGGCCTCAAATTTGCCATATTTTGGAACTTAATCGTTAACTATTTTTTTCCACGCTGGTTTTGCTACTTATTTCTTACAGGATATATTTTAACAAACTTACGTCCTGTAAAACAAAGATATATATACCTGCATCCGAATTTTCCCACGGGAAGCTCACAATGTGCATCTGCTGTAACTAAAGCATTTCGTTCTCGTCTAATAATTGCCTGCGGTTCTGTATTGAATTTAATGTTAGAAGGTTTGGCCTTCTGATACAACTCACAAATAGAACACGCCTTTCTGACTTTCCTCGCCAAATGTTTTATGTAAAAATTTTCGCCCATCACTAGAGTTAATTTCTCGCTACCTATATGCGCCAATGACTTGTGATATGCCATGATGAGTTGTTCTTCTAATGTTTTCGGCATTATAACCTTGCACTTTTGTTCAATTCTCCCGTGAAACTTATATACTTTTTGTTCATGAATGCCTATGGGATCTTTCAAATTCTCCGTTATTGGCTGAGCGTTTTCTCTTAATTTTCTGATATTGTCATCCTCTCTCTGTAATTGCTCAAAATTTAAAAATGTCTTAACTAATTGTTTTCCCTCTTTCGTCTCAAGATATAAAATTGTTACCTCATGCTTATTTTCTCTGATAGTGTTAGGTATGGGATAATTTGTCTCCATGGGAGATAACAAGCCACTGAAAATATTTTGACTTCCGGAAATGTGTTTTATTTCCAAATTGTGGGAGGTAATCTCTGGATGTATCGGGAAATACGTGTGTTGGTTAGCTTGCATGAGTTCATCTTAGGCTTACGTGATCAGTGTACACTGTCACTGGGTTATTATAAACTTAACCTTTAAATTTGACCAGTGTAAAATAAATGGCCGGTATCTCTTTCTCAGTAGTGCATGCTTGCGCTTCTGTTCTCGAAATTCCCCTCGAGGCAACTGCAATAAGATGATCTTTCCCTTTTTCAATCTCGTTGAATTATGACAGCACCGTAACCGCGCCCTGAAGCATCAGTGAAAGTAGTATATGGGAGGTTTTCTCTGGATTTCTCCAGCAAGATGGAAGCTGCGAATAATCTGTTCACTCTTGAAAACGCTTCTTCTTCCACTGATGACCACCTCCAATCTACTCGTTTTCTCAAAGTTCTCTTAATGGGGCTACTACGTTTGCAAACTCAATAATAAATCTAGACTCATAATTTAGAATCCCCAAGAATCTTCTCTGTTTGGATTTGGCCTAATTCCTTCATTCGATATGATGTATCCTAAAAATTCCGTCTGTCTCACGAAGAATGCTGTTTAATTGTCATATTGGCTTTTCTTAATTTACTCAGCACGTAATCGAGATGTCGCAAATGGTCATCCACATTCATTGAAAATAATATAAAATCGTAAATATATTGAGCTACAAATTTCTTAATAGATTCTCCAAATATTCCATATAGGGCTCTGAGCAATGCACTACCACTGGTATTCATTCCAAATGCGCAAACTTTGAACTGGTATAAAATCCCTGTGTGTAAAAATGCAGTGTATTTTCTTAAGTCTTCCCGGAGCGGTATCTGCCAAAAGGATGCCGTCAAATCCAATGGGGAGAAACATTTTCCTTTCTTTAGTTTGTTTAGTGTTACTTCAACACTCTCTGGTCTAAATCTGTCAGGTTTAAAGTGTTGATTCAGTTTTCTTGCATCCAAAGTAACTCTAATTTTTCCATCTGATTTATTTACTATGCACAGTGGATTTGCAAACTCTGAATTGGAGATTTCAATAACTCCATCTTCTAGCATTGATTGAATTACTTTATCAACTTCCTCTCTGATCGCACATGGAATTGGTCTCGCTTTATAGGTGAAAGGTTTGATAGGCGTCATTTCAAATGAATGGGTGTAGCTGATACATTTCCCAGGTTTTTCAGAGAAAACTTCTTTATTTCTGACCAAAATGTCAAATAATTCCTTCTTATGTTCCTCATTTAAGTCGGATGTTTTACTGGTCTTTTCTCTTAATAAGTCCTCTATATCTATATAGTTTACCACATTACAGTACCCATTTATTTTAGAGTAGCTCAAATTTATGGAGGAATTCTCTTGGGATTTTCTTAAAACATTATTAACGAATTTAAAATCTTCGTCAGGCATCATATTCACGTCATTTTCAATGTTGTATTCTTCAACGTAATTTCTGCCAACTCCATAGCTCCAACTTTTATATATTCCACAAAGAATGTATCAGCCCTAATTTCTTCTTCATTATCCCTGACAATGTTCTCCGAACTCTCTTCCATAAATTGTATTATAACCGTCCCTTGCTCTGTATCCAACTTCAGAAATCTACTTTCGAAATCTATTACCGCTTCCCATGCATGAAGAAAATCACAACCTATTATTATATCTGTTACTAGTCTAGGCACAATCAGAAATAGAACCTCTATTATTGTCCCATATATTTCAACATTCAACATCGCCTGAAATTCCACCCTTTCTTTCCTCTTACCAACAGCTAGCGAACAATAAATGCCACTGACCGGTAAAGACATCACCTTAAACCCACTAGTTATTAGGTCATCGTAGAACTTCTGCGAACACACTGTGCTATTCGCTCCCGTGTCTAAAATTGCATTATATTTTTGTCCGTTAATCCCTATTTTGATCCTCGGAGGTTCGATTAATTTCTCATTGTCTTCCAATCTTTTCCTAATGTCTGCATTTTTTGTATCATCATTTGCCCTCGAGAAACCCTAGTTTCCGTGTACTCATTACAATTTGTATTCCTCCCAGTTCTCACTAAAGGCGCGTTTGACTGGGATTGGCATTTCCCTGCGTCCGACTTATAGCTCCGGTTCCAGTTTCACTGTTTATATTCCTGGTTTCCGGCACTTGATTTTGATTGCTTACTACCATCTGTCTTGTTGCATTAATTGCCTCAGACCTTTCTGAGTTCTCAGGTGAATTACGACAATCTCTATTCCTGTATTCCTGCTTCGGCGAACTCGGCCTAAACTCATAACTAACGTCATTCCTCCAATATCCATTACCAGAATGTCTTCTAAATCTAAATACTTCTCCCCTTCTGTTCCTATCAAATCGGCCTGCATTCATGTAGTTTACTTGAATGTTCCTTTCACGTTTCTCCCCATTCCGATTTCTATTGTCCCTGTCAAAGTTATTTCTACTTCTACCTTCCCAGGAGTTCGCTTCAATCCTCGGCACTGGACCTCGATATCTATTTCTTATGTCATTCCGATTATGATTAGACTGTGCCCCTTGCCCGAAATTACTCCACCTTTCTCTTCCGCTTGTCTCTTGATTTTTATTGTCCGAATCGTTTCTCGACTTGTTGCTTTCTAAGGCTAATAATAAATCAATCATGGCAGCGACGTTATTGGGTTTGGCTATGATCAAGTAATGTTGGATAGTCTCAGGAAAATGAGTTGTCATGAGGTTTATCAGTTCTTTCTCACTAATAGGAGGAGCTAACATTTTTGATTTTCCAGCTGCTTTCATAAAATAGCTCACCATTGACCGTTCGGTTCTAGGGTTAAATTTCCCGTTGCTTATCTCGAGCCTTATACTAGCCTGTCTGTTCGCTCTCCAATATCTGTTCAGGAATAAATTAATACAGGTCACGAAGTCATTGCTATTTGCCATGGATAAATCTAGCCAGTTCGCAGCGTTACCTTTAAAACATTTTCTCACTATGGTCATTTTGTACTCCTCCGGTATACATTTTATCGCAAAATACTCCTGTAATCCTGCAATAAACACTTTAAAATCATCAGAATCTTCTTTCTCAAAAATTGGTGGTACAATTTCGTTCAGAGTATGGTTCGGCCATGTCATATTTGGACCGCCATTTCTGTCTTCATTATTGTATCTGGTGTCATTACTGGAGGTGCTAGCACTCATATTTAGCAACGAAATGTCAGCTGAAGCATTGGGCATCGCCTCGCTTCGTGCGTTTACCTCACTTACATTGCCAGAACTAGAACTACGAACATTTCCACTTTATCTTAAATGTTCTAAGTTTTCCTATACTCCTTTGATTTCTACTGCTACCTCTTTCATTTGATCGGTAATTTCCTCCAAATTCCTCATCTGACTTCTACTTTCCCTTTCTGATATTTCTAATTTACTCCTAGTTTCTTCTAATTCTTTTCTAGATATTTCTCTCTCTTTGTCTAATTTCTGTGCTATTTCCTCCCTCAGTTTTCTATTTTCTCTATCAGATTTTTCCTTAACTAGGTTAACAATTATATTTTCAGAATTCTCTATCTCCTGACTAACTTCCTTCCTCACATTATCTGCTATCTGACCAGCTTCTTTCCTTACATTCTCTATTTCCAGACTAACTTGTCTAACATTTTCTAACGCCTGTTGTTGATTCCCTACTTCTTTCCTTGTTCTATTTGCCCCACCTCTAACTTGTAAACACTATTTTCTAACTTTTCTTCTATCTTTTTTAAACTTTGATTGTTATCCTTCATCTCTTTTCTTAAACTTTCGCTTAAATTTTTATTGTTATCATCCATCTTTTTACTTAAACTTTCACTTAAACTTTGATTGTTATCATCTATCTTTTTGCTTAAACTTTCACTGTCTTTTCTTAAACTTTGATAGTCATTCTCTATCTTTTTACTGAAACATACAAACATTTTTCTGAGTTCCCCTAACATACTTCTTTCCATTTCTACATTATTTGGTACAGTTACACTACACTCTGCTACTTCGACTTCCTGCCTACTGCTACTAGCATCAACCTCCTGAACTTCCATGCTTTCTACAAAATTTTGACTCAGAATTTTTCCACTCCTCAGATACATTCACAATCGTCTAGTATATAATTTAACACTCTGTACCTTTGATTTTCTACTGACTCCTGATGTCACTGAAGATGCCAGTCTCTCTTCTTTCCAGTAGAACCGTTGTAGATCCGCTTGTCGAACGTCCTCGTGTCGAACCACCTTCTCCTCCTCGTTGTCGGGTTGAACCTCCTTCTAGGTTGAACCTCCTCCTCGAGTTGAACCTCATCCTCGGGTTGAATCTGCTGCTCGTGTCAAACCTCTTTCTCGTATCGTGCCCCGCGTTGGCGCGCCAATTTGAAGCAATAATGTTTATGGGTGCACACAAGTCCCACTTTGGGACGCCAATTTGATACAAATGTTTTTAATGGCGAGCAAATGAGTTGGCGAACAAGGGTTACCAATATCCCTGTTTAGAGTTACTGACGGCAGAATGTTTATTACTCGATAAACTTTATTCGTTCCTCACGTATATATGAACCGACAAATATACAAGAAAGAACAAGAGGGCTGCCCTACTCGCCCTCACGCCTAGAACCGCTATAATCGGCTCCACGCCGAAGACTCTTGTCCACAGCTGCGCGTGTGAGTGTATATGTCACTTTCACTTTCTGAAAGCCCTCTTCATTCAACCAAAAAAATCTTTGTGGCTGTTTTGTCATGCCATTCTGAATGGTTCAAAGAATACCCTATTCATACAAGTCAAGTGAGCCCCTTTGGTAATCTGCTAAGGACACTGTTTCTTACATTGCTTTTGTTATAACAACTTTCACCCACAACTGCTATTCGCCTCAGCTGGCCTTGCACGTTGTAACAAAGAACCAATATTCCTTTGACATCCATCATGATTCTTTACTTATGGCAAACCTTAATTTCGGTATCAATGTGTGTCGTGTATATGTGCACCACCACGGAAAATAGATTCCCATTCGATGGTCAAATGAGTTCTACGAAAGGCCAAATTAAAAGAAATGGAACTATAGTATCAGCTCGCGATGTCAGAAATAGATGAACATATAAAATAAAAACAATCTCTGTTCATTCGCTCGTTACCTATATGGTCCATTACGAAAGTTTTATAAGAGTCCAGCAATCCATGTTGATATGTGAACTTAGAGCCGTAATCTTTCTCAAATAAAGCTATAGCTGTTATGTCGGCACATTCCTCACAGACGTATTCTCGTGAGAGGAACGTCTGTTACAACTGCATTCATCATCCAACGAACATTTTACTTCCCACAAGTGAAGGCATAAGAATGTCAAACATATAGGAAGCTACACAGAGTTTTTGGCAAAGTTACTGACTCAGTTTGGTGACAGTGTGTGTTTTATAAATGCCAAAATACTGCTTTGCAAGTTGTGTAAAATTAAAGTGGGTACAGATAAGCTTTTTTCTGTGGAGCACATAAAGCGAAATGATGGAAAAACATGATTATTAGTCTTCAGATACACGGAAACTGATAACAGTCGGAAATTCCTTGCGTCAAGAACTAAATTCCTACTCACAGTGGCCGAGTTTCTGGACCAGTGCGGTACTTCAAGTGACAATGGTGAGGACGCTTACTGGACTGACGACGAGCCCCTCACCATCTCTCTTGAATAATTAGGTACGTTAATTTCTTTCGTTTTACTAAATAGCAACATTTTATTTTGATTTTAAATAGCTCTTGGTAACACTCTCGATATTCTTATGCGCCGCACTGGTAGCATAAAGCAAAGTTCGGCTCTTGCTTCTAATAGGCGACGCGGCCATTTTGTTTTCTAATTCCTTCACACTTATTGATGTTTTTATATACAGCAATGATCTTTAATATCATTTCCTTACTTTTTAGTGAAATTTCGTTTTGGAGGGCATTTTTTAACGTTATTTATTGTTTATTTACTTACTGCGTAATTTAGCTATATTGAAGAATTCAGTGCAGCCAAACTATGCTTGTTTCTCCACTGAACACAATGTTGCCAACAGCGTTAGCTGTCCCAAAATTACACTATGTAGCAGACGAACTCAAAGTACACTATCTAGCAGACGAACTGACAGTAGTACCTAAATCTAAACACCAAACACACACAGTAATAACTAATTTACACTAACTGCCTAACTAATTACACTAAACACACAAAATAGTCCCTAATTTTCACAAACTTGCTAACTAACATTGCTAAACACACACAATGGTACCTAATTTTCACCAACTGGCTAACTAATTCCGCTAAATATCGTTACACTACTGGGTAGACGTGCCTAATGTCTTCAACTAATTCTTGAAATGGGTCTGCTGACCGGCTTTTGCAGTCATTATGCTACAAATACTCAGAAATATGAGCATCCACACTGTCCTTACGAATGCCGCCCCTTGTTAGACGATGCCGTAGTCCTTACCAGCGTGACTATGTTATTTGTGTGCACATTTGACACTGAGTCAACAAAGTGCACTGAGTGATTTACTGCGAGGTGCGCAGGAAACCCTCCAACCATCAACCCATAGTATCCCTTCTAGGCATCGGTGTGAATGGTGCTGGTGAACTCTACGTGCTCTGCAATTAGACTGTAGAGCGTATTTGCATCGCTTCTGTTGTTGGGGTATATCGTCATCCGCATCTAATTCGTTTCCATGTCGATCAGCCCAAGATGCAGTTGCCCTCTACGACGCGCCCACGATGAAATTTGCGTCGTTCTATTTTGCATTCGTCGATTTGAACGACGTGGTCGGGACCGCATATGTCTGCGTCATTTTTGCAAAGGTTGGCTACAAGTGTTACATATCTCTCTCATGTTGTCTGCAAAGCCAAAACCAGTTGGTCATCTGCTTGCGCATGCGCATACGCGCACCTTGGGACATGGAAATTATTCTCGCATCGCACAAAAGAAAGTTTCTCCCAAAGTTGAAAAGTAAATCTATTTTAAAGTGTTTGAACATCTGAGTAAAACATGTCACTAACAAGGTCAAACTCGATACACCAAAATTTGACATACGACATTCACAAAGAGCAAGTATAATATGTACTTTCTGTATTTGTCGTAGGTTACACGAGCTTGGACTCTGATATTTATTCGCTCTGTGTCGCTATTTAAAACGATACCAGCGTAGAGATCCCTCGGGATTGAAAGGTTGAGTTGTTTTTGAGCGGGATCTATTTTGAAATGAAGTGTATGATGAATATATTATAGCCCGTGAAGATAGTGATCGAGTTTTAACTCATTGATGGCCATGGTTCACTCAGTGACCTGCGCTTACAGACGAGATACTCGATCGAGTGTACGAATTGACTGAGAAGTGACGTTAGCTGATTGTGTAATTTGTAAGCAGATATGAGAGGTGGGCGATTAAACCTCCATGATATTATGTCATTATTGCTAGAGGATGGAGATCATCTTTGCTTGTGTCCAATAGGGAACATCTGGATAAAAATTGTTTTTAGAAAATCATCCTTAACCTGTATACCTGATAATGTTCGCAACTCTCTGAACAGCTGAGAAGGTTTCTTTTCACACAATTCTAATTACATCAATAATTTGACCTTCCGATTCTTAAATTTCCTCTATTAACTTTCTGAGTTTTGTGTACGGATTGTTGGCTGTAGGTCGCGTAAGTGACTGGCCTCTAATGATGTGAAATTATGTTTAAATTTTGTAGTTTTGTTTTTAATATTTGCAGTAGGGAATTGTGCTTCAATCCACACAAACGATGCCTGAATGTTTTGCTCTACAGAGGCCGCATTCTCACTGAAACTTGTGCCAAATCTCCAGCATTTTATGTCAGATTTTCATCGATACTTTCTGCTGGAATCTTCAATTCTGTGATGTTTTCTAAAAATGATCTTCAATTTTGGGGTCACCATTATAGTTTACGGTGATTATTAGAGGACGGATTTATGTGCACTATATAGTGTATGTAGGGTTGTCTTTTTTGTTGTAATTTCCGTCCTCCAACGTTAATTCATATCGGACGGTGAATGAATTAGGTGAAATGACGCTCAGGTGAGTCCAGGGTCCATGGAGCTTAAGAGTTACCCCACATTCGTCTTGAAGGATAAGGGAAAACTCCGGAAAAACCTTATCCAGGTAACTAACCCTGACCGAGATTCGAACTCGGGATCTCTTGAACTTGAGGCAGACACTACCATCTATGCTACCGAGGCGGGTGTATGTGTATGTAAATGTGGTTTAAAAATAAACGACATTATTTCTTTTTCTCCCATTTATTAATCTTGAAGAACTATTCAAATTTGTATGAAAATATATTCTTCAATTCTGAGACTAACGAAGTTAACATTTATTAGTCTCTTTTAGTCTGTTTTACCATTAGACGTTTTATTTGTGCAATAAACAATTATGTATTTTTCGAAGCTTTCTGGAAGAAACCATTTTCTTCCGTCGCTTAATATGTTTTTATATAAACAAAATCTCTCTCTCTTCTTCGTTCGAGCTCACGGGAGATTATCTAAACGTAGCTATATTATATATAGAATACACATTAAGCTACTTTTAAGATTTTCCTCGTAGTATATTTTTCATATTGCGAAGATACATTAAACCTAGATTCCTCGCCTCAATTTTCTCAATTTTGTTAGAAACAAATTTTCTTATTTCTCCAGGTATGTCTCCGGCGACAACTGTTTCGTATATCTGCAGGGCAAAGGAATAAGACATTCCTTTTTCTTACAAACATGCGATTACTGTTGGTATTTTATTAAAGTATTTGCTCTGGATACTCTTCTTATTTTAAGTACTTACTGTAACAGTGATATTTGCTGCTTCACTTTTGTCCATCACGTCGAAAACCTTTTTTACTGTAATATAAAACTGTTTCAAGCCTTGTTCCCCATCTCGCGAGGTTTGGTTCTAGGGTACACGAATATCTTGCATCAGATCAGTAAATAATGTCACTCTTTAATGGCGCCTTGACGAACACCGTTTTCATGGAGTAAATTAAGGCATTTCCTTCTGGTAAATACGCTCGAGTTTCCTCTGCCAACCGTTGGAGAACATGTTCTAAACAAGTCATAGGAACTGCCTTATAGTAAAATACGTGCAAAGATTTAACAGTCCTAAGCATATATACCGCTGCATCTGTACTACCACCGAGAGCTTTTCCTTATTTTCTTTAGCTGGCCACAAAATACGGTTTTGTTTGCAATATTAATATAAACAATATCAAGTTTTATGTTGCGAGGACCGCACCAAACTTTAATGATTTACTGCGTGATTGTTGGACGCTATTTAGTTTAAGTTATTGAGTGGCATATTTTTATATCAGGAAGCGCTCACGTTCTCATGTTTAGCGATCTTTAATGCATTTAGAAACATGACAGCTAACAGTGCTACACAAAAAGAGCAATAAAGGTGAAAGCTTCCCCTGTTCGTCTCTTCTTAAAGTATCGGAGTGAAATAAATGAACGAATCAATACTGAAAAGCTAAAATATATGCAGAAATTAGTTAAATATGCATTATCGCCTTAAATATGCACTTATGTACAATACAAAAATTTTAACACCACCTTTCAATAACGAATAAATTAATTACTTACATGCTCAGGTTTTACTGTCAAGGAATAAAAGTTGCAATTAGGAAAACAATCCGAGTTTTAGTAATTATATTATAAAGATTAACACGTAATTCACTAATTGTTTAAGCAAAAATAAATCTATTTTGAAGCTGAACAAATGAATAAGACATATTACGTACTAGTAAGGTGAAAAATAAATATACAAGAAATCCCAATCAACATTTGTAAAGGGAGTGTAGTTCCGTAGTTGGTGTGTAGTTTCTATATTTGACGTAGTTTATTTACCATAAGCGTATGCTCTTGTTATCTAAGGTAACAAAGATGCAATTAATAACAACTCTTATGCTATTCTTGGTGTTAAACGTAATAAACCTTTATAAACTAATGATAATATTTCCTGTACGTGAAGATATTAGAGCTACATTCCATATGTGCATGATATAACCGACATCTGTTAGAGCTCTTTGTAATCTCGTTATTTCATGTAGTCACTGATTCCACCACTAGACGCGCATCAAGTTAGGTATTGGCCCACCACCCAGAGATGGGGCAAACGGTGTGTGTGGTTCCTGCAGTCAAAGAAACCAAAAAATTAAAGATGATTTAGTTATAGATAGGAGATTTTATTACCTGCTATTCATCTTTACATTATCCTTGCTTATGTCCTCAAAGAAGCCAGTGAAAAAACAGTTACATCTGAAAATAAAACATTTTTCTCTGCCAGAGTGGAATTGAAAGCTCTTATGATAGTTATTAGCTTACGGCAGAGAGCGATGTTTTCCATTACCAATTCCACTCATTCACTGAGCCATCTTTTGATATTTATTATAGCAATAAAGAATACCCATAAAGAATATTTGATGCCACTTCTTTGAGGATGTAGTCAGTTTAACAGCGGAAGTTGCGCTCTCGATAAAATCATCTGATTCTGGACATGTTGATCACGTGTTTGCTCCAATGACACGTCTCGGAGTTTGTTTACATTGCCAAGTAATCTTACAACGGTGTAAGATAATGTATGCTAGATAATGTCCTATACTCTGTTTCATATAACCTTGCCCCGCTGACATATATCACTCCGCGTCCAACTACCTTCCCCCTCGTCCTAATTGGCTAATGCTTTCGTGCCATAGGCCATAGGCGGTGCCTTTCCGTCACTTTTAAACCTGCAGTAAACGTTATAATCATTGCCGGGAAGATAAATAAAATCATACAAATAAGGATACGAAGGCATGCAAAAATACAAGTTTATAATGAAATGAGCAAGTTGGAACTTAATGACGGAGCAATGTACCTGAAACAAATTTATAATGAAAGGCCTTCGGCCTTTTCCACTGGGATTTTTTTAAACCAGCACACATAGCTTTAAAAAATGCTTGTCTTTCAGTCTTAAAAGCCGTGTCACGCCATACCTTACTTTTCGTGTGTTCTTCATTCTCCCAAGTCTCGTCAAGGTAGTATATTTTGCGAGTTGTATCTCGGTATAGTCGGACTGTCCTTAAATAATGTCTTCGCCACACAGCAATATCGCCTCTGTTTTTAGCATATTTTTCTTGCCTCTTTTTTTCATTCACAAACCCCAGCTGTATAAGCAATCTGCTGAAATTTGGTGAATCTGCATCCTCATTTACAGCGGATGAAATGTTATTTTTGTTAGGGAGTTCGTTTCTAAAGAAAAAACTTTACCTACACATGACGACGCACAGCACTTCTCACGTATTTTCTCTGGGCACGCGCTTTTGTTTATTTCTGCTTTTGCATGGAGTGGTAAGTTTTCCTGTTTTCTCAATTTCACATCGCGATGTTCCTACGGATCTAACACTCACACCTGTAACTTCAGAGCACAGCTGTTCAACTTCTCTCACTGACAAAGACGGATTCTTCTCTGTGAGTGCATTAAACACATACAAAACAATTATTTTTTCGCCTGTTTGTAAGGATTTACCCTTGCGATGCTTCAGCGAAAAACTGGCGGTAGACTCTGCCATTATTCATAGAAGTACACGCGCAATAAACGATCAATAAAATAATTTAGCTTTCGCACTCGGCACAACAACCTTCGAATGCCGATATATGACTAATCCAGTTCAAAACAAAGTCAGTGATGAAAGTCATATAAACAAATATGTACCGCTGAAGCACGTGCTATCGTGTCATGTGCTTGAGAGCAAAGGAACCTCCTCTTTACTTCGTTTAAGAATTAACATGCATTTCAGATAAATCAACTCTGTTGCGTAATATATTTAATTAAAACAGTTACGAAAATATAAATTTGACGATTCTCTTCCAACACATAGAGTTATATTCACATATATCACCTTGATAAATAACTAACTAATTTTTACCGCACGACAGTGTTTACCACAACAGCAGACAATGAGAGGTGATTAGGTCACGTGAGCAGTAAGAGATACTGGGCAAGCTTACGTGAAACAAGGATTAGCATACCGTAAGAACAGCTAACACCGTAAATGGTTTCCTAGAAATTGACATTGAGAGTTATTTGTGTGAAGAAAGTAAACTTTCTGAACATTTTTTAAAGATACATGTTTTAATGTGTATACATAACAACAGTTAAAATAGAACGTTAATATCAGTAACTACAATAATGTACTTAGTGGTTAAAGGGTAAATAATGACAAAGCTATTTTCAGCAGTGGTGCTTAAGTATATTAAATATGCAAATTCCCTGCAGTTTATATTGTTCAGATGCAGATTTCGTACCGTAATATTAAAATGGTGTATCAAACTTGTGTAAAAACTAATACGGTCTCTCCGTCCGCCCTCGTGGAATGAAGGTAAAGACATCGCGCGAGTAGCGGTTAACATATAACACACAACTCTGTACTGCGTAATGCTAACCTCAACATTTACATGGTTTATGGGTAAAGGTCTATTAGAACACGTTTTTGTCCTCATTTAAAACTAAAAGGCACACATTATAAAACCAACAATCACTGATTCCTCCACTAGGAGCGCATGTGATTACGTAGTTAACTCATCGACGACAGATTGCGCAATGGGAGAATGTGCACGCGGTGGATTGGAATTGTCAAGAATAAACTTCAAACATACATTTTAGAGTATTACTTTCATTTATCGCAAATAGATCTTTAGCAACTTTTGCTCCCTTTCTAACGACTCATGATAAAGACGTTGAGACCTGAAAAATAACTGGCTACTGTGTGCCCTTATGAAACAGAAAGCTACAATTATGTCTACTTACTCACGTATACGTCAGGTATCTCAAGAGGTAATTGTGTTCCGTTGAAAACTTTGAGCCTCTTACATCAATTGCGCATTTGTTTTATTATATGTTGTCACTTAAGACTGTATTATTCCATCTAATTGAGTTTTTCTCATGCGTTTCTACTTACAGGCTTGTACTTATTCCTTGTTTAACATCAGCCGTCATAAAGCTCACGTGACTCACCTCCCTTGACTGCTGTCGTGGTATAGAATGTTGTGCTCTAAAAATGAGTTTATTATATAACTATGTTCTAAGGGAATTGCTAAAGTTATATTTTCATAAACCTATGAATTAAATATATTGCGCAACAGTGTAAATTTATCTGGAACACCTGTCAATTCTTAATTTAAACAAAGAGGGGAATCCTTTCCTTCAAACTTGCCTCTCGGGATGCCTGACGGTAGCATAGGTATTACTTTGAACTGTATACGTAGTAAAGCGCACAGCCTACGGCGCAGAAAACAGCCAATTAGAGTAAAGGGAAATGCAGTAAAACGCGGAGGGATACTCTCAGCCCGGCAAGGTTATATGAAACAAAACTTAGATGCCATCTATTTAATACAGACATCTGAAAATAAATGTGTAACAGTAGTAACTGTGTACACTAAAAATGACTAAAATGTGGTCAAGATATTAGGAAAGAATTAAAAGTGGAGGAAATGAATGGGAAAAGAATGTTCAATGTTTCAAGTCTTGAAGTATAAAAATATTTCTACTTATATAATGAGTAATTCTCAGATCGGTACGCAGACATTATACCATATTTGGCTTGTAACAAACTCGATATGACACACTTGAAGTAATAAACAAATAACATATTTACATCACAGGAGAGACTCGCAGGACCACTTTCCCACGTTTGTATTTATCAGACAGAGACTTATTGCTGATAAAATGTTTTGTTCCATTCTCTTTCCTGCTAACACATACATATGTGCGGTGTTTGACTCAAGATATTAAATTGTCATTGGGCTATGAGCTTGATGAAATGTCTTCTTTTCTTCTGAGTCTTCTTAGAGAGTGCAGAATTCAATATAAAATTCACTCCCTTTAAAAGATGAACCAAAATTGATTACTTCTATTTCTCATTTATGGCGCTTTAATGTTAACCTTTCCGTTTTTAGGAACTGTACTTTTGTTGCATTTTGTTCTTTTTTTCTTTCTTTTAAGCACGTTTTTTTACGTTATTTGCATGTACACTCCTTGTTGAAGCTGCTTACTTAATTCTGTTGTGTGTAGTACCCTTATAGTCTCTTAGCGAGTCACTGGATACGTGTTTACGCAGTTATCGTTATCGATGTAGATAATGATACTGCTTCCCCGCGTTAACAAAAACCACACTTGCTCTCAGGTGAAAACGTGTGCGGCAGATATTTTTCCTGGAGGTATCAGGGGGAACTATAATATCAGCTGCAGATGACGTCATAAATAGATGTACTATCTATTCACTCGCTCGCATCCTGTACTGAGCACTGCTGGTGCTAGGGCGAATGTTTAATGAGACAAGTAAACCATGTTAATATGTTGAAAGTAGAGCCGTAATCTTTCTCGGATAATGTTAGAGTTACGTCAGCACGTTGTTCACAGACGTATTCTCGTGATAGGAACTGCAACCGTCATACAATCAACATTTTACTTCTCACAAGTGAAATCGTAAAAATGTCAAAATTAAACGAAAGTAGTAGACAGCTTCTTGAGAAAGTGAGTGACTCAGTTTGGTGACTGTGTTTTATACAGATGACAAAAAACTGTTTTGAAGGTTGTGTGATAATAAAGTGAGTGAAGAAAAGCTTTTTATTGTGCAGCAGTATATCGGGCGCGAAAAGCACAAAAAGGAAAGTAAGACAAGTCACTTACTTCTTAATCAAAGCTCGGGGGAATCTTCCAAAATATCCATTGTTAATAGATGTGTGTGAGGAACGTTGGTTTCTGGCAATACTCCGTAAGCAAAATTAAATAACCTTACTTTAAGGCAATTTCTCTAGCATTATACATATGGGACAGAACATTCTGGATGAATCTACACTTAGTAATGGTTACTGGTAAGGTGTTACGGAATTACAATAGTAAATTACGTGATTTTGTGAGGAAATAACAAAATGTTTGTTTCAATAGACGAGACAAGTGATAAAGAGAGCCGCGATATTACAAATGTTATTACATTAGAAGTAGACAACTTTCCGAAAATGTTTCTTGTTATCACGATAGTAATTGAGAAAGTTAACTAACAATGTACATACAAGCTATTGATATAAATCACAGATGAGCAGAGTTACCTTATCAAAACTAACTTACTCTTGCTTTGTAATTATTAGATGAACGCTTGAGTATTAATAATGTTTAAAATCTTAAAACTTAGGTCATATATAATTACAATGACCGAACAAGCATGCATAAAAATAACGTAATTTTAGTTTCAGTTTTTACTCGCAATTATACAGGGATATTCTAAATGATTGTTGGGGTTTCATGACCGTTTTTCAACGTGGGCAACATAGCATTTTTTATTGTTGCAGTAACGGTTAGATAAAGTTTCAAAGTTTTGTTTTGCATCACCTGCAGTACGTAGTTTACCACCAGATGGTAGTAATGGCAGTGTTTAACAATATGGTGGTTAACGGTAAGGAGACAGCTTTTTGTAATCTTCAATATTATCGGTACCGATCCGTTACCAAATTCCAGCGTCATTTTCGGATAGAATACGGAAAGGAGGCTCCTTCAGACAATGCTACTGGATGATCGTACGTACAATTTGTAGGTACAGGTTGTTTGCACAAAGGGAAAAGCAGTGAGCGACGCGCCGTGTCAGAAGCGGATGAGAATCGGATTAGGGACGTTCATCTCCGTAGTGCTAAGTAATCAACTACGAGATGCAGCAGGGAACTGGAAGCTCCTCGAACCACAGAATGGCGTGTGTTACGAAAACGCCTAAAGGTAAAGCCGCCTTCTAAACCATCACCGTTGTCATGTTGACCCGTGTGTGGGAAGAGATGGACTATCCAATAGTTGTGTGTGTTGAGTGACAAAAGTAGAGCATTTGTAATGTATATAAAACGACTTTGAGCTACAGTATACAATAAAACAAGATACATATTCCTACGTCAATTGCACTGTGAGTTTTGGATTTTCGTAACCCCGTGTACTTGGTCAGAAATGAATCCAACCGAGAAGTGATCATAACCTTTGTGACCATCCTGCTATGCTTCCCTTCCTCCTAGTACATCCCCGAACACTCTCACCACGGTACTAAACAGGTAAATAATGTCAGTTCTCAGAAATTGTGGAAGTTTGTAACATGTCGCTAAGTATTGCCAGTGATTGTATTAGTGAGAGAGGAGAAACAATATTTGGTGTTTTACACAATCAAGTACGACAGGTTGTTTATACGGTGATCAGTTTTATAAAGGAACCTCAAATGACGGAGAAAGGTGTAAACATTATTTTAAAAGGTCTCAGGAGCTAACTCTGGGGCGTCATAGTGAATCACTTCACTGTTTGTCGGATCAGTTCAGTGGTAAAAGGGTGTGAATGGAGTTCTACTAAAATTCTTGTCTTGACTACAAAGCACCTAAACATAACAAACAGAAAATGCAGTTATACGATTTTGAACAAGTTATTTCGTAGAACGGAATTCAAACATTATGACCGCGCGGTTTTGTATTGTCAAAAAGTGAACGACATCTTTACGGACAAATACCTTACACGCGGTCTACTTCTTCCACTTTAAGGTTTCTGAAAACAAATTAAGCTTCAGATAAACGATGGAAGCAATATGCACGTCAGTGAGTTGGCCTGGTAGTCCAGGAAGCAGAAGCAGCTCCACATATGAACTTGCCGAACAGTCTCATCTTGTTATAATGACTTACAATATGTATGTAATCTATTCAATTTATGCAATTAAGGCATTAACAATAAAATCAGTTTTCTCCGAGGGGGGGGGGGCTGCAGTCCTGCAGCACTCCTTTATCGGCCGCCTGTGATCCTTATGTACTCGTTTTGGAGGGAAAAGATGTAGACTGATAGTAAGACCAGCTTTCCTGATTGGTTCTTATAACCTATAAGAAACAATAACCTAACCTAACCTAAGGGGTGTTATATTTTTATAGGTAGATTAGCCACCTTGCAGAAGTAGTCATCTTCATAGTGTTCCGATCACTCGTCTAAGCCAATTAGTTTCAAAGTGAGAAAAGTACACAAATGCTCCGATTCTTATAGAGGTAGATAGTCCGAAATTTTATCAGTACACAAACCACAGAACAAAGATATGTTCTGTACTTATGGTTTGTGAATGGAATATTTACAAAAGAGTATACATATGCATATACTATAGGAAATCTTGTGTTGTAGTCTCATGACTTTCTCTACCCTTTTATAAACTATGCTTACGAAAGCCTATTCCCCTAACCAGCATGTAAATCGAGATAAACATTATCTTATGGTAGGTACAAGGGAATATCCGAATGCAGTAAATCCTAAGTATAATCAGTACTGACAATCTTCGTGCAGCATCTTTCGAGAATGCTGAACTTACGTAAGTGCACACAAAAATATAGGCGGAACTTTTATAAGTATGCTTTTTTAGGATACAGGGGCTCTCAAAACAATTAATACCACTGAAATCTCGGTACCGAATTTTTGTTTGGAAGAGAATACCTTCCCTAGCTACTGTAAGTACAGAGTCCAAAAATAGATATAAAATGACAGAAGACAGGCGAAATTATAATGTATTTACACTATTAGCTTATTACTCTTTAATAAATGGCAGTCTAACTTATTATATTTGGGAACAGTTAGCGTTAATATTGAAAGAAGTTGACGACGTGTAAAGAATATATTTTATCTGTATGGCATATACTCTTGTCCGTCTTGGTCATGAGATTATCTTATAGGAAATTTAGGTCAAAGCTTATTCGAACAAAGATCTCGATGCAGTTCAGTACATCTGCATCTGCAGCTATTCAAATTATGTGTTTGATCATAGTGCTTACCACACATGCATACTCAAAAGTCTGTTATAATGATGAATTATGATGATAACACACACACACACACACACACACACACACACACACACATATATATATATATAGCAATATTACTGGATACAAAGTGTACTGCCAATTGCTATGTTTGTCAAATCAAAGACAGAGTTATCAACACCACAGAGCATATAATTTGATTTATAGAGAATCTGCACGTCAATAATTGTTAGAAATAATGCTAGAAATAAATAAATTAGAATATTTGAGAACATATAAACAATGTATTTTATCTGTAGTGATAATTTATATTACTAGGATGTTTATTTCACAGCTCGCACTAAATAAATATAAAGCCAAATAATAAAATAAAGCAAAATAAATAAGTAAGTAGGTAGGTAGGTAGGTGGGTGGGTTGGTGGGTGAGTGGATGGGTGGGTGAGTGGGTGAGCAAGACAGCAGGGATGCCAGGAAGCTGGGAAGTTGGGAAGCAGGGAAGTGAGAGAGTGAGTGAGTGAGTGAGTGAGTGAGCGAGTGAGTATTCCACAGTTAACCATAGGGTTGAGTAACTGATATCATCTCTTATCTCTCAATAGCATTATTTTATTGAAAATTTGCAGAGATCAGTGGTGTAATTTGGGGTCTCACTTTTAATGGAGAGCAAGTGAAAAGAAAAATGTTTTTGGTTATAAGCAGAATTAATCAAACTTCGCAGCACTATAGTCATGTATAGTTCAACTTCCACGTAAAAATACTCATGTAAAACAAATTTAAAACATTTAAATAATTGACGTGTTACATAGAGCATAAAATATTAGTAAGGATGTTGACAATTTGATAAACAAACTTATTTAACTAATAAACGCTTCCAAATCAGTTCTTTCTTATATTGTATTCACCAGGACCTTTTCGTCCCGAATATTTTTCCAGGATATTCAAAAATTCTACACTCTTTAGACTATTTAAAGAGATGCTGGCTGAATTTAATGCTTTGCAGATAAATTTAAATGCACCATTGCCATCATTACACTTCTACTTACAGTAAAAGCTGTTGGATGACTGTTCGGATCTTGGACACAATTTAATTAACAGCATTTCTATGAGCAGCTGTTTGTATATGTCGCGAAAATTAGTGTTTTCTCTTTCAGGGCATTTATTAGAATGGTATAACTATAATATAAATGTATTTTAGTTAAATGAAATCAACAATCAGTAATGGCAGTAATTTAAAAAAAAAATTTTTGAAAATACAAAATAAAGCTTAATGTTGTAACACAAAGACGCAGTAGCATACACACACACATACACACACATACACACACACACATATATTGTTAGAGTAGGATTTAAGTCAATCCACTGTCGAACCATATAAACTTTACTGCTCTTCTCCTTCGACATTGTAACATTCCGTTTACTACTGCTCACACTTCAGAAATTCACTACATTAGTACAAGTTTAGAAGTTAAGTGAAAATGACACTTTTTAGTTCTTTGGGATGTTATCGTTGTGGGGGATATCTTTGTTTGCAGTATTAAAATAAACCTTATCAAAGTTTATTTTGCAAGAGCCACTCCAAACTTCAAACACTGTTTAGTTAAGTTGTGCAGTGGCATATTTTTATATCAGGAAGTGCTCACGTCCTTATTTTCGTTCTTATGCGAAATTTTATAAATTGTGAAAAATGATAGCTAATAGTCCTGCACAAAAGAGCAATTGAAATGAAAGCTTCTCGTGTTCTTCTGTTCTAAAGTATAGGAGTGAAATATATGGACGAATCTTTGCTGAAAAATTAAAACGTTTTAATAAATATACACAAATTAGTTAAATATGCACTAAAGTCTTAAATATGCATTTATACGAATTACAAAGCTTCCGAAGTACGGTTATTTCAATTTGGAACAAAGCTATTTATTACATACATATGTTTAACCTTCAAGTAAAAAAAGATGCAATTACGCAAAAATCCGAGCTGCAGTAATCATATTACAAAGGTTGAATAGCTAATCCATTAATTATTTAAGCAAAAATAAATTCATTTTGAAGTTACTGAATATTTGAATACAACATATTACTAAAAAGTGAAAAATCAATATATAAAAATGACACTCGACATTTACAAAGAGGTGTATTTGATGTAGGTTATTTAGCAATCTGGTATGCCTCTGTTATCTAAGTTAACAAAGATGAAACTCCTATGTTATTCTTGGCGTTAACCTTAATACATCTTTATTAGTTAAGTATAAACTTTATTGTACGTGGATACTTTAAATCCGCATTTTACATTTCCATGACGATATCTGTTGGCGTTCTTTGCAACCTCTTAGTTCATGTAGTCACTGATTCCGCCACTAGGTGCCCATGAAGTCAGGTATTGGTCCACCACCGATAGATGGTACCAAGGATGTGTCAGAACACTGCAATTAGAGAAACCAAAAAAATTAAAGGCCACTTGTGTTAAGGATATGAAGTTTTATTTTTTCCAGCTCAGAGTCTTATTGGCCCTAATGGCGTATTAATAAGAAACCAATGGAAATACCTTTACATCTAAAAATAAAACTTTCCTCCCTGTTAGAGGGGAGCTGGAAACTCCTATCATGGTTACCAGCTTACGGAAAATAATGATATTTGACATTCGACTCATTTCCATTCTCCTCGAGACTTTGAAGAGACAACATCGACACATAGAGACGCTCTGCAGTAGACATGCCAGGACAACAGCGAGCAGCCACCAGCTAGCTGCAGCTTTGGGACAGCTTCGTGTCTGCGAGCCTGCAGAAGCAGCATCATTGTGTGAGCCTGAGCTACAAACAAAGTGATTGGGCAGAGTATCAAGGCTGCAGCCAACGGTCCTAGTGACTGGTTTCTAGGCGCCCTTACCGGTAGGCCCTCTGATACTCGGGCTTATTGCACCCTACACTTGTTCTTTCTCTATTTCTAATTTTTCCTCTATCTATTAGAAATAAGATTCCCCGAGACATTCCCCTAGTAACAGGGCGTAGCCCTGCAGCTCCCCCATTGGCCAATACTGCCCTCTCATTGGTAGGTGTATTGTGGGCCGCTATTGGTCGTGCTGCACGACTTGGAGGAAGATGAAGTCGCTTCTGTTTCCGAAGCTCTTGACCAATTTTTGCCAGCTCCGGAAAATGATAATGAGGCTTCTGACGAGCCGGAATGCCTCCTGTATTACGTTAAGGGAGGAGACTTTCGCTATTTCATGGACAGCGAAATAATAGTTGGTCCTCTCATGCCCTTGTCTAAAGGAGATGTAAGAATACTCACTCTGGAGAAGAAGGCCAGACAAAAATTCCTGGAACTGGCTGACCGGGAATTACACAACACCATAGCAAATGCTAAACCAGAAGACACTCTGAATGCATTTCAACTTTACTCTGCACACAGAGTGCGTGTAGAAGATATAGTTAATATCTTGCTTCTCAATGAGAAGTTTACGTCCACTCAAAAACAGGGAGTCACACTTAATAATCCACGTGGTAAAGCTCTCAGGTATCCACATAAACCTGAGCCTATACCAACTACAAACAGGTTCAATGGTTTACCCATGGTAACCGATGAGGAGGCACCTACGGTGCCCATAAATAAACGGAGATGCACAGAACCTTCTGCCTCCTTACACAACAACACCCCAGCAGCAGCCGCAGCTCCAACCACTTCTGCTACAACATCAGGAGTTCCACCAGCACAGGGTAATGTTGCAGCCCGTTCAGCAAAGGCCACACCAATCTTTCTAAGAGACCCGAGTAAGGCTAGGGATCTCACAGCTCATCTAAACGTCAATTACCCAAATCTTAAAAACTCAGTCCGCAACATGAGCGGCACTGTTGCTTTCCTACCGGAGTCATCTGACGACCATCGTGTCCTCCGGAAAGTGCTCACCGAAAGCAACACGTAATTCCTGACTACTCTACTGCCAGAAGAGAAACTTCTGTATGTAACAATAAAAGACCTGCCCATGTACATCACCGAGGCAGACGTCACTGAAAAACTCAAAGAGCTGCAGTACCCAGTGGAGAGAGTTGGGCAGCTACGCTCTAATCGTAGCCAAACCCCGCAACTTCTTCCACACTTTAGAGTAGCCTTGAAAAAGGAAGGGAGCTACCAGCAGATATACAAGGAGACGAGGATGTTCAACGCCACCATCCGAGTTGAATCCTATCGCTCACCAGCTAAGCCTCTGCAATGCACAAACTGTCAGCAATTCAAACATAGTGCTGCAGGTTGCCGTTTGGAGCCCGTGTGTTTTTTCTGCGGTGAACCAGGGCATAAAAGAGCAGATTGCCGAAAGCTAGGAGTAACTGGAGCTAAACCAACCTGTTACAATTGCGGCGGCGATCATTCTTGCCGATATGCCAAATGCCCTGTTTGGCAAGAAGCTCGAGTTGAAATGCAGCTCAATAAAAATGGACAGCGCACCAGATTTGACGCAGCTCCAAAGGTACCAAATCCTATGGGTCTCCCTAAGGAGGCTTTTAAGGGTACCCGATATCCTGGTCTGCCACCACCTACCAGGATTCAGTACACGAGCTATGCAGCAGCTCTTCAGGCCACCGTCGCTCCCAGCAAGACTGCTACTACCGCAGCAACCACAATCTCTGGAAACTCGCCTCCGGTAGTCGCCAAACAACAGGAGTCTGCAAACACATTGCCTAAAGCAAACCCACCATCCCAGCCACGGAAGGCAGCAAGTAACACTGCAACCAACACAGATTCCAGGAACATTACAACTGCTAGTTCCAAACCAAAACCCTCTACTGGGACCCGCCAACTGGCTCAACAACGTCTGCCAGCGCACCACTCTATTCCAAATTCCATGCCCTCATCATCGTCTCTAAATCCGTCCATCCCAGATGCACAATTTTTAAAATTCATGGATAAAATCCCAGTACACTTGCAACCTGACTTCGCAGTAGCGTTGGCTGCAGCATTAGCCCAGCGACCTGCGAACATCCCTTCTGCAACCATCCTTGTACACACTGTCTATACCTTCTTGACTAATTATGGCGGACAGCAATAAAATAACTGCTAACATCCTCAGTTTAAGGATTTGCTCCTGGAATGCCAATGGGTTGAGGAACAAATTAAAGGAAACAGCAAACTTCATTGAAGTGAATAAGGTGCAAGTTCTTATGGTCCAGGAATCACATCTATCCAGTCACCAGAAGGCCTCTATCCCTGGTATGACCTGTCATAGGTCTGATCGAGCAGATGGATATGGTGGAACTGCAATATTCATTAGCCACAATATCCAATACCACAGGCTACACTTGCCACCTTCCAATCTTCTGGAAGCTACTGGAATACAAGTGGCCACAAACAAAGGCCCCCTCAACTTGTTTTCCATCTACATTCCACCTGGCAGACCTTTTAATGTAAAGGAACTGGACACCATCTTCTCTGCAGGCTCACCTACCATAGCCTTGGGTGACTACAATGCCAAGAGCCCCCTGTGGAACTCTACCATCCGTAATCACAGGGGTTCTGCAATCGAGTACTACATCGAAAAGCACAATCTTGCTGTACTTGCTCCCTCATCACCCACCATATCCTATGGGGATCGCCGTCCGCCAGACTGGCTGGACTTCGCATTACTGCAAAACATCCGCGGCCACCCCAAAGTCATGTCAATCCCTGAACTCTCTTCAGATCATTACCCTCTCCTGTTCCTCTATCAGGGTCGGGCTACTCCTAAGGCCCCCCCTATCTCACTTAATCCAAGACACACCAACTGGAGTAAGTACACGGAACTAATGGCCTTGCAGCCTGCTGAGGTTCTACCCTGTAACACCTATGAAGAAGCTGAACAACTGGCCACTAACATCACAACCACAATGACAGCTATCATGGACCAAGCCACTCCACCACGGCGCACTACATTTAGTTACAGGAAACCTCTCCCATATGAACTAAGGCGTCTTATTGCTGATAAAAACAAGGCAAGACGACGCTTTCAGCTTACGCGCAACCCAACTCACAAACGTGAATGGAACCGGTTGCAACATCTAGTAAAACTAGAATTACTGGAACACAGTAATGCTGAATGTGAGAGGCGTTTGTGTTCTCTTGATGTAGAAGACAGATCTTTATGGAGAATGTCAAAGGCACTTCTCGGGATCCCTAAATCTGATCCGCCTATTACTGATGGCAGGAGAGTTGCTACATCAGTAAGAGATAAAGTGGAAATCATGGCAGAACATCTTGCCTCCTCATTCCACCCTGCAGAATCTGTCGATCAAGAGATTTCAGATGAAATTACAGCGTCTGTAAGGCAGTATCTCAGCACACCACACATATTAGATGATGTGAAGCCAACAAGTGTAGCTGAAGTGAGGAATATAATCAACTCTGTGCGTCCATACAAAGCAGCAGGTGTCGACAACGTACCCTACGCTGCCTTCAAAGCCCTACCTCACTCGTGGATCTTACTACTAGTGCACCTATTTAACAGCCTACTAGTATTAGCCTACTTCCCGGTAGCTTGGCGGCATGCTAAGATCATCACCCTCCCGAAGCCTGGCAAAGACCAACAACAAGTAAGCAGTCATAGACCCATCAGTCTCCTTCCTACGATAAGCAAGCTCTATGAAAAGGTACTCCAACTACGCCTTGAAAACTTGCTAGACCAACATAATGTCCTGCGTCCTGAACAATTTGGTTTTCGACGGCAACACTCCACCACGCATCAACTTTTGCGCATCGTGGATGAGGTGGTCAGAGGTTTTAACAACCGTCACTATGTTGTAGCCCTTTTCCTAGACATCTCCAAAGCCTTCGACACTGTGTGGCATGAAGGTCTTCTCCATCGCCTTACACATTACAATATCCCGTCATACCTTATTCACACACTTCATCATTATCTCAAAAACCGCACCTTCGTTGTATCAATAGACAACATCCTGTCTCACACCTACTTCATAAATGCAGGGGTACCTCAAGGTAGTGTCCTTGGTCCTCTGCTCTTCCTCACTTACATAAACACCCTTCCAACCCTAAGGGGCTGCAACCTATACTTATTTGCTGATGATACAGCCATCACAGTAGCATCTAAGCGCCATGAAATTGCAGTGCAGCGAGCTCAAATCTTCGCAAACATGCTACACGTCTGGTTCGCCACCTGGCGGTTGAAACTAAACGCCACCAAATCACAAGCCGTCACCTTCACTAGAAGACCCCTCCAGGACGTTGAAAATCTGCAGTTAGCAGGAGCGGACATTCCTTGGTCCACACATGCCAGCTACCTAGGTGTAGTTTTGGACACGCATCTGACATGGAAGGAGCACATAACAACCGTGGCAAACAGAGTAAACAGAAGGATGGCCATGCTCTATCCTCTGTACAACAAAAAATCAGTTATGACGCTTAGCAACAAACTTTTGCTACTTAAGCAGGTACTCAGACCTGCAATCACTTACGCTTGCCAAGTCTGGGGTGCAGCGGCCAAATCCCATCTGTACAAACTGCAGATTCTCCAAAACCGCTACCTTCGGTCAGCAGTTGCTGCCGATTGGTACAACCCAAACGAAAATATCCATTCTGATCTTTCCTTCCCAAAACTTTTTGACTACATATTACAACTATCCCATGCCTTCTATGCAAAATTACCTTCCAGTTTCATTAACCTTATCCGAGGTCTCGGGGAATATGATCTTGATCCAGGAGAAAGATACAAGCGTCCCAGACTTATCCTTGGAAATCAATAACTTCAAGTCATTTTCCCATTAATCAAACATCCCTAATCTTACACCTATCTCAACTTTAATCGCCACCATCTAACCACCATCCCTTTTAAATACCCATCACCATGCCAGTAAGGGACCTAGTCCCGGTATGGCGAGAGTCGAAGGGCCCTCCTTCGCGGAGGAGGATAACCCTTCAACGACCCCACAGCGTGTCTCTGTTTTGTTTATTAAAGGTTCGAATAACTTAACAAATTATTGTTTTTTTTAAATAATTTGAACATCTCAAACAATAAACAAATGAGACCATTATACACAACACCATAAATAATATATAATAAATTTAATACATATCTGGGTGTGTGTGTGTGTGTTTGTGTGTGTGTGTGTGTGTGTGTGTGTGTGTGTGTGTGTGTGTGTACATAGGAAAGCTTTCCCAAGACCGATTTCATACTTTTGTATTTGTCTAAGATCGGTTGCTGGTTATTTGATTTGATTAAATTATCATAATACCCAAACATAGAATTTAAATTAAATTTTCTGTTGCCTACAATTGAAGTTTAAGGAGAAGCACAAAAATGCGTTGAATATTGTTTGTTCATTTCCTATAGTTAAACTAGTTTATCTGTACTCCTCCGTTTTAAATGCGGTTTGTACTACAGAGTCCCTGAGCATGGGTATGAGACAAATCAGTAGTAGAAGTAAATCATTAATGTGTTATTCATAATGCAAAATTAGTACAAAATGTAATGATATATCCTATTTTTTACAAAACAAATGTTCTACATTTACCTTGGTAGGCATGATACCAATGCAGTGTCACTGAGTTGTTCTCGTAGCACGTCAAAAATTGGTAAACTTTGCCGCAAGAAGGCTCACAGCATATACGAGTAATGATGGAATGAATAAAACATTTCCAAGTTTGCAACACCATGTACTCCCATACCTTTAACAATAAAAATATAAATTAGAGCACAGCATACTCTGATCTCTCACTAATAACGCTGTAATTTGGCTGAGCTTTTCTCCGCGTTGACCGGTTTCCCGCGCCATCGTTCTATCAGTTGCCGCATAATCACCTTCCTGTCATGGGCATTTAGGATTCTTAAAGATTATGGAGCGTACTATCAAATAATAAAATAAAGAAACTCATTGCATATAATGGTTAGTGTTCATTTTATAATTATGATTTGTTGTGTTAGTATGTCGGTGTTATCCATTTGAGTTTGATTTGCAATTTAGAGCATTATTGTTTATTTCTTATGGTTAACTGACGACAAAACTCCGATAGCTGTATTACATGATTTAGCAAATGAAACGTAATCACGTTTATTAAATAATTGTGTGAGAACCGCGTGTTAATATGAAGTTCCGACAAGTTGAGAAAGTATTTTAACTGTATACCATTCATTCATGACCAGAATGTTTATTTGTTCTTCCCCTACATGTGCCCACGGTTAGACATGAAGTTAGAGATGTGAGCACCAATCAGATTTAGAGTAAAGTTATATTGTAGTCGTGATCTGCTCGTGCACTTATCCGGGTGAAGTACTCGAATGCAGTACTCAGGTCTTACGTAAACGTGAATCTTGTGTGATAGTTTTATTAAATTTATCTAACTATTCTACAACGTACTTTGTCAGAAAATGTTAGTTCTTTGTCTATTTTACTTCAATATATGTAAACATTTTCATAAATTGTTTTATTACAACTAGGGAATAGAAGACATTCGAGTTTAGCTATGGTCAGACTTATACACCAGGCTGCTATGCGATCGCTTTAAACCTTCGCACTCCTTGTATAATGAACAGAAAGAAAAAGTGTACTTCCCGTTTCAGATATACTTAAATTAACAATAACATATGTGCATAAAACGTATACTATAACGAGGTCTGCATTTTGTATTTAGTAACACTTAGTCCCCCTCATGGTTCACCAGTTACACGGAATCATTGAGAACGAAGTGGACTTCACAGCATATTCGCAGCAAATTCAACAATTTAGTTTGTTAATGGAAAATCTCAACCCAAAGTCATTTTGATGAGAATCGTTTATGCTGTTACTGAAAAAATCGGTATTTTCAAAGACGCTTGCAGTTTAAGTTTACTTAGGGGTGGGGGTCATTTTCTCCAAAAGGACATGTCGTATTAATGCACTTAAATAACAATCCCAATATTCAACTGTTGAATTTATAGTTATACTTTTGATAAACACAAACTAGTTTTTTCTGAAAATTCAGGGTAATAGAGATATCTCTGTACTGGATTTTTAGATATAACGTAATATCTGTTTTATCTTTACGATCATCGTAGCGAAAGAAAAAGTTGGTAAAATACCAAACATGGATTTTCAGTTTAGTTTCTTTCCACAAAGAGATTCGAAGATACTTCAAAAAGTTCTTCTACCTTCTTTTTGAAGCACTTTAATTCTATTATTTTCTCTAAAAGTTTCTCTAGCTATTGTAATTAGTATAAGTCTGCTGCAATTTCATTATAAATAAGTACATGCGTATTAAATTTTCAGGAAATAGGTGCTTCTTACGCTTAATGAATTTTGTGCACTGGAATTTGTGTGCTGGAAGTTCACAGAATCTTACTAAACAAAAGTTTTTTTACTCTCATTGACACAAGCAGGCGGCCCACGCAAATCGTCCTTCCTTGAAGTTAGTAACTCCCGGATAACGTGGACGCCGACAGGTTTGCCTAAGCAAGTCAGTAAAGGGGACGCGATATCAACAGAGAGGAGACTTGGTAAACGTCAGACCAGAGGCTGAAAACCAACAGCTAACTAATATATCTGGTCCCATAGCTCATCGCTGGACCACCTGCTCACTGCGGTGAGGTGTCGGATTCGATTACCGAGCTCGGGAAAGGTTTCTGAGTAGGATAATGATTGTCCCTCACCAAAGAAAACGCTATTATCTACTTTAAGGTGTATTATTAATGCACAATTAATTGTTAATTTATAAACAAGACAATACAGCAATTTGTGCGACACAATTAGCAATATTACAGAACTTCTTTTGTGTCTTTTAGTTCAATAAAGAATAATAAATACATTTTTATAATGAATATAACAAATATTCCTTTGAACCCTTGACAAATATTTATTACCTATTGATTATTCGCAATACAAAAGTTCAAATACATGCCCACCTTTTTGGATGCATTGATGTATGTGTCTCTCAGTATTAGCATGGACATTCCTTAAGCTTTTCTGGAGACGAATATATTCAAGATATTCTCGGGAAACAAGCACGGAGAAAAGCCGATTAGACATCGACGTTTCGGGAGTGTAAATCGCTCTTATCATCAGGATATTAATGCATTAATGTTATAAACACTAAATTGAGATAACAAAAATCAATAACGACAAAACACTACCAATAGTCGCATCGGTGAATGAAAACTGTGTGCAGTAAGTTAAATACCTGGTCAGGAGATGGCGTGATTGTAGAAAGCTAATTAACTCATATAACCGTAACTACTTAATTTGGTAAATCAACTGGATATATCTGTGCTTCTTAAGATTTATAAAGACAGGTTCCAAAGAGTAGCTAAACAGAAATCCAGCATCACGATTAGTAAGCGGGCTCCTCTCAGAGGAAATAGCCAAAGCATCCTTAACTCTCCACTCCCAGTAACTGCTGCATTTCCTCAAGTTGTTCGTCTCCCGAAAGTTGGCTCTAAGGTCTTTATTATTATGTGTATCTTAAAGGAATGCCATTTTCTTTCCTTCAGAATCCTCTGTACCCAAGACCTCGATAAGCCCAGTTCTGCCGCATCTCTTTTTGTCCTAATTACGATGACTAATAGGCAGGTATTAATGAATGAAAAATAATGACTTTCATAACATTAATAATATTATAGGTACAAAATTATAATAATAATAACTAAAACGAAATAGCACGATGACATTATTGTTTGTACTACATTGTACGCACGCATAATTTTAATGTACGCTATGCTTACCTTGCTTGTGTTTGCTTCAAAATAGTCAATAACATTCCGGGAAGAACGCAAAATTTAAGTATTTGCTGTTGTCAAGATATGCGATTTATTTATTCTTTGTTATAGGTTTGAAGGCTCAAATACTTATATCTTTTGGACAGTAAGACGGTATTCATGATTTTCTCCTGTTAGATAAGGATCATGCAACTTCAAAACCATCATATAACGACCAACATCTTAAAACCTGATTATCGCTTCAGTTTATAATATCGTTCTCGTAACTGCAAAAAGAATGTGAAAATGTCAAATGAAAGTTTGTCTCAATTGACAAGAGATTGGAACAAGAGTATTCATTTTGTAAGAATAGTTATAGAAAGGTGAGTAGAGAAAGTGAGATGAATATGACATTCAGGTTTTATGTTATTTATTTTATATATGTATATTTGCTTAACTCATATATAACATACAGCACCGTATTTAGCAAATTTCACTTCAAGATTTCTCCTCCGATTTAACGGCAAAGATATAAACATTTAAACAATATACGGATAATCCTTAGTAATTTAGAAATACAGCCGTAATGTGAGATAGTTTCCTTGTATACTGCTGTTATCTATGGACAAAGTTGAAGGTAAAAATCAACCAATGTAATTCTTGGTACGGACCCAGTAAATCTTAATAAGCATTCTTACAGGTGAAGGCATTAAATCCAGATTTGTGTGTCGAAGAAGCCAGTTCTTATGTACTAGTGATCTTTGTAATCTTGGTAATTGATGTAGTCCCTGACTCCACCACCAGGTGGTGCGTATGGTCTCAAGTGGTTAGTCCACCGCCGATATACAGCGCCAAGGGTGAATATAGACTTTAGTGACAGAAAAAGCCAAAATACAAAATGAACTTCCAGTTCAGGTTATGAGATTCATTTACCTGTTGATTTAGCTTTACATCGGCCTTATGGCCTCTTAATAAAAGCCAATTATAAGACCTTGACATCGGAAAATAAAACTTCTTTCTCTGTGAGAGGATAATTGAAAGCCATTATGATAACAACTAATGTACGGAAGATTTTGATACTTTCAATTTAGCAATTTCAGATTCATACTGCATTTCTAAGAATTTTGTTATTATCTCAAGGAAGTATATCTATATTTGCAGTCTACTTCGTACTGTTATGTATGTCAACCCATGTAAAGAAGAAGCACATCTGTCACTGCAATGCCATTGTTTGCCTCCGGATTGGGACCTTTGTTATAACGTTGCTCATCTAATAAATATTGCGTATATAATGTTGTCGTGAGCCCACTGTTGATCGAGGCGGCGCCGGTGACAAGTTCAAAGAGACAAACGTGTTGTGTGTCGAAGAAAGTTCGCCGAAACGGCGCAGGGTGAAGGGGATGGAGTTCTCGAGAGTACTAGATATTTGTTCTAGCCGTCTCGATTGTTAGAGAACATTCTGGAATGTGAGTAATCTATAAAAAGGCAGCCCGCTCGTCAAAAGAGTCAGTCAGTAATTGAAGCGCGTGGGCGTAAACAGCTGTTTGTTGTGGTTGTTGACCTTGCAAGTTGATTTGGGTATGTGTACGAAACGTGTTTCTACGGATATAAAATGCAACTTTTGGTGTTTGTAGCCCGGACTTTTGATTTCAGGAACCCACAAAGCCACAATATACATGAGTTAGCTTCCTGTCTACACATTGACATTTACAAAGATGAAAGTGAAACTCATCCCAATCCTGTTCTTGGTATTACATCAAATTTATCTTTATCAAATAGTGATCGTCTCCCTAAAGGTAAGCGTAAACATTAAAATTACAATTTCTTACGTTTCTATAATATGAAACACAAATAATTTGTAAACCTATCCAAGTCTACAGTTACTGATTCGGCCAATAGGAAACGAGCTATGATTTAGCTAGACAATCACCGACAGTTAGGGCAAAGGGAGAAACAGATAAAATTGCCTGGATTCTCTAGGATTTTGTAGTTCACAAAGTGAATTCCTTTTACCTGGAATTAAATTTTATATGTGATCTATTTCATTTTCAAAAGGAACCGTAATAACGACGTTTACACCCAAAAATGAAACATCTTTTTGCATTGAATCTCAACCGAAACTTGGCAAGATAACTACTAGTTAACGGAAGTGGTCGAATATTATTAATTCTCAGGCCCATCTGCTCTGTTGGCCCTTAATGACAGTAAGAAGTAGTACCCGGAAGTGTTCTAGGGAAAGTAGTGTACCTTAGCAACGTAACGTGGCTATTAGAGTAGCTGAAATACCTTTATTGTGATATGGAATATCACGATAGTATATGAATTATAATAAAGTTGACTTCAAACTTAGGCGTATCTGGTGTTAAGTAAAATTCAATACTTCATTTCCCGTCTCTGTTTAGTGTCAGTCTCGAATCTTCGCTAGGATTAGTTATTTGGATAATTCTTTTCCGGATTTTTCCCTTATCCTAAAAGGTGAATTTCGGATATCTCAAAGTTGTATGGATCGTGGACTCATTTGAGCATTATGTCATTCATTGTCACATATCATTTAAAGTTTTATGACGTAAATTAAAAAACAAATATGATTGACATTCACGTTATGCTATATGTAAATAGAACTACACACAAACAAGGGCACTGCGTACATTTGTGACGCAAGGAGTATGAATTACGTGTAAGAACTGAGCACCAATCAGTTTTATAGATCTCGTTTCAGTTCAGTGCACTTTTACATATATGGGTGAAATATTTAATTAAAGTATTCAGGTATACGTCACTAAAACCTTCATTGACTTTCCCTAAAAACTGTACTCAAGAAATCTTGTCCTCTTTTTACTTTAATTCTATATAAATTTATATAAACGGTTTTATATTTGATATTTATTTGTGAGTACTTTGTAAACTACAGTTGGTTTAAATGATTCTGCGTTATTTTAGGAGCAGGTCGCCGTCTGATTGTTTGGAATTCCGTTCTTTGCACAAACAGCAGAGTGAATGAAGGAGAAATGTTAGAATAAGATGAATATGACGAGGAAAGATTCCCCAATTAAGAAGTGTAAGAAATTTATAAGTATGAGATCTCCTACCAATATCAACGAACATTTGGTAAATGGTTAAAGTCACAATAGGTTTATTTGCATAAACCATGTGCCTTAAGCTGATATGTATTTTGTGTGTAGTAATATTATGTCTATGTTACTGTTTACCAATTATTTAAACAATCGTACAGCATAAAGACAACTTCAGGGGATATCCCAGCCCTCACCACAGCGGAGTGTTAGCGCACTGGGCTTACTTAAAGTATACTCAAATATTTTAATGCTGGTTCCTCTATGATGGCTCTGAAATCCCTTCTCTGTGCATGGCTAAGAAATAAACAACAATGTCTTCTCATTTGTTAAAAGGTTTAAGAATTGGCAAACTCCCACAACAGCAAATATCTATGAAATGACTCGGCAAAAACTGTATGACACAAATTGTTTTAACGGATGTACATTTTTCTGTACTATTACTTTGTGTATCTCTTTATGACAAAAGTCACACAGAGTAAAGACAGTTCCTCAAAATTACAAACATACATTACATATTTATTAAAACATATCTACAAGAGTATAGTCTTTTAATAAAGGTCGTTTAGCCTATTTTTGGAAAGTCAAGGTTTCAAAATATTATTCGTGTGTGTGTTGTGTGAATTTTGATTAAAATCTTAGTGCAACACCTTTGGAGGATGCTGACTTTACCTAAGTACTAAGTTTCGTACTTAATCAAATTATGATATTTGAGTTATGCTATTCAGAGATCAACTAACATAGAAAAAATATACGCGGACAATTTTATAAGAATGCCATTTTGGGATAGAGGGGACTTTAAAGCAATTAATGTAATTGAAATCTGGGTAGCGAATTTTTAGTTGAAATAGAATACTTTCCCTAGTTATTGTAAGTAAGGAGTGTAAAACTTTACACAGCGATAGAGAAGACGGGCGAAATTATAATATATTGACACTATTAACTTCTTACTATATAACAAAATACAGTTTAAGTTATGTTACTATATTTGGGGACAATTCGCTAGGTTTAATATAGAAAGAAGTTGACGACGTGTAAAGAATATATTTTATCTGCATGTCATATACTCTTGTTACGTCCTGGTCAGGGAATTTTCTTATAGGATATTTGTCAGTCAGTTCACCACGTCCTTCTTCATACACAAGTGTACAGGGCTTACATATTACCTTTAAGATGTGAGCATCAATCAAATTTAGGTCAAAGCTTATTCGAACAAAGACTTCAAGACATGGTTTCGGATGGATTCGATTACAACTTTAACTACCAGATTTATAACTTTAAATGATGTTCTCGACCCATTCTTCAATAAACCATTTTTAAATATCTTATTGTTCCATTTACTTCACGTCACTGGACATAAACATTTGATTGTAACTTCTCTGTGGAGACAATAGATATGAATATAATAGATTTAAGCGACAGGCAAATACTTTAAGAGCTGCAGCTGAACTGATCACTTTAAAATTCCACCTCTTTCAAGGGCACAAGAAAAGAGGAACATCAAGCACAAGAGGAAGGAGAAATTCTCCTTTTAGCAAAATATAAATTTCGGGGGGTGGGGGGGGGGCAATTACAAGAAATTATTTGGAAATGGCTCAACACACAAAACAGGGGTTTGCATAAATTGTTTTGTCCACATTTATGTTGTAGTAATATTTTTCTATCTAATACAGTATACCAGTTATGCAAAAGTCATTCAGAACAAATAGTAATTCTAAGGCAACTCTCAGGAGATTATATTTTATTGTTAGTGAGAAATTTTATAAGAACACTTAGAGGCACTTTTGAGAAAATCAAAAATATCGAAATACGTTTCTTGTAAAGTTAGTCTGAAGTGTTAGTCTGTGGTAGAATAAGAGTTATGGTGATCACAGTCACAGGAAAACTGTGTGCATACATTGGCTCATTTGTTTAAAATATGCTCTCTTCCGTTTAGGGGTACCTCGAAACCTGTATTTACTTTACGTTTAGCGTCCAAAGTTGTCTTTTACGACATTTCTCTTATACTTTTATTTCCACCAAATTTCTTCTCTTAGGTTCGATTAAGTTGAGTAATATTATCTGTCATGAAAATGCATTAAACGTATTGACAATATCTGGTTAACACTTGTCATTTTGAATGGTATTTATATATCTGCAACTACATAAACACAAAGATTACTATACAAATATATTTATATCTCATTAAAGAACATAATTTATGACGGTGTCAGCCATTTGAAAGAGAAAATCTTTATTCTTTTTGTTTGAACGTGCAAATAATTATATTTTTAACTAGTAAGTCGCTATTTGTGTTTTCTCTCGGTCAGCTCCACATCATATTCTGCTTTGGATATCGCTTAAGTATACGATCTCGCTACAAAGAAATGTGTGAATATCTAATGAAAGCATCTCCATTAACAAGAACAAGTTTATGTAACAATAGTAATAGAAGAATAGCTAGAGAAAGGCACGCGATTACATCACTTAATCACTATATGTGTTCGATTTACATATAACACAGAACTGTGTACTAAGTAATGCTTAGGTTTAATTGGTTTAAGGGGAAACGTACATTTGAAGACGTTTTTGTCCTTCTGCTTTAAAACTAATATAGCAGATATACAGAAAGATCCGTTTATAACGCACAAAGTAAGATGAGGTAGTATCGAGTCATCGGGAGGTTGAAGGAACATATCCTAGAGACGCCCGTGATAAATCCAGTAACTTTCAGTAATCCTATTAGCTTTACAGTTGCTGACTACACCACTAGGAGCGCATGGAGTCAGGTATCTAGCTCATGGCCGATAGAATGCGCTACGGAGGAATCAGAATGCTGCGGATTGTAACTGCCAAAATGAAAATTCAAGTACCTTCTGATTTAATACATTTGTTTAATTTACAGTAAACATATTTTCGTAGCTTTACTCTCCTTTCAATAAAACGCCTGATAAACACGTTTACATCTGAAAAATTAATAACTGGTCTCCTTCGGCATGGAACAGGAGGCTACCGTGTTAACTACTAAGTGACGAAACTACAAACTTGATAATGTTTTAGGATTCAATTACGTAATTGTAAGCAAGTACTGGTATTTTTTGAATAAATCATGGACATCTTGATATGGAATATACACATGTCTGCTTGTCATGATTACTTGTCATTTAATACAGCATTGTTCTCGATTCTAGAACATTCCTGCTCATCTAATGAGTCATTCTGTGACAGATTGACTAAGCTCATTCCATATTTGGATTGTAGCAAAGCTGATTTTGCATACTTTAAATGAACAAATAACATCTTGTAAATACGTAGGAGCGAACTCTCAAGACCACTTTCCCACGTTTGTATTAATTATCTCACAGAGACTTATTGCTCAGAAATTGGTTTGATTACTTCTAATATTCTGCTAACATTATACAAAAGGATGTTCGTGTTTGACTGACGATATTGATTTATTTAAACACAAGAACCTAGAATATAAATTAAATTTGCATTTTCATAACATTTCAGGATCTCTACTCAGTTCAGTACAGCTGTACATGTACGACTGGAGTATTCGAATACTGCATTCAGAGCACACGTAAATTGAACCTAATATATTTTCATTATCTTTTATTTTACAAGTTATTCTTATAAAACTTAAATTTTATTTTATATTGCACAATATTTTATCAATTCTTTATCTTAAATGATTTGTCGTATAAAGTGGGAACAGAATGTAAATTCTCCATTTATAAGTGTTCGTATGTGTACGAATGCCTAAAAATACCGTTCTCCTAGTGAAACCAGGAGGTAAAATAACAATATCATTTTAGAAAATTATAATAGTTGGCAATCTCAAAACGATAGTCAGAAATATTTCATATACTGTTTAATCCACAGAAAATGTATTAGCATAAGTTGTTAGGGTTGGTTAGCCCACCACCGACAGATGACCCCAAGTAAGAGACAGGACACTGCAAATAGAAAAGGCAACAGATTTGGGGACTCTCTGGTTCAGGATGAGTTTGTTTCACTGGCAATTAAACTTTAAATCAATTTCAGAAGTACGTGCATGATCACGGCGCCATTAACGGATTCACGTAATATATTGTTCGCAATCTCATTTCAAATATATATTACACTTATTTACTGCAAATTTAAGAAGAAATGGTCTCGACCAGTAATGTGTTTTGTAAATGCAAACGTACTCGAGGCTACAATTGTGAGTCCTGCTTTTGTGCAGTTAAGAGGTCCTTTTTGTTGGTACAACATATCCGCTTCGTTGCAGCAATCAAACTTCCTAAAGGGAACCCATTAAAATGTGACTAAAGGTGCATAATATTACATATCTTTTACTATTTGCATGAAAACTATCCTAAAAATTGAGGACGTAATCAAATCAGAGTGTATTTTCAGTGCTAAGCTTTGCTGCAGACTGTCAAAACAGATCAAATTAAAATTTGTAATACCTGGGAGCAGAATCTAGCTTGTCGTAAACGGAGATTGAAATAAATTTATTAGTAAAGTGTGTTAGTTTGGGAAAACCCATTTCAAAGTTATTCTTCGAGACATAGGTTTTGAGTTTGTACGTAGAGAGTTGCTTTAAAGATTGAAAATTTGAAAAGGTTTAATATTCGTGACCAACACAAGAGAAAGCTTACTATGATTTTAGTTATTCCTCACTAAAACATTTGCCCAATGATAACTTACAGTTGCAAGTACACAGTGTAAATACGTTTTAGTGAACCTTTGTCTGATATACGCAGCAATTTGCGCTGCTTGTAATTTCTCTGAAGCACACACAACATTTCCACTAGCTGTAAGACATTGCGGCTTCGCTGTAATATTCGTTGTGTTCACCGTTAAGTATAATTATAACATTAATCAGTCTTGTAACACATCTTCCATTAATCACTTAGTATGGATCTTAAACTGCAACATTAAGCAGATTTGTAATGCTAAAATATAGCTTACATCTTATATATGTGATCATAATTGTATTCCTATTTTAAACACACACACATACAAATATCATTTATCAAAACCTAATAACTTAGCTGAACACCTGTTCACCTGTTTGGAATGTGTACATCAAGTGATCTGCAAAAAGTTAATCAAAATCTTATGTCATAATAAAACCTTTTTCATTATTCTACCTATACCAATCGACGTGACCGCACCGTGCTTCAGTGGTTAGACCGCTTGGCTCTCACCAAGACGGCCCGGGATCGATCCCAGGCGACCGCAAAGTGAGATTTGTGATGGACAACATGGCGCAGCGGCGGGTTTTCTCCGGGATCTCCGGTTTCCCCCGCCATCTCATTCCATCGGTGCTGCATCTTCATCTCATGTATCATCAGTGTCAGCGCCTGCGGTGCCGTATGGAGTAAAAGCGGGTGTTAAACACTACACATTTCATTTTCCAATCGACATCCATACGTTCCAGTCTTCAGCTATACTCACTTTATCTACCTAGCAACTTTTGTGTGCATTTTGTACCAAAAATACCTTTAAATGATAATGCAATATATTTATTTCTAGTTGGATCTTTCTTTTATAAACGACATTAATGAAACATTTTTATTTATTGGGCCAAATTTCTGTATTCTACCTTACATATCATCAACTGATCCGGCGCTTCTCTACGCTTACGAATGATAGATGACTTTCATTGACTTTCTAAACTATTTAAACTATTTCTAAGTAACTTACTCTACCATTTCGAGATAAACGTTATTGTATAAATAACTTATTTAAATATTTACTTGTAGAGTCGATGAATATGAATACAGTAGGTTAAAGCTAGCAAATGGTTTAACAGCTGGTCACTAAGTGATATCTTTGAAATTTCGTTCTCTTGGAAGTCAGGACAGAAGAACGAAATAAAGCACAAGAAGAAGGAAAACTCCCATTTGGAGAAAAAATATAAATATTGAGAAACTAAAACCAATAACGAGGAATGTTTCGGGAATAGCTAAATACACAAAACAAATATTTGCACAAATTATGTTTTATCTACATTTATGTTGTAATACTTTACCTGTCTATTCCTGTTTACCGATTATGCAAAAATCGTTCAGGTTAAATATAATTTCAAAAGTTATCGCAAGGAAATTCAAGATATATATTGTATTTGCCGTGAGCTTTTTAAAATAATATTTAGAGGAACTATTGACAACATATAAAATATCCAAAAATGCTCCTTGTAAAGTTAGTCGGATGTGTTAATCGCCTTTCCGTGCTGGTGTACCTCAAAAAGGTTTACTGGTTTTACTTCCAGCTTCTACCGAATTTGTTTCACTAAGATTTTCAAGTAAATTACATTAAGCTAAATTTCCTTTTGACTAGAAACCTTTGTACAGCACTAGTTGCACAAACATTGCTCTATCGATGTTGATTACTATACAATATTAATGTTTTAACGGTTTGAACGAGCAAATAGACATTTCAAAGTAGTAAGTCGCTTTTCGTTTACTCTCTTGTTCACAGATGGATCTGCCTTTTAAAACTTGGCTATCACTTGAATCTACAAAGCCGTTGTAGCTAAACAAACATGTGTAAACAATTAATTTAATTATCTCGATTAACAATAATACACTTATGTAACTATATTAATAGAAGAATAGATAGAGAAAGTAATGCGAGTGTATCATTATTTAAAAACTATATGTGTCTGATTTACAAATAACACAAAAATAAGTAATGCTCGGCTCAAGATTTACATGGTTTTGGGGGGAAAGTACATTTATAAACACGTTTTTGTCCTCCTAATTTAAAATTAAGATAACAAGTATACAGAACGTTCCGTTTATGAGACACGAAATAATATAATTTAGTATCCAGTCAGCGGAAGGGGACTTTTCATATACACGGCCGTGATAAATTCATTAAACTTTTATGTTGTATTTGTTTCTACAGTTGCTGTTTCCGTCACTAGGAGCGCATGAGGTAAGGTAGTTGAACCCGCAGCCGATAGATAGCGCTATGGAAGAATCAGGACGCTACGGATTAGAATTGCCGAAAATAATTCAAGTAGTCTATTATTTAAAATATTAGGTTCATTTGCAGTTAAAAAATGTTTAGCAGCTTTTGCTTCCAGTCAAATAACGCCAGATGAACACGTTTACACCTAAAAAAAAAATGTTCTGCTCTCCGTAGGAATGAAACAAGAGGCTAACGTGCTCTCTTACTGGAGAAATCTGTTGCTTTTTTGAAAAGTAGAGGTTTAGATCCAGAAGCTTTATTCACACATTCTTGATCATTTAATGGGCAAATGTCTGAAGAAGAAACTAACGTTACACCATACCTAGATTGCAGCAAACTTGATATAGTTACCTTTGTAAATACTTCCTTCATTGTCTCTGATACCGTGGTACAACCAGTTGGAGGCTTATTGTCATGTGTATACTATACGGAGATCGAGATGTCTGGTTTAAAGAACCATCCACTGCAAGCACAGGTCGTCAGCTGAAGGATTCAGCCGAGCAATGGCTCACACCTCATTCACTACTCAGTTAAATCGTCGGGTGTGAGAAGTGGTACCCTGCCATCACAGTTTACTATAAGAGGATACCACCAAGGCCAATTGGTCCTCTCGTCAACGTCAGGAGAGTGAGAAGCTTCAAACGTTTTTCTAGTAGTGAATCAGTGTGTCTTAGACATTAGACAGTGCTACATTAAATGCATTCTTCATACGTGTTGTTGTGTGACTTGAAAGTCACTACTGTGGCTAAATATTAACATTTTGAACAACTTTTGGTATACTGGGGAACCAAATTATTCTTGTGCATACATTTTTTAATATATGGAAGGCAAGTGTATTTGTGTTTTTTAAAGAAAACTTTCAAAATTTCTGCTGTTAAAAATTACATTTATTTTACATTTTATTTACATTTATTTATTTTCCTATAGTTTTATGTTGTTAAAAGTGCTTCTATCTGATTATTTAAAATGATAATGAAAATCCAAAAATATCTTCAATTTTCTGGCAACTGCTTTGAATACCTGTCTATTCTGAATGACTTGTGCATAACTTGTAAACAACAATAGCTAGACAAAGAATTACAACATAAATGCACATAATTTATGCTAACACCTGTTTCTTGGTTTAACCTTTCCTAGACATTCCATGTCATTTGTGCTAGTTTTTCAATATTTATATTTTCAAACAGACACAAACTCGGGACCTACACCACGAAGAGTGACGTAGAAACGTATTTTCCTAAACGTTAGCAACCCGGAATCACAATTCACATCTTGTATTACATTTGTAATTGTTGATGCCTCGCCCCCTACAGTAAGTAGCACCAATAACAAATTTATTGCACTACGAGCTAGTTTCTACTGCCAGGTATTCAGTGCAGACTGTTGTAGATGTGAAGGAAAGCTTACAATTGAAACTACACTTTAATTTGCTAATGTTCTCAATTTTAGGGTAATTTTCACTAACTTGTAAAAGACATGCAATATAATGTTCTTAGTCACTTGTTAATGGTTTTCCTTTGGAAGTTTGAATACCGCACGTGAGCATACAACATGTTGTATTTACAAAACACGATACTAATCGAGGCCATTTCTTACCACCAGAGATACCAGAGGTATTACTAGGCCGCCGGTGCTTTTTCCGTTCAGGGTGTTATTTTCACAGTACCTAGCAACTTTGCGGCTTAATTTGTGAGATAAGTAGCGGAATAATGATCTGCTGGAAAGGCTGCAATGGTTATATCAGGTACTGGCGGTGTGATGTCATCCTCGTCAGCCCTTACCGCCAAATATGATCCCGTACGAAAGGCAGGTTAGCGTGTAATGTCACCGCGCTGATTTCTGCTGGCCAAAAGGAAGGGAACAGTTTGATGTGTTGAGGTTCCGACAGTATGGGACAGACAGGAAACGTATCTGGTGTTAATAATATGTGCAACTTACATCTTGGGTGGTGTAATATTAATGCAGACTGCTTTAATTACACAATTGGTCACAGTTTATAAACAATTACATTTTAGCTCTGTGCTGTGAGAAGATATATATAACTTCAACTCGTAGTTTATCTGAAGGTCAGGCATGTTATAAAGTAAATAAAATAAAATAAAACAAAGTAATTTTCTATGCAAATTAGAGGAGACCCGTTCGGAACAAAATTCCGTGGACATTTTACGACACTTTCTGTTTCGTTTTTCTTTAACTAGTTTATCAATGTCAGGACGTAATGTCTGGGAAATTTGTAATCGAAGGCCGCATGTTAGATTGTGTTACGACCAGGTACTTCGGGGTTTGCACTTAGCTAATTTCATTACAGAAATAAAAACTATTTGCACACTTATGTCGAGCCAAAAATATACAATGTCCATGCGGCAACTGAAAACAACCTCGAAAATCTGGTTTGTGGGACATTCTTATAAAACTCAGCGAAGACTCTCTTGGTGTATATTTGTCCTTCAAGAAATCGTCATATTGTAAATTTAACAGTTCCATTAGGTAGGTGTCAGGTACACTGTTGCCAACGAGTGCGCTACATGTGACTGAACCCTCAGATTCTGTACCCACAGCGCCATTTATATAGGCAACTTGGTACTACACGGCTCTTGTCTGACGTCACACATACCGCAGGCCTCGCTCCCGGCTGACATACGTCAACTCTCGAAGCTGTTTTCCTCTGGGTTATATTGTATTAGGTTTGTAATTTATGGAGGGCCCTTGTTGCTACATAGTCTTCCTCCATTGCGTTTGAGTGTTGCATGTAGCTTAAACTATCGGTTAAGATAAGAAGATCGTCCGTCAATTTGAAGTAAATGAATGTGATTTAAATTAAGATTGCGTACTTGTGGTTATTTTTTTGAAATTTTCAATATTTTTTATTGTCATTGTTACTGTTATTTTCTCTCCTGGTTTCACTAAGAGAAGGGAACCTTAGACCATCGTACAGCGGACAGCTCGTATAATTGGGTTATTTAAACAGAATATACGTTCCTATTCCCACTTTATACAGCCAACATCTATGATGGATAGTTGGAATATATTGTATAAGATAACATAAAACTTAAGTCTTATAAGAACAACTCGTAAATGAAACGCTAGAGGATGAAAATTCATATCAGGTTTAGTTTACGTATGTCCTGATTACTGTATTCGAATACTTCAATCGTACATGTGCAACTGTACTGAACTCGACCGAGATCTTCAATTGCAACGCAAATGAACATTTAGTTTACATTCCAAATTTGGGTAATATGATAATTCAGTATTTTGAGTAAAATACGTGACGTCTGTGTTTCTTATGTTAGCAGAAGAGAGAAAGTAACAAAGCAATTTAGCAGTAATGGGTCTGAGATAAATACAAACATGGGAAACTGGTTTTAAGAGTTCCTTCTAGGTTTATAGCGATATTATTTACTTTTTGCCTCAAGTATGCCATATTGCCGCGTTCTTAATATTGTATATCCATGGATTCAGAATTTCTATCAACAGGATAAGCCAAAGATGCACACTGGGAGGGGAGGGGAGGGTGGAGGAAGTAGTTCAGATGGAAATTAAAACAAGCTCTTCAGAGAGGTGGGGATTTTAACAAAACAGAGTTTAGACCATGTTCAATTAAATGTATTAACTAAATAACACGAAACAAAATAATTACCTTGGACTTGTGGTCGGAGGTCAGTTAACCTCACAAAAATGCCCCTTAACTAAACACATGCTTTGCCCCCGATGGCTGAATTGCTTAACAGTCAGACTTATGGCTACACACCTGGAGCTTGCCACTAGCGGTGACGTCACGTCTACTACGTAGCTCAAGCTACGACTCAAGTTAATTATAGAAATCAATAATTGAAATGTGACTTCTCCACCACAATCAGCTCCCTCTTTGAGTACAAATGAACTGTAAATTCTTTTTAACAACAGAAATTGTAAAAGTTTTCTTTAAAAAGCACAAAACACATTTGCTTTTTATATATCAAAGAAAATGTATGAAAAATAGCATATGGAGTCCCCAGTATACAAAAAGTTGTTTAAATATTTAGCCACCGAACAAGACGTATGAGGAAACCATGTAGTGTAACACTGTCTAATGTCTAAGACACTCTGATTCACTATTAGAGTAATGCTTGAAACTTCTGACACTCCTGACGTTGACAAGAGGACCAACTGACCTTGCTGGTATCCTTTGATAGTAAACTGTGATGGTAGGGAGCCACTTCTCACACACGACGACTGAAGTGAGTAGTGAATGAAGTGTGAGTACTTACTTGCTCGGCTGACACCTTCAGAATAACGGAAGTATTTACAAAGGTGACAATATCAAGTTTGCTACAATCCAGATATGGTAGAGCCTTAGTTTTCTTGATCAGAGATTTCCCATTACATGTAAATCAAACACACATAGTGTTTAAGTGATGATGCACTCACATGACTTTCTCTATCTATTCTTGTATTAATATAGTTACATAAGCGTATTGTTGTTAATCGAGATAATTAAATTAATTGTTCACACATTTCTGTATAGCTGCAACAACGGCATTGTAGATTTAAGTGATAGCCTGGTTTTAAAAGGCAGATCCATTTGTGAACAAGAGAGTAAACGAATTGCGACTTACTACTTTGAAATACCTAGTTGCACGTTCAAACCGTTAAAAACATTAATATTGTACAATAATCAACATCGATAGAGCATTATTTGTGCAAGTACAAATATACAAACTTTTCTACTCAAAAGTAATTTAGGATAAAGTAATTTTTTGGAAATCTTAGTGAAACAAATTCGGAAGAAACTGGAAGTAAAACCAGTAATCTTTTTGAGGTACACGAGAACGGAAAAGCGACTAACATTTCACCATGTTCTCCTGCGTCGGAGAAACTTCATCGACCAGAAGCGTGCCATTGAGAGATCGAGTATATGATTTTACAGGACCAGCAATACTATCTAAACCCTTTTGTATAATGAACGGGTTCACGGTAGTAAATGTGCAACCTTCTTCAGTTCTAAAAATGACTAGATAGCGAGCACAAGATTCAGCTATTTCATTTCCACGTTTTATTTTAAGATTTGCTATGAGAAATTGAATGTGTTTCATCCCCAAGTGCTCCCCACACACCACGGAGTACATGTAGGCATCCCACTGGGATGACAGGGCTACACAGGGAATATAGCGAGCTCGCCGTCCCACTCACTCTGTAGTTCAGTAGAGTACCTAGTCCTGGCCGATTGATTAGGGGCGGTTTAGTCCCCACCCTCCCGTTTAGGCGAAGCAGAAACCAAAGCAGTGCATTGGATATGCGCACCCTCCCTGAATTCAAAAGACTGGAATGAGCTCACATTCACATCCCTCAACCACCAGGACAAACCTTTCCAGTGACACGGGTATCCACGCACGGCCTACAGGTGGGTGGATGTTTTATCTGACCCCTCACCACAAAGAGGAACCCACATCGAGGGTATCAGGGTGGCTCGGGACCCCGGAATCGCTAATTCCCGTACCTATCGCAGTATGCCCCTGGGGGGGGGGGTTACGCTACAGATATGGACAATATTGATAATAATGGTGTAGCAAACTAAAACTAAAGGTTCATCCCTAGTGGTTTGTTTTAAATAATTACAATGATATTATATTGAATATACTTTGTATAATTAATTTGGAGGGCCCTTCACATATTTTTAATAAACATCTCTGCTTCCAAGCGACATTCGCTATATTACAACTGATTTTTGAAAGCCATATTAAACATTTTGTGTATATACCACAATTTGACAAATTTTACTTTCACAAGTCTTTTGCTATTGTGTTGAATATCTCAGTTCTGCTGGTGCATTTCACCAGATGGTGTTTGGAGCATGGCGCTGTTCCTATGGATCGTGGTAAACTGCATTCTGGAGCAGCCTTGGAGCATTTACAATTAGCGATGAGCTCAGCCTCTGTTGTAGATTGCGCTGAAACCCTTTGTCACCTAGAACACCACGAAATAGTCCACAATTAGACATTATGACAAAACTTGAAGTGCTTCTGCACCGAATGTCGCTTTCAATATATTTATCCCGTTGTGACATCACCTGCATAAACTGAGTCATAATATGCCACTAACCCAAGAAGTTGGTTAGAGCTATTATCACCGTTGTAAGGAATCCCTTTAGATATCAGAGGGTTTTCTTGACGTTCACGTAGTCTTGTTTCGTTGGATTTTCCATTGTCCTACTTTCGTAATACAATGCAAAACTTCAATCCGGTCGTGTCTTGCAGGTCAGATTCAGAAGACTTCCAATTGCTTCTCTGTATTTGAACTTGACATTCTTTTCAGGACGATCATCGTCGTCATATTTTCATCTATCTTGATATCAGGAGTAATTGGTGTCTTCTTTGATTTTGAATGTTCCATGCCATATCTCTTCAGTATGTGGTTTGCATATTTTTCCTGAGAGATGACGATTCCTCTATCAGTCTTGACTATGTCCATATCTAAGTATGTTTTTCGTTCTTTTTCGGTGGTTATTTCAAATTCTTTCTTCAGTTTATCTTGCAGTTGTTTTGTCTATTTTTTCCCTTTCCAATGATTATTATCAACATGTATAGCCAAATATATATATATATATATATATATATATATATATATAAATCATTAGATATTAAGATACACCGGTCTGTTTTTAATTGAATCATATTTAATTCTCTGAGTGATGCAGTAAATTTCTTATTCCATTGACATCTCGAAGCCATACAAGGATGTTTGCAATAGACAGATTTTTCCTGGCTGGTAGACACCTTCTGGTACTTTCATGTAGATTGGTTCTTCTAAGTCACCATTAAGAAAGGCTGTCTTCACATCTAGGGTTCGAATGTCCCAGTTTCTCTTGGCTGCTGAAGCAAAGCAATAATAGTCTCAAGGAGGTGGTGTCCGACACAAGAGTAAAATATTTGCATAGTCTATATTTTTCTTGGTTTGAGAGCATCCTCTTGCTACTAATCTACCTTTAAAATTTCCATTTTCCTTTACTCTAAATACACATTTAATTATAAGGGTATCCTTCCTTTGTGCTTCATCTTAATCAACACAAGTCCACGGTTTATTCTTCATCAATGAATCTATTTCTTCTTTTATGGCTTTCATCATCCATTATTGTTTCTCTTCACAACTTACAGCTTCATCAAATTCAAGAGTACTTCATCTTCACTCGTGTTGAGATCCATGATGTAGTCTTGAAATTTCATAGGTATTCTCTTTTCCCTAATTGGTGCTTTGTTATCTTGGTTTTGATTATTTTGTTCTTTTTTTATTCTCTTGTTCTTGATTTGCATTCTTTTGTTCTTGGTTTTCATTTTATTGTTCTTGCTTTTGATTTTCTTGATCTTGGTTTCCATTTTCTTATTCTTGGTTTCCATTTTCTTGTTCTTGGTTTTCATTCTCTTGTTCTTGGTTTTGATTTTCTTGTTTTTGGTTTTAATTGTCTTATTCTTGGTTTTCCTTCTCTTGTTCTTGATTTTCATTTTCTTGTACTTGGTTTTAATTTTCTTGTTCTTGCCTTTCTTGCTCTTGGTTATCAAAATACTCTTGATCTTCGTTTTGCTTTTCTTGTTTTTGGTTTTAAATTTCTTGTTCTTGGTTTTCATTCTCTTGTTCTTAGTTTTGATTTTCTTGTTTTTTGGTTTTCATTTCCTTGTTCCTGGTTTTCATTCTATTGATCTTCTTCATAAAATTCAATGTTGATTTCTTCACCTGGTTTGTATTCAGAGGAAGGAAATAATCTGTTTGTGAATCTAACATCTATGATTATAAAAGGTGTCTTTTCATTTTCATTCCACCATTTCCAGCATATCCTACAAGCATAGCTTCTTCTGCTATCTAATTTTTTCAGAGGTTTTAACACTTTTGCATATACGTTCTGTCCGAACATTTGTAAGATACTTAGTTCAGGCTTCTCTTTATACCAATTTTCAGCTGGGGTGTGAGTCATACCTTTGGTTGAACTTCGATTTGTGAGAAAGTCTGTAGGTTGCACTGCTTCACTCAATGGTTGTTTTTTTCACATTTAGCATCAAAGATAAGTGCTGTGGCTTTATTCATTAGTGTAAGGTTTAAACGTTCACCTTTTCTATTTTCTTGAAGGGTATGAGGGATGGTTAAGTCCATTACAATACCATTTTCATGACACCATGCGAAGATTAGTTATTTTTAAATTCTCCACCATTGCCACGCATTATTTTGCAGGTTTTCACATTTTAATTCATTTTTCCTTCCTTTAAAAATCTTTTGATGCACAGAAAACTTAATTTTCTGTTTTTGCTTCTAGAAGATAAATCTTGCAGAGATGAGTGTAATCATCCAGTAATGTGACGAATTAATTGTTATCATATGTAGTGGATCTATTGGCCCACAGATGTCAGTGTGTATAATTTCGAAGAGACGACGGGCTCTTTCTCTCACTTTTAAAAGGCAGTCTCGCCTGTTTAGCACTTATCAGCTGATTATAACTGAGGTGGCCTAGTTTCCTGTGACATTCTTCTAACTCTGTTGTTTCTTTTTCAAAAATTAAAGAACTTTTTGAGGTTCTCTTCAAGTTCACAACATAAAGTCCATTTTACGTTTTTTCTCTTTGTATTACAAAACTGTCCTTTGGTATTTTTTTTTTTTTTTTGGTGTACGCCTTTTTATCCTCAAAGTACACTGTGCCATTGCTTTTTTTCACACAATTCACTGATAACAGGTTTCTTGTCAAATCGGTCACGTAATACACTTCATTTAATGTACAGTTGTCAAGATCTACCGTCCCAAACCCTTTTATTTACGTGGATTGTCTTTTATGTACAGTTTCAATATTGTCTGTGTATTCAGTTTGATCTGAGAGAATATCTTCTTAGGTCAACATTTTATTGCATTCACTATCAACCACCATATTAAAACATCATTTGATCCTGATTCTTTTGTTGACTCTCTGTGATGATCAAAGATTTCAATTTTACTTGTTTTGATTTGTTAATTATTGCATATACTGTTCTTCACATATCTGTTCTTAATTTTAGTTTTCTCTGCATGATGAGCTTTGGAAAAACGTCTTCTGGTTTCTGATTTAATTTCTTGCGGTATACACAAGCTTTACCTTTAAAGAATTAGTCTTATTCATCATGATTGGTGTTCTTGCAAATTACGCAAGCCTTTTTCTTACATTATTCCCTTACATGTCCTCGCTGACCACATCAGTAGCATTTGACATCATTGTTGTGTTTTTGTTTGATTTCTGCTTTGAAAGATACTGTCAGTTCTTCTTTAAATTTCAGCGCTAATCTTGGCATAATATTTTCAATGGTTTTCTCCTTTTGTGATGTAGAATCCCATGCACTACTGAGGTAACTGAATTTTTCAGTTAATATGGTGAAAATTTTTCAGATGAGCATAGTTTGTGAAATTTCTTCATTTTGATCTTTTAATCTAAACCGCAAGTTCTGAACTTGACTAATGTTTGAATGAACACCTTTGCTATCATCAAATTTGTAATTATACAATTCCTGAAGTAGCAGGCAGCTTTCTTGATCTTTATCTTCCTTGTGGATGCGAACAAGTGTGTTTACATATCTTTGGCACTCTCACGTGTCATTAAATGTACCTTCACTGTATTATCCACCGTTCTTAGGATCGTATGTTGGGCTGCAGCATCCTTTGCTTTCCACTTGGCTTTCTTTTCTTCGTCAATTCCACACGACGCGAATAGCGTTGATCCATATACGATATCCGTCAGTTGCTTTGCTTGGAATAGAATTTTAAACTCAAGATGCCATGTAAGACAAGTTTTTTTTATTTTATCTTTTGAATACTAGCAAGGTCATCACTTTCGACTTTATTTGCAGACGCCATTGTTTCGTTTGTATCTGTTTCTTCATGTTTACTTTTTGAGCACCTTATTTCACTGCATCTCCTATATTAACAATGTTCTTAGTTTTTATTTATTTTGGCTCCAGCATGTACTGGGCCCGTAACCTTTCGCCAAATATTTTAGAATTGTTTAGTTCTAAATTACTCACTAACACAATATTTATTCACACAAAAGGAATACACACATTGTTAATTATTTTGGTAACAAAAACTGTCTGGGTTTAACAGTGTAACCAACTTTCTCTCAACACGGAACTCACCAACCACCTGATTCAAGTGACAAAAATATAATTAAATATTGCACGATATAAGACAAAAACCACATTTAACCAGTAATTTGAAGAACGGAAAGCTTTAATATATAATTCCCTTAGGGAACTTTCTTTCCCAGACATAATGATTTGTGTGTGGGCCATTGTCCCTATATATTTCAGAGCTATTGTATTTTATACACAATAAAAATCAATTAAACCCACGTTACATTTAATAAACATAAATTACACTATGTTATAAAACTTCGTCAGTAAAAACGAAGCTTTTCTCCCGATATAATATGTTACAGGTGGAGCCATCTCTGGAGAGCATCATGCCCTTGCCTGGAACTTTGGACTACCATTTCTCTCCTGGTGGATTATTTATAAACTAAATGATCAGCTCGCCTGTCACATATGTAGCTTACGTTATACATCACAATACTTTCTCAAACCAATCTTCCACAAACTCTTATGTTTCCATTTGTTAAATAGTCAAGATAATCATTTACAGAAGTAGTTCACTAATATATTTCGCAGTACCTGCAATAATGATATACTTAATTGTTTTAAAAGTAGGTCAATACATGCTGACTTTGATACTCCCTGCTACTTCTATGTAATATTGAAAATTACGAGAATGTCAGTTAGCATTTTTAACATAAACAATATTCAGAAGTTAAAATTAAAGCAAACAGTATTTCAAAAGCTTTAATGGGATATAATAAGTTAATGTACATTATGTTCTTTAACAATAACTGATTTTAAGTGTACTAAGATTTTAATTAGAACTTATTATTAACTAACCAAAGTAAATTATACAAACTTCATTAATGAAGGAAACCTCATAGGTTATTACAAGAAAATTCAAGCTCTACATTTTGTTTTTCATGCAAATATATTAACATACTGTATTTTGATAAAGTGGTTAGAGATATATTGTAAAAAGTAACTTAATTCATGCAAAGGTTTGCTTCTGGAGTTGCTAAGCTGCATCCTTGGTATATAACTGCTTTATAAAACCATCATTTGTTATTTCCCAGTCACTCATACACATACAGAACGCCATTTGACGGTTAAATTGAAATAAATACTATAATTCCGTCAGAACATTTACTATCAAATTTTGGTCAAAGTTTCCCATATACTGCCTATATATAAATACAAGTTCTGCTTTTCATCATTATAATAATGATATATGGTTACCTGGATTGATCTTGATTTGTTCAAATAAAGATTTGTCTAATTATCAAATCTGTTTTTTTAAGTTATTTTATACAGAACAAAGTATAAGCGGTAACAATATAAAACAAAAGCTGAGGATAGCCAACATCTTCGGAGGCTTACTAGCCACAGATGTATGTTCCGAGTTTTGACTCCTGACATAATAACAGCTTTGAATTTGCAGTAAAGGGTTCAGATATCAGCAATTAATTAATTTATCCAGGTCATATTGTTGTGTTAAATAATTATTAAATCAAAAATAATGTTAGGGGTAAGTTCTGAAGGTTCTATCTATATTTGGTGAGCTGGGCGTTTCAAGCTATAACACTTAAAGACACAAAGGATTCAATATAAACGCTTTCTGGTTAAAGGATAATTTGTTTGCCCTTGTAACGCCGGAAAAGACAGTCTGTTACAGTAAAAACTGTAAAAGTAAGTGTTAGACAGTGTAGTAAAGGTCAACAGTATTGGCATCATGGCTCCAACTACTGAGTTCAACTTTCATATCTATCCAGTGATGGTACACATTGAACTTACACAAGTCTAAGATAAAACATTTAGTAGATTTATTAATATACATTGTAACTGTCCGATAGTTCTGTACAACTAGTTCCAGGATGTGTGTAGTAAAGTCTAGCTAGAACGGTTATCACCAAAACACAACCTAAAGTTACTCTGACAGAAACGATATAGCATTTACTCTCCATACATAAAACATCAACTGTCAATTATAACTGGAAAACCTAGAAATAAACACCAAATATTTCATGAAAGCTATATCGATATAATACTTGTGTTAACTAACAAACTGACCCACATACATATATTGTCCGGTTTAATAATGTCTTTGTCAGTGTTCATAGTCGGCGACGACGTCTAGTTGGGTCGTAATCACCAAGAGACCTAACCAGGGCACTTCTATGCGATGGTAAATTGTCGTCTAATTTTGCAGCCTTGCGCCTAATTTCATCCTCCACGGATGGAAGCGATGGGGCTTCATGAAGGAACCTTACTTGGAAGAATCGGCCTACTGAATAGATGGACCTAAGTCCTCTATTCTGACCGCGTTGAAGATATGCCAGTCAGGGATCTCCGGCCATGCCCCAGACCTCACATGCATATAACATAAGCGGGACTATGAGTGTTCGAAAGAGATATAACTTCACGCGGACTGTCATCGATCGAGAACTCACCATAGGGTACAAGGAAGCAGTAGCTCCCTGAAACCTCACCGAGAGTTTCCTGATGTGTCGACGAAAAGTCAAACCTCTGTATAACTCAACTCTCAGGTATTTAATAGAAGGTACCAATTCTATCCTTCAACCTCTGAAGTTGAAGTTTGGACAGTCAGCGGGGGTGTGGCGCTTAGTGAATAGTATGGCGCGGCTTTTGTTCGGTTAATGGACATCCGCCAACGCTGGCATCACTCTTGTGTGAGATGGAGGTATATTTGTATTGGGTTGAAGGCTCTGAAAATGTGCTTGTCTGTGCAGAATAGCAGCTCGTCGTCAGCATATTGTGTCATTTCGAGGCGCGGCTCGGTTGTAAAGTCTGCCATGTGTACACTGAACAGTGCGGGTGATCGTAAAGCGTCTTCGGGGACTCCGCCACTCACAGGTCTAAGAGAAGATGTTTTCCCCGAGACTGTGACTGTGAAAGTGCGGTTCTTAAGGAAACTGTAGGATGTTGATTAGTTGATTTGGTAGGCCCAGGTGAATTAAGTTTATGAAGGAGTCCGGTGTGCCAGGTGGTAGAGAAGGCCTTCTCGACATCCAAAGACACCACCGCTGTGAGCGCCTGTTCCTAGAAATCCAGGTCAGCCACCTCCACGACTCGCAGCAGCCTTTGGGCTGTCGAGTGCCCAGGACAAAATCCAAATTGCTCTTCAGGTATGGCTTGAATGTCACCCAGAACTGGGGACAAGCGGGTGAGGATTATCCTCTCGAGAACTTTCGAGAGGATAGAAAGGAGACCTATGGAACAGTAGCTTGAAGGATGTACCAGGTCCTTCCCAGGCTTCAATATGCAGATTATTCTGGCCTCTCTCCACTCTCGTTAGACACTTATTGATGACTTTTGTGAGGAACAACAAGCCGTTGAAAGGAAGATGGTGGAGAATGAGGGGGGGTAAGCCCATCAGGTCCCGCCGCCATTTTAGGATAGAGACGCTGGAGTGCGCCTTATATATATATCCATTTTCAGTACTTCGGTTACCATAGGAAGTGTTTTGTTCGTTCGACGATGTGTTTATATAAGCTATAGCTATTGTTTGATTTCATAACATAAACCACAACTAAATATGAGCTCTTTCTACAGAAAGAAAATGTAATGTGCTTAAATATTTTGTAAATAATTACTAATAGCCTTACCGAGTATAATCTATTACACATAGACCATCTATAGAAAGCAGCACGGGCTAGTCATTATTTCCCTCCTGGCGGACAATTAGTACAACTAAAACAATTGTCTCTTACATAACACATATTCATATTAGTAAATTAATGCTGTGTACACACATTACTGCCTGAACCAACTCTTTGTCAAAGGTTTATTTGTCACATTTGTTTCAAATTTGGTATAAGCATTTACAGAACGTGTTTAATTACAGATTTCGTTGTAGATATAAGAGTGATGTAATTAAATGTTTAAACAGCGCGCCAACCCTGCTCCAGGCTATTGCTGTTAAATTACGGGAAACACAAGAATGGACATTAATAATGTTATAGGTAAATGGAGCATATCAACTCAGAGTGTACATGCGGCTGGGATTGAAGTCACGGTCTATCAAATACGAATCACCTCGATTAGTAATACATGCTTTAGTCTGTTGTCTATGTTCATTTGTCAGTTTTCTAAGCAGATATTTAAAGTGAGTACACTAGATAAGTGTCTACACAAACATTCTCCTCTAATAATTACTTAGAGTATATTAGATATCATCTGACACACGTCACGTGATAACTTCAGTTTAGTGTTCATTAATTGTAGGGTTCACTTTTTAGTTATTGCTAGAGTGATGCTAATTACACGTAGTTAAATTGTACTTATAAGTAAGTTCTGTAACTGTAGGAAATCACTTGTCAATATTTTTGTTCGCTATACATAAGTTCGACATAAGTTCGCTATACATGGTAGTACATGTAATTGTGCTTTAATTTATTTTGTCTCTTTTAATTCCTTTGGGATCTAGCGCAATTTAAAATATTTGTAAACCACGCCGTTAATGAGTATTCAGACCGCTGGAGTCTCACCAAGGTGGCCCGGGTTCGATCCCAGGGGACCGCAAACTGAAACTTATGCTGGACAACATGGCGCTGGGCTGGGCTTTCTCCGGGGTCTACGGTTTCCTCCGCCGTCTCATTCCAGCGGTGCCTCATAATAATAAAAGGTTAAACGAAGTATCGAGTGATCAAACAGACGTTACAGCTCACCGTTAGCTAAAAGGAATAAAAATGCAAGTTCCAACAATTCCTTTATCCTCAATATTTTTCACCCTAATGACAACAATTCCTTATCAGAATAAGCTACAGGGCTTGGACGATAACTTGCCCTTCCGGATGGATTTTTCGGTCCAAATGTCACACATCTTCTTTCGTCGCTTTGCGAAGTTACTGCTGTTAATGTAAGGTTTACTCAAAATTTAATACTCCACTACCGGGCCTTACGACAAAAATGTATTTCTCTCTCCAGCCGCTACATCATAAGTCTGCATACACATAAGACCTGGAGATAAAAGTTTTATGCGATTATAGTGTAATTATAAAATACGAGATTTGAAACTTTATGCCCTCTGTTGTCATTATGATCACTTCAGCGCTCTACTACCTGTGAAGCTAAATAAAACACTACTGTAACGAGCCTAGTTCTTTTATTGAAAAACATTATCATCTTATGAGACTGTACAGACAACCATGTCCAATGTGGGACTCGAAAAAGCGATTACCTGAACCACAAAGTACCAAAGATTACGTTTATCGGGATTAAAGTGATACAGATATAGCAGTAATTATTTTTTACAGAACTTAGTACTAGAGTAGAAAATGCCATGTAAGTGCAGCGATCAGTAAACATAATGTACATTAATATCCATTGGCACGCGCTTAACACAGGTATACACACAGCAGGCTGGCAGAATGTATGGAACAGCCCGAAGGGGGGTTAAATCGTGTACCTGCTCTAGAAAGAGCTTAACCACGTAGAGGCGGGATGTGGATATTTTAGGATGACGGCCGAAAATTAAGTGTGAGTACAGAAGGGAGGTAGCTTGTTGCTCCTCCATGAATGATGAACCGGCTGCTATAGTCAGCATGTATCGCTGGTGGATAAGTTAATAAAATTGGAAGAAGATAGGTAGTATTTTGAGTTTTCGAGATTAAAAATTGGGTAGCTGTAATTTAGTTAAGGCTGGGATGGGGATCATGTGGCTGCCGGTAATGACCGTAAGACATGCGGGGTAACCGGTGTCGCTTTAGGCGACGCTCACGAGGTACATAGTCCCCAAGGGATCTGACTAGGGCGCTCTGATGGTGAGGCAAACTCTCGAAAAATTTGGTAGCTCGGCGCCTTAATTTCGTCCTCCACATAGCGGAGGGATAAAGCCTCATACAGTCGAATTATCTTGAGGTGGCAGCTGAGTAAAATTATACACTAAATGAATTAATCTGTTACCACATCTGGAAGCAGTGTGAGGAGCAGTTCTACATGTGGAGTAGTTAATGCATGCACCATCAATGGCTCCACATGTAGAAATCATTCTCACTCTCCTTCCAGGTGCAGTGACAGACTAATTCATTTGGTGCGCAACTTTACTCAGCTGCCACCTCAAGATAATTGTACTATAAGTAATCTCACGGGGAACCTTGTGCATACAGAATAAATAATCCGAAGACATTTATTCTGTGCACGTTGGAGCAGTACCAGGTTTGAACCTGCGGCCATGCCCCAGACTTCAAACGCGTACAGCATAAAAGGGAGGACCACAGCCATAACGAGGCGCAACTTTAGGGAAACAGTTACCGGCACTTCTCTTCGAGCCTTGGGAGAGTAAACATCGCCTCCACTGCGAAAGCTACGAGCGCTTCAAGTGCTTCGGTGCAAGTGAATTGCCACCATGGACCTCAGGGCAGCTCCCGGCAATTTCGTTAAATCTCCTGCAGAGAGCTGCAACAACAGCGTGCAAATTTACAACCTCGCAGAAAACCTCAGCCGGCTATCTCCTCATCAGCCAGGTGAGGTACTCGGCCTATGTCAACGCCAAGGCGGTTTAGAAGGCGCCCTTGGGTCCGGCCCTCTGTAACTCACGCTTTTTAGCAAACCTGTGCTGTCTGGTACGTATATAGCCAAGGTTAGCTGTGCAATGCACAGGATGACCAATCCAAACCTCCCACACCATTCCAGAAATGGAAGCAATCCTTAGTACTAGCACTGGAATCACCCACCCTGCTGTAAGGGTCCAACCCTGACCGTAGGAAACAAACGTCCGCGCCGAAAGCCTGAAAAGGGCGTAAATGGCAGGGCCAAAAGGTAAGCTGTCGCCAAACAGCTATCTACCAAGTGCCCTTCACGCGAACAACAACAGTGGTAGACAAAATTTCAGTGGGCGTGCGCTCAGATAGCTCCTCCTTTGAGGAGGAGTATAAAAGCGACGAACTGTGGTTACAGAAAATTCTTCCTCCAGGATGGATGTCTCTGATGGGGAACACAGCTCATCGCACATCTCTACAGATGTCGATGAGGCTGGGTTTCGCACCGTGACAAACCGGCGAAGGGAGAGAAGAGTCCCTGACCTGGAGACAACTGGCACGTACAGGCCTTCTGGGCCAACCAGGAGGCACACTCCTGTGATCGTGGGTGACTTCCGGGGCTTGGTAGGCTTCCTAAAGGAGGTCATGACAACCCTGTCGGTGTCATGCAAGATCACCAGGAGGAAGAGCCGTAATGTCTACCAGGCCAGTAACGCCGAAGACTACCAGCTACTCCAAAGGGCACTGGACAAGAAGTCCATCCGTTACTTCACCTTAGGCCTAGACAAGAGCCGTGACATTAAGAGGGTCATTAGAGGCGTACCAGTGGACACACCGGTGACATACTCGACGACCTCAACAACCAGGGCATCTAACCTCGTCTGGTCAGGCAGCTCACCAAACCAGCTACACAGGTTCAGCCTGGTCCTGTCCCCATCCCAATGTTCCTTGTAATAGTGGGACCGGCCAATGATCCTGAGGGGAATCTAGATGGTGTCACAACCATCTGCTACTTCCGAGTGATGATTGAGCCAGTGAGAAGCTCTGGCGGTCACCCAATACCAGCGCTGTCTGGGGTTCAACCACTCCAGCCAGCTCTGCAAGAGGACCTCACGCTGGGTGAGGTGCAGCGGAGCCCACGACAAGGAACTTTGTTCCAGGACACCCACAGATGTGCCCACTTGTGAAAATTGCAAGGGTGCACACGTGGCTTGCTACGGCGGCTGTACTGCCCGAAAGGCAGTTATAGCTGCAAACAAGCCTCCAGTGAGACAACAACAGCAGCAGAACTCACCAGCAGGGGCGGACCGAAGTCCGCTTCCCTCAACTAGCTCCAGCGTGCCCACGGCTCGGCAGGATGCCGATAGTCCCAGGTCCTATGATCAAGTAGCACAAGGGGCCTCTGATGGACTTAAAATGTCACGGGAGACACAAAACTCTCCCACACAACCACGTAAACAAAAGTGGGACGCAGCCACAACAAGCACCTACTCCAACGATAGCACGAATGGAGGGAGGCTTCCTCGTGAGCCCCAAAAACCTGCTGAACAGGAGAAGCATGGCAAACCCATGCCTCCAGCCTCCAGCTCAGGGATGAGAGGGCAGAAGGAAGGCCTGCACCCATTCGTTCTAGAATATCCTCTCTATCCAACCGTGTCGCCCAGCCAGACACCACTCCCCTAACAGCTACACACGACCTCTCGGATGAGTTCAAGGTGCTGCAGCAGCTGCTGCAGACACATGGACAGAAGATCTGTGAGCTCGTTGTGATGTTATTCACTGCCACAGATCCGGCCAGCAAGATGCTGGTGGCAATGCAGACGATGGCCTCCCTGACCGCAGGCACGCAACAGCACCGAGATGACTCATCCAACTAGGTCACGTACCTCGTTTCGATTTGCATTTTGGAATGCGTGTGGCCTAGCAGGTCAGGGGAGCCAGCTGCTTCACTTTGTTCGAGACTATGCCCTAGACGTCACCCTAGTCAGCGAAACGCATCTTCGACCGGACTCCCGATTCCTTGTCCCGGGCTACGTCTGCCATCGTACGGATCGACAGGGACGTCCAGGGGACGGAACTGCGATCTTGGTGGGGCAAAATGTGGTCCACCAACCCATTGAGCTCCCACCTCTATAAACCCTAGAGGCCACGGCCGTCAATATGCACCTTGACGGATTAGAGGTCTTGGTAGTCTCTCTGTACCCTCCACCAAAACGGCAGTTCGTACCAAACGGCTATCTATCCATCGTAGCTCTATATCCCTGTGCTATCATGGCCAGCGACTTTAATGCTAAACATCAACGTTGGCATTGCGGTCGTCGGGGGGATGCAAGAGGCAATGTAATCATTCGCCTTATAGATGCATACCCTCAACTTCAAGTACAGGGTCCCTGGCAACCCACTCATTACGCGCGAGGAGCAGGACTGCCCACAGCCATAGACTTCGCAATCAAAAAACATATACCATTTCATCTCACACTCACATCATTAAATGCATTACATTCCAATCACGATCCAGTGTTGAAAGACATCAACACCAGGGTTGCCAGTCACGACATCTCGCTTCAAACGCCAGAGGTTGATTGGGAAGGCGTCAGGAATTGCCTCCGCACTTCCAGCCCGCTAAATCCTAGAATTACAAATATCCTTATCCTGGAGATTGCGATATCATCCTTCACTTCCATCGTGAAGCGGACAGCCTATAACCTGACAGTCCGTGCTCCGGCTCCCCTCCATGCCACATTCCTCCCTTTGGACATCCTCCTTCTAATCCGATGATTCTCGGGAGCACGGAGATTATACCAAGGTCAACGCTCGCCACATAATCGAGTGCTCCTAAGACGTTTACGTCGAGAGGTCAGTGCCCGACTGCACGAGCACAAGGTGCAAGCGTGGTAGGACAAACTGGCCAGGTTGCGCGTCGAGGATGGCGACGTATGGAGGATAGCCAAAGCCCTCAGCAGTCACAGAGGTCAATACACCTCCCCCATTCATGGCACCCAGGACCTGGCCTATGAACCCCAAGCCAACGCCAACGCATTCGCTTAATATCTTGAACGCACTTTGTGTCCGAGAGATGACACCCCAGGACGACAACTTTTCCGAACGCATCCGCCGGGAGGTGCGTCGTTTCCTATGCCGCCCTTCTGAGGATGCGGAGAAACTCCCTACCATCCGACCTAGCGAAGTCCAAGATAACTCCAGGGTCTCCAACCAAAGAAGGCGGTGGGGTCGGACTGGCTGACTGCCCTTATGCTCCGCCATCTTCCCTTCAATGCGATTCTCTTCCTGACTAGAATTTTCAATGCCTTGCCCTTGGATACCTTCCTTGAGAGTGGAGGGAGGCCCGGGTGATTTTCATATTGAAACCCGGGAAGAATCCGACACATTCTTCCAGCTACCGATCCACTAGCCTCCTATCCACCCTCTCGAAGGTTCACGAAAGGCTGATTCTCACCCGCTTGTCCCCAATTTTGGGAGACATTCAAGCCATTCCTGACCGTCAGTTTCGTTTTCGTCCTGGGCACTCGACAGTTCAGCATTTGCTGCGTGTGGTGGAGACCGCCACCCTGGGTTTCCAGGAAGGCGCATTCAAGGCCGCGGTTTCGCTGGATGTCGAGAAGGCCATCTCCACGACATGGCATGCCGGACTCCTATACAAAATGATCCCTCTGGGGCTCCCAACACAAATGATCAACATCATACACAGCTTCTTGCGACACCGCTCATTTTAAATCTCAGTCGCGCGGAAACATCAACACTAAGGCCAATGAGCGGCGGAGTGTCCGAAGGCTCTGTGCTATCCCCACCCTTTTCAACGTCTTTATGGCAGATTTCCCCACAGAACCACGAGTCATAATGGCACAATACGCTGACGACGTGTTTCTGTTCTGCAAGGACAAACACATCCTCAGAGCCTTCAACCCCATTCAAAGACATATCCGCCTAACGCAACAGTGGTGCCGACGTTGGCAGATGTCCGTCAATCTGGACAAAACCCACGCCATACTCTTCACAATGCGCCACACCCCCGCAGACTGCCCCAATTTCAGCTACCGAAGTCGAAGAATAGAATGGTGTAACTCTGTCCAGTACCCAGGAGTTAACCTGGACAGAGGTGTAACTTTTCGTTGACACATCAGGCACCTTTCGGCGCAGGTGCAGGGAGCAATCGCTTCCCTGTACCCAATGCTGGGGTCGACCTCGATGCCAATTGGCATGAAGTTATATCTCTTCCGATGGTGGTACTCCCGGTGATGCTATATGCCTGCGAGATCTGGGGCATGGCACCAGAGAGTAGAGAGCATGGCTTCAACGTGCACAGAATAGAGGACTACGGTCTATCTATTCTGTGGGACGTTATTTCCCTACCAGGTTGCTCCACGAATCATTGGGTTTTCCATACGTGGAGGATGAAATTAGGCGCCGGGCTTCAAAATTATACGCAAGTATACCATCTCACAGAAGCGCCCTTATTAGATCATTGGGAGATTGTGACCCCACTAGACGCCGATCTAGACTGTACCGTGTCCCCCGTATGGCATGCGGGCACCTCAGACAACCCAGGAGATAATCCTATCAGCAGCTAAAGCTGAGCTCCTCATAATTCTTCTAAGCTGTTTGGCATCTGAACTTTTCCCCAACTAAAAATTAAAAAAATATATCAATTTGGGTGCAAAGTACTGCATTCTCCCCTTCAACCCGAAGTACATTCTGTAACCTCTAAATTTAATCCCAAGCTCAAACCTACACCACCATCATCCTACAAACTTCAAAACTATATCTTACCTGCGTAAAACCCTTAACGGGTGGGCGCGCAGCAAAAATCTTCTGGCTGTATACAGCCAACCAGGACGAGCAAGCGAGCGAAACAGACATCGTAGACCTAAGCACAGGTCAAAGCGTTGCCGCGGCACCGCAGGACCGATGCACTCGCTCCCGGATTTGTTCCCGAAAGATTAGGCCCTTGTCCAGCTTGACTTACAAGTATTTGATGGAATTCTCCCACCTAATTATTTGCCCAAAGTAGGTGAATTTGTGGAAGTTGGCGGGAAAGCGGCGCTTGGTGAACAGAATCGCTTGGCTTTTCTCCGTATTAATAGACAATCGCCAAAGGGTGCACCAATCCTGGAGGAGTAACACAGACCAGCAGAAGAATCGAGTCGTCCACGTTTATCTGGAAGGAGTGGTTTCCCCCAGCATCTAGCCGCTTAGTGCGGCTCTATCTGAGCAGTATAATATTGTCGTTTGTCTCAAGCGTTTGTGTCAGGGCATAGGCTTCTCTGATCAAGTAGGTTAAGCCGCTCAGGCTGCCTCATGGGGAATGTATTCCTAAGGCCGCCTTCACCCGAACTGCCCACTTGAAGGAGGTCAGAGTGCAGACAGCACGAGCAGAGGAGGTAGGAAACTGTGTGAGAGTATTATCTAGATCCATTTCTGATTCTGGGGTTTATGGTGGATGGAGAGAACCCCTCCAGGAGTAAATATAACCGAAAAGCGTTAGGATATATTTCGTTTACAAGACTTCCATTCCCAGACAGAAACATTTGTTCGTATTTTATTTTCTCTGTATGTATCACAACCATTGTTTGTTTACAGAAATAGAAAACAACTAAATCTATTCTACGTGCAAACAATATTCTCACCCAATAAGCGGAAGGTACGACAGGCAACAGCTGGGAGGGTAACAGAGGCAGCCGAGCCACGCCTCCCATTAGCCTCTGTCACTAACTGAGGAGGATTGCGGGCTACTGAGCCGTCTGTTTACCCTCCCCTTAGGTTTTCGAACGTGCGGGTTGTTTCATCTAATCCAGAGACTTCTAGAAGACGATGATATTCCTATAAAAATGGCTGCAGTGACTGAATTGAGTCAGACAGTCAGTCAGTTCTTGGCAACCAGCGTATGAGTGCAGTGCTAGTGTAAGGACGAGAGGACTGTATGTGCATCGGAGGATTGTACGTAATCTCGAGAGCAAGTGAAATTGTAACGGACGAACTGGTGAATTGTAATTGTGTGCATTACGTAATTCGGTGTAATCGACAAGTGTTTAACTGTAAATCGGTGGAAATATAGAACATTTTTGAGTGCTCTAACTGGACTTTTCATTTCACGAACCCACAAGGTCACACTGGTGTCAGGAACCGGGACGATAACATCACCAAACATTACGGCCATGGAATCGGCATTGGAAATGCTTTTGGCGAAGATGAACGAGTTAACAACAAAAAACGGAAGCGGCAAATAACAGCCTGGCCGCGAAGCTGGAGACTACAAATAACAACCTGGACGCGGAACTGAAGCAAATGAAGACGGCCAACGACAACATCACCGAGAAGATGGAAGAAATAAAGACCGAATTGACCACAGAAATGAGGGCAGCGAACGACAGTCTGGCCACGGAAATGAAGGAGGCGAACAAAGTCCTCGCCGCCAAGTTTGAGGAACAGTTGGCCGGTATAAGGGATGACATCACGAAGCTGGGCATGCGGATGGGTAAAGTAGACGACCGCCTTAATGATTTGGAGGAAAAGGCCGACAATAACGCCAAGACCCTGAACGCCGTGGTGGAAGACGTCGAAGACCTTGCGAACAGCGTAAACAACCTGGAGGGAAAGACCAACAAAGGCGTCATGTCCCTGAGCGCCATGGTGGAGGACGTCGTCGGCAGGAGCTTGAAGGATTTGAAGGCTGACGCACCCGGACGCAACACAACATCGGCGCGCGTCAAACCTCCAAAATATGACAGCGCGTCAACGTTTGAGGTCTTCCGCCGCCAGATCGACACAGTGGCCAAGCACAACAGATGGTCACCGGAGGAGGAGGCCTCGCAGTTAATAGCCAGCCTCCAGGGACGGGCCGCGGAAGTCCTAAACGCGGTGCAGACAACGGTGGCGGCCAAGGACATCTGGGAGGCCCTGGAGAATCGTTTCGGGAACCACCGCTTAGCCGCAGCATACCGCAACCAGCTAAAGGCAAGGTCACAGCAGCCGGGGGAGACGCTGCAGGAGTTCGCCATAGCGATTGAGCAGCTGGCTAGCAAGGTCTTGGTTTACCTGCCACTGGAGTTCGTATCCCGGGAAGCCACTTACAACTTTGTCGACGGGGTACGGAACATGGAGATTCGTCAGCCCCTAATGCTCGGCGATTATAAAAACATCCACGAGACGCTGACAGCGGCATTAAGGATGGAGGCGGCCAAGGTAACATCTATCCCGACGTCGAGAACGAGGAGTGTCCGCTACGATGGAGACAGAAGACCAGCTGAGGGACGCCGGCGACACCTAATGGCCTGTGTTGGCGGTGTGGACAGCCCGGACACATGCAGAGAGACTGCCTACACCAGGAAGAGCAGCTGGAAGAACGAGTAAGGCCCGGCGTGGAGAGGGGCACGTCGGCGCCATTACCACCATCCCCTCGAGTGACACTGCGCGCCGTCAGACGGCGTATGGATGACAGCCTCATCGCGGACGGTTGGGTGAGAGGGAAGCCGTGCCGTGTGCTGGTGGTCCCTGGAGGTAGCCGTGACCATCATCAGACCTGACGTGGCGAAGGGTTTGCAGACGAGGAAGCCGAGCCGACCATACGAGCTTGTCACGGCATCGTTCGACACCTTGCCTGTGGAGAAAGAGGCCCTGCTAGAGCTGACCATGGGGCGGAGTGCCGTGCGTCTGTGGGTGTTCGTCGCGAAGGTGGCTGAGGAGGTGAATCTGGGACTGGATGCCCTCAGGAGCCACGAGGCGACGGTCGGCGTCGGCAGGAAGGTCTTGGGGCTCAACGGAGAAAAGGTTATACTCCGTCAACCCTAAGAGCGCCTTGGAACCTGCAGGGTCGTCTTGAACGAAGACGTGGTTGTCCACGCGAGAAGCGAGGTGATGGTGACGGCGCGACCAGAAGGACAGACAGCACGTTGGGTCCAGAGGCTGCAGGAGTACGACTCTACCTCGGAACATCGTATAGGTAAGAGCCACGGTAACGCAAACGCCATGTCCCGAAGACCCTGTCCAGAAGAGTGCGGCCAGTGCACAAGAGTGGAGGAGAAGGAGCGTGCCGCAGCAGTCCGAGTAGTCGCGGCAGTGCCTGCGGACGGCTGGGATAGCGCAGGCCTGAGGAGAGAGCAGCTGGCGGACGCAGACTTGGGGCCACTCTTGAGGGAAGTGGAGGCAGGGACTAGACCAACCTGGGAGGACATCGCACCGAGGAGCGCCACCTACAAGTAGTACTGGGCCCAATGGTACTCGTTGAAGACGAGAGATGGCGTGCTGTTCCAGGAATGGGAGTCACCCGATGGGAAGACGCAGAGAGAACAGTTGGTACTTCCCCTGATTAAGGTCCCGGAAGTTTTGGAGGAAGTGCACGTCGGTACTTCGGGAGGACACCTGGAAGCGAACCGAACGATTGACAAACTACGGCAGCGCTACTACTGGCTGAGACTCCGAGCAGATGCTGAGAGATGGTGCCGTCAGTGTCACGTGTGCGCGGCGAGTCGTGGCCCCCAGACTAGGAGCCGGGGTCACATGCAGCAGTACAACGTCGGAGCGCCATTCGAACGGATCGCCGTTGACATTACTGGACCGTTCCCAGTTTCCGACCGAGGCAACAAGTACCTAATGGTGGTCGTGGATTACTTCACCAAGTGGACGGAGGTGTATGCCATGCCAAACCAAGAGGCAAAGACAATCACAGACTGCCTCGTGGAGCAAGTGTTCTGTCGATTTGGGGTGCCGTTAGAGCTACACAGTGACCAGGGTACCAATTTTGAGTCCAACCTAATGAAGGAGGCACTAAAAAGGCTTGGGGTGAACAAGACCCGCACGACGCCTCTACATCCCCAGTCGGATGGCATGGTCGAAAGATACATCAAGACCCTAGAGGAACACCTGAGGTAGGTCGTGGCTAGCCATCAGCGAGACTGGGACGTGAAGGTGCCACTGTTCTTGCTGGCCTGCCGCTCGTCTACACACGACACAACTGGGATGACGCCAGTCAGCTTAATGTTCGGCCGAGAGTTACGCCTCCCTTGTGACTTGGCTTTTGGAAGCCCTCCGGAAGCGAAACAGTTAGCGACCGAGTATGTGGAGAACTTGGTGGACCAATTCCACGACATGCAAGAGATGGCTCGCCAGAACATCCAGAAGGCGAGCGACCGCATGAAGACCAGATATGACAGGCAAGCCAACAGCCAAGGTTTCCAGCAAGGTGACCTGGTCTGGTTGTAAGCCAACAGCCAAGGATTCCAGCAAGGTGACCTGGTCTGGTGTACCGCCCTACCCGGACCAAGGGACGCTGCCCGGAGCTCCAGCAGCCATGGCAAGGACCGTACCGTTTGGTGAAGGGGATTAACGACGTGGTCTACCGCATCCAGAAGGTTCCCGGAAGAAAGATGTTGGTGGTACACCTGGATCGTCTAGCCCGCTACCATGGTGCTGTTCGGAACGACCAGCTTTGAGGAGGGAGCAGAGTCACCCAATTAGCGGAAGGCACGATAGGCAACAGCTGGGAGGGGAACAGAAGCAGCCGAGCCACGCCTCCCATTAGTCTCTGCCACTAACTGAGGGGGATTGTGGGCCATTGAGCCGTCTGTTTACCTTCCCCGTACGTTCTCAAACGTGCGGGTTGTTTCATCTAATCCAGAGACTTCTAGAAGACGTTGATATTCCTATAAAAAGGGCTGCAGTGACTTAATTGAGTCAGACAGTCAGTCAGTTCTTGGCAATCAGCGTAAGAGTGCAGTGCTAGTGTAAGTACGAGAAGACTGTATGTGCATCGGAGGATTGTACGTAATCCCGAGAGCAAGTGGAATTGTAACGGACGAATTGGTGAATCGTAATTGTGTGCATTAAGTAATTCGGTGTAATCGGCAAGTGTTTAACTGTAAATCGGTGGAAATAAAGAACATTTTTGAGTGGTGTAATTGGACTTTTCATTTCACGAACCCACAAAGTCACAATATAATTACAAAGTGTCATAAACTTTGCAAACATAAACGAATCTTCTTCCTCGATAAAAGATAAGACTGGTAGAGCCATCTCTGGACAGTAACTCGCACTCGCTTGAAGATTTAGTTTCAAATTTCTCATTTGTTGGACAATATGCATATGTAAACTATAATGTAGTTAACGTGTTACACTCACACGTGTTTCTCAACTCACATTTCCACAAGGGTTTATTATTCCATTTGCTGAAAGTTTAAGATAAACATTTACAGAAGTAGTTTCATTATCCTTTTTGCTGTAGATAAGGAGAGACACAGTTAAATGTTTATAAATTTTGTCAACACATACTGCCTTTGAAACTCCATGCTCTGTCAATGAAATCTTGAGAATTACAAGAATGGCTGCTAGTATATTTTAGATATTGCGAAATATGAACGGTAACAAAGAACGTTTGGAAGATCGTAAAAGAGGTAAAATAAGCTAACACGAATTATACGCTTTAACAAGATCTGCAATTTGTGTACTAAGGCTTTATCTTGCAATTATAATTTACTGTTTAAGGTAAATTATGCAGTCTTTATTTAGTATGAAGGGACATTATGAGATTATTGCCTGAAAATTCAATATATACATTTTGTTTATGGTAGAAATATGTTAAGATATTGTATTTATTCAGCACATTATCTGATCTCGAGGCTAGTCTCTGTATGTAGGAAGCTATTTACTTGGAAGGTAACCATCTTATATGACTATCATTTGTTATTTCCAACCCACCAGCACACATACGGAGACACATGGAAGCTTATCCAAGAATGTTCTTTCCAGCTAATTCAGTCGGAATATTGATTATCAAATTTCGGTCCAAGAACCTCGTATATTTCCCCATATCTAAGTGAAACTATTGTTTTTCTTTCTGTATCATTAAATTGTTTACTGTTTTATATTTCTATGTACTGTATTAGTAAACTGTATAACAATGTAATTGAACATAGGGATAGTGTTCTAATTTGAACGTCGTGAGTGTATAACAGGCGTCTTGTCATTTATTAGAGCTGAAGAGTTAAATGATTTAAACAAAAACACTGTTGTGACGTCATTATTTACGCCAGTTAATGAAAATAAAGATATCAAAAGGAAATATTATACATTATGATAATGTTGGTAGTTGTTGCTGTACAGATATTGGCAGCACTGCTAAGGTTGTCTGAGAACGAGGTGAAGGATTAACCCTAACAAGTAATATGTAGATCCAATATAAATAAAGTTCTGCCTACATAAATAAAGTTACTAATGCACAGAACCGTTAGTCAAGAGTAAATATTGGACATTTATGTACAGTTGTTTGTGGAGATCTCTGACGTTTTATGTGTCACTTTGGACGTCAGTCAAAGTGATTAGAGTGTCGCAGGTTTCTCTTAACACATACCGGAACCAAAATATGTTTGCTTAAATATAAAATAATAACAGACAATGTGTCTTTGTCAGGTAAACTGACAGGGTGACTCGGTCTCCGAGGAAACACACAATCACGTCGTGTAAGACAAGCGTCCACAAACAAAACTGATCTTGTCATAACAGCAAGTCACTTGTCTGAGCTATGTTCCAGATATCTCAGTTTAATAAATTTATACTTAATCAAACATACAACGACGTTGTGAAGTTGTATGGTATGTTACACTTTTCGTTAATTCCTATAGCCCAAGTGCAAGTATTTATTTCCTGGTTGTCGATACGTTGCTGTTTTATCTATAGGTGGTAGCTGGTAGTGACAAAATAACTTTTAAAAATGTTGAGTAGGTACTAAGTATTCCAAAATAATGACAAATGTGTTTTGTGAGTTGTAACGTAGTTTGTTTTTGAGAAATGCTATGATATAATTGTACAATAAGTTAAAGATATGTTTAGATGGTATAGACGTATATCAAATACAGATTTGGTATAGACTCTACAACATATGTACAGTAAATACCGCAAATATTGTTTTACCACTGTACAATTTATTGAATGTTATAATTGTACAGGTCCAGATGTGTCTTAAGGAGTAAATTATCCGAGTCCTATGACGATACCCACTACAAACATGCATTGACAGTATTGCAATATTTATATCATACAAGAACTCTAATGTTAGGATATGGGTCAAATTACAGAGAAGAAATGAGTGCATTTGTAGATGCAGAGTGGGCAGCTGATATGTCTGACAGAAAATCAATAAGTGACATAGTAATTAAGTGTTTGGTAATACAGTTATGTGGGAATCACAAAAACAAAAATAGTATAAAAAGTGTACAGTCATTCAGAATACTATTAATTAGGGGATTTTAACTGATATTGATGTAAAACCAAATAAACGTGTAACAATCTATGAGGACACAGGATAGTTACATTGGCAAAGAATGGCAAATTTTATAAACAGTTTTATACATATAGGTGTTAGTTATCATTCTCTGAATTTGCTGATATTTTGAAAAAGTCTCGTACAAACTAAAATTTGTGAAATTCATACCTTCTTTCGCTATTATGGAACTTTAAATTGCTAATTAATTTTAAAGTGTAAAAGAGATGTTATACTGTTAAATAAAAATTATAATGTAATCAAAATTGAGGAGATGTGTCAATAAACGAAATGTTGTTCCTCACTTGTGGTAGCCCTCTTTGAGTAGCAGGTGGTTTGGAGTAATGGCGGATAATACATGCAAAGTGTAATTTGTTTACAGCAACTTATTTCTCTCAGACTTGATATATGTTGCAAATGATCTCTATAACTTTCAAATGAATTCCAAATGGAAAAGGAAAGTAAGGGAATTTAGCAACAAACCATATTTGAAATCCAGAGGTCCAGAGGTAGTCCTAGTCGGGCGGGGCTTTGCCCGTCCGGGTGTCATATGCCGCAGTACCTAGCCGCTTTGCGGCTTAACCTGCGAAATGAACTAGTAGATCCATGTTCTGCTGGGGTGTTTGAATTTGTTTACTGTTGAAATTTTGGATAGGTTTGGAATGGGTTGCCCCTCTTTATCGTGGGCAGCTGTACCTAATCGTTCTCCCTTTTTGGGAGACACGAATTAGTTTTTTGCCCCGTTTTGGATACGGGTTGTGTAGCGCTTGTCCTTTGGCGTAGAAGTTGTTCCCAGAGACATCTGGGGTTTTCCTTGGGTTACCCAAGGGGTCCCAGGACGTCTCTCGGCAGTCTGAAGGACGGCAAGCGCCTTTGATCTCTCGGGTCATACCTTCCCAGGGAGTTCACTAAAGGGTTGGGGTGAATTTGGATTTTCTCGTACATTGATCGTGCCCTCTCGCGAATGACGTCGACAATGTACGGGATCTGGGAGTGCTCATGTAGGATATGAGCCGGGAATCTCCAGCCTGTATCGTAGATGATGCGTAGTGCCTTGTTCTGCAGCGTCTGGAGTCTGACGAAAGTGGTATTAGCCACTGTTCCCCAGATCTCACAGCCGTACAGAATCATAGGCGGAATGATCGCCCGATACAGTTGCAGTTTGAGACGGATCGGCATGGTTGATCTGAAGATAGGGTATAGGCTCCGGAGTGCGACGTGCCCCAGCTGGACCTTGCCCTTGACGTGCGGAACGTAAGTTAACTTACGGTCCAGCGTCACCCCGAGATACTTCGCCGTTTGCACCCAAGGGATTCGACGGCGCCGTAAAACGAAGTTCTGCTGCAACCGGTTGGCTATGGTTTTCGCCAGGAGAATAGCAGAGCTCTTCTCCGGGTTAATTGCCATTCGCCATTTTGCGCTCCATTCGCCAATGGCCCGGAGCTGGGTTTGGATTTGCCGGAAGCTGTACCGTGTATTCCTATTGACTGCGAAGATCATGAGATCGTCCGCATACTGACAGGTTTGGGTGTTGTGATGAGTTGGGATGTCGGCCATGTAAGCTGCGAAGAGCGCCGGCGACAGCACGCTGCCTTCCGGTACTCCAGCGCCAATGGGCCGCTCGGTGGACAGCTTCCCCTCCATCTTTACTCGGAAGCTTCGGTTTCCGAGGAAACCGGCCACCAAGGAAATGTATGGACGGGGAATTTCATGCTCCAGGAGTTTGTAAATGAGTCCTTCATGCCAGGTAGTGGCGAATGCCTTCTCCACGTCGAGCAGCACTGCTACCGTTTTAGACCTTTCCTGGAAACCCAGGGAGGCCTTCTCGGCAACCCGCAGTAGCTGCTCGGTCGTGGAGTGGCCAGAACGGAAGCCAAACTGGTGTTCCGGGATTAGGCCCCTTTCCTCCAGATGAGGAAGGAGCCGGGAGAGGAGCAGTTTTTCAAATACCTTCGATAAAACTGGGAGAAGGCTGATTGATCGGTAACTGGAAGGAAAAACCGGATTTTTCCCCGGCTTTAAAACGCACACCACGCGCGCCTCCTTCCAGATAGCTGGAAAGTGGCGCATGTATAGGCACGCGTTATAAATCCGGGTTAAGTGAATCACGGCTCTTCGTGGAAGGTGCTTGAGCATTTCCGCTGTCACACGGTCCTGCCCAGGTGCTTTGTTGGTTCTTAGAGAGTTAAGCGTGGTTGCTAACTCTCTAGGGGTAACGATGGGAATGTGGAACTCCTTGTGGTCAGGGGGCGGAGCTTCTAGGAAGTCCTCCACCACCTGTTCCACGAGGTCAGCATGGTCATCGTCCATTGGCTCTACCCTGGGTTGGAATTGAGCCTCCAGATAATCTGCTAGCGCCTCTGCCTTTTCTTTCGACTCGTAGACGAGTCGACCTCTAGGGCTATGTAGGGGATGCTGGTATACGGCTTTGTCTTTCCGCAGGCTACGGACTATTCGCCATGGTTTTCTCTCCTGGAGATTGGTTTGCCTTAACATGTTTTCCCAGGCCTCTTTGCGGTGTGCTCTTAGGAGTCGTCTTGCCAGGGATTTGAACCTCTGGTGTACTTCTCCTATCCTGGGATGGCGAAATCTCTGCCACAGCTTTCTTACGGCGTTTTTAGCCCTTATGAGTTGTTTGATGGGTCCTGGGATATCTGTGGGGTTTGGCGTGTCTATTGGGATGCGGTGTGTGTGAGCACGGACCGCGTTGAGGATGGATGTGGAGAACTCCCTGGCTGCCGCCTCGAGCGACTCCACAGAGTCGATTCGAGAACAGGCTTCCACGGAGTTTTGGATGTGAAGAATGGCGGCATCCCAGTCGACTTCATCCACCCAGTCAGCCGTTGCCAGAGCTGCGACGGTAACGTCTGAATTGATCACAACTGGGTTGTGGTCAGAATCCAGAGCATTCACCGCCGTGAGGTCCAGATGAAATGGAATGTTCTTGGTGATTGCGAAATCTATGACGTCCGCCCTGCCACGAGGCGGGAAGTGCGTTGGACCCCGCGGGCCATGCGCATGAAGGGTTGGATCTCCGCAGATGAAGCGGTAGATGCTCCTTCCCCTATCATTCTGGGTTCGGCTGTTCCATCCTGGGTGTTTGGCATTGAAGTCACCGGCTATGCACACTCGGTGGTCTAGGTTTACGAGTGCCCTGTAATCCGCTTCATAGAAGGGATGGTTGGGCGGGTCATACACCGCCACAAGCACTAGGTCTGAACCGCCCAAGGAGAGCCTTATGGCGGTCGCCTCCAAGTGTTGAAGCGGGGGGATGGTAATGGGAGTATGGGTGATGTGATTTTTGATGAATATAGCTGTACCGCCGCCCCGCCGGCCGACTCTATCGGCTCGGTGGACGGCGTAACTTGGCAGGCTAAATTGTACACCAGCATGCAGATGCGTTTCGCATACCATAAGGAGGTCAATCCCGTGGTCACTTACAAACTCCAAGATGCCCGGTCTCTGTTCCCGGACTCCGTTTGCGTTCCAGAACGCGGCTCTCAATGTTCGCTGAGTTCTTCTCAACGCCATTTACGAGCTGGAGTCAGGGAAGAGGAGCCGTGCAGTCTGTTGCAGAATGCTGTGCTTTTGCAGAGCAGGGATGCGGGGATCTGTCAGTTGCTCCCTGCAGCGCCTCAGAATGGGGAGGGAGCGATGAATCAGTTCGGCGAACCAGGCAGAAAGCTCATGGAACTCCGCTAAGTCCTCGTTTGAGACGCCAGTGTCCCAATTCGGCGCAGGTGTTGTGGCGAGGGGTGCCTCTCCCTCATTGGCTGTTGAAGCCACTGTAGCTGGAGCTGGTGGAGGGGGGAGAGCAGTGGCGGCAGGGCCGCTCTGTCTCCCCGCAGGTTCTTGGGCTGGTTGCCCGGCCGTTGCTGCCGCAGTTACCGGCGCTTTCTCCCGCCGGGCTGCGGTGGCCTTCTTCTGGCGAGGAGGCCGCTGTGGCTTTGCTGCAGATGCAGCTGGTGGTTGTTTGGCGGTAGTTCCAGAGCTTACTGGCTGGGTCGCTGCCGGAATCTGGCTTGCCTCGGCCTGCTGCAGCAGCTGTTCCTGCTTGCGCAGCGTCTGGGCAAAACTGACTCCAGGCCGAACTTGTGCTGGCTCCCTGTTTGCGTTCCTGCCCTGTCTTGCCTGCACTATTCGCAGTCTAGCGGGACAGCCGCCGTAGATGCCTATGTGGGCCTCTCGGCAGTTGGCGCACTTTTTCTCCTCTCTGGGGTTCGGGCATTCGTTGACGTGGTGAGGGCCTGAACATCGTATGCAGGCGGTCTTCCTCTCGCACGCATGGCTCGAGTGGTGGAAGCCCAAGCACCTGTAGCATTGGGCTGGCCCCTCTCTGCCATGGTACGGTTCGATTCTGATCTTGGTGTTGTAGAGGTGGGACACCTCATCAATTTTGGGAAGACCTTCGCCCTCCTTCTCCACTATTACGAGGAATAGTGGCATGGGAGTCCTTACGGGCTCCTTGCCTTCCTCGCGGACTTGCTTGGTCAGCTGGACCACGGTACGCGGCGTAATGCCGTGTTCATCCGCCAGGCCCACCTTTATGTCCTCTGGGTCGGTGTCAGATCCGAGACCTCGGATGACTCTGCGCACCAGGTTTGGTCGCTGCAGCGAGAACGTGTGGAATTCTATCCCCGCTTCGCGCAGCACCCCCCTGGCGGCTTCATGGTCCTCCGGGGTCGTGGTCTTTAGGATCACCCGACTTGGAAAACGGGTGGCCTGGAAGCTAGCCTGGAGCTTGGCCCTCAGTTCCCTCATAACCTTTATGTGGTTGGGGAACGGGTCCGACACAATTGGCGGGATTCTGGCCGCCTTTTGTGTGCGGGAGCTCTTGGCGTCCGCATGCACTGCAGGGGTGCCGGGAGCAGCACCCTCCGGCTTCGAACCGGAGGGCCTCTTGCGCCTTCCCTGCACGGTGACAAAGCCTTCGGCGTCTGTGTCGCTCTCCGGTAGGGGAGTTGAGACGCCCTGTAGGGGGGTGATGGTGTTGGAGCTCCCTGGTTTGGGGACTGGAGAGATCGGGACAGCTATCCCTTGGTTAAGAAGGCGGGAGGCCTTCTTCTGTTTCTTTTGTGCCTGGGCCTTGGCCTTCACGAGGTTCACCCGTGGGCCGGAAGAGGATGAGGATGCAGAGGTTCTACTAGTCATCTCGTCAGGACTTACCTGGCGGCTGGTACTTGGCTTGTCTGAGTCTGTAGCAGGTGCCATCCGGCTCCCCACAGAGGGTCGAGCGCTGTTACACGCGCCGATTGGGGCGGACCCCGGGTCCCAACCTAAGTCGGGACCCTTGGCTTTGACCTTGTGGGCCTGCAGTTTCGTCTGTCTGTCTGTCGGTCCCAAGTACTGTGTTCCTCTGGACTCTGGAGTTGCTGCTCGACGCGTTAACTCTAGCAAGTCTGCTAGGAGAGGGTTGGCTGGGCTGCTGCTGCTTGCCAGTGCAGGAGAAGGTTCTGCTGGCTGGAAGAGGGCAGGCGCTGCTGTGCCTGCAGAAGAAGGCTGTTGCGCAGGCTACGCTGCGTAGAGAGAATGCGCTGCTTCGCCGGGCTGCTGCTTCCTTTATGGGCACACTCCAGAGCACGCGTTTTACAGTCCACGTGCTCGTGCCCTGAAGAACTGGCGCAACCGGTCTAAAATGCTGCTTCTCTCGACGAATGGACTGCACTGAAAGAACTCGAGACGGACGATGCCGAGCATTCGAGTGACAAGCGTCGAAATGAGTCTTTTGGATGATATTTGAAATAACCAAATAGCCTGTAAATATACTTCCTTTAGAAGACATCCATTCTTACACACAATTATTTGTTAACTTATTATTGCCTTTGTTTACATTTCAGCTATTCCAGGTCAAGTGTTAATAGCTAGCAATTAATGCCAGTCTACAAATAAAGAACATAACTTCAATGTGTCATAAAGCTTTGTAAACAATTGCTCATTTTCTTCCTCGATATTAGACCTTACAGGTGGAGCCATCTCTGGGCAGATACACGAACTCGGCTATCAATTTGTTAGCCTTGCTCTGGCGGACAATTATTATAACTAAAAGAAAGTCCTGTCTAACATATTCATAGTAATAACTTAATACTCTGTACACACATTATTTTACCGAAGGCTTGTTTTCCGAGATGGATTATTTAGTTAAAAGAGCATGTCAATGTACTGATACAAAACTTGAATTTAGAAACAACAAAACATTACAACTTATAAATTGTCTTTATTCTCAAGTAATGTTAAGCTTACTTCTGATTTATAGATTCCTGCATCGTAAAGATGTAGATGCGTCTCACAAGTAATGTCGTCTTTTAAGAAAAACAATTATGTTAAGTGTTTTCTGACAAGCAATTAATTAATTTTCACACTACAGCCCAATAGATACTATGTTATTGAGCCATCTTTCAGGAAGGTTTAGTATCCCACGATGGTACCAGTCTCTGGTTTTTGATCAGAAGAATTCGGTAACACCAACTTTCATTGCTTCGATGTTGTCAAAATTTCTTCCACATAGAAAATGGACCATTAATCGAAAAATATGATAATCTGTTGGTGCAAGATCAGGGCTGTGTACTGGATGTGGTAGCAGTTCTATTCTTCCCAATTCCTGAATTTTTTCCATGGTAGTTCGTGCAGTATGGGATGTTGCAGTGTCCTGTTGCAAATTTTGGTTAACTAACGCTGGGTATCTCCGTCTCAAAATTTCATGAACTCGTTCCAGTTGTTGAGAATAAAGATCCGCATCAATCGTCCGCACGTGTAGAACAAACTCCCAGTGAATTACCTTCAAATTTCCACCAGACACACATTACTTTGGGACAGAACAGATTTTTAACGGTGATTCTGGCATGTTGACGACGTTCAAGACACTGTTAGGAGTTATCAGGATTTTTTAATATCCTTATTATTTTCCATCACAAGTGACAATTCTCCTAACACATCATCCATGGGATTACGGATAAGCTGACGACAGATATCCACTCCATGTTCAGCCTGTTGAGGTGTCAGTTCATGTCGTACATATCTACAGCTTCTATACTATATTAACGCAGCGATGTATGGTATCTTTTGATGCACTAAGCTCTTCTGAAAACCTGCTCTACTTTTTGTGGATTTTCTCACAAAACTTGTCGTGTATCGTCAATATTCCATACTTTAGGTCTTCCAGAACGCGGTCAATCTTTAGTGTTTTCGTCTCCATTGTTAAAACGTTGGAACCTTCGTTGTGCCACACGCTCACTAACGACAACTGTTCACATATTCTCTGAGCTCTAGCAGCGGCTCTATAATCTTGTGTCACATAGTGTTTTAGAAGGTCTCTAAGTTCAAACCTTGTTATCTATATTTGGTGATTGTTTATTAAAAACTGAAGACTGGTACATACCCTCGTAATGTACGCAACACTAACCATGTCATTCTGTAAATAGCATTGCCTAACCAAAGAAAGCCAATAAATTTTCCGAAACATAATAATCCAAAAACCGACATTACAACCTAATAATACCAACTTCACAAAGCTGAAGAGTTTGTCCTGTGAGATAATGAAATCAGAATGCATTAATAATTTTGTACCATGAGCTAATCTCTCATTTGTTGATAGCACGGCGTCAGATACAGTTGTAAATAAATTAGTGTCGGGTATAAGATACAGAGACAAAATAATAAACATGGCTAATTGGTTAACTTAGGACTTTACCAAGGTCATGGGCACAAAGGTAATCCTGACGATGAGGTAGTCCGTTAATTGTGTTACTAGATGAAAAGAGGGAAGTGAGAATAAACCTGTTTACCTCTCTTGCTTTATTCTCCTTTTTGACATTATTTAGCTATTAAGATGTTGGAACAATAAATGGAAACAGTATTCCTAAAATGCCCTTTGGCTAATAAAGCAAACTTTATCCAAAATTTGAGACTGCCATTGAGTTGAGTAAAGGCCAACTATATATGCAGCCGTGACACTGATCCTAACTCAAGATATAGGACAAGAAAGGAGATTATCTCTGTAACAAAAAATAAGTCATGAATTCAATGTTAAATTGATGGGCAAGGACAACATATAATCCTATATCACAGATTCAGCTTGAAGCGTGTTGAACATCAGTATCGTGCGCAGCATTCACTTGTTATCTTAGGAGCTGTGTGTCCGATATGAAAGGTTAGACAATAATTGTTATATACAAATGTAAATTACCATTACATCGCTTGACTTAAAGGTATTTTGTTTCCCTACATAATACATGGTCCCTGATACACGATCTCGTCGTGTATGTGTAATAGGCTTACGTAAACAACTCAGTTGTTATTATTCGACAAAACGTTAGGCGTATCCACCTTCAGGTGACCAGCGCTGTGATCGTCTCTTATCAGGTCTTCTCTGGGGATTAGGGGAGTGAAATATTAGTAAGTTGACGTACAGTTTGTTACGAAACACAAGTAGAACTACGTGTGCCTATGATATGTTTTCTCACGCCTGCCGATATATGACGCGTTGCTGTCCAGAAGACATGATTATATTTGAACAGAGTATACATACACTGGACTCGCCCCGTATGTAGGATAAGCTGAGGTAAACATCTCTGTGTTGCGAATTTTTTTTCCGATACGCCTTCTGGCTTTGCCATGTAGTACACATACACTTCTCCGCTTTGCCATGTAGTAAGTGGTACATAACAAAACTTAGTTGTTATCTCATTAGGATCAGATATACAAAGTAGTACTGACACTTGTAACTGGACATGGTATGCTTCACTACAATAAATAAACAGTAGATAAGTTTCTTCAGTTGGATTTCAGAAGAGAACTGACAAACGTGTATTTGTGAGGCAGCAGACCAAGCACTTGGCCAGCATCAGTCACATTTCATGTTCGATAACATTTGACAGAATAGATCATTTTATTCGGAACTTACAATTAAAATAGGAGAGGAGATAAGCAAGGTGCACTTGCACATAAATCTTCAGAACTGAGTGTTGTATGCATAATTACACCTGCGTGTTTAAGACAAGTAATTGCGAGGACACGATTACAAAGACATGTAAACAGTCACAAGGGTATACAAAAAAGATCGATGTAGTAGTGATAATCCAACGGGAAATAGGATATAGAGATTTATACAACTGTACAAGTTTTCTTCTGCTTTTAGTAAAAGATCTCCCTGAGTTTTTGTCATACTTTTGGAAAACAAAACTAAAAACCAAAAGTCTGTTAAATAACCGAAGGTGGTGTTTAACGACGCGACAGGAGCCTTTTAAGGATAAAACTCCTCCAGGTCGAACATTTATATGAATTCTTTTATTTTGTCAAAAAATGTTAGCAACTTTCGATTGATGTTTCATATGCTCAGACATTTACCTTCCATTTCCTGAGAATGACAGAATTTCTCTATTCACAAAAATGCAGTATTAGCAGATTTTGTTATTGAAAATAATCCCACGCGTGAACGACGCAAAAAGCTTTAACATATATTTACATTAGAAGTTCTCCTTTCTCAGGATCAATTATTTCTTCGTTCAAAAATAGCTCTACGTACATTCTAATTAGCTTTCGTTTCCACACAGTGCAGAAAGATTAAACCTAGGCCATATTTAAAGAACATAATATAAAAGTACCAGAACATATTTAATAATTGCTCATTTTCTTAGCTGGTGTAGGATATAACAAGTAGAGCCATCTCTGGATGGCAAAGCGCAAACAGTTGAAAATTGCTTCAAATAACAACTGAACGTTCTCTCAAGCGGACATTCGATATAAATGGATAGTTATTTCGCACAAATAACATTCGCAACCCACTTCCCCAAAGGGTTATCTTATGATACGTACAGAGGTTTAAAGTAAATGCGTTTACAGAATTAGGTTCGACATCCATTTAATTTTCTCTACGTGAGATATACAGTTAAATGCTTAAAAGATCATCACATGCTGCCTTCAAATTCCAGGATAGGAATCATAAGAACTATGAGGATGGAGAATAACTTTCTGAAGATATGAACATATTCAGAGTCTGGAACAGAAAGCAAATAATATAATAATAAAATTGCAAATAATATAAAGCAAGTGGATATAAATTCTGTACCTTAACAGGAGCAACATTTTGTTACTAAGACCATGTCTATACCTTATTAATTACTAATTTAATGAAATAATACAGGATCAAATCAGAAGAGAGAGAACCTAACTCAGAAATTTCAAGATATACATGTTTGTTATGAAAACATATTAAACATATATCATTAGAGGCAATTTACAAAAAAAAAAAAAAAAAAAAAAAAAAAATAGATAAAATTTGTACGTAATAACAGAAGCTACCAACAGTGAAACAACAAATTCTATATAAAACAGTTATTTTTAGCAAAAGTTACTTATCTTTTAAGAAAATTAATGAATATTTCACAGAATTTAATGGAAAAGAGCTTCGTATATTATTGTTTGCATCGTCAGTCACTTCCTTTATTGTCAGCGTTACGGCCGCTAGATGTCATAATACGTTTGTATGTATTACCAAACCTTAAAAATAAGACAAACTTAAAGACAGAATCGATTACCAGTGTTTCAAAATTCACTGCGCGACTTATATTTTGTAAAATAAATATTCCTTCTAAAAGTATTAAATCTATCGTATCATATAATTGTTTAATAATTTAACTTCTGGAGCTATTTAATGGTTAAATGACCAAAAATGATCTGCCACGGCCGATTTATCGGTCTGTCTGTAACTACTATTTCTAAAATGCTATTTCATTCTGGCTTATAAATTACGTTTGGTCCTTCAAAAGTAAACCTGGTCCCAATCTAAACAATTAAATTGATCAATGCCAGATTTTTTTTCAATTGAATTCTGTGACATTTCCATAAATTTTGTGAAAAGATAAGTAAAGTTTGTTAGAAGTAATTCTATTTTATGTAGACGCTATTTAGCTCATGTAAAGTGTAGGATCTGGAGCTGGACTGTTACATCCAGGGAATAGCAATGTTCCTGTAGTTTCCGCTCAAGACATACATTTAGAGCGCTGCATGTAGTCAGTTTTTTAACAAATGCACACGCTAAATTACACTAAGCACCCGATATCTTCGACACCCAATGTTGCCAACACAACTATTGTAACCGCTGTGTTACATATTAAACATTTCTAAAATAACACTCATTTAGCCCAACATTTAACATACCATATTACTTTCCTGTATATAGCGTCCCTTCCCTAATATTACGCTGGTTGACAGAAATGAACCTTTTTTCTGTCACAAAAATTGAAATAACATTTTCTAGAAGTACTTTTTGTGCTGAATTCAAACATAATTTTAGTTTTTCCCCATCAGACAGGAGTTTTGTATGATATTCATTTGAATTTTTATAACATTCTAAAAAAAATCTGTAACTAGCTAACTCAAAATTATAACTACTCATTCTGACCTACCTAGAAAGTGGTAGGTAGTGATTTTCAGGCACATTTTGTATCGGAAACGTATCTCTTCTTGGTCCAACAGTAGTCAGTTAGCAAATTGGAACTCCACTTGCCTTAGTAACTCTTTTCCATAGTAGAAATTTGCTGATGTAAACGCGAACCTTGCTCATCGCTGACAGCTCCAAGATTTTCAGGGAAGAAGTCTAAGTGAGAGTCCAAGAAGTGAATTCTTAAAGACGTGTTGCATCCCATAGCTTTATACCATTTTTTCAGAGAAGCAGTCCTTGAAATCACTATGGCAGCCACGATAACTACATATTCTTACTTCATTTTTGGAGTAGATTCCACCCTTTGAGTCTGGAAGTTAAACCTTCAGCTTGCTGTTTAGACAGATTTAAATCCCGAATCAGGTCATTAAGGTCTTTCTGATTGGGAAAGTATGTTCTGATGATCAGGTATTGGCTTCATATGTAGGATCATTTTTATTTTCATCTGAAGCATTTTCAGTTTCAGTTAGGTCAGAATCAGTTATCACCTAAGGTCGTATCTGCATATACCGGTACAGGGAACTGTTCATTGTGTAAGACAGGTCTTATTGCAGATTGCAAATTCGGATACTTAATTGTATGTTTTGTCTTAGATGCGATTCCTTTTATATTTGTCAAACAGAAATAACAATCACTTAAATGATCCTTCGATTTCCTCCAAATCATAGGAATTGCAAATGGCATTCGATGTGTACCATTTTTCCACCCAGCCAGCAATCCAACACACGAAACACAACATGTATTTGGTGCCCAGCTCTTGTCAAAATCACCAGCCTGACAGCCAAGTAAAGTTGCAACACTTCCTTTCTTGGAGGTGTTGAAAACAGTGTTGTTATAATAAATTAAATTTAAAGGGAGTCGATTAATGACACTAAACAACACTTACTTTTAAATTTTTCCGGAACATGTTTCAGAGACTTTGTCAATATTTTGTTATAGGTCTCCTCTGTCAACTACACCAATGAGAACCAGTCGATGGCCGGTTGAGGATGGAGGCAAAGTCTGTGAAACATGTTACGGAAAAATTTAAAAGTAAGTGTTGTTTACTGTCATTAATCGACTCCCTTTAAATTTAATTTGACAACACTTCTTTAAAAGTGGGGTCAAATTTTGCCTTTGAGACTTGAAGGTCAGCTCATCACAAATATAGCAGAAACTATCTATATAATTTACACATTTTCTGGGCATGATGAAAAAACAAAGCACTAAAGCACTTCATACACAATACACTTTCGTAAAGAAAGGAAGGAAATATATGTTAAAGGAACACAAAACAAGTTAGTGAAGTAGAAAGAAATTCTGAGGTTCTACTTGGTTATGAAGAAACATATGACAATCTTGGAACAAAAGTATAGTTCAGATGTAAATTTAACCGCGAAATAGCGAGTTTAGAAAGTCTTCTGTAAATGACTATGTGTGCTGTGGTTGGTTAGGAAACAACAAAGGGTGCTTATATAAAGAAAACCTTTACATGAGTTAATTAACCGAACTTTTAATATGTTAACATTCCTCTAAAGATTTGAGCAAAGTACAGTATGTTTAATATATCTACATAACAAAAAATTTAAAGATTTGAATTTTCTTGGAGTATCCTAGGATGTTTCCTTTATCAATGAAGTTTGTATAATTTAATTAATAAATCATAATTTATAATTGGAGTCCTGGTAGATTAAAAGGCTGATCATCTTAAATTGCATAATTTACGTCAACCAATTTTATTTCTAACGCTTTCGAAACGCTGTTTACTTTTATTTTAAACTTTCCAATTTTCTTGTGTCTTACAAATGTAATGTTCTATTGTTCTGATTCTCAGGGTTACATAAGATTGGAAGGCATGTTATGTTGACTCACCTTTTAAACATTTAACTTTATCCTTCTTGTAGCTGCAGGACTACTCAGACTATTTTTGCAAGCCTTTACCTGCACTATGTAGCAGATAGAAAAATAAGACTTCGTGGAAGAGTGGTTTGACAAAGATTCGTGATAATAGTACATTAGCCGCATATGTTATACGTGAGGTGATCTTTTGTTATATAGATTGTCAGTCAAGAGAAATTTTAGTCCAAAATTCCAATCGAGAGCATGATGCTGTCCATAGATGGCTCTAGCTGTATCATCTGACGTCGGAGAAGAGCACTCGTTTTTATTTCGAGAATTTTACAACAGTCTCTAATTATGTTGCTTGCATATGAATAAGATTTAATTATTTTATGGAATGCAATCAAACCTTCGCTACTATATATATAGAGAGATAGTAATATACAAACAAATGAGTGTTTCTGATAAGAGAAGCCTGCCAAAGCAGAAATATCTTGAAGCCTTTTGCTTCCTTGAAGTATTGGTTATATGACAATGAACCACATTTTTTTTTGGTTGTGGTTCCTAATTATCTTCCACACATTTGTAAACGTATGACCACAGATTAATACCAGATCCTCAACTCCTTGGTTTGGATTCAAGCCGCATAGGGCACTCTTCCTGAGCTCTTCTGCCGGCCCTAAGGATTCCGTCGGCAATGTAGTGAGCCTCTATTGCGACCAAGCTATGGTACATCTTCCTTACCCCACACTTCCCATATCTTGTTCGGGAACTGAAAGTCCATCTTCTTTCGAAGCCACATCTCGCACACTCATGAGTAGTTTACGGCACATTTCAACTATCGCATATTAGAATAATACGCGTCAAATGCGCGGTAAACTATTCATCAGTGTACGAGATGTGACTTCGAAAGTAGTTGACCAATGCGTTTGTGAAAACATATCTCAAGAATCCACTTGTCAACTCCAACCCTTTTTTGTTAAATATGAATAATTATATCTTTCACAAAGCATTATAGCTTTAACATTCCTGTTGAAAATTAATAATGTTGTAAAGCATTGTTGTTGTTAATTTGCTCTTTAAAAGACAATAACAACTTTAATAAACGAGAGAATGAGGTCACTCAAGATGTTCTTGAGGTTATGCAACACATCTCTAGTTCCTTTCCCTGAAATGTGAATTTCATAGCTTGTTACTGAAATAATTACAAGAAAAGTGACCTGACATTAAATTAATGCATTGTGCAGGTACAGGAAGGGATATCACAGGGATATGATTAATGCAATTTCTTTGTACACAAATTAATGTTGAAAAATTCCTTGGAACGAAAGTGGGGAAAAACGTAAAAATAACTAAAGAAATGTATATATAAGTTGTAAATGAAGATACTGTGTACCAAGAATAGTACTATCTCTTTAAAAAGAAAACAAAAAACATCTGTTAATGCTTATATTTAAAAAGAATTTGAAAAAACTTCATAGTACATGCGTTATATTCAGCATAAGTTTACAAAAGTATATTCAGAGAAAAACCTGAAATTTGTGGTTGATTCATGACAATAATGTGGTGTAACCTTAAAAGTTAGTACATGAGGCAGTGTCAGCAGCTAAAAACATAAATTTAATAACACACTATTTTATATATTTCTAATCACTCTTGTCGAATTCACAAATGAAGTATACATTATTATTTTAATGAAAGATACAATTCAGTGAATCTAAGAAGAACATTAAGTACCTAAAGGCAGCATCATTCATTTAAAATTGTCCTAAGCTTAACTTTGTCTTTGCAAGAGAAGAATATTACAGCGTTGAATTTGTAAATGCTTCAATAACATGTATAAGCAGAGTAATGAATGCTAAAGGAAAAGAAAATTGCGCAATTTTAAACAGTATGTAATGCACAGTTTACTTTCCAATAAGAGAACATTTCATGTAGTTATCTGATTGTGAAGCACAATTTTCTTAGTGAGCACAGCATTTGTTTGGGTAAATGGCTTGCTTTAACTTGGAAGAACTTTAAGCAATCTACTTTCTGAATATGATGGCTATTGGAGCTTTCTGCATAGCGTAAAACCTCTCAGACCATGACATCAACTGAATGTGTGTCACATAAGCAATTCAATGAAAGATTACACTCTGAACTATTAATGCTGTTTGTAGTTTTAGTTATGCAGTGAAAGTGATGGAACGATACGTTTGAGTTGTTAATAGAAAATAATTTAGTAGTGTAAACTGATTGGTCACACATCTAACCATTATTTTTATGACAGCCCATAATTCCATTATGTGTTTACTACAGTGAAATAAGAAGTACATTATACAACAAAATAATGTGCAGTTTTATCTACTTTTCAAATTTATTATGTGGCTTCATATCACTGCATGAAACGGATGGCTCATTTATTGGCTTAAGCATCTTTTTTCCATTTTGAAGATTGAGGTTTTTATCTCAATTTAGAACAATGAGAGGATGCTTAATAGTGTCAGTTTCATGTCACATGTAACACTTCTGTGGGTCACGCTAGTAAAGTTATATCACCCTTAAAATTGTTAGCATTACAGTAACTGTGTACTAATATTACTCATAAATTGTGGCAAGTACATGTTAAGATCAGATTTACCACAGAGTAATACATCAATGTCTTGCAAATGTCACTTTAACTTTTCATTTTTGTAAACCCATTTGTCCCAGTTGTTTTGTGATATATGATATGTGATATATGAGACGCCCTGTGCCTTTAAAGTCAAATGTACTCAAGGTCATTCTTAAAACATGGTAATATATATGTGTGTGCGTGTGTGTATTAACAATGAAGAGAATTAATAATCTATTATTAATTGTGAAGCTTTACTAGTTTGAGATCAAGGTAATAGCTGCAGCTGACATTGTACATGTTTTAAGAATAACTGGAATACTGGAAATAAAAGTAAAAGTGGCATATAATAATGTTGATGATGTTACAATGACATTTTAACCATTTCTTGCAAGTGACAATTACACCTAAAAACCTGTAAGGCTTTTACAAATCAATTCCAATCCCACCAGGTCTCTTTTAAGATGGTTATTCAGGTACCTAGTTTGGTGTAGTATGTACAATAATATTACATAGTGATTACTGCATTAAACGAGATAGAACAGATTGGGTTTATGGGATCTCAGATCACATTTTAATTGTTGTTTAAAGCTGTGACATTCTTTATCAATGATGTAGATATATACTGATGAGTAATGTTAAGAGGACCTAATTCTTCAAAATACATATAATTGCAATAAAATCTTATAATTCATATCAAGCATCTCGCCCAATGATTTTAATTTAAGCCAGCCAAATTATATGTAAACACAGATGTTGCCCATTATAAACAAAGGAATTCTACAGAAATCAGAGAGAATTGAATTCTGCACAAATTCACAGCCACGGTTTTGGCACAAATGAAAATTCACAAATATATTTGCAGTAATTTAAACTGGATATTACTTACCTTATATGGACTTATATATGAATCACATTTTAAATTTTCCTACTAACACAAAAACTAATATAAGCAATCAACGTCCTAAAGTAGCTTCACTTTTTCTAAAAGTTTAGAACAATTTGGTCGCAGTATTCCTAAAAGTTTGTGTTAAATTTTCCACTGATATGAAGCGAAATTCAAATTTTAAGAAATATTTGATATGCCACATTAAATTGATCTGTACTCGGTAACGAAAGCTTTGTACTGCATAACTAATGTTCCTGAAGATCACTGCACATCACCATAACAAGGAACATACACAATATCCAATAATCCTGCACTTTCAATTTCTGCCATCGTATTGCTGGAAGCTTGAGATAATGACGCCTGGAAGACCAAAATATCAGAAAACCTCATTATTGCAATAACAAACTAAGAAGGTTAATGAAACTAATACTTTTATATGTAAAAGCTTCCTTATCCATTATAAAGTGCTACATTAATCTAAAGAATTTAACTATACATGAATATGTATGAGAGCACAACTAAGGTTATGTCATGTTATTAATATTCGGTATTTAGCTACTTGCTAAATCTTATTACCAATAGCTCTTTGTGAAAATCCATTCTCTTTCTTCTTGCTGCCCATACGTCCTCGCAGGTCTTTCAAAACTTTACAATTTCACAAATTGATAAAATTTTAACAGAACTAAGTTGCCTTGGCTTCGATACCGTTAAAGCTTTAAAATTTCGTTCAAATATGTACAAGTTAGCCAACGTAGTGCCTTTATCATCTTCCTATCTCACATGACAGAGCCTGGAAACAAGCTTCTCTTGAAATGCTCTGAACCTTTGACTGTAATGCCACATAGTTTATAATCACAAGGATCTCCTTTCATTTGTAATGGACATGAACATTTCTAGACGTATTTATGTTAATATTCAGATACAAGTATCAAAAAATCAAACTAAAAGTTCATAGTTAATCCATATTATGTGAATACGAAAACCCTTAACTTAAATACACATTTGCATACTTCCGTTCTTACGCATAATTTATTTGTTCGTTCGAGGATCAGTTTATATGAATTATTACTACTCTTTATATTCAAATTACAAAAAACAATTAAATATATACTGAATCAATTGAGCACAACTACAATGGGCCATAAGGCTTTATAAATAATTAAAAGTTTTCTTGCCTAGTATAAAATATTACACGTGGAGCCATCTATGCACAGCAACACGCGCTCGGTTGGTAGATGTCTAGACGTCATTTCTCTCCTGGCGGATAATCAATACAACTAAAACAATTGACTCTTACATAACATATATTTACATTAGTAACTTAGTGTTGTGTACACACATTACTGTCTGAACCCACACTTTTTCAAAGGTTTACTCCTCTTATCTGTTTCAAATTTAGGTTAAGCATTTACAGAACGTGTTTAACGACGGTGGACGTGTAAATGGCTCAAGGGATCGATATTTTACCTCGTCTTTTTAGGAATCCAATGATATATTGCACTATATATATGCCCTATGCCATAAATATTATGCTCGTTATTGGCAACTCTACTGCCGATGTAGCTGAATGTCTATTGCAGAAGGCTGTCACAAAGTGACAAGGATTATAGAGTGGGGGACAGATCAGTGCTCTCCGACATTTGGACACGGTGTCAAGTGGTGAAGTTCAAGTAAAACCAAGTGATATGTCTGGTGAGGAACAGATAAAGACACGGGATACAATAACGATTTAACAGTGCCACAATGGGCCAACGGGAGGATCTTTGAATCATTAAATTTTGAGAACACTGGTAACGAGCTACTAAGCATCGATATTTCCATACTCGGGAAGCAGTTTTAAAGACATTGTAATCCAATAATTTCATCTAGCTTTTTTAAATGTCAAGTTATCAAAATCTGATACCAATTAGGTTTAACACAGTACGTCCTATATTAATAGTCTCCTTGAGGCGTGTTGACCTTCTGTGACGAGCGTTGCATTCGCTTGTTATCTTGGGAGCTACGTGACTGATATGAAAATTTAGACAATTTATTATACAAATATAAATTATCATTACAATCGCTTGACAGAAAGGCATTTTAATTACCTATTCTTTCTTCTTGTAACAATATACAATCACGTTATATATGATTTCTCACGTCTGCCGATGTGTGACAAGTTGTTGTGATTGTATCTGAACAGTGTATATACACTGTCTCGCCGTGTATGTGTGATAGGCTTACGTAAACAACTACGTCGTTACACATTCGCTTTCTCTCTTTGCCATGTAGTAAGTGGTACAGAACAAAACATTAGTTGTTCTCTCATTAGGACATTTCACTGCAGGAAATAGTGGATACGTTTCTTCAGTTGGATTTCAGAGGAGAAGTGGAAACGTGTCTTTGCGAGGCTACAGACCAAGCACTATGCCAGCAACAGTCACATTTCACGTTCGATAACATTTGACAGAATAGATCATCTTATTCGGCACTTAGAAGTGAAAAAGGGGAGAAGATGAGCAAGGTGTACTTGTACATAAGTCGTCAGAACTAAATGTTCCATGTACAATTACACCTGCTTGTTGAAGACGAGAAAAAACAGGACATGCTTACAAAGAGTTGTAAACAGTCACAAGAGTATACCAAACAGATCGACGTCATACTGATAGTCCAACCGAAAGTACGATATCCAGATTTAAACAAATGTACAAGTGACTTCAATTTTTAGAAAAAGACCTCCTTGAGTTTTTTTCATACAGCACAACTCAAAACCCAAAAGTCAGTTCAATAACCGAAGATGATGTTCAAGGACGCGACTAGAAGATGCTAAAGATAATGGCCGTTCAGGTCGAACACTTAGATGTTATATTTTCTTTTGTCAAAAATTTATTTTAACAACTGTTTATTAAAGTAACAAAATTATATTTTAACATACATTCAAGACAAAATAAACGTATTTCTTACATTTTCTGGGAAGGTGAGAACTTCTCTGTCCACAGAAATGTTGAATGCTCCAAAATTAGAAGACATATTGATAATGAGTCCATATCTTAAGCATACAAAAAGCGTTAACATTTATTCGCTTTAGCTGGTCTCCTTTCTCCAAATCAATTACTTCTTCGTTCGACATTAGCTCTATGTATATTCTAACTACTTTTTGTTTTCACACACTTTGTCACGAGGTCTAACCGAAAGTCTGAAAACTCCGGCATTTATCAGTCCGTGAGCGATGGAAAACTCCGGTGCTCTCTCCTCGGGGCAACACCTGCAGTCTGAAGTGCCCTCCCCCCTCATCAAATCAAGACGGGTGGAAGTAGATACTCCACCTACGCGCGTCAACCCTACAGGGAAGGACTAGCGAATAACCTTGGTGGGGTCGTCTGAGATCTAGCACACCTTCTAGCTCTACAGGCTAGTACCCCGGACTTTTTACGCAACCCTCTGCCCCCCTTCGGAGGAACAGACTGCTCCCACGAGTCCAAACCAATCCGAACAACTGCCATTCAAGGACGGGCTTGGATATTCGACCCGAGGTTTCTCTGGTAGCGTCATAGGTCCGCAGCGCTCGCACCACAGCAGCAGAAGGGGACGCACCACCTCCCCTACGAGGTTTGTTTTCACGCAAAACAGAAATGTTACATTTAGGCCATATTTAAAGAAAATAGTGTCTGTCTTACAACCCCTTATAATAATTACGAATTTTCTTCGCTGGTGTAGGATATAACAGGTAGAGCCATTTCTGAATGGCAACACGCAAACGGCTGAAAATTGCTTTAACAAACAGCCTAAATTTTCTTTTAGCAGGCAATCAGTATAATTTTATAGTCATTTTGTACGAATAACTTTCTGAGCGTACTCATCCCTAAATGGTTATCTTACCATACGAACACAACTTTAAAGTGAAAACTTTTACAGAACTAGGTTCCACATCCATTTAATTTTCTCTTCGTGAGGGATACAAATAAAGCAAATAATATAACGAAAACTTTAATACGACAAAATAAGTTGACATAAATTATGTACCATAACTAGTACAGCATTTTGTTAGTAGGACTGTGTATAGCTTATGAATTACTAATTTAATTAATTAGTACACAACTTAATGAGAATGAAGAGAACGTAAGTCAGATATTTCAAGATATACATAGTGCTTGTTATGTAAACATGTTAAACATTTGATAACACAAGAGACAATCTCCAAAAAAATAAAAAGTTGACACAGCTTATACGTAAAAATAGAAGCTAGCAACAGTGAAGCAACAAACACTACATAAATTATAACTATTGGTAGCAAACTTCATTTAATTTGTAAGGAGCTGATGCAAAGTGTCCATCATAAGTTTCGACGACTGGGAGTTCTCAATAAACTGGCCCACAGAGCTTAGTCTATCTCTGATCCTAGTCACTTAAAACGGGAATTACAGCACCTGAGGCTCACTTTCCATCAAAACGGCTACTCCGTTTATGACGTCGAAGCCTCCATCAACAAAGCTAGGAATGGCAAACCTGTAATACAGCAAGCGTCAGATAAGTCTACCACTACAGCCTGCATCCCGTTTACCGGCAATCTATCCGGCAGAAACCGCAGAGTTCTCGACCAATACAACATCAGGACCATCCACAAGCCACCTCGGAAGATTAAACATTTGTTGAGACCAGTGAAAGACAAACTGGACTTCCAAGTTCCGGGAGTGTATCGCAATCCATGTGAATGTGGGACACCGTATACAGGACAAACAAGAAGGACTATCGCTACTAGAATAATCGAACATGAACGGAACATTTGTTTAATGCAACCTGAGAAGTCTGGGCTCGTAGAGCATTGTTTTTATAACGACCATAGAGCCCATTTTCGGGAGACGACGATCTTGGCAAAATGCAGCGGTTACTGGGAGCGGAGAGTTAAGGAGGCTTGGCTATTTCCTCTGAAATGAGCACGCTTAATCCTGATGCTGGATTTCAGTTCAGCTCCTCTTGGAAACCGGCCTTAAAACGGAAATCCGCCGATTTATGTAGCAGAGATCAATACAGCTTGATAACCAAGTTAAGTAGTTATGTTTCCTTTACGCAATTTTCTATACTCACGCCATCTCCTGAGCTGGCATTTAATTTAATGAAAATCGTCTTTTGTTCAGTAATGCGGATTTTGATAGTGTTTTGTCTTTGTTTATAGTTGCGTTATATACAGTGTTTCATCTGTGGTTATAATATTTTATAAATATCCTGATGATGGGAGAGATGTACACTCCCAAAGCGTTGATATCTAATCATCTTTTCACCTGGCTGACTGTCCGAGAAGGAAGTGAGAGGTTCATGGAATTTGAAAGGCAGCATGTGATAACCTACTTTATAAACATTTAACTGTATCTCTCACGTAGAGAAAATGAAATGGATGATCAAAAAATAAACGCTTTTACCATAAACTTGTGTTCGTATGGTGAGGTAAAGCCTTTGGGGAACATTAGGTTCACAAAATTATGTGTACGAAATGGTTATTCAATTATATTGATTGCCTACTAGAAGTTCTGGCTGACGCATTAACAAATGTTCAGGCTTTGGAGTGTTATCCAGAGATGGCCCTACCTGTTGTATTCTACACCAGCGAAGAAAATCCGCAATTATTGTAATCTATGAAGGGATATTGAAATTGTATTCTTTAAGTATGGCCTGGGTTTAATTGTTCTGTATTGTGTGAAAACAAAAGGTAGTTAGAATATATTTAGAGTAAATGTCCAACGAACAAATATTTGACTGTGGGAATTGAGCCCTTCGAATGTGAATATATCTTAACGCTTTTTGCGCCTTTGAAACATGGGACAATTTTCAGTAAAATCCTTAGTTCTGATTATAAGAAAGTAATTCGTTCAAAGTGTTAACACGGCTGTTGCTAACAGATACAATAGAAAACAAAATACCAGATGAACTATTCGAGGACAATTTTCAGTAAAATCCTTAGTTCTGATTATAAGAAAGTAATTCGTTCAAAGTGTTAACACGGCTGTTGCTAACAGATACAATAGAAAACAAAATACCAGATGAACTATTCGAGGACGAGCGATCATGCATGAAGTACAAAACGTTTTGGACAGCACAGGCGATACACTCAGAGATCCAAATACAGTGTTTACTTTGCATTATTCAATTAGATTTATTGAACTCACTGACTACAACCTTCCTTGCCTCACACTTCACTACATGACATCTAACGCACTCCTTTCCTTACAGTGAACACACGCTCGATTTTCTTGTATCGTGAAACTGTTTAATGGTTCATATTTTAAAGTGGAAACCGTGTACAGCCAGGCCATTCACCATATATGCTCTCTCGTAGTTGGTACGATCCAATCTTTTATCACCATGGCGTTCTTCGTGTAGACCTCTTGCCATATGTCCTTCCTTTTTTCTTCCCTTTCCCTAATGACTGTGCCAGCTGTCCAGAGATGGTAGCTGCATTTTGATTCTTTAGTCCTCCTCTTGCTAGAATGTATGCTGGTCTGCAGGGCGTGAACTTTGATAGACCTATGACTCTCTTTAAATATCTCGCCTTTCTCTCATCAGGTTCGTTGTGAGATAATACCGTATGGTATTGTGGGCACTATCCTCACCTCAAAGAGTCTCATAGCTGTAGCAAGTGACATCAGGTTTAAATCCCTGATACTGGGGATCCCTTTAATGGCTGCGAGTATTCTCTCCTTGATGTTGTAACGATTTTCCCTATACTTGCAATACCATACCCAGATATTTTAAGGAGCATTTGACTTTGAGCTCCTTTCCATTGCAGTTTCTCATTCCAACGTTCTTCCACCACCTCTGAAAATAACAAATTATGTTTTCTTTTCATTAATTGTTATTTCGTTTAACGATGGCCATGAGGAGAGATGGTTGGCTGCTTCTTGTAGCTGGCCTAGGCTTTCAGATGTGAGTGTCACGTCATCCTCATAGAAGTATATTCCTGTGTTCATTTTCTCTTTTATGACTCTACCTACGTCATATGTCAAAGTGTTGGAAAGCGTGGACATTCTCGGCCTAAACTCAAGCTGTTCTTCGGGAATAAAAGGTACTACTAACCTGCTGACCCTCCTTGTAATAACCCTGGAAAGAACCTTAAATCCCGTCGACTCCACGGTTATACCATTATTCGCGTTTACATCGCTTGTCTGTCCCTTTCCTTTATGTAACAGTTTCATTCTAGACTTTCTCCATGTATCTGGTACGTCTCCCGTCTCCAGGCACTTGTTCAGTAGGGCCTTCCAGATGTAAGTCAGATAGGGTATAGCTTATTTAAGTTGTTCGTTACCAAGTCCATGAGGTCCTGGTGCCCTGTTATTTTTGACTGGATGCATACTTCTCTCTGTTTCTCCTCAGGAAAATAGTGTACAGTTTTCGTGATCATTTTCATATGGGACTAGCCCTGTTTCCTTAGTCTGTAGCACTTGACTTATATGTTCTTGCCTTGTCTACGTCGGTATTTCTTCCTTCACTGTAGCACAACCTGTCGAATCAAACCCTCTTTTTCCGTTTTTTCTGTTCAACTACCGCTCCTTTTATCGAACTCAATATGCCTTCCTCCGCTTTCCAGATCTCTCCACTCCTGACTTTCTTCACTATTTCGTCTAGCTGGCATCTGGTCTCGTCTAACTTTTCAATGTCGAGGTCTTTATGTAGTTTAATGTGGTATTTTGTCGTATTTGATATGTTTCGTGATTATCGGGACATCTGTTTCAACTTATTTCTGGTTTATGAACTGCGCAGCCTCTAACAAGTATGCGGTCTACTGCATTAGCACCGTTCGGGCAAACAGGTCTAATGGTTTCTGTTTGCCAGTTCTAGACCTTCTCTACAAATGTAGTTTAATACTTGTTCAACTTTTCTGCCGATTTTGTTTATAGGACAATTGAAATCTGCAATAACTATCCTTTCCGTCCTTGGGATTTCACTGAGGGCGTCGCTAATGCACTCGATAATGTCTTTCCGAGGAGTAGGGGATCCGTCTCCTTCAGGTGCCGTGCTACGGGCGCTGCGGACAATGAGCACTCGTGGTACCTTTACGTTTCCTGAGGAATCTTGGTCCAAATATTTGAGCCCCACCCGAATGGGGGTTGTTTGGATTGGGTTGGACTCGAGGGGCAGTGTGTTACCGATACTCGTGGGAGATCAGGTACCTCAGGCCAGACTTCGGCCGTCCGAGGGAACAGTGTTGCTTAAGAGGTTCCGGGTACTATTCCTGCTGGATATAGAACAAGGTGTGCTAGATCACCAGGCGGCCCCACCAAGGTTATTCGGTAGTCTTCCCTGCGGGGTTGACGAGCGTAAGAGTCCTATTCACTTCCACCCCTCTAGAGATCGGTGGGGGGGCTTTTTAGACTCGAGGTATTATCCCAAGTAAAGCACCCTGGAGCTTTTGCATCACCCCCGGGAGACAGAGGGCGGAGTCTTCGGACCTTCGGGTAGAACTCGTCGTACAATCAAACTGGATAATGTCTGTAGTACTGAGTGGAGCTTGGAAATATACTCCGACTACCACTGCTGCTTTAGTTTGCACCATAACTAAATTTTCTTGTCTCAAAAATATTTTGGTAGGGGCAAGGATGCTTTCAGCAAACATGCCACTCCATCCGAAAGCCTGCCTCTGTCTCCTTGCTCAGCACATGTGTGTATATTATAGAACCCATTAATATTCACGATATCTGTGTCTCTTACGAATGTCCCTGGTACTAGCAAATCTATTGAATAAATCTTCTGTCATCATATTTAGGCCCTCCACGTGCCAGTTCAACACTCTTATGTTATGCCCCGTCTCACCGTGCCATCCCCGTAAATCGCCATGGCCGACAGTACACGTTATCTGGCTAGAAGTTAAAATGTTTAAAACAAGTCTTTGTTGTCCGCATCAGCCACTTACAATTTAGCTTTGAATGCAGCGGAAATGTGTAGAATTAATGGCAATGCATGAGAAGCACTATAATAAGAATTTCAATGGTTTCTTCTTTCTTGCTATGTAATGAAAATTAATGGAATCGACGAAAATTTATAGTAATTCAGAAAAAATTAAAATATGTAAAATTGTGTACTATTGTGTGAAATATGTATTATAGCTCGAAATATGTAAACATTTGTAATTTAAAATCTTGGAATGAGCGTCTTTACAGTTTAATTCTTAGACATTTCAGCTTTCTTTATAATTACATACACAGAACAATGTATAATTACATAAAATCAGGGCTCTAGTAGTCAGTCGTTATAATTGGCGAGGTATACGACAGCAATCAGCCAGGACATTTTAGATGTCGCACGATAGAGTGGACAAATTCCATCAAGTACCTGGGCGTCCAACTTAATAGAGGCCTAACTTTCCGCGGACGCATCAGGGAGCTATCGGCACGGCTACAGGGGGCTATCGCCCCTCTGTACCCAATGCTGGGTTCGGTCTCGATGCCAGTCCGATTAAAGTTACACCTCTTTCGAGCGTTGTTGTACTCTTTTGAAATCTGGGGCATGGCTGAAGATAGCTGACTCGCATACTTTCAGCGTGCACAGAATAGAGGACTCCGATCCATCTATTCTATGGGTCGTTCTTTCCCCGTGAGATTGCTTCACGAAGCTTCTCTTCTCCCATACGTGGAGGACCAAATTACGCGTCGGGCTACAGCACACAGAAGCGCCCTGGTTCGGTATCTAGGAGATACGACGCTAGGAGACGCCGCTTCAGGATTTTCCGTTTACCCCGTATGGCATGTGGACACCCGAGGTAAAACTGGAGTTAATCCGAAGAGCAGCAAACACTGAACTCCGTAATCTTTAATTGAGCTGTTTGGCTTCAAAATTAACCCCATTATTAATCATATAAACACCAGGGTGAAAGAAACAAAATGGTTTGGCATCCTGTACAAAGTCAGAGGGGCAAGAAAAGCTACCTTGAAAAACCCCTCAACAAAATAACCCCACCACATCCTACATCACCAAAATTTTCAACCTGAGTGGGTACGCAGACAAACCTTCTGGCTGTTAACAGCTAATACATATAAAAGAGAAAGCGATAGCAGCCATCAGAGCTCACGGCCGGACCTGTTAGACCTTGAAACAGCTCTTTTCGTATTCAACGTGAAAATAACTGCCGAACTCCTATATGGACTCCAACTGATATAGCAGCATTTAACAGCAACGGATTTAGCAGGTACAGGCAAGTTTCCTTAGGCGTGTCGGTACGTCTAGATTATGAACTAGCAAAAGAGCAGTGCTACATAGAGGATATCAAAGCTAGGCTAGAACCGACATCTACATATCAAGAAGAGAAATAAGAAGAGAGGGAACATACAGCACTGAGGCCATGGACCTCGACAAACTATGAGCTCAGACGCTTGGTGAATGGATGAGCATTAACTGGATTCCGTATAAGATATGTGTGACTAACAGTTTCACGCTCCAAGTGATAGATATGAGTGTGAACTGAGTAACAACGAATGTACTAAGCTGTGCGAAAAGAATGAAATAAATTGTAGATTATAGCGAGGAGAACTATAAGCTTCTCAAAAGTTAAAGCCACTTGGAGTTGTATCGAGTGCAGACTCCGGCCAATCCTGTTTTTGCTGCTTTTAGCAGCGCTGCCGAATGTGGTACACGCATCCCACGCGCCTTAACTGAAAACACTACCTGATTAATTACGCTCGGTTATTAATATTTGAAAATGACAGATGTCGATCTCATAAGAAACAATTTTATTTTCTGATCTTCACTGCACAAAAATCCAAACTTTACAATACTTAGAACGCGAACGATGCACGTTTTATCTTTTTTATGCTTATGGTTACCCACCATCCATTCATTCAACACATATAAGCCTGAAAGACAACATCATTCCTTTCTAACAACATTTGTATCAGGCATAAATAAACAGTGCACGCAGTTTGAGACAGACCGAGTGTATTCAGTTCGTTTTGAGAGCAGGATTTGTTATTTTCTTTAAGAGAACGGTATCGTTAAGTCTCTCTCTTCGAATTTTAGCTGAAATATTGTTAATATTACATAAAATTATTATCATTATATACATATCTTTTCACCAGTATTCGTAACCCCAGTGCTGCGAACATATCCGTCGAAGCAGGGACAAGTGATTCATTCTCAAGGTAGAAGAATTAGAAAATACTGTCGCGGCTACGGGCATTAAATGTTCGGTGCAAATAGAAAACAGGCGGATAGTGTTTAACGGAGATAAACAGCTTCCATACGCAGATAAACATAGCGTCGGAGATAAATGACTTGCCGGCACAGATTCAGTTACGCTTCTGGAATGTCATACAACATGCGATTTTTTTAATATTACAGAAACCTCTGGAATTTATCAATGAGGTATCTAAGGAAGCGACGACTCCCTAAGAGTAGTCGTAAACAAAAGTAAACAGGTGTAGTCAGAAGCTGTTGTTGCGGTCATCGACCTTAGTAATTTGTGTATGTGATGTAATACTGCTACTGTGAGTGTATTTCTACGCAAATAAGGAACATTTAGAATTTCGACAAATTGGAGTTTTAATTGTACGGACCCACAAAGACATAATTGGTGTCAGAAGTGGGATATTACGTCAAGGAGGCTGCATTAGCCCAGATCCTAGAAAAGTTGAAGACGGCAAATAACAACTAGGCCGCGAAGCTGCCAGCGAAAGTGTCCGAGTTAACGAAGACAGAAACGGAAAACAACCTGGTAGTGGAATTGAAAGAAATGAAGACAGCTAACAACAACCTCACCACCGAGCTTAAGGAAATAAACACGGCGAGTGACAACCTCGCTGCGAAGACAGAAGCTGCAAACAACCACTTGGCCATGACAATGACCGCGAAGATGACCAACCGAATAGACTACGGAAATGAAAGCGGCGAATGAGGCCCTCACCGCAGTTGCAGGCGCAGTTGTCTGGCGTAAAGGAGGATGTCACGGTGTTGGGCGAGCGTGTCGAAGACCTGGCGAGCCGCGTTAACGAGCTGGAGGGAAACGTCGACAGAAACACAAAGTCCCTGAACGCCAAGGTGGGGATCATCGTCGGCAGTAGTTTGAAGGATTTAAAGGTTGAAGCGCCGGACGCGACACAACATCTGCGTGCAATGAACCTCATAAATACGACGCCGCGACAAATTTCAAAGTCTTTCGCCGTCGATCCGGCACGGTGGCCAAACACAAGTGGTCACCGGAGGAAGAGGCCGCACAGTAAGTAGCCAGCCGCCAGGGACGGACAGCAAATGTCCTGAACGCGGTCCAGACAGTCGCGGCACCCAGGGTCAAAACCATCCACGCAGCGCTAACGGCAGTACTGAGGATGGAGGTGGCCCAGGTGAGGCTACTCCGACTTCCAGAACAAAGAGTATCCGCTAAAATTGCGACCGAAGACCATTCGAGGGACGCTGGCCAAAATCTAGGGGCCTGTGTTGGGGCTGGACAGCCGGGAAACCTGGAGAGAGACTGCCCACAACAGGAAGAGCAGCGCGCAAAGGAATGAGGGCCGTCATGGTGCAGGGCATGTCGGCGCCATCACCAACATCCCCTCGGGCCGTCAGCCGACGGTTGCATGACAGCCTCATCGCGGAAGGTTGGGTGAGAGCGAAGTCGTGCCGCCTGCTCGTAGACTCTGGGGCAGCCATGAAAGTCATCAGACCTGACGTGGCCAAGGGTATGCCAACGAGGAAGCCGAGCCGACCGTACCAGCTTGTGACGGCATCCGGTGAGACCTTGACTGTGGAGAAGGAGGCCCTGCTAATGTTGACCTTTGGACGGAGTGCCATGGATCTGTGGTGTTCGTCGCGAAGGAGGCTAAGAAGGTGATACTGGAATTGGATGCCCTCAGGAGCCATGAGGTGACGGTCGGCGGCGGCTGGAAGGCTCTGCGGCTCAATGGAGAAGAGGTCATGCTTCAACAACGCGAAGAGTGCCTTAGAATCTGCAGGGTCCTCTTAAAGAAGACTTGGTGGTCCCCGCGAGAAGCGAGGTGGTGATGACGGCGCGACTCGAAGGCCAGCGAACGAAGAACACGATGCTGGAACAGAAGACGCCTGTACACAGACTTTTGTAGCCATAACATTGTTGCGTGCCACGTGGGGGCACCAGTGAGGCTGCTGAACTTGATGGACAACGGTAACGACATCCACGCCGGGACAGAGTTGGGGACGAGCGACCCCGTGGTCAGCATCACAGCGAACGACAAGACACAGGAACCGGTGCTTACGCAATACCTGAGGCCCCGCCTGGAAGGCTTATTGTAAACGGCGGCCTACCACCTGACGGCAGAACAACTGGAGAAGGTTCGACAACTGCTGAGAAGATACCAGCGCGTCTTCATCCAAGGGGACACGTTAACTGCAGAGGTGTTGCTCCAATTAGTGCAGGACCCGTAGGTCCAAAGACCCTGGCCTCTTTCAACCAGTGAGTTACCCAGCTGTGTCAAAAGGGGGCCAGGGACATCCGTGCGACTTTCCATAGGGCAAGAACTAGCGACCAACAAGCCCCCCATCTGTTACTGTGGAATCAACACGGGATGGAAGTGGATACACCACTTACAGAGACTGCTGGCGACCATCTTGATGCTGAACGCGAAGAAGTGCCAGCTCTTCCGCAAGGAAGTGAACTACTTGGACCACATAGCCTCACCAAGCGGAGTGGCCAGAGACCCGGAGAAGACACAGGCCATTAGATATTGGCCTCGGCCAAAGGATAAGCGAGAATTGCGCGGTTTCCTGTTGCTGTGCATTTATTACCGTCTCTTCATAAAGGGGTTCTCGCCATATTCCTCACCAGCCCAACAGAGGATCACCGATCTTACGTGTGGACGGATGATAGTGATGACGCATTCCAGCGGCTGAAGAAGACAGTGTATTGTGCTTCTCTTTTGGGATTTCCACAACCAGGCGGCGCTTTCACTGTGGACACCGACGCCAGCGACCTGTGCATTGGGGTGTCCTATCCCAAGTCCTGGACGTTCACGAGCGGGTGATAGCCTACTACAGCAGGACGCTATCCAAGGCAGAGAGGAACTACTGCGTCACCTGGTGAGAACTACTGGCGGTAGTGACGACATTGGAGCACTTCCCCAAATACCTGTACGGACAGTCATTCCACCTGAGGACAGACCTGGCTAATTATTTTTAGGAACTGGGAAGGCCAGACAGCCCGTTTTGGTACAGAGGCTGCAATAGTACGACTTCACCTCTGAACATCTTAGAGGGAAGTGCCACGGTAACGCTGACGCCAGGTTCCGAAGACCCTGTCTAGAGGAGTGCAGCCTATGCACAAGAGTGAAAGAAAAGGAGCGCTCCGCAGCTGTCAGAGTGGTCACAGCAGCGCTTGCGGATGGCTGAGATGGCGCAGGCCTGAGAATGGAGCAACTGGCGGACGCAGACTTTGCGCAACTCTTGAGAGAGTTGGAGGCAGGGACCAGTCCTATCTGGGAGGACATCGCAGTAAAGAGCGCCACCTACAAGTAGTACTGGGCCCAATGGGACTCACTGAATACAAGAGAGGGTGTGCTGTTCCTGTTACGGGAATCACCCGAAGGGAAGGCGCAGAGAGAACAGTTTGTATTTCCCCGAATTAAGGTCCTGGAAGCCTTGGAGGAAGTGCGTGTCGGTAGTTCAGGAGGGTACCCGGTAGCAAACCAGACGATCGACGAACTCCGACAGAGCTACTACTGGCGGAGGCTCCACGCAGTCGCTGAGAGATGGTGCCGTCAATGTCACGTGTGCGCGGAGAATCGCGGGCCTCAAACTAGGAGCCGGGGTCACATACAGCAGTACAACGTCGGAACGCCATTCGAAAGGATCGCTGTCGACATAGCTAGACCATTCCCAGTGTCCGACCGAAGCAACAAGTACCTGATGGTTGTCGTGGACTACTTTACAAAGTGACCGGAGGTGTATGCCCTCCCGCAGCAGGAAGTGAAGACCATCACGGACTGCCTCCTGGAGCAATTATTCTGTCGATTTGGAGGGCCCTAAGAGCTTCACAGCGACCGGGGCATTAATTTTGAGTCCAACGTAATGAAGCAAGTACTAGAAAGACTTGGGGTTAACCAGGTCCGCAAAACACCTCTACATATCCAGTCGGATGGCATGGCTTAAAGGTTTATTGGAACCTTAGAAGAACGCCTGAGGAAGGTGGTGGCCAGTCATCAGCGAGACAGGGACGTCAAGGTGTCACTGTTCTTGCTGGCCTACCGCTCGTCAACACCCGACACCACTGGGATGACACCAGCCAGCTTAATATTCGAGCGACAGTTACGCCTCTTTTGTTACCTGGCCTTTGAGAGCCCCCCGGACGCAAAACGGCCAGCAACTGAGTATTTGGGGAACCTGTTGGACCATCTCCACGATATGCATGAACTGGCCCGTCAGAACATCCAGAAGGCAAGCGACCGCATGAAGACCCGATACGACAGGCAAGCGAACTGCCGAGGGTTCCAGCTGGGTGACCTGATCTGTTTGTACCGTCCTACCCGGTCCAAGGAACGCTGCGCAAATTTTCAACAACCATGGCAAGTGCCATAGCGGGTGGTAAAGAGGATTAAGGACGTGCTCTACCGCATCTAGTAGGTGCCCCTAGGAAAGATGTCGATAGTACACCTGGTTCTTCTGGCCCGCGCGATGGTGCTGTTCGGGACGACCAGCCTTGAGGAGGGAGCAGTGTCGCCAGCCATTGTTGCGATCGGCGCGGCCGGCGTGCGTGAGTAGACAGATAGGGTAGCGTGGATATAAAAGCTGGCGGAAACAGGGAAAGAAAGAGGCAGATAGACGTGTGGAACCTTCCTCTTTCTGGTGTCATCTTGATTGTTACAGAACGTTCCAATAATTTATAGAAAAATGGGAGAAATAATGGAGGTATAAAAGAAACGCGGCCAGATAGTCAGGAGTCAGTCGTAATAGGAGTCGATAATACTGTGCGGGCAGCAGTGAAGTCCTTTGTTTGGGGTCGTGTGGCAGATGACTTTGAATGTTGTACTTATGAATTTTACGTAATACCGTTGGTGCTAAGGGCTGTACAAACTTTCTACGGAAATAAAGAGCAGTTTGAATTTCTGCAAACGTAACTTAATTTTACGAACCCTCAGCGTCACATTGTTAAAGCTTAGCCATCCACATCTTTTTGCAGGCTTCCCTTTTCACACACAATCATTTGTTCGTGTGTTATTTTATATATATTAAGACTCACTGCTTCTATGCCGTGAATGTATTTAAATATAATCCACATGTAAGGAACATAATTTCAGGATGTTGTAACATTTTGCAAATGAAAACGAATCCCTTTTTCCAATATCACATGATACAGGTTAAGCCATCTCTGAACAACAACATGATCTCGCTTGGGATTTTGAACTACCATTTCTCTCTTGATAGACAGTCAAGACCTTTTTGGGTTCGTGAAATTAAAAGTCCAGGTTACAAACACCAAAGATTGCACTTTATTTCCGTAGAAACATACTTCGTAAACAGCAGTTCATAATTACGTCACATACACAATACAAGTTGCATTTTCGTCGACCACAAACAGCTGTTCACAGTTGAACGCGAGTTGAATTAACGACTGACAATTTTGCCGCGCGGGCTCCTTTCTTTTATAGATAACTCTCATTCCGGAATGTTCTCCAACAATCGAGACAGCTAGAAAAAACAATTAGAACCCTCCAGAAATCCGTCTCCTTTACTCCACCGTTTCGGCTAACTTTTAACTACACACTACACCGCCCGTCCCTTTGAACTAGTCACCAGCGCCGCCTCGACCAACGATGGGCTCGCAACTCTCTTCTCTCCTCAAGGCTTGGTATCCCGAACAGCAATATCGTAGCGGACCAGACGAACCAGGTGTACGATCAATATCTTTCCTCGGGGCACCTTCTGGGTGCGGTGGACCACGTCATTAATCCTCTTTATCACCCGGTACGGTCCTTGCCATGGCTGCTGAAGCTTCGGGCGGCGTCATTGGTCCGGGGAGGGCGGTACAAACAGACCAGGGCACCTTGCTGGAACCCTTGGATGTTGGCTTGCCAAATACGCCGGGCCTCTCCAGTGTCGATGCCGTAGAGCACTCGGTCCGTGCGGCCATAGTCGCCATCGCCTTGGCTGAAGACGCGCTGGTATCACCTCAGCAGATGTCGAACATTCTCGAGCTGTTCTGCGGTCAGGTGGTCGGCCGCCCTCTCCACTAAACCTTCCAGCCGGGGCGCCAGGTGTTGCGTCAACACCGGCTCATGGGTCTGGTCGATTGGTCTTACACTAAACACGGAATCGCACGTCCCCGGCTCCGTTCCGCCTTGGTTGTCGTGATCCGTGTCTGTTGGATTGAGTAGCCTCACTGGTACTTTCCCTCGGCACGGCAACAATGTCCTGGCTACACAAAGTCCGTGCACAGTCGCTTCTGGTCCAGCATGAAGTTCCTTGTTCGCTGGCCTTCCAGTCACGCAGTCACCACTATCTCGCTTTTCCCGGGGACAACCACGTTTTCCCTCAGGACGACACTGGAAATTCCCAGCCGTTCTTCTGGTTGCCGGAGTATAGCCTCTTCTCCATTTAGCCGCAGGACCATCCTGCCGACGTCGACCTTCGCCGCGTTGCTCCTGAAGGCTTCTAGTCCCAGTATCACCTCGTCAGTCACCTTTGATACGAACACCCACTGACGCACCACACTCCGTCCCAAGCTCAACTTCAGCAGGGCCTCCTTCTCCACAGGCAAGGGGTCGCCCAATGCCGTCACAAGCTGGTATGGTCGGCTTGGTTTCCTCAATGGAAAACCCCTGGCTACGTTGAGTCTGATGATGGACACGGCTGCCCCAGTGTCTACGAGTACGCGGCACGGCTTCCCTCTCACCCAACCGTCCGCGATGAGGCTGTCATCTATCCATCGGCTGACGACGCGCAGTGTCACTCGAGGGAATGCTGTTGGCGGCGCTGACGGGTTCCTAGCCACGACGGCCTCTTATCGTTTCTCTGGGGCCTCTACCTGGTGTGGGTAGGCTCTCTCAGGGTGTCCCGGCAGTCCACACACCAACACACGCCAACAAGTCTTCATCGGCGTCGCTCGGCTGGACCTCGGTTTCCAGTGTAGCGGATACTTCTTTTTCTAGACGCCGGAGTATCCGTCGCCTTGGCCGGCCGCGCCGTGGCTCAGTGGTTATACCGCTTGGTTGTCACCAAGGCAGCCCGTGTTCCATCTCAGGCGACCGCAAAGTGAGATTTGTGATAGACAACACGGCGCTGGGGCGGGTTTTCTCCGGGATCTCCGGTTTCCCCCGCCATCTCATTCCACCGCCGCTCCATCTTCATCTCATGTATCATCAGAGTCATCGCCTGCGGTGTCGTATGTAGTAAAAGCGGGCGTTAAATACTACACACTCACACATTTCGTCACCTTGGCCGCCTCCATTCTCTATGCTGCCGTTAGCGCCTCGTGGATGGTTTTGTTGTCGCCGAGTATTAGGCGCTGTCGTATCTCGACGTCTGGTACCCCTTCAACGAATGTGTAGGCGGCTTCCCGGGATACGAATTCTTCGGGAGCTCGACCAAAGCTTTGCTGGCCAGCTCCTCAACGGCCAGGGCGAATTCCAGCAGCGTCTCCCCTGGCTGCGTTCTTGACTTCAGTTGGCTGCGGTAGGCCAGGCGTCTCCCACATTTCCTTGGTCATCGCCGGTGTCTGTATCGCTTTCAGGTCTTCCGCGGCCCATTCCTGGAGGCTGGCTATTAGCTGTGCGGCCTCCTCCTCTGGTGACCACTTGTGCTTTGCCACGTGTCGAACTGGTGGCGGAAGACTTCCAATGTGGACGTGCCGTCGTACTTCGGCGGTTTGACGCACACAGATGTTGTGCCACGTGCCGCTGCGTCGGCCTTTAAGCCTTTCATCATTCGGCCGACGATGTCCTCCACCATAGCGTTCAGGGACATATGTTGGTGTCGGCTTTTCCCGCCAGGTCACTCACGTGGCTCGCCAGGTCTTCGATGCGCTCGGCCAGCGCCATGACGTCCTCCTTTACGCCGGCCAAATGCTCCCCAAATTTGGCGGCGAGGGCTTCATTTGCAGCCTTCATTTCAGATAGTTCGGCCTTCATTTCCGTGGTCAATTCGGCCATCCTCGTGGTCATCGTCGCGGTCAAGTTTTTATTTGCTCTCTCCAACTTCTCTTCCATTTTCTCGGCGCTGTTATCGTTAGCCGCCTTCATTTCTTTTAACTCGGCTAAAACGTGTTCCAATGCAGCTACCATGATGATACGTCGTACTCGTGACACCAATTGTGACTATGTGGGTTCATGAAATTAAAACTCCAGGTTACAAACACCAAAGATTGCACTTCATTTCTGTAGAAACACACTTCCTACACAGAAGTCCAGAATTACGTCTCATACACAATACAACTTGCATCTTCATCGACCACAAACAAACAGCTGTTCACGCTCGCGAGTTCAATTAACAACTGACACTTTTGTTGGGGGAGGCTTCCTTGTATATAGGTTACTCACATTCTGGAATGTTTTCCAACAATCGAGACGGCTAGAACAAAGAACTAGAACTCTCGATAAATTCGTCTCCTTCCCCACGCTGTTGCGGCGAGCTTTTATCTACACACTACACCGCCCGTTCCTTTAAACTAGTCACCGGCGCCGCCTCGATCATAAATGGGCTCACGACAATATAATAAAAGATCACCCCCACGTGTAACAAATGCGGTTAATCGTACTATTGTCACGAAATGTTGTCAAAGCGCTGTTCCACGAAGTCTTATTTTTGCATCTGCTACGCAGTGAAGGTAAAGGATTGCGTAGGTATTTGAGCTGTTTGCTGTAAAATTAAACATAATACATTTGATATACATTTGACTACAAGTACTGCACGGCCGTTGGATCTTCTGCTATGACGTTTTGCGCCTTCAAGAGGCGGAGGGGGGAGGTTAGTAGTACCAATATACAGAAATGAAGAATTAAAAACATATTCTCAAAGTTATCTTGAGAATGAAAATATAGGACTATATTATCTTTAAAACATTGAAATCTAACTTGCAATTTCATTATCATGCAAGATATTCATTACAACATCATTCTATTCGAATATTTCGTTCACACCTTTCACGCACACTAACTGCTTCTGTTAGTAGTAAGGCAGTCTGTACATTCGGTGTCATGGTCAGGAAATTAAAAGTGCTAGTGCAAATCAGCATTGGCGCTGCTAGCGTGGCTTCCGAATTGAACACCGTGTTGCCAGGTTAATTCTGTTCGGAGCACGTGGCTTCAGTTGCTCTTGGTGCCTGCGGTGGTGAAGTTTGTTTGCTATTTTGTGCGTGCGTGAATTCGGATTTTTAGTGTCGAAAAGTCCTATTATTGTCAGTATCATAATAAAATGGGTACTGGTCCCTGAAATACGCAAATGCTTGAAGTAATTAAATACGCATGTTGCCTGCTTGAAATTGCCGCTAAAGAACTGGAAACAGCCCGCTTCCCCCTCAGGATAAATGTCAGAGCCTGAATAACTAACAAGTGAACTCTACAAATAACCAACACTAAACTGAAGCTATCACGTGACATGTGTGTCACATTACTCTAAGTATACTCTTCCACAGGACAGAAAGTCTCCGAGTGATGAGACGCAGGAGGGGTGGGGGTGGCGAATATTCCCACAGCCTCCCTGGACAGGTTTATGACACCCCATGTCAGTACAGTTACAGATCATTCAAAAATATTCTGACGGCTTCTGCTTTTGTGAGTGAATCTTCTCAGTTTTAGTGTTCAGAGTGAATAGGGCGCATGGTTTTTTAATGGTTCTGCACCTTGTGTAGCAGGCGTTTTCTGCCACACACATCGCTGTCCTTGTCCCACTGTGTAAGACAGCACATACCTTTGAGGGAGCTTCTCTGCGTTGCTGGACTATAATTACTAGAGGGTCCTGCGTCGTGGTGTAGCGGGCTAAGGCAACTTTGGTCCCTGGCTACGGAAAGCGTGCCTGGGTTCGATCCCCTCCATGGAGTGCGGATTTTAAGTCCCGGATATAACACCGGGGCCCACTCAGCATCGTGAGGAAATTGAGGAGCTTACAAGAGGTTAGGTCCCCGGTCACGAAAACCAACGTTCCGGCTGGGTATGCCGAGATGATAACCACCTCTCCTCCCCGTATGGGTTGCATGATCGCCAACCTCTGCCTTGAGTAACTGTGCGTGAGGCCAGCAGTCGGGTTGGTAGGCCTTGGCCCTCTCTGGGCTCTTGCGCCAGGGATAAAAATAATAAAAAACTCTTAGAGTATTTGCGTAGACCCTTATCTAGTGTATCTCTTTAAATATCTTCTTAGAAAACTGACAAATAAACATCAACAACAAACTTAGGCATGCATTACCGAGCAAGGTATTTTGAATTGGTGGATCGTGACTTCGATCCCAGCCGCACGTACACTTTTAACTTGAGATGTTCAGTTCTCCTTTAACCTTATTTGTGTCAATTCTTGTATTTCTCGTAATTTAAGAGCAATAGCATGGAGCATGTTTGACTCGCTGTTTAATCATTTAACTACCTCACTCTTATATCTGCAACGAAATGTGTAATTAAACATTTTCTGTAAATGCTTATCCTTAATTTGAAACAGATATGCCAATTAAACCCACTGTGCTGTGTGTCCAGAGGTATAGATTAAATGTCAATTACTCTAGTTCTTTGATGTTGGAATCCGTCTACAAATAAACGTAGATATAGAAATTGGTCCTTTGGAAATAAAAAGGAAGTCTTCTAATTATAAAATATGCGACTATAACCAGCGCTTCAGAAGCATTTCCGAAACACTTCATGCAAATTGTTACTGGTTTTCGAAAGCTGTGTTTTTTTATTTAAAAAAAGATCTGCGATGCCGCCTTCCTTAGGATTAATAAATGTACAAAGTGCTTTTGAAACAATTACTCCTTTAAGGCCTTTACGTTAATCCAAGTAAACATAACAAATATTAGACTGCCATGATAATTCCAAAATCACATATGAATTATGTTACAGTATATGTATGTAAAATAACATTATAAAAGCTGCCCTTCTCTTCTATCATATTGGTTAGGGTTAGATAAAACAAATGGCAATGCTGCAGTGTGTCTCACTAACGCTGGTGTACTCGGTCGCGAACGGCTATTGGCTAATTCAAGTTTCGATTCAACTTTCCAAGCTCTAGGTGTTTGGTGTTCTGTGTGTACAAAGAACCTTCTCTAGAATTTTGGAAAAGAAAAGGGTTTTCTGTTTAATGAACTTTGATCAGCAACAAGTAAAAGAGATTACTTCTTCTTGAATAAATTTATGTTATATTGATATTATTATGGATTTGTGCGATATTTGTAACACTGAGATAGACGTTAGATGTGTGTACTAGCTTGTTTTAGACTTAACATTTTCAATTATAGAAATTAGTTAATATTAAATTTTGTTCCATCCACGAAGACTGCAACATGTCTACGACTTACAATCTTTGCATATTTTTAGTTCCTAAGTCTTAAAAGGAAACATATAATCTATAAGTACAGTGTTATTCCTAAATGCCCTTAAGTATCATTATTCACGATTATTGCTGTTGAACATCTCCAACCGAGTAAAAGTTTTCTCCAATATGTTTCAATATATTTTATCCTCGTCAATATTCAACACGGCGATACATGACGTAGAAAAACAGTGAGTTATAAATATGTAGAATACTTACCGATATACGTTATAATGAGTAAACAAATGTCAAGTGGATCGATGAAGACAATGATAACATTCGCTCAAGTAAGTACAATGATCAGACAAAGAGAACATTGTTTACAATGTACCAAGTATCCGACACCGTCATACACGAAAAGTGTTGAACACTAACAAAGGCATTATCAAACTAGCCAATATATGTGAGTCAATCTGGACCGATGTTTAATAATAAATAATCACAGAGAGGCGTAGTTTTAATGTTAATTTAACAGTTAAATGGAGTTTTTAGGAAACCTTTCCTGCGTATTTTTGTGTGTGTGTATGTGTGTGTTTTAGGTGGAAAATAACAAATGATAGTCATGTAAAACAGTTATATACCAAGGACGGTACTTCACATCTCCATAAACAAACCTTTACATGAAATAAATTGTAAGAACTTTTGATTTGTTTAAAATATATCTCTAACCACTTTCATAAAATAGAAAATATTTAATATATTTGCATGACATTTAAAATATACTTTCCTACATTAATTAAGTTTGTATAATTTACTTTAGATATAAACCATAAGTACTAATTAAACTCTCGGTACAGTAAAATGGAATTTTTGTTTCAGCCAATAATTTACATAAACTTATTTTATCTCATTAATGTTTTGGACATGCTGTTTGCTTTTTTTTTTTTCATTTACGTCCTGCAAATTTGTCATATTGGACGGTGAGTGAATTGGGTGAAATGATGCTCAAATGAGTCCAGGGTCCATGAAGCCTAGATTTACCCATTCTTTCGTCTTGAAGGATAAGGCAAACCCCCGGGGAAAACCAGGTAAGTCACCCTGACTGAGAGTCGAACTCGGGACCTCTTGAACGTGAGGTAAACACGCTACCCTCTACGCTACTGAGGCGGACTAGTTTAAACTTCTCAATATCGTTTATCTTGGCCCGCTGCGGTAGTGCGGTGGTAGCATGTCTGCCTCACGTTCAAGAGGCCCCGAGTTCGAATATCGGGCATGATGAGTTACGAGAATAAGGTTTTCCCTTAACCTAAAAGACTTATGTCTGGTAACTCTAAGCTCCATGGACTCTGGGCTCATTACATTCATCGTCCGATATGACTTAACGTTGGAAGACGTATATTATAAAAAAAAATCGTTTATCGTAAAATTGCTAATTTCCATTTTTGTACTTCTCAAGATTACATAGGCGTAGCATAGAGTTACAAAATCAGTGTAGTTTGACTTACTTTTTAAACAATTAACTGTATTAATCTTGTAACTAGAGCGAAATATGTTTTGAACTACTTCTGTAAACGTTTATCTTGACTTTGTAGCAGATGAGGGAGTATTTTGACGTATTACGTTAACTTTACGCCAGGAGCTCTTTTAGTTTATACATTGTCCACCAGGGGAGAAATGCCAGTATGAAGTTCCAGGCGAGAGCGTGGTGCTCTCCAGAGATGGTTCTACCTGTTTAATTTTATATCGGAGCAATGAATTGATTTTTATTTACAAAAGATTTATTGCACAATGTAATTATATTTAATACATGTTCGTTGGATTTAATTGGTTTTATTATGTGTAAAAAGCAATAGCTGTGTTTATAGGGACAATGGGTCACACAAATTGTCTTGAAGAGGAAGCCCTCTAAAGGAGTTACACGCTAAAGTTCTTGCTTTCCTTATAGTCTATGTTTTCAAGGGGCAAAATTTCACCCTTTTTCTATGTCTCCATCTAAACTTAACAAAGTCAGCCTACAAACGCCGGCTTGCCAGCACCGACGGGCGGACGAAGTATAAGTTTAAAGTTAATGTAGTTTACTGAAATACTTTGTGTAATTTTGAAGACATATGAAAGATTACAGTGAAAATTTTTACAGATAATCCCGTACTTCAATTATTTATGGCTGTTGTCTTCCGTTCCAAATTACAGGATCATATATACACGGGGAGGTATTGCTACTTTATTCAGCGATTTCCAAAACATTTACTTCCATTTATATGTCGGTATAAAATACGGAACTTAATATACACGGTAGAGTAAATACACCATGTATCGAAACCTATCCTTGGCAGAAATGAGCACAGTATAAACCAATTAGCTAAAATGTTACACAACTGACAGAAATAGCAAGTTATGTTAAAACTTAAAAAGGCCATTATTTTGGATTGTTCAAAGAACTAATGAGAAGAGGATGAGGTTCACGGTTACACTTGTCACTGAAATTGATAGGTTACACTAACTTACATTCACCTTCCCTTTATGCAGAAATACGCCACGCAAACATTTCCTTTATGTCTCTGAGTAAGCACAAATTGCGCTGCTAGTAGTTTCTCCGACGAATACACAACGTCTCCCTTTTACACTGCTTCGACTGTAACACAAGTACGGTGTTCACTGGTGGATTCTCCTAAACAGTGCCTGAAGGCTCATCCCACGGAGTGGGATCGTACTGCACTGCTTGCAAGTCGACGCGCGACTCACGACTGTCAATTGCAGTAACTCAACAACTGCTAGTATCTGTACCGCTTTTTATACCCTGTCGGTCATGGCGAAATTTTGTTCATAATAAAATGCTATCGAATGTCGTTATTTGAACGTTAGAAAGGAGCTGGAATTGTCTGACTCACGTTTTAATTTATCCAACCCTGCCATCCCCTTGTTTCGTCACAAATGAATGACAATTTCGTCTACTCAACATTTTCTAAGGTAGTTATATTACTTTATACCAATTTTGGATAAAAGCACACCGCTTCACTAAATATGGCTCACATTTGTGAACTTGGAATATGGAATTTGCCGAAAATTATGGTATACCTTACAACTTTTTATAACATTGTAACAACACTACACTTCTAGATTTATGATAAGTATAAACTTATACAAATGAGATATTTGTAACAGAATGTATTGAAGTTCAGAGATATGGCTTGCTATTAACACACGTGCAATGGATTTTTGGACGCTCATCTTACAGATACACTTTCAGTAACTCGTAGGCAACCATACCTTACTTGTACTACACGTGGTGTCAGTTTAATGTGCTGAAAAAGACTTCACTCAGATATCTTGTCCGTTAGTATTTTGTATTTCGAGCACATAAATTTCTGTTTAGCGCAGATTAACTGTGTGTTAAGAGGAACCTGCAACACTTTCCTTTTAAATAACCACTAAGACTTGAGACACCAAAAATTACAACAACTGTCCATAACTGCCTAGTGTTTACTCTTCACTGATTGTTAGGTATATTAGTAACTTTATGTGGATATAACCCCTTTATATCATAATTATACGTCAATTCTCACGGTTAAACCTTCAACACATTCTAAGCTAAGCCCTTTCAGTTCTCTTCAGTCTTCATCCTCTGCTGAAAAGCCTACGTCATATCTAGTGGAGTACTCCTAGACGTAGTAATATGTTTATGGTTTTCAACGCCTTCTACGCAAATTGTCTCTATTAGAGCTATCAAAACAAAACATTGAACACTTAAAATAGAGGTACTACCGATACTATGTCCAACGAGAGAATAAAGTATCATATCACTCCGCGTCCGCGAGCGTTCGGAATGATAGTACTGTCACTGCTTCGTTCAGTATAATATTAATATGTATTAATGACATAAATATGCATTTTCAACACAAAAAAGCAATTTATTCAAGGTAACCAATTAATCGCTTCGTTAAGTATAATATTAATGTTCGACATTAAAGGCGCATTTTTGGAACTAAGTATCACGTAACACACTATTAATATTCATGAAAATTAACTGCTGCTTGCCTCTGTAGCCATGTTATGATGTCAGTTTCTTTAAACATTTTTTGGCATGATGAACTTTTCGGCGAATTGCTGACCTCACAAACCCATCACAGACAACATCCAACACTGATCTGACACGTGGTCTCCTCTTGCCGGGAGTTGAAACTTCACCAAATGTGGCCTTTGATTGGTGCACTATAAATGCTGGAAACCGACACACTGGTGAACTCAAATGCCAACTTCACCACTTCATCGATACCAAGTTCTGGAAAGTTTTCACTGAAGTTGTTAAATATATTCAATACTATTATCTTTTCACCACTTCATAACGCCTTCCATGTTTAACAGTTCCGCTAGTATTCACAACTGCATACGCCTGTCACCTTCAATATGCACGTGCATTATTATTTAGTTTAACTATAAACTAACTTAACTATCTATTAGTATATATCTTTTATAGCTGAAATATGCTAAGTACCTACTTCTTGCCCGCCTCGGTAGCGTAGATGGTAGCATGTCTGCCTCACGTTCAAGAGGTCCCGAGTTCGAATCTCGGTCAGGTTGAGTTACCTGGATAAGGTTCTTTTCCAGAGTTTTCCCTTATGAAAGAAGAATGTTAGATAACTCTAAGCTCCATGTACCCCGGACGCATTGAGCATCATTTCACCCATCTGGAAGCAGTATAAAAGTAAAAATGACAGATTATTTAGCCCTTTAAAGAGAATACAAGTTACCAATTCAGGGCTGTTATAACAAATTATAAAGTATAGTATTTTTAAAATTAATTCAATCTCATTGTTTTGCCAGTAACTCAAATATATATTAAGTATTAGGGTGCTTGGAGCAATCTGATGATACAGAAAGTAAAACAAAGCCGTGTCCTCGAAAACGATATTTGGGTTTGAAGGATGCATATGAATGTCTTCCACCAATATTAGACAATTATATTTCGCCGAAGATATACTTTTGATATCAAATTTATTTTCAACAGACGTTTCTAAAATAGTTTCTTGTGTGTATATGTATGTGTGTGAGTGTGTTTGTGTGTATGGGAGGCTGCCAACTTTACAACAGAAATGCCACTGATTTCAATTCTACAGTAAAACACAAATCATAACAAAAATTGCTCATACCATCGTATACAAACAATTAAAAATCTAACTTTATGTATAACAGTATATAATAGATTAACTCGTGTATTAAAATAGTTTAAAAATATCAGTGAAAGCACAAATATTTGTTGTGTCATAAGCTTAAGCAAATTGTCTGATATACTATTGTCAGTTGACGCAGATTCAACAAACACTGATAATTTGTAATTGCTGCTTGTACATTATGCACATCATAAATTATTTTAACTTGTAATTAGATATTATTCGCCAATGGATTTATATTTGCAATTTTTGTTGTAGTCTGGCTTTGTTGTCTGTAGTCTGTAGCGTGTTGTCTTTTGTTGTCTGTAGCCGCTTAGAAGCGCTCGGACATTTTGATATGATCGGTAATTCTGTAGTTTTCTATACTTCATACAGAGAAAACATTCCCGGATAAAATTCTAAAAAAAAACGTAGTCGCAGATCCAGTTTTAATTGAGATAGTCATGAACGTTTGTCATTTTTTACTTTAAGAAATGACTGTATCGTTGAAGATTGATTCATGTCAATAATGTACACAATCACATATCAGTACAATGTCTTAACTCTTGTACGAGTCTGGCCTAGACTTGCCTAGAACCTAAAAGTTCTGTTTCAACTTAGGGAAGATTTAAGTCTTATACCAAATCATTTAATTCTCCATAATGCTTGTTGGTATCTGGGTCTTCAAAGTCTGATCCTGAACTTGATGTAGCTAGTCGGTTATCACTTGTTTCAGACTCGCGTTCTAATGTCCGGGTTTCAGGAGGAACATATCATCACTCTGAGTAACAGGTCTAATATCTGATGGAATGTTTGGATATTAAATTTCCGCTTTGTCTTCCCCCTTTAGCACCTTTATTTTAGTCAAACAAAGATATCAATCATCCACATGTTTCATTGTTTGCTTCCATGCCAACGTAACTCCAAAAGTCAAAGAAACCTTACGTTTATTCTTTAACCACCTCTTAACCGGCACACACAATTTACGTAAACTACATGGGGAGCCCAAATGCGGTTCTGAACACCAAGTTTAAGATTGTAAGCCTTTTCTATCAATAGAGTAATTTTGTATTTGGCTTTATTTTATATACACCGCACACATGACATATAATGGGGTTTATTTATAAACATCCGCGACGTGTTTACTGCTATATTAATATTTCAATAGATTACCAACTAATTATACATTTCAAATTATGTTTTTTTTTTATTTCCTATACACAACAACTCACTAGTAGAACTTACAAATTAGTGATTCTGCTATCGATGAAACTCGTATTCATGTTCAGGTAAATACCAAACAAGGCAGGAAAAGGTTACTAACATACTGAAAGAGTAGAAGTTGAAAAACAAAGAAATGGTTTCCCAATGGAAAATAAAGAAAGGATTTTGCTATGGATCAAAGTAGTAAACATAAGATTAATAGCACAAGATAGTGGCAGTTGAATTATAAACAGATGAGACATTTAAATGCGTTATTATTTATTTACTCTTACTAGACATAAAAAATAGAAAATAAATTGTAGAAGGCAAAATAAATTATAATCACACCATGATCCTTACTAACTAAAGCACTAAAATATTAAAAATAAGTGGCATTATTATCACTATTAGGTCAATCACTACAGCGGAAATTTAACCCTCCTAAGCCAGTGCTAATTAAGAAAACAGGCTTCATTTCTGAAACTCGCCACAAAATATAATGCAATAGAGTTTTTGACTGTTATATAGTACTATTAGTGGGGAATGTTTGTGTAGACGTTTACCCAGTACACTCACTTCAAGAACCTGCTTAGAAAACTAACTAATGAACAACGACAACAAACTACAGAATGTGATCCAGAGCTATGTGATTCTATTTGATTCATAGTGACTTCGATACCAGTGCACGTAAACTCTGAATTTGGATATACAATTTCCCAATAACTTTATTAATGTACATTATTGTGTTTCTCGTAATTTAATTGCAATAGAATGGAGCATGGTTGACCCACTGTTTAAGCGTTTAACTATATCACTCTTGTATCTACAACGAAATCTGTAATTAAACACGTTCTGTAAATGCTTATCCTAAATTTGAAACAGATGTGACAAATAAACCTTTAACAAAGAGTGGGTTCAAACAGTAATATGTGTACACCGCATTAAGTTACTAATATGTATATCTGTTATATAAGAGACAATTGGTTTAGTTGTATTGATTGTCCGCCAGGAGAGGTATAATGGGTGACCCAGCGCGCGTTGCCCACCATAGATGGCTCTACATGTAATAGCTTATACTACGCAAAATTCTATGTAATTATTTATGAAGTGATATGACACAATAAAGTTATGTTCAACTGATACAGCATAGATTTAATTTCTTTTTGCGTTTTGGAAAGAAACTGTAGTGATAGTATATATAAATGCAACTTCGAACGAAGAGATATATTATGTGCGAGAACGGAAATATTCAAAAGTAAGTTTAAGTAAAGCGTTTTCATACTCATAAGATATAGATTTATTATCAGTTGTTGGTGAATTCATTATCAATTATTGGTGTTTACCTTGATAATTGAGTGCGACTATTAACATAAATGCGTCTAAAAGTGTTCACGTTCATTAGAAATGAAAGGTGAATCTGGTGGTTATAAACTGTAGCGTTACATACAAACGCTCATAACCATTTCAAGAGAAGCTCGTTTCCCTAAACATTTTTTTTCTTTTTTGTAATTTACGCGTTCCAACATTAAGTCCTATCGAACGATGAATGAAATGGGTGAAATGATGAGCCCAGAGTCCATAGAGCTTATTTACCCGATATTCTTCTTTCAGGATAAGGGAAAAAATTATCTAGATAACTCACCCTGACGAAGATTCGAACTCGGTACCTCTTGAACGTGAGGCAGACATGCTACTACTACGCTACCGAGGTGGACCCCCTAAACTATGTTTTTATAGTTTACTGATGACTATTAAAATCTGTGATATTACTTTCAAGTCTTCACGTTAGTTCAGATAAACATGACAAACATCACGCTGTCTTCAGCTTCCAATATTACTTGGCCATTATTTTACATTATATGACATCTAATATAAATTTTAAAAGCTACACTTCCCTTAACTTCTATCATTCTGGTGAGGGCTACATAGAGAAAATGGCAATTATTTTATCTGCTGCAGGATACCTAGGAGCGCTAGTGTACTGGGTCGCGAAAGGCGATTGGTTAATTCAAGTTATGACACAAGTTCTCAATTTGTAACTATTTGATTTTCTGTAAGTACAAAGAACCATTTTGATCTCTGATGGACCTTCATTAGAAGCAACTCAAAGGGTTTTAATTTCCTCTTGTATATTGTGACTTTGTGGGTTCGTGAAACTAAATGTCCGAGTTACAAACACAAAAAATTGCTTTCTATTTCCGTAGAAACACACTTTGATTAACCTGACAGTCCAGAATTACGCCATATACACAATAAAACTTGCAAGGTCATCGACCACAAAGAAAGTCCACATTTACAGCTGTTCACGCACATGCGTCCAATTACCGACTGACCCCCAGTGGCGGGCTGCGGCTCCTTTAATAGCTTACTCATTATTCCGGAATGTTCTCAAACAATCAAAACGGCGCCAGAAGAAAGAGGAAATCTCCAGAAATCCGTCTCCTTCCCCCCACCCTTTGGCAAACTTTTATCTACGCACTGCACTGTCCGCCTCTTTGGCTCGTCCCTCGCGCCTCCTCGTCTCAAAAATGGTTTCGCGACTCTGGTACCTCCTCAAGGCTAGTCGTCCCAAAGAGCACCATCTTTGGAGACCAGACGATCCAGGTGTACCACCAACATTTTACCTCGGGCCCACTTCTGAATGCGGTAGACCACGTCGTTAATCCTCTTTACCATACGGTTCGGTCCTTGCCATGGTTGCTGAATTTTCGGGCAGCGTCCCTTGATTCGGGTAGGGCGGTACAACCAGAACAAGTCACCTTGCTGGATTCTTCGGCTGTTGGCTTGCCTGTCGTATCGGATCTTCATGCGGTCACTCACCATCTGGATGTTCTGACGGGGCATCTCCTGCATGTCGTGGAAACGGTCCACCAAGTTCTCCAGTTACTTGGTTGCTGGCTTTTTCGCATCCGGGCTGCTTAGAGCCGGATTACAAGGGACTCGTAACTCTCGGCCGAACATTAAGCAGGCCGCTGTCATCCCAGTGCTGTCGTTTGGTAACGAGCGTTAGGCCAGCAAGAACAGTGACACATTGACGTGCGAGTCTCGGTTCTCAAATGTTCTTCCAGGGTCTTGATGTACCTCTCGACCATACCCTTCGACTGGGGGTCTAGGGCTGTTGTGCGGTTCTTGTTCACACCAAGTCTTTCCAGTGTCGCGCTCATTAGGTTACACTCAAAACTGGTGCTGATCACTGTGGAGCTCTCATGCCACCCCAAAACGGCGGAACAGTTATTCCACAAGGCAGCCTGGTTCGGTATGGCCTACACCGCCAGCCACTTGGTGAAATAGTCCACGGCCACAATTAGGTACCTTTTGCCTCAGTCGGACACTGGGAATGGTCCAGCTATGTCGGCAGCGATGCCTTAGAAAGGCGCTCCGACGTTGAACTGCTGCATGCGACCATGGTTCCTAGTCTGAGGACCGCGGATCGCCGCGCACACGTGACATTTACGGCACCATCTCTCAGCATCTGCTCGGAGCCTGAGCCAGTAGCAGCGCTGCCGGTGTTTGCTGATCTTTCGGTTTGCTCCAGGTGTCCTCCTAAATTACAGTCGTGCACTTCCTCCAAGACTTCCGGGCTCTTAATCATGGGCAGTACCAACTGCTCCCTCTGGGTCTCCCCATAGGGTGATTCCCATACATGAAAAAGCACACGCTCTTTCTGTTCAACGATTCCCATCGGGCCCAGTGCGAATTCTACCCAGCGCTTCTGGGTACGATGTCCTTCCAGGTTGCTCTGGTCCCTGCCTCCACTTCCCTCAAAAGTGGTCCCTGGTCGGCGTCCCACAACTGCTCCCTCCTCAGGCCTACGCTATCCCAGCCGTCCGCAGGCACTGCCGTGACCACTCTGAAAGCTGCGGCACGCACCTGTTCTTCCACTTTTGTGAATTGAGCGCACTGTTCTTGACAGGGCTTTCGGGACATAGCGTCTGCGTTGCCGTGGCACCTCCCTCTACGGTGTTCAGAGGTGAAGTCGCACTCCTGCAGCCCCTGGATCCACCGTGCTCTCTGGCCTTCCAGGTTCCTAAAGCTCAATAGCCAGGTGAGGACGCAGATTCAGTCCTCAGATGGAATGGCTGACCGTACAGGTACTTGTGGAAGTGCTCCAAGGTCTTTTGTACCGCCAATAGTTCTCACCGGGTAACGCAGTATTCCTTTTCTGTCTTGGAGAGCGTGTTGCTGTAGTAAGCTATCATCAGCTCGTGGCCGTCCTGCATTTGGGATAAGATGCCTCTAATGTAATGGTCGCTGGCGTCGGTGTTCACAATGAAGGCACCGTCTGGTTGTGGGAATCCCAAAATTAGAGCACTACAAAGTGCTGTGTGTGCGTGTGTGTATGAATGTATACATGTGTGTGTGTCTGTGTGTGTGTGTGTGTGTGTGTGTGTGTGTGTGTGTGTGTGTGTGTGTGTGTGTGTGTGTGTGTGTAACAGAAATTTCACTGATTTGACTTCTAGAGTAATATACAAATCATAACAAAAGTTGTTCATACCATCATATACAAAGAATGAGAAATCTAATTTTATGTAGAACACTATATAATAGATTAACTCATGTACTAAAAACAGTCTAAAAATATCATAAAAGCACAAATGGTTTTCGTGTCATAAGCTTGAGCAAAATGTCATATATACTATTGTCAGTTGACGCAGATTTAGCAAACACTGATAATTTTTAATCGGAGCTTGTATATTATGCACATCATAAACTATTATAACCTGTAATTGGATATTACTCGCCATTGGCTTTTTATTTGCAATATTTGTTGTGGTCTGCTGTTAGAGTACTTAAAATAGAGAGTGACACATGAACGCTTTTGTTATTTAAGTGGGAGAACATTAAGTATTTGTGTTATTTGTTATGGTAATAACTGTATCAGAATATTTACTTAACGCAGTTGAAATATAACATATAGATAGAATAGAAAAGAAGTAAAGCAGTAATGTTTATTTTCACTTTGGAATCATAATATTCAAGAAGGTTGATCTCAAACCAAATAACTGTTTTAATAGATCCAAAGATTCAGACAATCCCTTCTGATCAGAATATCGGACCTAGCTTCTTTTTTGTAATTTTAAATTATTTTGAATAAAATACATAAACGTTCTTTCCTTCAACGTAAGCAGTTAAAATATTCTATTAGTGTGCAACAAAGCCAAAATAAAGTAAATAAATATATATGTTGTATATATATGCCGACAATGCCGCTCTAGTAATACAGTCAGCTCAACCGCGAATTATACATCAACGCTCCAAAAGGCCTTAAATACACTAGAACCGTGGTTCTCCAAGTGGAGAATTAAAGTAAATGCACGAAAAACGCAAGCTGTAATCTCCACGAAAAGACTCCTGCATAGGAAAAACAAGCGTGCCCTCCAACCGCTAATATATCAAGGCGAAGGTATCGACTGGAAGGACCAAGTAACCTATTTAGGTCTTGTAATGGAGCAGGGACTCACCTGGGGCAAACACATTACTATGATCAGAGCCAAGGCCAATGGCAGCTGAACAAATTATTTCCAATGTTTAATATAAACAGCCAACTTAAAGTATATATGGGCCTTACCCTATATAAGACACTGATAAGGCCAATTGTCACGTAGCAGCCGCTGTGTGGGGATACGCTGCAAAAACTCACTTAAACAAATTACAAACGCTACAAAACCGAATAATCAAAATAATTGCAAAGCAACCGCCGGTAGCCCCGGCCAATCTGTTGCACGACGAATTAAAACTACACGCAACTGAAGAATTTATCAAAAACTCGGCTTCAACGTATATAAGCGCAAAAATAAAAACACTAACGCAGTAATACAGCAACTAGGCGCTTACGAAACCGAATACAATAAACATAAAAGACCGCTGTCCGTATTTGATAGGATCATAGGCATGGGAGACCCAGAAATAGACATCCAAAATTACCTAACACTCTCTTAGGACTTTCATAGAAGAAGTAAGATTACCCAGGACTATACACTACACCCTGACATTTGGCAGTCCACAAAGTCCTTGCTCTCAGTCAAGGCGGTTATGGCGGGGAGGCATCACCCTCCCCCCACACTTACACGACATATCGCTATGAACAATAGTTATGCTCAATCTAATGCGAACAATTTCAACTTGGAATTAAACTAATACCAGACGCAGCTTACGCGCCGTACTAACAATCATAGATATGTACACACTAATGTTACTTGTAACGATAAAGCATGACTAACGCTATCCTAGCGCCCACCACTAGCATTAATGACACGTCCTACACGCTTAAGGGTGGACAGACCATTATCTAAGAACTAAAAGTACTATAACTTACACATATCTACCTCCGCGATCATTGAGGATGCAACCACTACGTCAGTACGGTGTTTTCTATTGGAAACGCCACTACAACCCACTACATCCCTCATCATGTATCCGCGAGGGCATAATCAGGGCTTTGGCCATGCTTATGTCCTAGCACCCAACCTCACCTCCGTTAGGCCATACGGCCAACCGGTACAGCCTCTCCATGAATCCGCAGGTGCTTATAGCGGTACTGCTGGAATTCCTCTCCTGACTATATTCCTGTGGAGGTTTTTTAGTGGGTAGTACCTTCGGGTGAAGCTCACACTCCCGGCTGCACCATCCCAGTACAGACGGGGTTAGTGCATAAATGGATTTTTCCTCCACTTGGAAAAGGAAAAAAAGAAAAAAAGCCTTGGACCCTGTGAGGTTGCATTTCTGAGGAGGCTTTCAGGATCCTTTATGTTTGGTAGTACCACTTTAATAGTGGGTGAACATGAAAGTATTCCTAAATAAATATATCTGTTGGCCCTTTCTTTCATAAATTATGGATTTAGTTTAAATTATCTGAGATAGTCTTCAAACTTCAATCCGACTATAAACATAAAGACGCCCAAAACTTTTTTCTAATATTTAATCAAGCCACTTAAAAAAGAAACGACCCATAAGCCACGCTAACAATGCTGTTGAGCAAAAATTGTCAACTTTATCACAACATCTTTTACCTTTACTATTTTATACATATGCCACAGTCCTCGTATAGACCAATCAAGTACTAGGATTCGTCATACACCGACTCATCGCTGATCTCTAAATCGACAATTATACATCATCCACAAGTATCGGTCAGCAATTATCACATTTTCCTTTATTGTTGGGTATAGCAATCACACAAGCAGTGAACACAAGCGTGTGATTCAAACCGTAACAGAGCAATTGAGACATTTGGCCAGACGACAGGAAATAAATGTTTTAATTCAGCAAACAAGCCAAGGAATACCAAAATTAATAAGAAATAGGTTTGGAAACAGCTTGAGCAATTTTTGTAGCCAAATGTCACGTGCTAGATAAGGATCGCAAATATTTTAATAGATTGCAGTTTTTTGTTTGAAAATAGAAGTTATGGTACTTTATTATTTCCTTATAATCAACCAGCGCCACCTGACGGCTTTATGACCAAAGTTGCTTTCACCAGTGATAACCTGTGCACGGCCTGTAAGAACTATCAATTTGTATGCCATGACTTGAGGTAAATTTTCATTCATGTAGGGCTATGTGATTTAGGGAATGAAATAATTTGATTTATTGCTCTTAATAATTTTTGTTATTCGTGAAATAATCTCTACAAATGCAGCTCGTGGGTCTGAATTGCCTAGATAAATTCAAAACCACTCGTCATATTAACTGTGACAGATTTTATTGTAACTGACTGATAACCGACGTTGCACGAGTAATCAATTGTGCAGTGTCCTAGACTGCTTGGAAATCTTTGTCTCTTCAGCTCTTATCGCTAGCAAAGTCCCGGTCACAACTACAGACCACTTTTGACTTACAGAATTCAGTCTTATCCTTATTTCCAATCAAAAACTTACCAATACACTGTAGGATAAGGTAACTGGTAAACCAGAAACGTTTACCACAAATTCAAGTCTGTTTTATCAGTAACTCAAACGTTTGTTCAAGGAACACAAAACAAGTTAGTGATGTAGAAAGTCTGAAGTTGTACTTGTATATGACAATCTTTGGGAAAAAGTATAGTTTTTATATAAATTTAAACGCGTTTTTAAAAAGTTCTGTTCTTGACAGGGTTTTCGGGACATGGCGTCTGCGTTGCCGTGGCACTTTCCTCTACGGTGTTCAGAGGTGAAGTCGTACTCCTGCAGCCCCTGGACCCACCGGTCTGGATGGCCTTCCAGGTACCTAAAGCTCAATAGCCAGGTGAGGGCGCAGTTTCAGTCCTCAGATGGAATGGCTGACCGTAGAAGTACTTGCGAAGGTGCTCCAAGTTCTTTGGTACCGCCAGGAGTTCTCGCCGGCTAACGCAGTACTCCTTCTCAGCCTTGGTGAGCGTGTTGTTGTAGTAAGCTATCATCCGCTCGTGGCCGTCCTGCACTTGGGACAAGATGCTTCCAATGCAACGGTCACTGGCGCCGTTGTCCAAAATGAAGGCACCGTCTGTTTGTGGGAATCCTAAAATAGGAGCACTAGAAAGTGCTGTGTGTGGGTGTGTGTGTGTGTTTGCGTGTGTGTATGCATGTATACATGTGCGTATGTGTGTGTGTGTGCGCGCGCGCGCGCGGGTGCGCCAAATTTATAACAGAAATTTTACTGATTTTACTTCTACAGTAATATACAAATCATAACAGAAATTGTTCATACCATCATATACAAAGAATGAAAAATCTAATTTTATATAGAACACTATATAATAGATTAACTCATGTATTAAAAACAGTTTAAAAATATGCCCAAATGGTTTTTGTGTCATAAGCTTGAGCAAAATGTCTGATATACTATTTACAGTTGACGCAGATTTAGCAAACACTGATAATTTTTAATTGGAGCTTTTATTTTATGCACATCATAAATTATTATGACTTGTAAATAAATATTACTCGCCATTGGCTTTTTATTTGCAATATTTGTTATAGACTGCTGTCAGAGTACTTAAAATAGAGAGTGACGCATTAACGCTTTTCTTATTTAAGTGGGAGAACATTAAGTGTTTTAGTGTTATTTGTTATGGTAATAAATGTATCAGAATATTTACTTAACGCAGTTGAAATATAACATATAGGTAGAATAGAAAAGAAGTAAAGCAGAAATGTTTATTTTCACTTTGGAATCATAATTTTCAAGAACGTTGATCTCAAACCAAATAACTGTTGTAATAGTTCTAAAGATTAAGACAATCCTTTTTGATCAGTATAACGGACCTAGCTTCTTTTTTGTAACTTTAAATTATTTTGAATAAAATACATAAATGTTCTTTCCTTCAACGTAAGCAGTTTAGAATACTCTATTAATGTGTAGCAAAGCCAAAATAAAATATATAAGTATGTTGTAGAACCGTTTCTGTAGACCTTTGTATTGACCTTGTAGCAGATAGTAAAATAACATCTGTGGACAAATGGTTTAATCAAGTATTGTCACTATATTACATTAAGTACATGTGTTACACGCCAGACATGTATACATTTAACACAAGGACAGAACATTTAGTCCATTGTTCCAAGAGACAACGTGATACCCTCCAGAGATGGCTTTACCTGTATCATCTTATATCTGGGAAAAGCATTGGTATTTATTTACACAGTGATATAAAGTCATTGAAATTATATTACAATTAGCTTATGCTCAATAATCCTTTAACTTGTGACCACAAATATTAGCTAAGTTATATACAGAGTCAATAGTATGCCACAAATGATTGTCTGCCTGCCTCGGTAGCGTGGTGGTAGCATGTCTGCCTCACGTTTGAGTGGTCGCGAGATCGAATCTAGGTCAGGGTGAGTTAACTGGATAAGCTTTTTGCGGGGCTTTACCTTATCTTGAACGACGAATGTTGTCTAACTCTAAAGCTCTATGGACCCCGGCCTCATTTGAGCATCATTTCACCCATTCCATTCATCGTCCAATATGACTTAACGTTGGAGGACGTAAATTACGAAAAGCAATGATTGTATCTGCGAAGGGTAGTCTTTTATATGTGTTACATCTTAACGAATTTTGTGGATTTCCCTGATTCGGCTGTAGCCCTAATTAGGTATTACCCCTCCGGTCGGCGCTTTCGCACCACGGTAGAAGACGCAGTATCCAGCGTTAAGCCAATCAAAGCAGGCGTACCTCAAGGAAGTCTGCTGGGATCTACACTATTCAACTTATACATAAATGCATAAATGACATGCCCGTACCAGTATGAACGAACACACACACACACACAAACACACACACATTATATATATATGCCGACGACACCGCTCTAGTAACACAGTCAACTCAACCGCGAATTATACATGAACGTCTCCAAAACGCCTTAAATACACTAGAACCTTGGTTCTCCAAGTGGGGAATTAAAGTAAATGCACGAAAAAGGCAAGCCATAATTTTCACGAAAAGTCTCCTGTATAGGAAACACAAGCGTGCCCTTTAGCCGCTAATATCTCAAGGCGAAGGAATCGACTGGACGGACCAAGTGACCTATTTAGGTCTTGTAATGGACCAGGGACTCTCTTAGGTCAAACACATTACTACGATCAGAGACTAGGCCAATGGCCACCTAATTAAATTATTTCTAATATTTAATATAAACAGCCAACTTAAATTACATATGGGCCTTATCCTATATAAGACACTGCTAAAGCCTATTATCACGTATGAAGCCCCCGTTTGGGGATATGCTGCAAAAACTCACTTACACAAGTTACAAACGCTAGAAAACCGAATAATCAGAATAATTGCAAAGCAACCGCCGGTAGCACCGGCCAATCTATTGCACAACGAATTAAAACTACACTCAACTGAGGAATTTATCAAAAATTCAGCTTCAACGTATATAAGCGCAATGATAAAAACACGAGCGCACTAATGCAGCAACTAGGCGCTTACGAAACCGAATACAATAAACATAAAAGACCGCTGTCCATATTTGATAGGACCATAGGGATGGGAGACCCAGAAATAGACATCCAAGGGTGTCTAAACACTCTCGCAACACTTCCATAGAAGATGTAAGATTACCCATGACAATACACCACACCCTGTCATTTGGCAGTCCACAAAGTCCTTGCTCGCAGTCAGGGCGGCTATGGCGGGGAGTCAACCCCCTCCCTCACACTTACACGACATATCGCTATAAATAATGGTTATAATTAATCTAATACGAACAAATTCAACTTAGAATTAACCTAAAACTATACGCAGCTTACGCGCCGTACTAACAATCATAGATATGTACACACTAATGTTACTTGTAACGATAATGCATGACTAACGCTATCCTAGCGCCCACCACTAGCATTAATGACACGTTCTACCCGCTTAAGGGTGGACAGATCACTAACTAAGAACTGAAAGTACTATAACTTACACATGACTACCTGCTCTATCATTGAGGATGCTACCACTACGTTAGGACGGCGTTTCTTATTGGAAAGGACACTACAACCCACTACATCCCTCACCATGAATCTTCGAGGGCATATTCAGGGCTTTGGTCATGCTTGTGTCCTAGCACCCAACCTCACCTCGGTTAGCCCATACGGCCAACCGGTACAGGCTCTCTATGAATCCGCAGGTACTTATAGCGGTACTGCTGGAATTCCTCTCCTGACTACTCTCCAGTGCAGCTTTTTAGTGGATAGTACTGTCACCCGAGCGTTGGAACACCCTATAGAGTGGGCAAGCAGGAGACGGTCGGCATTCGCCTCACCACCTCGTTTGTCTTATAGCGTTAAGGAGGGATGACTGGGACAAAAAAACGTCACTGCGCCGTGTCTTTCTGTTCCACCTGTGTTCTCGAACTTACGGGATATTTCATCTAATCGAGAACCTTCGAGATCGGCAAGTGGACCCTATATAAGCAACACGCCGTGCAAGAGGAGTCAGTCAGTGCTTGACGAGCTAGTGTGAACGGACGAGAAGACTGCGTGCGTCGGAGGAGGTTACGTAATCGCGAGTGCAAGTGGAACTTTAACGGACGAACTGGTGAATCGTAATTGTGTGCATTACGTAATTCTGTGTAATTGGCAAGTGTTTAACTGTAAGTCGGTGGAACTAAAGAGCATTTTTGAGTGGTGAAATTAGACTTTTCATTTCACGAGCCCACAAAGTCACAACTGGTGCCAGAAGTGGGATATAACACAATGGAGGCAGCATTAGAAAAGATTTTAGCGGAACTGAAACAAATGAAGACGGCCAACGACAACATCACCGGGAAGATGGAAGAAATGAAGGCCGAATTAACAGCGAAGACGGAAACGGCAAACAACAACTTGGCCACGACAATGACCGCAAAGATGGCCGAACTGACCACGGAAGTGAAGTTGGCGAACGAGGCTCTCGCCGCCAAATTTGAGGAACAGTTGGCCGGCGTGAGGGATGACGTCACGAATCTGGGCAAGCGGATGGGTCAAGTAGACGACCGCCTTAATGATTTAGTGGAAAAGGCCGACAATAACGCCAAGACCCTGAACGCCGTGGTGGAAGATGTCGAAGAGCTTGCGAACCGCGTAAACAACCTGGAGGGAAAGGCCGACAGCAGCGTCAAGTCCCTGAACGCCATGGTGGGGGACGTCGTCGGCAGGAAGCTGAAGGATTTGAAGGCCGACGCGACGGGATGCGACACAACATCTGGTGCGTCAAACCTCCCAAGTATGACGGCATGTAAACGTTTGAAGTCTTCCGCCGCCAGTTCGACACAGTGGCCTGGCACAACAGATGGTCACCGGAGGAGGAGGCCACACAGTTAATAGCCAGCCTCCAGGGACGGGCCACGGAAAGCCTAAACACGGTGCAGACAACGGCGGCGCCCAAGGACATCTGGGAGGCCCTGGAGAATCGCTTCGATAACCACCGCTTAGCCGCAGCATGGCGCAGCCAGCTAAAGGCAAGGTCACAGCAGCCGGGGGAGACGCTGCAGGAGTTCGCCATAGCGATCGAGCAGCTGGCTAGCAAGGCTTTGGTTGACCTGCCACTGGAGTTCGTATCCCGGGAAGCCGCCTACAATTTTGTCGACGGGGTACGGGACACGGAGATTCGTCAGCGGCTAATGCTCGGCTAATATAAAACCATCCACGAGGCGCTGACAGCGGCATTAGGGATGGAGGCAGCCAAAGTTACAGCTATCCCGACGTCGAGAACGAGAAGAGTCCGCTACGCCGGAGACAGAAGACCAGCCGAAGGACGCCGGCGAACACCTAGTTGCCTGTGTTGGGGGTGTGGACTGCCCAGTCACCTGCAGAGAGACTTCCCACACCAGGAAGAGCAGCTGGAAGTACGAGTAAGGCCCGGCTTGGAGAGGGGCACGTCGGCGCCATTACCACCATCCCCTCGAGTGACACTGCGCGCCGTCAGCCGGCGTATGGATGACAGCCTCATCGCGGGCGGTTGGATGAGAGGGAAGCCGTGCCGCGTGCTGGTGGACACTGGGGCAGCCGTGACCATCATCAGACCTGACGTGGCGAAGGTTTTGCCGACGAGGAAGCCAAGCCGACCATACGAGCTTGTCACGGCATCGGGCGACACCTTGCCTGTGGAGAAGGAGGCCCTGCTGTAGATGAGCTTGGGGCGGAGTGCCGTGCGTCTGTGGGTGTTCGTCGCGAAGGTGGCTGAGGAGGTGATTCTGGGACTGGATGCCCTCAGGAGGCACGAGGTGACGGTTGACGTCGGCAGGTTATACTCCGTGAGCCCGAAGAGCGCCTTGGAGTCTGCAGGGTCGTCTTGAACGAAGAGGTGGTTGTTCCCGAGAGGAGCGAGGTGATGGTTACGGCGCGACCAGAAGGCCAGAGAGCAGGTTAGGGTCCGAGGCTGCAGGAGTATGACTTCACCTCGAAACATCGTAGAGGGAAGAGCCACGGTAACGCTGACGCCATGTACCAAGCACCCTGTCCAGGAGAGTGCGGCCAGTGCACAAGAGTGGAGGAGAAAGAGCGTGCCGCAGCAGTCCGAGTAGTCACGGCAGTGCCTACGGATGGCTGGAATAGCGCAGGCCTGAGGAAGGAGCAGCTGGCGGACGTAAACTTGGGGCCACTTTTGAGGGAAGTGGAGGCAGGGACGAGACCAACCTGGGAGGATATCGTACCGAGGAGCGCCACCTACAAGTCGTACTGGGCCCAATTGGATTCGTTGAAGACCAGAGAGAGCGTGCTGTTCCGGGTGTGGGAATCACATGATGGAAAGACGCAGAGAGAACAGTTGGTACTTCCCCGGAGTATGGTACCGGAAGTCTTGGAAGAAGTGCACGCCGGTACTTCAGGTGGACATCTGGGAGCGAACCGAACGGTTGACAAACTACGGCAGCCTTACTACTGGCTGAGGCTCCGAGCAGATGCTGAGAGATGGTGCCGTCAGTGTCACGTGTGCGCGGCGAGTCGCGGCCCCCAGACTAGGAGCCGGGGTCGCATACAGCAGTACAACGTCGGAGCGCCATTCGACTGGATCGCCGTTGACATTGCTGGACCGTTCCCAGTTTCCGACCGAGGCAAAAAGTACCTAATGGTGGTCGTGGACTACTTCACCAAGTGGCCGGAGGTTATGCCATCCCAAACCAAGAGGCAAAGACAATCACAGACTGCCTCCTGGAGCAAGTGTTCTGTCGATTTGGGGTGCCGTTAGAGCTACACAGTAACCAGGGTACCAACTTTGAGTCCAACATAATGAAGGAGGCACTACAAAGGCTTGGGGTGAACAAGACTCGCACTGCGCCTCTACATCCCCAATCGGATGGCATGGTCGAAAGGTACATCAAGACCTTAGAGGAACACCTGAGGAAGGTCGTTGGCAGCCATCAGCGAGACTGGGACGTCAAGGTGCCACTGTTCTTGCTGGCCTACCGCTCGTCTACACACAACACAACTGGGATGACGCCAGCCAGCTTAATGTTCGGCCGAGAGTTAGGCCTAACTCGTGACCTGGCTTTTGGAAGCCCTCCGGAAGCGAAACAGCCAGCGACCGAGTATGTGTAGAACTTGGTGGACCATCTCCACGGCATGCTTGAGATGGCTCGCCAGAACATCCAGAAGGCGAGCGACCGCATGAAGACCAGGTATGTCAGGCAAACCAACAGTCAAGGGTTCCAGCAAGGTGACCTGGTCTGGTTGTACCGTCCTACCCGGACCAAGGGACGCTGTCCAAAGCTCCAGCAGCAATGGCAAGGACCGTACCGGGTGGTGAAGAGGATTAACGACGTGGTCTACCGCATACAGAAGGTTCCCCGAGGGAAGATGTTGGTGGTACACCTGGATCGCCTGGCACGCTACGATGGTGCTGTTCGGGACGACCAGCTTTGAGGAGGGAGCAGTGTCACCCGAGCGTTGGAACACCCTATAGAGTGGGCAAGCAAGAGACGGTCGGCGTTCGCCCCGCCCCCTCGTTTGTCTTATAGCGTTAAGGAGGGGTGGCTGGGACAAAAAAACATCACTGCGCCGTCTCTTTCTGTTCCACCTGTGTTCTCGAACTTACGGGATATTTCATCTAATCGAGAACCTTCCAGATCGGCAAGCGGACCCTATATAAGCAACACGTCGTGCAAGAGGAGTCAGTCAGTGCTTGACGAGCTAGTGTGAACGAACGAGAAGACTGCGTGCGTCGGAGGAGGTTACGTAATCGCGAGTGAAAGTGGAACTTTAACGGACGAACTGGTGAATCGTAATTGCGTGCATTATGTAATTCTGTGTAATTGGCAAGTGTTTAACTGTAAGTCGGTGGAAATAAAGAGCATTTTTGAGTGGTGCAATTGGACTTTTCATTTCACGAGCCCACAAAGTCACAGTGCCTTCGGGTGAAGCTGACACTCCCGGCTGCGCCATCCCAGTACAGTCGGGGTTAGTCCATAAACGGTTTGATCCTCCACTTGAAAAAAGATGTATTTAACTACCAAATCCAATTTTATACGGAACAAACTTTTGATATTTAATATAGCAATAAAGAGTACCTCTAAAGATTATTGGATGCCACATCTTTGAGGATGTAGTCAATATGGCAGCGGAAGTTGAGCTCCCGATAAAATCATCTTGTTCTGATTCTGGACATGTTTATCTCGTGTTCGCTCCAATCACACGTCTCGAAGTTTGTTTACATTGCCAAGCAATCTTACAACGGAGTAAGATAATGTGTGCTGGATAATGTCCCAGTATACCGTAAGAACAGCAGCCACCGAGAATGGTTTCCTACAAATTGACAGTGAGAACTATTTGTATGAAAAAAAATAACTTTCTGAATAACTTTTAAAGATACATGTTTTAATGTGTATACACAAAAACAGTTAAAATAGAACGGTAATATCAGTGACTACAATAATGTACTTAGTGATTAAAGGGTAAATAATGACTTAAAGCTGTTTTAGCAGTGGTGCTTAGATATATTAAATTTGCAAATTCCTTGTAGTTTATACTGTTCAGATGTATATTTCGAAACAATAATATTAAAATGCTATACCAAACTTGTGTGAAAGCTAATGCGGTCTCTCGGTCCGCGCTCGTGTAATGGGGGTAAAAAGATCGCGCGTGTAGCGGTGAACATATGACACACAACTATGTACTAAGTAATGCTGGATTCAACATTTACATGGTTTATGGGTAAAGGTCTATTAGAACACGCTTTCGTCCTCCTTATTTAAAACTAAAAGGCACACATAGTAAAACCAAGTCACTGATTCCACCACTAGGACTGCATATGGTCACGTAATCAACTTCTCGCCGACAGATTGCGCCATGGGAAAATGTGCACGCTGTGGATTGGAATTGTCTGGAATAAACTTCAAACAGACATTTATGGTATTACTTTCATTTATCACAAACAAATCTTTAGCAGTTTTTGCTTCCTTCCTAAAAACTCACGATAAAGATGTTGAGACTTGAAAAATAAATCGCTACTGTATGCCCTTATGAAACAGAAAACTACCATGATGTCTATTAGATCATGAAACAAGGGGACTTTTATTTTATTTAGAATTAACATACTTGCAGTGTCTAAGCTCTGATCCGTTGAAAACTTTGAGCCTCTTATATCAATTGCACATTTGCTTTATGACTTTTTTGTCGCTAAAGATTTTATTATTCCATCTAATTGAGGTTTTCTCATGCGTTTCTATGTATAGACATGTACTTATACCTTGTTTAGCATCAGGCTAACCCGTATCTTTTAACGCTCACGTGACCTAATCACCAATCACTGACTGCTGTCGTGGTATAGAATGTTGTGCTGCAAAATGAGTTCATCATATAACATGATATATTTTATCATATTCGAAGAGAATTGTCAAAGTTATATTTTCATAACCGTATAAATTAAATATATTACGCAACAAGTAAATTTATCCGGAGCACATGTTAATTTTTAAAATAAACAAAGAGGGGGATCCTTTCCTTCAAGCCGGCCTCCTGGTATGACTGACGATAGCAGGTGCGTTATCGGTATTGCTTTGACCTTAATTTGAACTGTATATGTCGTATAGTGCACAACCTATGGCGCCGTAAACATTAGTCAATTAGAGTAAAGGGGAACGCAGGAAAATGCGGAGGGATATTCTCAGATGGACAAGGTTATATGAAACAAAACTTAGATGTCTTCTATTTAACACATACCTCTGAAAAGAAATTTGTAAGAGCAGTAGCTGTGTGCACTAAAAAGGACAGAAGCCGGAGTCAAGATATAAGGAAAGAATTAAATGTGGAAGAAATCATTTTCAAAGAATGAATAATAACAGAAATCTAAAGTAGACATAAACTATAAACCCAAAGTTACAAGAAACCAGGGAAGGCCAAAGAAAAGGTGGGCAGACTAAATTGAAGCCGGAAATGATTAATAAGTCCAAAGTCGTGAAGTAGAAGAAGATTTCTACCTATATAATGAGTAATTATCAGATCGATACACAAACATTTTACCATATTTAGCTTGTAAAAAACTCGATATGACACACTTGGAAAAATAAACAAATAACATCTTTACATACATAGAAGAAACTGTCAAGACAACTTTCCCACGTTTGTATTTATCGCACAGAGACTTATTGCTGATAAAATGCTTTGTTCCATTCTCTTTCCTGCTAACACATACAAATGTGACTGTTTGACTTAACATTTAGGCTAGGAGCTTGATGAAATGTCATGTTTTCTCTAAGTCTTAATAGACAGTACAGAATTCAATATAAAACTCATTCTTCTTCAAAACGAACCAAAAGTGATTTATTTCTCATTTTTGGGCTATAATGTTAATTTTCTCAGTTCTCAGGAAATGAACTGTTGCATTTTGTAGATTTTTCCTTTCTTTTAAACATCTCTTTTACGTTATTCCTTGTTGAAGCTGCTCATTGAATTCTGTTTGTGTAACATTGTTATCATCTTTTAGTGAGTAACTGGATAAGTGTTTACGGAGTTATCGTAATGGATGTAAGTAATGATTGTGCTTCCCCGCGTCAAGAAAAGCAACACTTGCTCTCAGGTAAAAATGTATGCGAGAGATGCTTCTCCTGGAGAAGTCAGGGGGAACTATAGTATCAGCTCGCGATGATGTCATAAATAGATATACTATCTACACTGAAAATAATATCTGTTCATTGAACCGCGTCCTGTATTGAGCACTGCTGATGCTAGAGCGAATGTTATATAGGAGGCCAGTAAGGCATGTTGATACGTTGAAAGTAGAGCTGTAATCTTTCTCAGATAACGGTAGAGTTGTTATATTAGTACATTCGTACGTATTCGGGTGAGAGGAACGCCTGTTACAACTGCATCCCTTCTCCAAACAACACTTTTCTTCTCACAAGTGAAGTCCTAAAAATGCCAAAAGTAAACGAAAGTAGTAGACAGTTTCTTGAGAAAGGGAGTGACTCAGTTTGGTGACTGTGTTTTCTACAGATGACAAAAATTGTTTTGAAGGTTGTGTGATATTAAAGTGAGTGAAGAAAAGCTTTTTATTGGTGCAGCAGTATATCGGGCGCGAAAAGCACTTAAAGGAAAGTAAGACAAGCCACTTACTTCCTAATCGAAGCTCGAAGTAATCTTCCAAAATGTCTGTTGTATTTAGATTTGTTTGTAGAACGCTGATTTCTGCCAATAGTCCGTTAGAAACAATAAATAGCGCCACATTACGGCAATTTCTGCAGCAGTATATGGGACAGAACGATCCAGATGAATCTACACTTAGAAATGGTTACTCACAAGGTTGTTATGGAATTACAAATGTAAATTACGTGATTTTGTGGGAAATAAAGACAAGTTTGTTTCAATAGACGAGACAAACGATAAAGAGAGGCGTTATTTTACAAATGGTTTTACATTAGAAGTAGACAACATTACGAAAATGTTTCTATTAATTGAGAAGGTTGTGCGGGCCAACCCAGTGTCATGGGATTAAATTAAAACCATTAGCCTCTATCAAAACCTTAACATAGATTTATTGTCTTGTTTTCTTTTTATTTTTTTATTTGCTACACTTTGCATTGACCAACCAGACACATAAAAGTAACTATCTACTTCTGGTCCCAGTCTGGGAGAAAGAGCCCCATAAAACCACACGGCTCACCAAAAGACAATTTAGGAAAAACCCTTAGAGAGAATCGGGAAACCCGAACATTGAACACTTACCCTTAGAAACACCAACGCGACACCAACCAGGCACACCCTTCTCTGCCGGTTCGAGGGAGCCACCCAAGAAGCTTCGGGCACCGCAGCGCCCCCATAGAGGGACGGCGGAAAGCCCAAACAACAAGACAGCAGCGCCCTCGAACCGGAAGGGCATGTAAAAATGTGCCGTGGAGAAAATAAACGGCACAAACACCCCCTCCCCATCGGAAACACAGGGTGGAGAAGCTAAACGGAAAGAAAGGAAAGGCTGAAAGAAACCAAGGAAAGGAAGAAGGCCATCCCAGACCCCGGAAGTATGAATCCCAAAGGAAACCCTAGGAGAGTCGGACGAGCACCAAACATCATAGAAAGTCTGCTCCGGGTAGCAATGAGTATGAGTATTGCGTACACTTGTTGAGTCTTTCCACCTTCACAGCTGTGACATACCATACGTCACTCTTACACGGAGAACACTGTCTCTTTTTACACACACAGTCATGACGTAGAGAGCAGGTGTGAAACTGAGTTTCCTTTTTTTCACCCTCACAGCCGTGACATACCATACGCTGAGAACACTGTCCCATTTTACACACGCACAGCAGTGACGTATAGAGCAGATCGCCTGAACACTGGCGGCAAGTCTTTCAGGAGCAGAAGTGAACAGAGGCAAAACGTTACCAAAGGACAGCAGACTAGTCCTCTGAAACGCCTTACAACAGCCAGGCAGATCACTAAAGGGTGACCAAAGCAATAGACGGTTGACTTGGCTTGAAGTTGAAGATCTAGGAGCGAAGCTAGCTCCCACGTGGCGACTCTCCCGAAGTTGTGAAGACGAAGCGTGGCAAACGTGAAGGTCACTGTCACACCGGGTCCGCCGGGTGGGTCTGGCGCGAGGCGTAAAATAAAGGATGGCAGATTAGGCAAGGACCACGGAAGGAGATGAGGAGGCTGAAGCATAAAACAAAAGCCAGAAACGGAACCAGAAGCAGAAGTGTTAACCTAAGAATACTAACCAGCAAATTTGTAAAATATTTTTAGGTCATAAGGGGCAGAAATATCTTTGAAGGACAAGTAATAAATATTTTCAAACGAGTAACAGCAATAAATCTCTTTAAATAAATACAATAAGGATAAATACCATTGAAGTGACCAATACTAATAAACACTTTCCAAGTAATAAATATTTTCAAACGAGTAACAGTGATAAACAGAAATAACTATAACAGCAAAACAATAATCCAATTTCTAACAATAAAAATACCTTTAGACAGTATTAAGCCCATCAACATAATTGGACATTATATATACATACACATGTAGCCATATATATAAACAAGTAAATAACACACTAACATGGATACCCAACAATTTTTAAATAACACTCACACACAGGAAAAACACACACAGAAAGAAAGAGAAAGAGAGAGATATGCCGGGATAGAGAGAGAGAGGAGGAGGAAAGTGAAAGTGAGTACATGCCTTGGCAGCACGACACGCGAGCGATACACAACACAACCGTGCCCCGAGGTCAAGGGCGCAGAAGCAAAACAAACACGGGAACGAAAACAAACACTGAAATACCAAAACAAACAGTGCAAAGCAAAACAGAAATCAAATCATAGCGTCAGAGCACGGTTTTAGCTGAGTGATGTGAGCTCGACGCATTTCATGGGTTTTACAGTGCTCCAAAGTAACGGACACGCACTTAAAAATGTTAATGATCTTATAGGGGCCAGAGTAACGCAGAGCAAGACTGGAGCGAGCTTCGGGATTCAAACCCGAAATGATGACGTCACAAACTGCCTGCTCCGTATCTGGGAGACGTAAGGCCAAGGCCAGGTCTCTGACCCGTTCCATATACTGGACAAACGGTTCGGCCAGACCTTGAGGTCGTAAATAATGGTCTTGCAATAATTTTAACGATTCACGACGCGGGATAAAGAATTCCAAAACCAAAGCATGAAAAGTACTTAAAGGGTCAGCTGATTGCCTTGCTCTAAGCAAAAGATTCAAAACCACACCTTTGACCTTGGTCGCAACTGCCTGCATCGTTAAATCGGAAGAAACCGAGTGCACCATGGCTACCTTGTTAAGCTTTACTAGGAATTTCAAAAACGTGAAAGCCGACAGCACATCCGACACCTCGAACATATCCACTGCCTCCACCAACTGTTGTAAAGGGTGTATGATTTTTAAGGCACGAAATGGCATCGAAAGAGAAGCTACGGGACTCACAGCCGGGGAAGACGAGGTCTCCAGAAAATACAGCTTAGTGTGTTCTCCCCCTTGACGAGCCATGGCGTTAAATTTCTCGAGGAGCGCCTGAAAATTTTGTTTGAGTGTCTTAACACGATGTAAAACCTAGGAACGCGGAAAATAGGTAATGAGATAATCTAACCTGTTGATATAATGCTGGATGCGCGCCAATAAACAGACCTTTTGAAGGAGACCCCTCTGCGCTCCAAATCTTGGATAACCTCACCCAACACTAAAAGCGCTTCAGAACACACTTGAGGGGAATTGTCAACTAAATCATGCTTCTCAGGTAAAGCAATGAACGGTTTGTCCTTAACAAGACGCAATGCGTCTAATATGGCCGACCAGTCGGCCGCAGGAGAGACCTGCCAACCACGAATTAACAACTCAAAAATCAGCTCACCTTTACGCGAGCGGTCAACATTTGCTAAGAAAGTCGCCATTCCTAACTGCCACAGGGTACAGTAGTAGGCACAAAGAACTCCAAAAGCAACAAACACGAACGCGCGGAAACCAAGCCGAGAGCCAAGGGTCAAATGAACCACGCTCTGCTACCAATTTGTGCGGGCCAACCCAGGGTCATCGGATTAAATTAAAACCATAAGCCTCTATCAAAACCTTCACATGGATTTATTTTCTTGTTTTTTTAATTTTTTTTTTATTTGCTACACTTTGCATTGACCAACCAGACACATAAAAGTAACTATCTACTTCTAGTCCCAATTTGGGAGAAAGAGCCCCATAAAACCACACGGCTCACCAAAAGACAATTTAGGAAAAACCCTTAGAGAGAATCGGGAAACCCGAACCCGGAGCACTTACCCTTAGAAACACCAACGCGACACCAACCAGGCACACCCTCCTCTGCCAGTTCGAGGGAACCACCCAAGAAGCCTCATGCACCGCAGCGCCCCCAGAGGGGAACGGCGGAAAGCCCAAACAAGACAGCAGCGCCCTCGAACCGGAAGGGCATGTAAAAATGTGCCGGGGAGAAAATAAACGGCACAAGGTTAACTATTAATATATATAAGCTATTTTATATAAATCACAGATCAAGCAGAATTACCTTATCAGAACTAGCTTACACTCGCTTTGCTAATTAGATCTCTGCTCGGATATTAATCATTTATTAACAGCTTAAACTTTTGGTCATGTATAAAGACATTGACTGACCAAGTATGCACGAAAGAAAAATGTTATTTTAGTTTTAGTAGTTCGGTATTTGCATGGAATTATACAGGGTTATTCTAAATGACGAGATTCGTGATTTTTTAAAAGGGATGCATCACTGCAGACCCCAAATCCAACAATTTTAAACCAATCTTGCTGAGAGTTTACGACTTAGTTCCCGGCCATGGCGTTTTTTAGAAAACGTGCTGTGTGTGTGTTTGTGTCTATGTGTGTGTATGTGTGTGTTTTGGTGGAAAATAACAAATTTCGGTTGTATAAAGCAGCTAAACCCAAGGATGCAACTTCACAACTCCAGAAGCAAACTTATACACAAGATAATTTAAAAGAACTTTTAATTCTTTTACAATATATCTGTAACCACTTTATCAAAATGCAATGTCTAGTACAGTTACATCACAAAAATACTGTATACCTTATATTTTTTAAATAATCTTTGTAGTTTCCTTCATTGATGAAGTTTGTATAGTTTACTTTGGTTAGTAAATCATAAGTTCTAATTAAAGTATTATTACAATAAAATTCAGATTTTGTTAAAGAATGTAATTTTCATCAACTTATTTTATCCCATTAATGGTTTTAAAATGCTTTTTGCTTTTAGATTTAACTTCTTAATATTGGTTATATTAAAAATGTTAACCTCCATTCCTGTGATTCTCGAGATTACATAGGAGTAGCATAGAGTTTCAAAGTCAGTATGGTTTCACCTACTTTTTAAACAATTAACTATATCCTTCATGTAGCTACAGCGAAATATAATATTTAACTACTTCTGTAAATTTGTATCTTTATTTTGGGTCAGATGGAATAGTAAGACTTTGTGGAAGAGTGGTTTGAGAAAGCATTGCGACGTATTAGGTAAGCTGTATATGCTACACGCGAGGCGATCCTTTAGTTTATACATTATCCACCAGGGGAGAAATGTTAGGCCAAAGTTCCAGGTGCGAGCGTGATGTTCTCCAAAGATGGCGACACATGTAACATCTTTATCGGACGAAAGGATTTGTTTTATTTACAAAGTTTTATAACAGAATGTAATTATATTTATTACATGTAACTTGTGTTTAATTCTGAATGAAAAAACAACAGCTGTGGTATAGGTATATAGGGACAATGGGTCACACACAAACCATTGTGTCTGGGAAAGTAATCTCTCTAATGCCCGATTTCACCACCAGATGTTAAAATCGACGTTAACAAATGTAACGTAACAATTGTCACTGCGCTAAAACTTATGTTAAATTTCTTGCATTTCACCAACCTGTTTTCTTAAAATGTTAACAAACCTGTGTTAACGTCAAGAAACTTGTAAATATCACAGCTATGGAAGGCTATGTATAATTTTCTGAACGAACTCCGATGCGTTTTTGTTTTCATTTTCGTGTGCACAAATGGCGGATGAACAAAATCATAGATAAAGCCGCGATACTAATTTCTCATCGACGGAGAAACAATTGTTAATTGAAATGGTGACTAAGAGTAAGGATATCGTGGAAAATAAGGGGACGGATGTGGTGAATGTAAAAGAGAAAGATGTCACGGGCAAAATATTGGAAACGAATTTAATTCAAATGCATGTGTCACTACTACAAGCACCAAACAACTTGTCAGTATTACGTAAATTTAAAACGAGATGCGAAGAACAAGTGCCTTAAGCGTTTCAAGACGGGAGGTGGAGAAATTCGGCGTGTTAGTTTAACATGAGATTTAACACCTGTGTTACGCTAAAACACGTTGGTGAAATGCAATTTTTGTTTTAACTATTGCTAAACTCGTGTTAAGTTTTAACATTTGTTGGTGAAATCGGGCATAAAGGAATTATATATCAAAGCTTTTCGACTTTTTATTTATATTTAGTTCAGAGTGCACGACTTCAAGTACTGCTAAACATGGTAAAGCAAGTAAACCGTACATAGAACCTATCTTTGGTAGAAATCAACTCAGTATAAATCATATAGTGAAAATGTTGCATAAATGACAATGATAGCAAGTTAACCTGAAAATATAAAACAATATTACTTTGCATTATCCTGTGAAAACCGCCAAATCTTATATTTGTCACAGGAATCCTTAGCTTATAGTTTTAGCGTACACTGACCTATATTCACCTTCCCCTTTTATATAAACACACACTGCAGACATGTCCTTTATGTGTGTTAGTTATACGCTCAATTTACATGCTACTAATTTCTCCGACGTACACACAATGTCTCCCTGCTCCTCGACTCTGAAACAACTGCGATATGCAGTGATCGACTCTCCTAAGTAGTGCATGCAGACTCATCACTACGGAGTTGAATCGTGCTGCACTGCATGCAGACTCATCACTACGGAGTTGAATCGTGCTGCACTGCATGCAGATCGACGAACTACTCACCACTTCTCTACTCTAGACTGTGAATTACTACAACTAAACAACTGCCAGTATTTGTACCGTCCTGGCGAGAAGTTTCTGATAATAGAATATTGTCTAGTTCCATTATTTGAACGTTCGCCAACAAATACACACTGTAACTATATGTCTCGTTTCCAGCTTCGTGAAGTCAGCGAGTAATATTTTTTGAATTGTGAGTTTTTTCTTTCTCTCCCGAACAACAAAGGAGCTTTAATTGCTTACTCAAGGTTAATTTCTCCACCACAGGAATCCCCGATATTCGTCATAATTTAATAATTATACATACTCAACATTTTCTAAGGTGGCCTTATTACTTCCTATCCCTTGTAAACAAAACCACATTGCTCGGCCAAATATGCCACACATTTTTGCACTTGTACTGCGGAATAAGTCGAAAAATATAGCGTACCTTACAACTTTATAATATTGTGAAGACACTATTTTTGTAGATTTATAATAGGCATAGATTTATACAAATAAGCTTCACCGAGTGTTCCTCGGTGTTGTTTTAGCCTTACCCAGGTTGCCTCCGCGGAGTTTACTCTCTCTGGTCCGGCGCGTTCAGTTTTCTGAGCGTACTTCCTATACGGGACACGCGGTCGCCCGTGGATTGGCTGCCCGGTGGTGGCTGGCTGAGTCGGTCGGACTCTAGTGTTGGTGTTGGTTGTGCGTGAGTTGGAAAAGAAGAGAGATGACCTTTGTTGGTGTCTGTTTTACCGAGTTTTTTGGCTCTTCGTTAACCTGGGTAAGTTGCAAGTGCCTTTTAAGCCTTCCTTGCTGGTCTTACAGTTGTACAATTTGCGATCATTTTGGTTACGCTTTCCTTATCGTGGATTTTTCTCCGCTTATTGTATACATTAAGTTGACTTTGCTTTCATACTTCCTTCCGTTCTGGTGCCACACGTGTTTGTGCATACATTTTACTGTTTTTTGTGTATGGAACTCTCGGTTTTTTCTGTGTACTTTTCGGTTAATAAGGGGGAAAGGTAATTCAGAGGGATTTGGCTTCAAAGTGTATGTAAGAGTGATATAACCGTGTTAGATTTTATATACAATTGTTATACACAATTGTTATATTGTACCTTTTCATATAGAATTTCATATGGAACTTGGATAACATCACGGTTTGTTTCTTTTGTTTTGCGATTATTGGCTTAGTGCAATTACTACTTTTGCATCTTAACTTTTTAGTAATGGCCTTCCGCTATTTTATGTCTGTAAGATGCACATTCACTGCAAGGCCTGTCCCATTTGATTTGCCATAGCAGCGGTCTAATTTTGTTGTTTACCTATTACTAAATTCTAGCTGTTACGTTATGTAATTCTGTAAATAATTCTCTATTAATTATTACAGAGGCAGATGTATATAGTGGATTTATATTGTAGCGTTCAACATTTGTCTCACTGGTTTTGTTTCCTACATTTCTAAGATTTTATTTCCTTCTGGATTTTATTTTTAGCTGTAAGGTTGTAAAAGAACCAACCGCCAAAAAGAAAAGACTGAAGTTTATTAAACATATGTGCATGATGTTGGCCAAGCTCAAAAAATACTCTTTGCATCAGGAAACTGGTTGTTCTAGCAATTAAACCCGTTTTTCTGTGTTCCTTCTTACTGTGAGAGGATCCTTATATTTACTTCGTTACGTCACTTGAGATTGTTTTGCTGCTTGTGCAGTCGTAAGGGGAAGATACGGGCCCAAAGCTATTTGAAACATAATGCATTAAAGTCCAGACATATGACTTGCCGTTATCATACGTACAGTGGACAAAGTTTCCTTGATTACTCGGTAACCATACTTTCCTGTCGTACACGTGGTGTTAGCTTAGTGTGCTGAGAAATGCTTCGCCCAGACATCTTGTCTGTTAGTATATTGTATTTACAGCACATTAAATTTTACTTAGAGCAGATTATCCGTGTAATAAGAGGAACATGGAACACTCTCCTCCTTAATGTTCACTTTGACTAACGTCCGAGATAAGACTTGAGACACCAGGAGCTGATTGTTATCTATATCAGTAGCGGCGGTATATATATATATTATTGTGATAGCGAGACGGACATGAGGGAATATAACTGAACTACCCGGATTAATGTATTGCGTGGGATGATGTATAAGCAGAAACTCAGGATGTTGAATTTGGTACGACGTATTGTAACAGTTTCGCGCTCATCAGGATTTGGCTCCTTGCACACGTGCTACCACCATCAATGCGGCATTCCCAGAGGATTGAACAAATCTTGGGCTATTTCATCTGGACAGGGAAGCTCTACCGTGTTGTGCGGGCTTAAGTGCGCCTCCCGAAGGGGCAAGGTGGTTGGGGATAAATAGAGGTGGCTCTCCAGTCGCAAGCTTTGATGATTTAAATGCTTCTGCTTGGCCTAAATAATCAGAGTGATCACGTGGACATCATGATACAACGCACGCACATGGATTTTTGGCGCCAAGGACAACGTGGCAAGGTACCGGAGGTTTTACGAGATACATATTACGCGTTGGAGCGGTTACCCCCGGAGCACTTAATAAATGATGATAAGTGTACAGTGAAGAACATTTATGCTTACTTCATCAAGCAGTTAGAATTACCCCGCAGGTAGAGATAAAACATCCGCAACTCTCCTGGCAGCGCATATGGAAATGTTTTGGCCTTCAGCAACTGAACACCACATGCTTAGAGGTGACATACTAAATTGTAAATGAAATTCTTCCAACGGCAGACAAACTGTACCGCCACAGAATGGCTAAATGCCCGAGATGTCCTATTTGCTCGGCAGCAGATTCACTTCCGCATCGAGTAATGGTATGTTCCGGAAAAGCTGGGATATGTTAGTGGGTGTTAGATTCCTGCCGGATGGGATGCTTCACATGAAGATATATTACACTTGAAACTTCCTAAGGTGAAACATTCATTACAACGTGCACTGTTCTGGCTGATAATGGGTAAATTTGCATGGATAAACACACTGGACATGCCGGCTTGAGTGTTCGAAATCAAGTCTCAGACGATTTTTACGAGATGAGAGATGGACAATGATCCAGCTTAAGAAAATAGCATCCTTCAAACCGTGGATACTGCAAGTATAAGAGATATAGGCAATATAATACCCCTTTCCGACATCATTCCCCTCCATGTAAGACAGTGAGGTACAATAAAATTTAATAAAGTAAAGATATAAATAGGCTCCCTGCCTCCCCCTCTCTCTCTCTCTCTCTCTCTCTCTCTCTCTCTCTCTCTCTCTCTCTCTCTCTCTCTCTCTCTCTTAAATAGTAGATTAAGTTTAAAAAAAATTAAAAAACCAGATAAAATACTCTAGTAGCCTATAGGATATCAAAATAATTTGGCTACAAAAAAAGTTGATTAATCATTTCCGAAACACTAAAAAAAAACAACAACAACGTGTGAGCATACTTCCTTTCTCCAAATTGTTTACTTTGCTAGACGCTGTAAGCAGCTAACTTACAACTGTGCTCTTGCAGGTAAACTGTCTCTACATGGCACTACAGAATATCGAAGAAAATGGAAAACAAGGAACGCTGATTTTTACAGAACAAACGTTACATTTAAAATTAAGCGACACCAAACCACTGCTCACGCAGCTCAATGGTAAAACGGACGCTGTAACAATTCGAGGTTTCGTGGTTCGAACACCAGTCTCGAAACAAAATGTTTGTTGCAATAGTTTTAGTTTGTTAGACGCCGTTACGAAACTATTTAGAAAGGCGTAATTATTACTACCTGGCATTGGAAGACATTCAAGAACAGCAGAAACAAATGGAGCGACGTTTTTTATATTCCATGTTGTATATAGACTATGTCCTAATGTATGTTGTCGTAGTTCACTGATCCTCAATTATTAAAAGCCAATCCTCTGGCGGTCTGCGAGGCGTTTTCAACATAAATGGCAGCGCCAACAATTTCACACTTCTGAGTTGCCGTCAGCTCCACACAACCCCGTGGATGTGGCATGTTACTTTACTGTGATAAAGTCTCATTGTAAGAGTCCTATGCATACATAAATAACTTTCAGCAACATTTTCGCATGCACAAGAAATAAAAGATGAAAAGTTTGGAATAAAAAGTATTACTGTGTGCTGGGTTCGAACCGTAAGCCCTCTGCTCTGTCAGAACATAAGTTATATACAACATAGGCGGTGGTTCTATAAAAATCTGTTGTTGCATATCCCCTAATGGCATGTAGTAATAACTTCGCTGTAAGAAAATATTTATAAATTAGTTTCTTACTGAGTCTTAACATAGTAAGAGGGTTACACATAAAAAGTGTACAGTTATTAGGTGTCGAACAGTGAACCCGAATATATATATATATATATATATATGTATACAACCGATTTAGTTTCTATACACTCCAGCAGAGTAGAGTAGAATATTTATTTCTCATCTTTCTTTATACTTACATTTACTAATGCATTATCATTTACACATTTAGAGCACATAATAACAAACTTCTTGTTCACATCCAATGTACCCTTCCCAACTTCTCGACCTAAAGTTCAGTCTCAATACACACAGCCCCTGGTTTTCCGTGTATTGGTGATCCACTTTTCTCTTTCATCCCTTGTTACCATTTATCCAATATTAATTGTTAGTTACACTTAATCAATGTTTCCCATTTCTCTCTGACTTTCCCAAAATCAACTATATTTCTTAATTATCTTCTCGTTTTGCAGACAATATTTTCCTGATAAGTAACTCTCCGTCCCTCCTTAAAATTGTTCCATTTGACTTGCCTAATTTGTTCTATTCATACCCTAGTTTGTTTACAAGATATTGTACCATGCCGGTCTGCATCATCATCTCCACACATTGGAAATTTCGCTTTTTCCTTATGTCTAATACATTTCAAAATTCTAACTCCTGTCCTCGCTCAAGGAAATCCTTCTCGCCCTAGCTTATTGCACAATCATATGTGTAGTTTTCCCTCCCCCATATTATTTTTAATTAGGGCGCACAACTGCTAGCGTCATTAGCGCTTATGCTAACGGCAAGCTAGAATATAACCGATTTTGTGGGGATCGTCCCTACTTGAGTAAGAAGGGACAGCACAAGATCCCTATGTTGTTTCACTTTTACTACATGACTGAGCGTGAGGCGTATTGCCTTTTACTGACGAGCTCTACATTCGTTTGTTATCTTGTTTACTAGAAGTCCGAAAAATTAGTGGAATTTGAAAATTCCAAACCACAGCATATTGATTATACCATGCTGCCATCTGTCGGCAGCAAGCTAATCAATTGAAACCAACTATAAAATATGAAAGTTCCAGTTGGCCAGGAATGTATATATGTCAGGGGTTCATACAATGAGAAGGTATGCACAATACATAAATATAAACAAATAACACTTCCTACACCAAGTTGTGTTTCTTAAATGGAATACGTATGTTTATTCAAGCATAATAAAAACTAGAGCTACGATTGGTGTTAACACTTTTGATTTCACGTTTCTAAACCTTATAAATTCTGAAATACATGGCTGTTAGGGGATGGTAATGGCACCACCATTTCTGACGTAATGCAATGCGTGTACTTCTGTGCTCAGAGCAGGTGCTGCTGGCGCTGGCCTGTAGCCTGCTGTAAACAAACTGATATCAGCTCGCCACGTTCTAGCTTCAGTGTACTAGTGCCTCCTGTTTTTTCTGCTGCTATACTGTAACGTAATTAACGTAAGTTTTTGATATTGCTTTCCACACTGACATATTAAATCATGTTTTCGTGTGGCGTGTAACAGTTGCCATCATCTAGCCGATATTCCGTCCTTCAGTAACGAGAATACGTGGACATTAGTTTAACTTGTCGCAGTGATGCAACAGCAGCTATGGCATTGTGCGGTGAACGCTGCCCGGATCGACGGTGCTCTTTGCCTCGTACCATTACCAATATCTGCACGAAACTCGGAAACAGGAAGCTCGGCTCCCATATGCGACAACGTAAAAGGACAGCGACTGGCACTCGAAACGAAATTGTTGTTCTGGATGCTGCGGTGCTCAATTCTGAGGTGAGTGTCCGACAGGCTTCCCCATGTTATGGAAAAAGTCGCAGTATTCTGAGCAAAATTTTGCAAAAGTATCGGTTTCATCCGTTCCATATGTCACTGCACCAGGAACTGTACGGGAATGACTTTGAATCCCGCATTGTATTCTGTCGTTTTCGTTTTGCACTTCAGCAGTTGCACAGTAATCCGGCATTCCTAAGTAACGCGTTGTTTACGGACGAAGCTTCATTTACAAATCATAGTCATGTGAATCTGCGGAATATGCAGAAGTTGTCCTTGCAAAATCCCCACTAGATTCACCAAATTGCTCCTCAACGACAGCAGAGTGTCAGTGTTTGATGTGTTATCATTAGCAACTGTCTTATGTCCCTATTTTTATCACGGAACATTAAACAGACAGCGATATGCATCGTATCTGCAACAAAATCTGCCCATCTTCATGGAGGATGTGGTATTAGAAACGCATCTATCAATGTGCTTCCAGCATGATGTATATCCCGCACACTATGCACAAGTTTCCAGAGACAATGTGTATGCGAAGTTTTCAAATAGGTGGATAGGACGGGGAGGTCCTGTGCGATGGCCAGCGCAGTCCAAAGTCTTGATGCCATTAGGATTCCTTCTCTGGGGCACAGTGAAAGAAAGGGTGTATCAAGAACCACCAACGACAGTAGAGGATATGCAACATCGTATTGCTGCGGGGTGTGTGGCAATATCTGTAGAAAAACTGCAATCCAAGGAACACTCTCTTGTTACCAGTTACCGAAAGTGTACTGTTGCGAACGGATGGCACTTCGATCATCTGTTGAAGTGACTCGGTTTTATCCGACAAGACGCTACTGGTGATTTATGGGTACAATTCCATGCCGGATATAATGAATAACAATGACGTTTCTGAGGGCTATAGGCCACTAGTAAATGTGTTTAGAAAAGCGGAACCAAGTGTATTATGAACAATTGTACCTCTTGTTGTCATTTTGCTAGAATAAACATATATGTTTCATTAAAAAAACGCAACTTAATGTTAGAAGTGTTATTTGTTTACCTTGATGGATTGCGCATACCTTCTCATCATGAGGCCTGACGTAGATACATTCCTGGCCAAATGGAATTTTCATATTTTGTTTCATTTCGGAGATATTTGTGAACGCAGAGTTAGGTGACACACACTTTATATTCGCATTCAGTAACCTCAATATATGTATTTCCAACGAAATCTGTGTATGCAATATTTTTCTACTTATGCTTATATATTGGAGAAGATAATGTAAAAGTTGGTTAAAAACCAAATTTGACTTTTCAGCCAACGTCTTTCGCTTCATTTCGTTGTGAAAGTCTTATATAAAACCATCCATCACAAATTAGCACATACAAACTTTATATTCTTTAGTTGTCTTGATAAATCACTATAATGGTATTTGTACCAAACGTTTAATGCGTTTATGTGACACATAATTCTTATTTTGTTAACTAACTTAACGACTACAGCGAGTGATGGATAGTTTCGTAAAGAGATGCCAAACATGTACCGACAATACGCTGTCCAGTTTCAGCATTTCCTTCAATAACATTGGTAATTCAAGTCCTTAAAAGTAGTTTGAAAATGTTTGCAAGGTTTCATCAGCGCCTGTTGAATTTTACGAGTTATTCAAAGGTCATTCGGAATAAATCGGAATTCAACAACAACTCTCAGGAAATTCAAGGCATATATTATACTTTTTGATAATTATCCATAGAAACATTTTTGAGAATATAAAAAATATCAATGTTCCGTGTAAAGAACTGCTTGTCTATTGGTAGTCTAACAGTTAAGGTTATCACAGTGACAGAAACTAAACAATATCTACATACACGCGGGCTCTTTTATGAGAACGCTCTCTGAGCATAGATCCATGGTTCGTTATCTGTTACAATCTTATACACGTCTTTTGAGGCACTGCCGTTGTATTTCTTGAGAATTTTTGTTCACTAGTCTACACGAACATCTTTTGAGATGGCATCAGATTATGTGGGATCAAACGAGAGCAAATATTTTTCAATATTAAATAATTAGACAATATTATATATGCTTGTAGCACTAATGATTAGGGTTGTCTCAACTCACCATACGTCGCATGACGATCTTGCATTATCAGGTTTTTACACAGCATCAATGTTTTCTGGCACAACAACTGATTTTGGACGACCTTCACAAACTTAATTATTGAGTGAACGGCAGCCACGATTCAATTCGTTATACCAACGTTTCACAGTGGCAAAGAATGCAGCTTCTTCGCCAAATGTGGAAGTGAAGGGATCCATGCACTACTCTCTTGATAAACTACATCGAAGGTCGTAATGAATCATTGCACTAATTTTTTCACGAGTTAATTCCTTGATTTCATTTTTAAGACACTAGTTTCAAGTTACTGTAACCAAAACAAGTGACGCTCTATTGACAAAATGTCTGAGGTAGGTTATGGTCCATAATGTGAAATGTTCCATTGCAAACGTCAGATGGCGTCTATTACATTGAAGTTTGCCAAGGCTTAAAATATAAATAGTGCCCCTCGTACTGTTCCAAGATACTTCACAACGTGTATCGCCTTTATGTTCAGCGCCTTCGAATGATAAGCAAATAAGATGTTCAAGAAAATTAATTTATTCCAAATTGTCTTTTCCTGGAATATCTTTTACCTTTATTTTCAACAAAACTGTTCTATTGACCTTCATTAATATAGAGCATGTGTAATGACCTTCATAATACATTATTTAAGAGTATATTAAACTTATTGAGAACAACTGGTTAACGCCCTTAATTTTAAATGGTTTTTGCACAACTGCAAGTAGAAGTGAACAAATGTAAAGGGTTTTATACCTCATTAAAGCGCGCAATTTATGACAATGCTAATCACTGGGCAGATTAATCTTTATTCTTTTCTTTAACAGTTTGAAGATGCAAATAGTCATACTTTTTCAACTAGTAAGTCGCTATTAGTTTACTATCTCGGTCCCTCAAAAATCGTGATCTGAATTTAAAACTTGGCGATCGCTTTTGTTTTCAATATCGTTGATCTACAAAGAAATATGTAAATGTCTAATTCGATTATCTCAATTAACAACAAATGGTTTATGTAAGAATAGTAATAGAAGCGTAAGCAGTGAAAGTCCTGAGAGTGTAACGTCACTTGAACACAATATGTGTTTGATGTACATGTAACACAAAACTGTACTAAGTAATTACATGCTTTAAGTGGAAACGTACATTTGAATACGTTTTTGTTCTTCTGCTTTAAAACTAACATAACAAATATACAGCATTATCCGTTTATAAGGCTTGAGGTAACATGAGTTTGTATCCGGTCACCGAAAGGGGATTAGGTGGACAATTCCTATAGACGTCAATAAACTTTCTGTAAACGTATTCTTTTACAGTCACTCATTCCGCCACTAGGAGCGCATGGGGTCAAGTAGTTAAACCACTAACGATAGACTGCGCTAGGGAGGAATCAGGACGCTGCGATTTGCAATTGCCAAATAAATCCAAAGAGTTTGCGATTTAAAATATTAGATTAATTTATGGTAAACGAAGTTTGAGCCGCTTTTGATATATTTCAAAATACGCCTGATGAAGACGTTTACACCTCAAAAAGAAAGTCACCGCTCTCTTCTGTATTGAACAAGAGGCTAGCGTGCTGTGTACTAGATACCGGGGCATGACCAGTTTTGTTTATTAAAGGTTCGAATAACTTTACAAATTATTGTTTTCTTAAATAATTTGAACATCTCAAATAATAAACAAATGAGACCATTATATACAATATAAGTAATATATAATATATTTAACATATATCTGGGTGTGTGTGTACATAGGAGAGCTTTCCCAAAACCGATTTCATACTTTTGTATTTGTCTAAGATCGGTTGCTGGTTATTTGATTTGATTAAATTATCATAATGCCCAAATATAGAATTTAAATTAAATTTTCTGTTGCGTACAATTGAAGTTTAAGGAGAAACACAAAAATGCGTTGAATATTGTTTGTTCATTTCCTATAGTTAAACTAGTTGATCCGTGCTCCTCCGTTTCAAATGCGGTTTGTACTACAGAGCCCCTGAGCATGGGTATGAGACAAATCAGTAGTAGAAGTAAATCATTTGAGTGTTATTCATAATGCAAACTTAGTACAAAATTTAATGATATATCCCATTTTTTGCAAAACAAATGTTCTACATTTACTTTGGTAGGCATGGTAGCAATGCAGTGTCTCTGATTTGTTCTCGTAGCACGTCAAAGATTGGTAAACGTTGCCGCAAGAAGGCTCACAGCATATACTAGTAATGATGGACTGGATAAAACATTTCCAAGTTTGCAACACCATGTACACCAATACCTTTAACAATACAGATATAAATTAGAGCACAGCATACTCTGATCTCTCACTAATAACGCTGTAATTTGGCTGAGATTTTCTCCGCGTTGACCGGTTTCCCTCGCCATCGTTCTATCAGTTGCCGCATAATCACCTTCCTGTCATCGGCATGTAGTATTCTTAAAGAGAATGGCGCATACCAGTAAATAACGAATAAAGAAACTCCTTTGCATATAATATAGTTACTGTTCATTTTATAATTAATATTCGTTGTATTTGTATGTCGGTGTTATTAATTTGAGTTTTATTTACAATTCAGAGCATTGTTGTTTATAGCTTATGGTTAACTGACGACAAAACTCAGATATCTGTATTCCATGGTTTAGCAGTTGAAGCGTAATCACGTTTATTAAATAATTGTGTGAGAACCGCGTGGTAATATGAAGTTCCGACAAGTTAATAAAGTATTTTAACTGTATACCATACATTCATGACCAGAATGTTTATTTGTTCTTCGCTACATGTGCCCACGGGTACACATGACGTTTGAGATGTCAGCACCAATCAGATTTAGAGTAAAGTTATATTTTAGTCGTGATCTGCTCGTGCACTTATCCGGGTGAAGTACTCGAATACAATACTCAGGTCTTACGTAAACGTGAATCTTGTGTGATACTTTTATTATAGTTATATAAACATTCTGCAAACGACTTTGTCAGAAAATGTTAGTTCTTGATCTACTTTACTTCAATAGATATAAACATTTTTATCAATTGTTTTATTACAAATAGGAAATAGAAAACAGGGTCGAGTTTAGTGATGGTCAGATCTATACACCAGGCTGCTAAGTGATGGCGTTAAACTTTCATACTCCTTGTACAATGAGCAGAAAGGAAAATGTACTTCCCATTTCAGACATGCTTAAATTAACAAGAATATATTTATATAAAACGCATACTATAACAAAATCTGCATTTTATATTTAGTAACACTTAGTCCCCCTCATGGTTCACCAGTTATACTGAATCATTGAGAACGAAGTGCACTTCACAGCATATTCGCAGAGAATTAAACAATTTAGTTTGTTAGTGGAAAATCTCATCCAAAGACATTTTGATAAGAGTCGTTTAAGCTGTTACTGAAAAATTCGGTATTTTCAAATACGCTTGCAGTTTAAGTGTAGTTTGGGGTAGGGGCATTGTCTCCAAAAGGACATTATGTCGTATTGATGTACTTAAATAACAATCCCAATATTTAACTGTTGAATTTAGAGTTATACTGTTGATAAACACACGCTAGTTTTTTGTAAAAATTCAGGGATTAAGAGTAATAGAGATATCTGTGTACCGGATTTTAGATATAATGTAATATTTTTTTATCTTTACGTTCATCTTAGCGAAAGAAATAGTTGGTTAAATACCAAAAATGTATTTTAAGTTTAGTTGCTTTCCACGATGAGATGTGAAGATGCTCCAAAAATTCTTCTACTTCCTTTTTGGAACACTTTAATTCTATTATTTTCTCTAAAAGTTTCTCTAGCTATTGTAATTAATATAACATAAGTCTGCTGCAGTTTCATTATAAATAAGTACATGTGTATTAAGTTTTCAGGAAATAGATGCTTCTTACGCTTAATGGATTTTGTGTACTGGATTTTATGTACTGGAAGTTCACAAAATCTTACCAGACAAACGTTTCTTTACTCTCATTAACACAAACAGGCGGCCCACACAAACCGTCCTTCCTTGAAGTTAGTTACTCCCGGATAACTTGGACGCTGAAAGGTTTGCCTAGGCATGTCAATAAAGGGGACACGATATCAACAGAGAGGAGACCTCGGTAACCGTCAGACCAGAGATTGAAAACCAACAGCTAACTAATGTAACTGGTGGCAGAGCTCATCGCTGGACCACCTGCTCACTGAGGTGAGGTATCAGGTTCGATTACCGAGCTCGGGAAAGGTTTCTGAGTAGGATAATGATTGTCCCTCACCAAAGAAAACGCTATGATCTATTTTAAGGTGTATTAACATCTCACAGTTAATTTATAAACAACACAATACATAAATGTGTGCGACACAATTATCAATACTACAGAACTTCTTTTGTGTCTTTGAGTTCAATAAAGAATAATAAATACATTCTTATAATGAATATAACAAATGTTCCTTTGAACCCTTGACGAATATTTATTATCTAATGCATTATTCGCAATACAAATATTCAAATGCATGCCCAACTTGTTGGATGCATTGATGTGTGTCTCTCTCACTATTAGCATGGACACTTCTTAAGCTTTCCTGGCGAACAATATATTCAAGATATTCTCGGGAAACAAGCCAGGTGAAAAGACGATTAGACATCGACGTTTCGGGAGTGTAAATCGCTCCTATCATCAGGACATTAATACGTTAATGTTATAAACACTAAATTGAGATAACAAAAATCAACAACGACAAAACACTACCAATACTCGCATCTCTGAATAAAAGACTGATGCAGGAAGTTAAATACCTGGTCAGGAGATGGCGTGAGTTTAGAAAGCTAATTAACCCATAGAAACGTAACTACTTAATTTGATTATCAAACTGTATATATCTGTGTTTCTTAACATTTTTAAAGACCGGTTCCAAAGAGTAGCTAAACCGAAATCCAGCAACACGGTTAGTAAGCGGGCCCCTCTCAGAGGAAATAGCCAAAGCCTCCTTAACTCTCCGCTCCCAGTAACTGCTGTATTTCGTCAAGCTGTTCGCCTCCCGAAAGTTGGCTCTAAGGTCTTTAGTATTATGTGTAGCTTAAAGGAATGCCATTTTCATTCCTTCAGAATCCGTTGTACCCAAGACCTCGATAAGCCCAGTTCTGCCGCATCTCTTTTTGTCCTAATTACGCTGACTAATAGGCACTTATTGATGCATAAAAACTAATGACATTCATAACATTAATAACATGATCATAATAATATTATAGGTACATAATTATTATAATAAAAACTAAAACAAAATAGCACGATAACATTATTGTTTGTACTACATTGTACGCACGCATACTTTTGATGTATGCTATGCTTACCTTGCTTGTGTTTGCTTCAAAATAGTCAATAACATTCCGGGAAGAGCGCAAAATTTAAGTATTTGCTGTTGTTAAGATATTAAAGGTATTTATTCTTTGTTATAGGTTTGAAGGCTCCAATACCTATATATTTTAGTCACTAAGATGGTATTCATGATCTTCTCTTGTTAGATAAGGATCATGCAACTTCAAAGCCATCATATAACGACCTGATTATTGCTTCAGTTTATAATATCGTTCTCGTAACTGCAAGAAAATATGTAAATATCTAATGAAAGTTTGTCTCAGTTAACAAGAGGTACAAAAAATAATATTCATTTTGTAAGAATAGTTATAGAAGGGTAAGTAGAGAAAGTAAGAGGAATGTGACATTCAGGTTTTATGTTATTTATTTTATATATGCATATTTGCTTGACTCATATAAGACACAACTCCATACTAAGCAAAGTACATTTCAATATTACTATTTCTACTTCCGTGTAGATATAAGTGGAAAGCTAGATATGTCAACATATTTCTCCTCCGATTTAACACAAATATATCAACATTTAAACAATATACGAATAATCCTTAGTAAATTAGAAATACAAACGTAATGTGAGATAGTTTCCTGGTATACTGCTATCTGTGGACAAATTTGAAGGTAAGTATCACACCAATGTAATTCTTTATACGGACCCAGTAAATCTTAATTAATAAGCATTCTTGTACGTGAAGACATTAAACACAGATTTGTGTGTCGAAGCATAGCCCACATAGTACGGAGTGAAGTGCAAATATAGATATATATCCTTCATTTATCAAAATTCTTAGAAATGTTATATGAATTCAGGTTCAGCTTTTTATTTTCAGCTTCATGGCCTGGTGCCGGCACAAAGAGGCCCGGCTTACAGGCTCAAATTTTCACTGAGGTTAAATTTTGGGAACGAAATGCTTATTGTCTACGTGGGTATATATAAAACACATACGGTGACCTTTCTTAGCCCGCCGAGAACCGTTTTAGTATGTTAGTATCTTACAGTGTCTATTTTGATATGTACAGTGTTTAAAAGCACTTATTTTGGACCTTTATTTACACACACACACACACACACACACACACACACACACACACACATACTTCACTATTTACACTGCTCCGTGCGGCAGCATGCTGCTGTCTCCTGGGCTGCTTTGGCGGCGGCCTCTGCATATGGTGAAAGGTCTGGGCCGGAAAACTTGGGCGCACATTGTGGTGTAATTGTGGCATTAGAATATTCATAAGGTAAATTAGAATATTCAATTAGAATATTAGAATTAGGTTTCAGGTTTTTATTTTCAGTTTCATGGCCTGGTGCTAGTACAAAGGGGCCCGGCTTACAAGCTAAAATTTACATTGAGATTTTATTTTGGGAATTACATGCTTATGGTCTACGTGGGTCTTAGCCCACCGAGAACAGTCAAAAGTAGTTATCATGGTGGCTTTCAGTTGCCTTTCACAGAGAAGGATGTTTTGTTTTCCGATGTCAAGGAATTGCCATTGGCTTTCATTAAGAGGTCATTAAGCCGGTGTAAAGCTAAATCAACAGGTAGGAGAATCTCATCCTGTACTGCAAGGTCATTTTTTTTTTGGCTTTTCTGTCACTAAAGTCTATATTCACCCTTGGCGCTATCTATCAGTGGTGGACTAATCACTTGAGATCATACGCACCTAGTTTCTGTGACCCATGTAAAGATGAAGCACATCTGTGACTGGAACGTCATTGTTTGCTTCCGGATTGGAACCTTTGTTATACTGTTACGCGAAATATTTAATATATATTACATATATAATATGCATGAGCTAGATTTCTTTCTTCACGTTTACATTTACGAAGCTGAAAGAGAAATTCATCCCAATCCTGTTCTTGCTATTACATCGAATTATTTTTTATTAAATAATGATCATCTCCGTGAATACATTAAAATTTTTTAACGTTTCTATAATATGAAACTCAAATAATTTGTAATCCTATCCACATGTAAAGTTACTGGTTCGGCCAGTAGGGGACGAACTATGATTTAGCTAGACAATCACCGACAGTTAGGGCAAAGGGAGAAACATATAAAATTGCCAGGATGCTCTAGGATTTTGTAGTTCACAAAGTGAATTCCTTTTACCTGGAATTAAATTTTATATTTGATCTATTTCATTTTCAAAAGGAGCCATAATAACGACGTTTACACCCGAAAATGAAACATCTTTTTGCATTGAATCTCAACCGAAACTTGGCAAGATAACTACTAGTTCACGGAAGTGGTCGAGTATTATTAATTCTCAGACCCATCTGCTCTGTTGGCCCTTAATGACAGTAAGAAGTAGTACCCGGAAGTGTTCTAGGGAAAATAGTGTTTCTTAGCAAAGTAACGTGGCTAGTAGAGTAGATGAAATACCCTTCTTGTGATTATGGAATATCACGACAGTGTATGTAGTTTAATAAAGGTGACGTCAAACTTAGGCGCATCTGGCGTTAAGTAAAATTCAATAGTTCATTTCCCGTCTCTGTTTAGTGTCAACCTCGAATCTTCTCCAGGATGTGTTATTTGGGAAAAAAAATTCCGGAATTTTCCCTTATCCTAAAACATGTATTTCGGATATCTTTAAGCTTTATGGATCGTGGACTCATTTGAGCATTATTTAATTATTTGTCACATATCATTTAACGTTTATGGACGTAAATTGATAAACAAATATGATCGACATTTACGTTATGCTATATGTAAATACAACTACACACAAACAAGGACACAGCGTACATTTGTGACGCAAGGAGTATGAATTACGTGTAAGAATTGAACACCAATCAGATTTAGAGTGCAGTAATATTCTAATCAAATCTCGATTCAGTTCAGTACACTTCTACATATCTGGGTGAACTATTTAATTAAAGTATTCAGGATATACGTCACTAGAAATCTTCATTGACTTTCCCTAACAAACCGTACTCGAGAAAGCTTATTCTCTGTTTACTTGAATTCCATAAACATTTATATAAGTGGTTGTATATTAGATATTTATTTGTTAATTGGAAAGTACATTTGGTTTAAATGATTCTGTGTTATTTTAGGAGCAGGTCGCCATCTGATTGTTTGCAATTCCGTTATTTACACAAACAGCAGAGTGAATGAAGGAGAATTGTTAGAATAAGATGAATATGACGAGGAAAGGTTTCCCATTTAAGAAGTGTAAGAAATTTATAAGTATATGAGATCTCATACCAATAACAACGAACATTTGGTAAAGGGTTAAAGTCAGAATAAGTTTATTTGCATAAACCATGTGCCTTAAGCTGATATGTATTTTGTGTGTAGTAATATTATGTCTATCTTACCGTTTACCAATTATGTAAACAATAGTACAGAATAAAGACAACTTGAGGGGATATCCCAGCCCTCACCACAGCGGAGTGTTAGCACAGTTGGCTTACTTTAAGTATACTCAAATATTTTAAAGCCAGTTTCTCTATGATAGTTCTGAAACTCCCTTCTCTGTGCATGGCCAAGAAATAAACAACAATGTCTTCTCATTTGTTAAAAAGTTTAAGAATTGGAAAATTCTCACAATAGCAAATATCTATGAAATGACTCTCTCAACAAAAACTGTATGACACAAATTGTTTGTTTTAACGGATGTACACTTTTGTGTAGTATTATTTTGTCTATCTCTTTATGACAAAAGTCACACAGAGTCAAGAGAGTCCCTCAAAATTCCAAATATACATTACATTCATCCTGAAACATATATACAAGAGTATAGTATTTTATTAAAGGTCGTTTAGCCTATTTATAGAAAGTCAAAGTTTCAGAATATTATTCGTGTCTCTGGTGGGAGAATTTTGATGAAAATCTTCGTGCAACATCCTTGGAGGATGCTGACCTTACCTAAGCACTAAGTTTCGTATTTAATCAACTTATGATATTTGATTTATGCTATTCAGAAATAAACTAACATAGAAAAAATATATGCGGACAATTTTATAAGAATGCCTTTTTTAGCTGAAATAGAATGCTTTCCCTACTTATTGTAAGTAATGAGTGTAAAACTTTAGAAGACCGGCGACGTTACAAAATGTTGAAACTATTAACTTCTTACTATATAATAAAATACAGTTTAAGTTATGTCACTATATTTGGGGACAATTTGCTTGGTTTAATATCGAAAAAAGTTGACGACGTGTAAAGGATATATTTTATCTGTCTGTCACATACTCTTGTTACGTCCTGGTCAGGGAATTATCTTATAGAATATTTGTTAGTCAGCTCACCACGTCCTCCTTCATACAAAAGTGTACAAGGCTTACGTAACACCTTTAAGATGTGAGCATCAATCAAATTTAGGTCAAAGCTTATTCTAACTAATACTTCAAGACATGGGTTCGAATGGATTCGATTACAATTTTAACCACCCGATATATAACTTTAATTGATTTTCTCGACCCATTCTTCAATAAACCATTTCTAAATTAGTTATTGTTCCATTTGCTGCACGTCACTGGACATAAATATTTTATTATAACTTCTCTGTGGAGACAATAGATATGAATATAATAGATTTAAGAGACAGGCAAATGCTTTAAGAGCTGCAGTTGAACTGATCACTTTAAAATTCCTTCTCCTTTCAATGTCAGAAGAAAAGAAGGGCATCAAGCACAAGAAAAGGAGAAATTCTCCTTCTAGCAAAATATAAATTTCCGGGGAGGAGGGCAATAACAACAAATTACTCGGAAAGGGTTCAGCACACAAAACAGGGGTTGACATAAATTGTATTTTCTACATTTATGTTGTAGTAATATTCTTTCTATCTATTATAGTATACCACTTATGCAAAAGTCATTCAGAATAAATAGGAATTCTAAGCAAATTCTCAGGAAATTCAAGATATATATCGCATTCTTCGTGAGAAATGTTAGAAGACACTTAGAGGCACTTTTGAGAAAACCAAAAATATCTAAAAACGATCCTTGTGAAGTTAGTCTGAAGTGTTAGTCTGTGGGTAGGCTAAGAGTTATGTTGATCAGTCACAGGAAAATACTATATACATAAATGGGATCATTTGTTTAAAATATGCTCTCTTCCGTTTATGGGTTCCTCAAAACGTGTAATTACTTTACGTTTAGCGTCCAAAGTTCTCTTTTACATAGCAACATGTCTCTTATTCTTTTATTTCCACTAACTTTCTTCTATCTCGTTCGATTAAGTTAAATAATATTATCTGTAATGAAAATGCATTAAACTTATTGACAATATCTGGTTAAGACTTGTCATTTTGAATGGACTTTATATATCTGCAACTACATAAAGACAAAGATTACCATACAAATATACTTATATCTCATTAAAGAACATAATTTATGACGGTGTCAGTCATGTGAAATAGAAAATCCTTATTCTTTTTGTTTTAACGTGCAAATACTTATATTTTTAACTAGTAAGTCGTTATTGTGTTTTCTCTCAGCTCAACATCACATAGTAATCTGCTTTGGCTATCGCTTAAGTATACGATTTCGCAGTTGTGACTACAAAGGAATGTGTAAATATCTAATGGAACTATCTCGATCAACAAGAGCAAGTTTATGTAACAATAGTAATAGAAGAATAGCTAGAGAAAGGCACGCGATTGCATCACTTAAACACTATATGTGTTGGACTTACATATAACACAGAACTGTGTACTAAGTAATGCTTAGGTTTACGTGGTTTAAGGAGAAACGTACATTTGAACACGTTTTTGTCCTGCTTTCAAGTAACTCTCTGTAATCCAATTAGCTTTACAGTTGCTGACTCCGCCACTAGGAGCGCATGGGGTCAGCTATCTAGCTCATAGCCGATATAATGCGCTACGGAGGAATCAGGATGCCTCGCATTGTAACTGCCAAAAAGAAAACTCAAGTAGTTTCTGATTTAAGATATTCGTTTAATTTACAGTAAACCAATTTTAGTAGCTTTACTTTCCTTTCAAAAAAAGGCTAGATAAACACGTTTACATCTGAAAAATTAATAATTGGTCTCCTCTGGCATGGAACAGGAGGCTACCGTGTTAACTATTAAGTGACGAAACTACAAGTTTTTTTAATGTTTTAGGATTCAATTATTTAATATTTAATAATTTTATTGTTTTGTTAGAAAAAAACCATGGACATTTTGATATGGCATATACACATGTCTGCTTTATGACTACTTGTCATTTAATACAGCGTTGTTCTCGATTCTAGAACATTCCTGTTCATCTAATGAGTCATTCTCTGACCGATTGACTAAGCTCATACCATATTTGGATTTTAGCAAAGCTGATTTTGCATACTTTAAATAACATCTTGTAAATCCCTAGGAGCGAAATCTCAAGACCACTTTCCCACGTTTGTATTAATTATCTCACAGAGACTTATTGCTCAGAAATTGGTTTTATTATTTCTGTTTCCTGCTAACATTATACAAAAAGATGTTCGTGTTTCACTGAAGATATTGATTTATCTAAACACAAAAACCTAGAATATAAATTAAACTTCCATTTGCTTTACATTTGAGGATCTCGACTCAGTTCAGTACAGCTGTTCATGTACGACTGGAGTATTCGAATACTGCATTCAGAACACACGTAAATTGAACCTAATATATATTTTCATTCTCTTTTATTTTACAAGTTGTTCTTATAAAACATAAATTTTATTTTATATTGCACAATATCTTATCAATTCTTTATCTTAAATGATTTGTCATATAAAGTGGGAACAGAAAGTAAATTCTCCTTTTATAATTGTTCGTATCTGCATGATGGCCTAAAAATACCCTTCTCCTAGTGAAACCAGGAGGTAAAATAACAATATCATTTTAGAAAATTATAATAGTTGGTAATCTCAAAACGATAATCAGAATTATTTCATAAACTGTTTAATCCACAGAAAATGTATTAGCACAAGTTGTTAGGGTTGGTTAGCCCAGCACCACCCTCTCTGGTTCACGATGAGTTTGTTTCACTGGCAACTAAACTTTAAATCAGTTTCAAAAGTACGTGCTTGATCACGGTGCCATTAACTGATTCCCCTTTATAAACCTTACCAATGTATTGTTCGCAATCTTATTTGAAATATTTATTACACTTATTTACTGCAAATTTCAGAAGATATGGTCTCGACCAGTAATGTGTTTTGTAAATGTAAACGTACCCGAAGTTACAATTGTGAGTCCTGCTTTTGTGCAGTTAAGAGGTCATTTTAGTTGGTACAACATATTCGCTTCGTTGCAGCAATCGAGCTTCCTAATGGGAAACCATTAAAAAGTGACTAAAAGTGCACAGTATTACATGTCTTTTACAATTTGCGTGAAAGGTAACCTAAAAATTGAGGACGTAATCAAAACAGAGTGTATTTTCAGTGATAAGCTCTGCTGCAGACTGTTAAAGCAGACCACATCAAATCTTGTAATACTTAGGAGAAGAATCTAGCTTGTCGTGCACGGAGATTGAAATACATTTATTAGTAAAGTTTGTTAGTCTGGGAATATCCATTTCCATGTTATTCTTCGAGGCATAGGTTTTGAGTTTGTATGTAGAGAGTGGCTTTAAAGATTGAAAATCTGAAAAGTTTAATATTCGTGTCAACACAAGAGAAAGTTCACCATGGTTTTAGTTATTCCTCACAAAAACATTTGCACACTAATGACTTATAGTTACCCCTTTTTGCAAGTACACAGTGTAAACACGCTTTAGTGAACCTTTTTCTGATATACGCAGCAATTTATGCTGCTTGTAATTACTCTGACGTACATACAACCTTTTCACTTGTACAACATGGCGGCTTCCCTGTAATATTCGTTTTGTTCACAGTTAAGTGTAATTGTAACATTAATCAGTACTGTAACACATCTTTCATTAAACACTTAGTATGGATCTTAAACTGCAACATTAAGCAGATTTGTAATGCTAAAATATAGTTTCCATCTTATATATGTGATCGTTATTGTATTCCTATTTCAAACACTCACGTACAGACATCATTTGTCAAAACCTAGCATCATACCTGAACACCTTAAACTGTTAACTGATCCATTTGGAATGTGCACATCAAGTCATCTGAAACCAAAGGTTAATAAAAACCTTATGTCATAATAAAACCTTTTCCTTTTCCTATACCAATCGACGTCCACACGTTCCAGACAGACGGTATTCCCTCACGGAAAGAGTATATCATCTTCATTGGCTGATAGGCTTCAGGGTAAATGAATTACGTTTTAGAGCATGAAGGATTTGGCTTGGATATTACGTATACTTATTTAGGTTTAGTTTTGTTCCATTTTGTGTAATTTGTATATATTAATGTTCAGTACAAAATGATATATACTTCAAGTGTAAATAATTAAATTTTACCAAAGAGAAAAAGCAGTAATAATGTAAATTTTAAATATTAAAATAGTTTACACTCTCACTTTGCTTATCAGTAAGACATCGAACAACAAAAACACTGAAATAAAGAACTAATCACATTGTGCAAGATTTTAACCTTGGAGTTCCGTCATCTACTCCCACGTCTGAAGGGTTAGAACCGCTCGGACGTTTTGATGTGATCGGTAATTCTGTTGTTTTCTATACTTCATAGAGAGGAAACATTCCCAGATAAATTCTAACACAACACTTAATCGCAGATCCAGTTTTAATTGAGACAGTCATGAAGGTTTTTTTTTTTACTTAAAGAAATGACTGTATCGTTGAACATTTATTCATGTCAACAATGTACACAATCACATATCAGTACAATGTCTTAACTCTTGTAGCAGTCTGGCCTAGACTAGCCTAGAACCTAAAAGTTCTGTTTAAACTTTGGGAAGATTTAAGTCTCAGACCAAATCATTTAACTCTCCATAATGCTTGTTGGTATCTGGCTCTTCAAAGTCTGATCCTGAGCTTGACGTAGCTAGTCGGTTATCACTTGTTTCAGACTCGTGTTCTAATGTCCAGGTTTCAGGAGGAACATATCATCACTCTGATACGGCACCGCAGGCGGTGACACTGATGATATATGAGATGAAGATGGAGCACCGGTGGAATGAGATGGCGGGGGAAATCGGAGGTCCCGGAGAAAACCCGCCCCAGTGCCGTGTTGTCCACCACAATCTCACTTTTGCGGTCGCCTGGGATCGAAAACGGGCCGCCTTGGTGAGCCATGGCGCGGTCCTCATCACTTTGAGCAACAGGTCTAATATCTGATGGAATGTTTGGTTATTCAATTTTCTCTTTGTCTTCCCCCTTAAGCTATGTTATTTTAGTCAAACAAAGATAGCAATCATCCACATGTTTCATTGTTTGCTTCCATACCAACGTAACTCCAAAAGTCATAGAAACCTTACGTTTATTCTTTAACCGCCGCTTAAGATTATAAGACGTTTAAGATTATGAGCCTTTTCTATCAATAGAGTAATTTTGTATTTGGCTTTATTTTATATACACCGTACATATGACAGATATAATGGAGTTTATTTATACACATCCGCGACGTGTTTACTCCTATATTAATATTTCAATAGATTACCAACTAATAAATAAAGTATAATACTAATTATACTTTTAAATTATATTGTTTTATATCCTATACACAACAACTCACTAGTAAAACTTACAAATGACTATGGATGAAACTCTTATTCATGTTCAGGTAAATACCAAATAAGGCAGATTTATAAACAGATGAGACATTTGACAGCGTTATTATTTATTTACTCTTACTAGATGTAAAAATAGAAAATAAATTATAGAAGGTAAAATAAATTATAATCACACCATGATCCTTATAACCTAAAGCACTAAAATATTAAAAATAAGTGGTTTTAATATCACTATTAGGTCAATCACTTCAGCGGAAATTTAACCCTCTAAAACCAGTGCTAATTAAGAAAGCAGGCTTTATTTCTCAAACTGAAATTGCTAGAGAAGAACTGTTTGCTGTCATCCCTTGAAATGACCGCTAAACTCGACACAAACTTTCATGCAATAGAGTATTTGACTGTTACATAGTATTAATAGAGATGAACGTTTGTGTAGACGTTCATCCAGTACATTCGCTTTAAGAATCTGCTTAGAAAACTAACAAATGGACGACAACAAACTACTGAATGTGATCCAGAATGAAGTGATTCTATTTGATTCATCGTGACTTCGATACCAGCGCACGTACACTCTGAATTTGGATATTCAATTTCCAAATAACTTTATTGATGTACATTATTGTGTTTCACGTAATTTAATTACAATAGAATGGAGCATGGTTGACCACTATATCACTCTTGTATCTACAACGAAATGTGTAATTAAACACGTTCTGTAAATGCTTATCCTAAATTTGAAACGGGTGTGATAAATAAACCTTCAGCAAAGAGTGGGTTCAGACAGTAATGTGTGTACACAGCATTAACATACTAATATGTATATCTGTTATATAGGAGACAATTGTTTTAGTTGTATTGATTGTCCACCAGGAGAGAAATAATGGGCAACCAAGCGCGTGTTGCTCTCCATAGATGGCTCTACATGTAATAGCTTATACTGGGCAAAGATGTATGTAATTATTTATAAAGTAATATGATACAATAAAGATACGATCAGTGGATACAGCACAGATTTAATTTATTTTTGCGTTTTGGAAGGAAACTGTGGTGATAGTGGAAATAAATGCAACTTCGAACGAAGAATAATATTATGTGTGAGAACGGAAGCAACTAAGGTAAGTTTAAGTAAAGCGTTTTCATACACATAAGACATGGATTTATTATCAATTCTTAGTATGTTGCTAATCAATTCTTGGTATTTACCTTGATACTTGAGTCCGACTATTACCATAAATACGTCTAAAAATGTTCCTGTTCATTACAAATGAGTGGTGAATCTGGTGAATCTATAAATTATGTAGCGTTACATACAAACGCCCATAACCATTTCAAGAGACACTAGTTTCCCTAAAAAAATTTTTTTCTTTTTTGTAATTTACGCGTTCCAACATTAAGTCGTATCGAACGATGAATGAAATGGGTGAAATTATGAGCCCAGGGTTCATAAAGCTTAGTTATCCGATATTCATCCTTCAGGATATAGGAAAAACTTTAGATAACTCACCCTGACGAAGATTCGAACTCGGTACCCCTTGAACGTAAGGCAGATATGCTACCACCACGCTACAGAGGCAGACCCCCTAAACTCTCTTTCTATAATTTACTGATGACTATTAAAATCTGTGATATTACTTTAAAGTCTTTACGTTAGTTCAGATAAACATGACAAACGTCACAATGTCTTCAGCTTCCAATATAACTTGGCCATTACTTTACATTATGTAACATCTAATATAAATTTTAAAAGCTACACTTCCCTTAACTTTTATCACTCTCGTGGAGCTACATAGGGAAAATTGCAGTTATTTTATCTGCTGCAGGATACCAAGGAGCGCTAGTACACTGGATCGCGAAAGACGATTGGTTAATTCAAGTTATGACACAACTTCTCAATTTGTAGCTCTTTGGTGTTCTGTAACTACAAACATCTTGATCTCTGATGGACTTTCATTAGAAGCAACTCATGGGTTTTAATTTCCCCTTGTATATTGTGTATTTGTGGGTTCGTGAAACTAAATGTCCGAGTTACAAACGCTAAAAATTGCTTTTTATTTCCGTAGAAACACACTTTGATCAACCCGACAGTCCAGAATTACGTCATATACATAATACAACTTGCAAGGTCATCCACCACAAAGATAGTCCACCTTTACGGCTATTCGCGCACATACGTCCAATTACCGACTGACCGCCAGTGGCGGGCGGCGGCTCCTTTAAAAGCTTACTCATTATTTTGGAATGTTCTTAGACAAACAAGAAGGCGCTGGAAGAAAGAGGAAATTTCCAGAAATCCGGCTCCCGCCGCCCCGCCGTTTCGGCAAGCTTTTATCTACGCACTGCACTATCCGTATTTTTGACTCGTCCCTAACGCCGCCTCGTTTCAACAGTGCGTTCGCGACACTGCTACCTCCTCAAGGCTGTTCGTCCCGAAGGGCCAGACGATCCAGGTGTACCACCAACATTTTTCCTCGGGGCCACGTCTGAATGCGGTAGACCACGTCGTTAATTCCCTTTACCATACGGTGCGGTCCTTGCCATGGTTGCTGAGTTTTCGGGCAGCGTCCCTTGATCCGGGTAGGGCGGTAGAACCAGACCAAGTCACCTTGCTGGATTCCTTGGCTGTTGGCTTGCCTGTCGTATCGGATCTTCATGCGGTCACTCGCCATCTGGATGTTCTGACGGGCCATCTCCTGCAAGTCGTGGAAACGGTCCACCAAGAGCCCAACTTACTCGGTTGCTGGCTGCTTTGCGTCCGGGCTCCTTAGAGGCAGATCACAAGGGAGGCGTAACTCTTGGCCGAACGTTAAGCTGTCCGGCGTCATCCCGGGGCTCTCATATGTTAACGAGCGGTAGGCCAGCAAGAACAGTGACACATTGACGTACCAGTCTCGCTCCTCAAATGTTCTTCCAGGATTTTGATGTACCTCTCGACCATGCCGTCCGACTGAGGGTGTAGGGTTGTTGTGCGGGTTTTGTTCACACCAAGTCTTTCCAGTGCCTCGCTCATCAGGTTAGACTCAAAATTTGTGCTGATCACTTTGGAGCTCTCATGCCACCCCAAAATGGCAGAACAGTTATTCCACAAGGCAGCCTGTAATTGTCTCCCATCCTGGTTCGGGATGGCATACACCTTCAGCCACTTGGTGAAATAGTCCACGGCCACAATTAGGTACCTTTTGCCTCGGTCGGACACTGGGAATGGTCCAGCTATGTCGGCAGCGATGCCACAGAAAGGCGATCCGACGTTGAACTGCTGCATGTGACCACGGCTCCTAGTCTGAGGACCGCGAATCGCCGCGCACATGTGACATTGACGGCACCATCTCTCTGCAACTGCTCTTGAGCCTGAGCCAGTAGTAACGCTGCCAGTGTTTGCTGATCATTCGGTTTGCCCCCAGGTGTCCTCCTACAGTACCGGCGTGCACTTCCTCCAAGACTTCTGGGCTTTTACTCATGGGCAGTACCAACTGCTCCCTCTGCCTCTTCCCATAGTTTAATTCCTATTCCTGGAACAGCACACCATTTTTGCAGTTCAGCGATTCCCATCGGGCCCAGTACGAATTGTACGCAGCGCTTCTGGGTACTATGTCCTTCCAGGTTGCTGTGTTCCGTGTCTCCACTTCCCTAAAGAGTGATCCCTGGTCGGCATCCGGCAGCTGCTCCTTCCTCAGGCCTGCACCATCCCAGCCGTCCGCAGGCACTGCCGTGACCACTCTGACAGTTGCGGCAAGTTCCTGTTCTTCCACTCTTGTGGATTGAGCGCGCTGTTCTTGATAGGGTTTTCGGGACATGGCGTCTGCTTTGCCGTGGCACTTCCCTCTACGGTGTTCAGATGTGGTCATACTCCTGCAGCCCCTGGACCCACTGGGCTGTCTGACCTTCCAGGTTCCTAAAGCTCAGTAGTCTGCCGAGGGCGCAGTTTCAGTCCTCAGATGGAATGGCTGATCGTACAGGTACTTGTGGAAATGCTCCAAGGTGTTTTGTCCCGCCAGTTGTCGCTGAGTAACGCAGTAGACCTTCTCTGTCTTGGAGAGCGTGTTGCTGTAGTAAGCTATCATCCGCTCGTGGCCGTCCTGAACTTGGGATAAGGTGCCTCCAATGTAATGGTCGCTGGCGTCGGTGTCCACAATGAAGGCGCCGTCTGGTTGTGGGAATCCCAAAAATAGGAGCACTATAAAGTGCTGTGTGCGTGGGTGTGTGTGCGTGCGTGTGTGTATGCATGTATAGATGTGTGTATGTGAGTGTGTGTGCCAACCTTATAACAGAAATGTCACTGATTTGACTTCTACAGTAATATACAAATCATAACAAAAATTCTCCATACCATCATACACAAACAATAAAAAATGTAATTCTATGTGGAACACTATATAATAGATTAACTCATGTATTAAAAACAGTTTAAAAATATCAGTAAATGCAGAAATGGTTTTCGTGTCATAAGCTTGAGCAAAATGTCTGATATACCATTTTCAGTTGACGCCGATTTAACAAACACTGACAATTTTTAATTGGAGCTTGTATTTTATGCACATCATAAATTATAAGCTGCAATTAGATATTACTCGCCATTGGCTTTTTATTTGCAATATTTGTTGTAGTCTGCTGTCAGAGTACTTAAAATAGAGAGTGACACATGAACATATTTCTTATTTAAGTGGGAGTACATTAAGTGTTTTAGTGTTACTTGTTATGGTAATATATCTATCAGAATATTTATTTAACGTAGTTGAAATATAACATATAAATAGAATAGAGAAGAAGTAAAACAGAAGTATCTATTCTCACTTTGGAATCATAATATTCTAGAACGTTGATCTCAAACCAAATAACTGTTCTAATAGTTCCAAAGATTAAGACAATCCTTTCTGATCAGTATATCGGAATATATATATATATACAGTATATCAGTATATCAGTATATACATAGCCGAAACACCCCAGCCCAAGGCTGAAGCTTTTGCGATCACCTTGGAGAGTGTCTTTTCCGCCAACGCAGTAATTGGATAAGATGACTTCATAGCAGATGTCGAAAACGAAGTAAGAGACTTAGGGCAAAGACCGTCTCACAATAAGATGTGCACGACAAACCCAGGCGAAATAGGCTGGATCATAAGGCATCTGCCATACAGAAAAGCGCCTGGGCCAGACAAAATACCAAATGTGGTACTAAAGAACCTACCAACAAAAACGCTAAAGCCCTTAGCAAACATTTTTAACTTCACACTCGAAAGTGGAAAGTTTCCTCCATGCTGGAGAGAAGCCAAGATACTCCTGTTACCTAAAGCAAATAAAAATCTAGCACTTCCAGTCAACTACAGGCCAATTAACCTATTAAACACAATAAGCAAAGTCCTGGATAAGATAATACTAAAGAGAATAAACATACACATTCATAAGAACAATATTCTTATACCTGAGCAGTTTGGGTTCAGAGCTCAGCACTCTACTACACTCCAACTTTTGCGAATGACCGAACAAGTCACTAACGGATTTAACACGAAAAAGTCAACGGGCGCCCTATATTTAGACATCGAAACAGGCTTTGATAAAGTATGGCATGCAGGCCTTATTAAAAAGCTAAGACAATACGAATTTCTCTGATTCGGCAGTAGCCCTAATTGGGGACTACTTCTCCGGTAGGCGCTTTCGCACCACGGTAGAGGACGAAGTATCCAGCGTCAAGCCAATCAAAGCAGGCGTACCTCAAGGAAGTCTGCTGGGACCGACACTATTCAACTTATACACAAATGACATGCCGGATCTACTAAGAACGAAATAATATATATACTGACGACGCTGCTCTAGTAACGCAGTCAACGCAACCGCGAATCATTCATCAACGTCTTCAAAACGCCCTAAATACACTAGAACCTTGGTTCTTCAAGTGGAGAATTAAAATAAATGCACAAAAAACGCAAGCTATAATCTTCACGAAAAGACTCCTGCATAGGAAAAATAAGCGTGCCCTTCAGCCGTTAATATATCAAGGCGAAAGAATAGACTGGAAGGACCAAGTGACCTATTTAGGCCTTGTGATGGACCAGGGTCTCACCTGGAGCAAACACATTACTACGATCAGAGCCAAGGCCAATGGCCAGCTAAATAAATTATTTCCAATATTTAATATTAACAGCCAGCTTAAAGTACATATGGGCCTTACCCTATATAAGACACTGCTAAGGCCTATTATCACGTATGCAGCGTCCCGTGTGGGGATACGCTGCAAAAACTCACTTACAGAAATTGCAAACGCTACAAAACCGTATAATCCGAATAATTACAAAGCAACCGCCGGTAGCACCGGCCAATCTGTTGCACAACGAACTAAGACTACATTCAATTGAGGAATTTATCAAAAGACTCAGCTTCAATCTATGTAAGCGCAAAGATAAAAACACTGACGCACTAATACAGCAACTAGGCGCTTACGAAACCGAATACAATAAACACAAAAGACCGTTGTCCGTATTTGATAGGACCATAGGGATGGGAGACCCAGAAATAGACATCCAAGATTATCTAAACACTCTCGTAAGACTTGCATAGAAGTATTAAGATTACCCATGACTGTACACCATACCCTGACATTTCGCAGCTCCACAAGTCCTTGCTCTTAGTCAAGGCGGCTCTGGTGTGGAGGCAACCCCCCTCCCCCATACTTACACGACAATCGCTATGAACAATGGCTATGATCAATCTAATGCGAACAAATTCAACTTAGAATCAACTTCATTCTAGACGTAGCTTACGCATAGAACTAAGTCATACATACAAACACACTAGTTTTACATGTAAAGATAATGCATGACTAACGCTATCTTAGCGACCACCATTAACTTTAATGACACGTTCTACCCTCTCAGGGCAGACAATACATTAACTAAGAACTATATACTAATGCAAATAAAATAGTATAACTCATACATGACTAATTCCTCTGTCATTGATGATGCAACCAGTATGTTAGGACGGTGTTTCTAATTGGAAACGATACTACACCCAACCACATCCCTCACTACGAATCCGCGAGGGCATATTCAGGGCTTCGGCCATGCTTATGTCCTAGCATCCAATCTCACCTTGGTTAGGCCACACGGCCAAACTCTACACGCTCTCCATGAATCCGCAGGTGCACATAGCGGTACTGCTGGAATTCCTCACCTGACTTCTCTCCGGTGGAGGTTTTTTAGTGGGTAGTACCTTCGGGTGAAGCTCACACTTCCGGCTGCACCATCACAGTACAGTCGGAGTTAGTCCATAAATGCATTTTTCCTCCACTTGAAAAAAAAGCTTATGTATGGACGTAATGGTAATATCTCGGTTTTAGAGCCGATTGACAATTTCGTATGGGGAAATGTTTGGTACTTTACTCACATAGTTGTCAAAATATATTAATGGGACATTAATTTTACTGGACGTTACACTCACATGGCATTCTCTTCTCTAGTAATAAGGTTTGTAACAATTAATTACTGCTATACCTTTATCACTTTAATGCTGTTAAACGTCATATTTGGTACTTTGTGGTACAGGTAATCGCGTGTACGAGTCCCACATTGGACATGGTTGTCTGTACAGTCTCATAAAATGATAGTGTTTCAATAAAAGAACTAGGTTCATTACAGTAGTATTTTGTTTAACTTCAGCTGTAGTAGAGTGGTGACGTGATCTTAATGACGACAGAAAGCATGTAAGTTTAAATATCGTCTTTTTATTTTACACATTAATCGCAGAAAACTTTTATCTCCAGGTCTTATGTGCGTGCAGAGTTCTAATGCAGCGGCTCGAAAGAGGAATACATGTTTGCCGTGAGATCTAGTAGTGCAATATTTAATTTTGTATTAACCTTACATTAACAGCAGGAACTCTGCAATGCGACGAAGGGAGACGTGTCATATTTTGTCCCAAAACTGCAACCTGAAGGTCACGTTATCATCTAAGACCTGCAACTTACTGTGACATGGAATTGTTGAAATATATGTTCTGATTACAGACAGAAATGGAAGAGGATTAAAGAATTGTTAGAACTTGCATTTTTATTTCTTTTAGTTAACGAAGAGCTGGAATATCTGCTTGATCAGTCGATACTTCGTTTATTTAACCTTTTACTATTGTTGTTGGACAAAGCATTCTTGGACAGTTGGAATTTATCACGTTCTGCTAACTTAAGGAAATATTTTGGCATTTTTGTGTGAATCTGCCTCAGCTCTGTCAAACAGAGGCGAAACATGTTTTCATATTTAGAAAGTTCCATTTAAATGAAGTAACCTATTTCTGTTTATGTAGCAGGCAAAACAATGACATTTGTTGACAAGTATAAATAGAGCTTCTTCATGAAAATCGTCCTTAATGCTGAATTAGTGTGAAACGTGGCAATGGCAACTAGAAGGAAATATGTCCACTAGATAGAAACACTGGCTCAGAATTACCAACCTGCTAGTTATTAAAGTTATAGCAGGAATAAACGCAATTTAATATATAATTATGTAATGGTAGCTAATTGGACTTGTTCAGTTTTTATTGCTTCTATCTGAGGTTTTTGTAAAGATAATGACAAAGGAACTGTCTCTTCGACCGTTCTTATACACTACATGGAATATCACAATTGTATCCGTGAGAGTTAGATACATTCAGTAATTGTAAATTTATGTACGCTTGTTTAATTATAACATTTTGTTACGAATACATAATACATTTACCATTTTGCGTTTAATTTCGTACTACAATCCTAATAAAGTATAGGATCTGCTGTCGCAGTTGAACATTCTCACTATGAGCATAAGTCATTTACAAATATTATAATGAAATGACAAGTGCAGTGTATAACGCCCGCACTTTCCTCCATATGACACCGCAGGTAGTGAGATGGTGGGGTAAACTGGAGATCCCGGAGAAAACTCGTCCCAGCGCCGTGTTGTGCACCACAGGTGTAAGTATGTGGTCGTCTGGGATAGAGCCCGGACCACCTTGGTGTGGGTCGCGAAGTCTAACTACTCAACCACGGCGTAGTCTACAAATATTTTAAATTGAGCTAGAACAAAAACGAACTGAAATAAACAAAAAACATAATTACACACTGCCAATAGTACACTTATGTATATCAAACAAAAATATTGACAAATGAATTCTTGCAGGTACAAAACTTACTCATAAATACAATTTAACTACACGTAAGTAACGTCACTCTAGTAATAACTAAACAAGTGAACTCTACAATTAAAGACCACTAAACTGAAATTACCACGTGACGTGTGTCTGATCATATCTAATATACTCTAAGTAATTATTAGATAAGAATGTTTATGAAGACACTTATCTAGTGTACTCACTTTAAATATCTACTTAGAAAACATCGACAGCAAACTACAGCGAGTATTACCGAGCGAGATGATTCGTGTTTCGTAGATCATGACTTCAATCCCAGCCACATGCACGCTCTGACTTGAGATATTCAGTTTTCAAATAACTTTGTTTATGTCGATTCTTGTGTTTCTCACAACTTAATAGCAATAGCATGGAGCATGGTTGACCCGCTGTTTAAACATTTAACTATACCACTCTTGTATCCACAACGAAATGTGTAATTAAACACGTTCTGTAAATGCTTATCCTAAATTTGAAACAGATAAACCTTTGAGAAAGAGTTGGTTCAGACAGTAATGTGTGTACACAGCATTAAGTTGCTAATATGAATATGTGATATATAAGAGACAATTGTTTTAGTTGTATTGATTTTCCACCAGGAGAAAAATGGCTAAAGATTTAGCGAACCGAGTGCTTATTGCTGTCCATAGATGGCACCACGAGTAATAACTTATACTGGAGAAGAATAATTGTTATTATTTACAAAGTCTTACAACACATTGTAGTTATGTACTATATACACAGCTCATATTTAATTATGTTTCATATTAGGGAAAGAAATAATAGCTAGAATTTATATAAACGCATGTTCGAACGAACAAATCGCTTCATGTGGGAATAGAATTGCACAGAAAAGAATATATATTTTACGGCACATGTTTCCGTAAAACATGAATTAAATAACAATTCTGCAAAAATTTGATGTTTGAATTCGTCTATAAACAAAAATTACATCTATAGTAAGGTGCAGTGAGACCTGTAATTATGATATATAGGAGCTACATGTACATAAATAAAGTTACTGATATACATAAGGAATGGTAAAGGCTAGTCAGTAATTGACAGCTGCTGTATCTCCTAGTGTCTAATGGGTTATTTCGGACGTTAGTCAAAGTGGCTATTAAAGAGGAAAGTGTAGAAGGTTCCTCTTAACATGAGAGTTATCTGCTCTAAACAAAAATTCATGTACTATGAATATAAAATACTAACAGACAAAGTGTATGAGTGAAGTCTTTCTCAGCACAGCAAGCTGACATCACGTGTACGACAGGAAAGTATGGTTCCCAAGGACACATTATCTGTAAGACAGGCGTCCAAAATCCACTTGATCATGTGGTAACAGCAAGTACTATCTGTGGAGTTCAGTACATTCTGTTTCAAATATTTCAACAATACAAATTTATACACACCATAAAGCTACAAGGGTAGTGACGTCACATTATTATAAAGTTGTAAGGTATGGTATACTTTTCAACATACTCCACAATACAAGTTCACAAACGTGAGCAATATTTACTCAGAGATGTGCCTTTATTTATAAGAGGTAGAAGGTTATAAGGATACATTCAATGTTGAGTAGGCGTTATTATTATTAGATTGTGACCGCAATCGGTATTGCCAGCCCTCGGGTCAAACAGTTCCTGCTGTTTACTGTTCACAATTCAAGGAATGCTAGAAGCTGACCTTACGGAACATTCTATTATCAGACAATTCTCGCCATAATCTGCAGGGTATAAAAGGTGGTACAAATACTAGCTGTTGTTGAGTTACTGGAATTTACAGTCTGGAGTAGAGAAGTCGCAATTAGCAAGCAGTGCGGCACGTACCAACTCCGTAGTGATGAGCCTGCAGGCAGTGCTTAGGGGAGTCGACCAGTGAATACCACAGTTAAAACGGAGTCGAAGGCCAGGGAACTTTGTGTGCAAGTTAGCAAACTTACTAGCAGCGCAAGTGGTACATGCAACAGATACATAACGGGCATGTTTGCGGTGTGTATGTTAAAAGGGAAGGTAAATATAAGTTAATCTAAGGATAACAGTTTTTGTGACCGAGGTAAGAGTTAACGTAAACCTCGCGGTAGAGACATTTTTTCATAGAACAATCCAAAATAATGTCCTCCTTTAAGTTTTAATGTAGCTTGCAGTTTCAGTCAGTTGTGCACCATTTTAGCTAAATTGTTTATAATCTTGATTTCTGCCCAAAATATCTTCCATAAGTAACTGAAGTACAGAAGTATCTTCAAAAATTTACAAATCTTTTGCAAGCGACAAAAGTTAATTACCTTAAATACGGTAATTTACAATAGTAGAATTAAATCAATACTCGAGAGAGAGAGAGAGAGAGAGAGAGAGAGAGAGAGAGAGAGAGAGAGAGAGAGAGAGAGAGAGAGAGAGAGAGAGAGAGAGAGAGAGAGAGAGAGAGAGAGAGAGAGAGAGAGAGAGAGAGAGAGAGAGAGAGAGAGAGAGAGAGAGAGAGAGAGAGAGAGAGAGAGAGAGAGAGAGAGAGCATGTTGGCAGGCTGAGGAACAGCCCGAAGGTGTTCAAGTCGTGTACCTGCTCTGGAAAGAGCTTAACCACGTAGTGACGGGATGTGGATGTTGCAGGATGTCGGGTGATAATTATGTAGGTGGAAAGAAACGAGGTAGCATGTTGCACCTCGACGACTGAAGAATCGGGTTGAACGGCCATCGTGCATCGCTGGTGGAAAGTTAATTAACTAGGAAACGGATCAGCAGAATTTAAGTATCCAGACAAGTATCTTGGGTTTTAGTAATTTTGTTTAAGCAGGAGAAAAAGAAAAACTTTAAGATATAACTCCGTTAGAGGACTTCCATTCCCAGATACGATAATGCGTGTGCGAGTAACTGTCGCTATATCTACCATAGCTATCTTTGTCTTATATATAATAAAATATTAAATAGTTACGATGTGTTATAAAACTTTGTAAACAAAATGGAATCTTTTAATCCAATGTAATGTGATACAGGTAGAGCCATTTGTGGAGAGCATCTCGCACTCGCTGGGAACTTTGGACTAACATTTCTCCTCTGGTGGACAAACTATAAACTAAAAGATCGCCTTGCATATAACAAGAAGTTAACGTAACTGTTCACAATACATTCTTCAATAACGCTTCCACAAAGTCTTATTTTTTCATCTGCAACAAACTTAAAATCAACTTTTATAGAAGTAGTTCAATAACATATATCGCTGTGGTTAGAAGAAAGATGCAGCTAATTGTTAAAAAAGGCTTGTCAATACATGGTCAGTTTCAAACTCCATGTTACTGCTATGTAATCTTCAGAATTACTAGAATGGAAGTTGGCAATTTTAAAGCAAAAGATATTGAGAAGTTATAATAAAAGCAAACAGCATTTCGAAAGAGTTAACGGCAACTAATTTTAAATTACGCTATTTAACAAAGTCTGGTTTTTATTGTACTAAGACATTATAACTTATAATTTATTAACTAAAGTAACATACTTCATTAATGAAAGAAACCTGAAAATCTAATTCATTAATATTCAAGCTATACAGTTTCTTTGTCATAAAATATGCTAAATCTATTATATTTTGATAAACGTTTAGAGATAATTTCAAAATTAGTAAACGTTCTTTCAACTTATTTCATGTGAGTTTTACTTCTGGAGACATAAAGTTTCCTGGATCTTTTTTTTTTTTAATTCACGTCATCCAACGCTAAGTCACATCGTACGATGAATGAAATGAGGGAAAGGATGCTCAAATGAGCGCGGGGTCCATAGAGCCCAGAGCCAACCCACACTCGTCTTTCAGGACAAGGGAATACCCCGGAAAAACCTTATCCAGGTTACTCTCCCTGACCGAGATTCGAACTCGGGAGCTCTTGAACGTGAGGCAGACATACTACCACCACGCTACCGAGGCGGGCTAGTTGCCTACTTGATGAATATCTCGTCTATATCAGCATTACTCGTGTAATGTCGGATAAGTCAGTCAGTTACAATAAAAACTGTCAAAGTAAGTGTTAGACATTGTAGTTAAGGTCTACAATATTGGCAGCATGGCTCCAGGTACTGAGTTCAACTTTCATATGTATCCAGTGAGGGTACACGTTGAACTTACACAAGTCTATGCCACTTGTACCATTACTATGTTTAGAACCAACATCTGTAAAGTAAAACATTTATTGATCTACCTAAAACAAAAAGCATAACAATGGGAGCAACAGAACTGAACCAAAACGTTTTATGTGTCTTCCTCTGGAAGAAACATAAAATAAACAGAAATAGTTCATGGGAATGTCAGACAAGCATACGTTTAAATGCCATTATGGACGAAAGTTTAATACCTATGAAATAAAGAGTTTAATGATGATGTGATATATTTATTGTGCATATTCCAAAATTTTTCAGTTTACAACATTTGGCTACATTTATTTGTCTTTACCTTGTTGCTACCTTGGCTTACGTGACACCCTGGTCTTCTGCTCTGCAGGTAGCTCTTAACCTTCATATCTCCTTGTTACTTAGGCAACGCCGTGGCTCAGTGGTTAGACCGCTTGGCTCTCACCAAGGTGGCCCGGGTTCGATCCCAGGCGACCGCAAAGTGAGATTTGTGGTGGACAACACGGCGCTGGGGCGGGTTTTCTCCGGGATCTCCGTTTTCCCCCGCCATCTCATTCCACCGGTGCTCCATCTTCATCTCATGTATCATCAGTGTCACCGCCTGCGGCGCCGTAGGTAGTAAAAGCGGGCGTTAAACACTTCACAATTCCTTGTTACTTAATTAGTCCCATTCTTCCCCCTCATCTTCCTGTCTTATATTCTTTACGTTTCTGACCCAATTTTCTTTTACTTTCTGCAAGAACTCACCAATTCCTCTTACCATCTTTTTCTCCCTGTGAATAAACATTTTTATAGCTACTATCCTCTTCTCTACATTCTCCCAGTTTTATCTTCCCAAACCTTTTCTCCATTTTGCAACCGCCTCGCTTTCTGTTACATAATGTGCTATGCTTTCTTTTTCCCCACACAATTCACAAATTCCCCTTTCCCTACCTCTTATCTCTCTTAGAAATATTATTCCTGTTCTCATCCAAGCTAACCCTTCTCTCTCTTGTCTATTGCAGTAATCTACATATGCTTCTCGTCCACAATTTCTTTTTATTTGCTTGTAACATTGTAATGATTTCATATTTTCTAGACTTCCCCATATTTCCTGTCTTTCTATATCTCCTATTCTACATTTTACTAATTTACCCACATCGCTTGTATCCCTTTCCTCTAATCCCCATATATCTACAATCGCATAGCACTGCTTATTAATTAGTGGTGTGGTAGCAGTCGAAGGAAGTAAGTAATTTAGTTTAATATTGCTTAAGGTAGACATTTCCTAAATTGTGATTTATAGTAAATAAAACAAGGAGAACGAGATCATCTACTACACTCGGCTACATCTCCAGCTAAATGAACTAATGTTGTAAGGGGCCTCTGAGTTTTAATGAAACCCTTTAAATTACTTTCAGAAAAGTATCCGTTACAAACACGAGGTAGTCTCAAAAAAGCCACGTCGGTGAAGTGACATTTTTGAGTAAAGTAGAGAAAGAATTACAAATTATTATAATCAGATGCTAGCTCCAACCAAATTGATTATAACTGGAAAAACTGTCCTGCATTAACAATAAAGCGATGACAAATGAAAGTGAAATGCCTTAAAGTATATTTTCTTTAGAAGGTTTTCTTTTACACATACAACTAATTGTTCCCATGCTATTGTCTGTAAATATACAGTAACTATCATTTGATTTTACAGAATAGAAGGAAATTAAATCCAAGGTATATGTAAACAAAATAATTACATTATGTTACAAAATTTTTTAAACAAATACAAATCCTTTTCCCCATGCAACATATTACAGCTAGTGCCATCTCTGGACAGCAACACGCGTCCGATTGGAAACCTTAACCGAAATTTTCTTTCTTGTTCGACAATCAATTGCACTAAAACCGTACAATAAATCTACATAATGTACTCCACTCGACTACTTTCCGTACCCACTCTTTCTTAAAGGCAATTTTACATTTTCTGTAACTTCAAAATAAAGGTTTACGAACCAGTTTCATTATATATTTCGTGTAGATACAGATCGTTAGGGTTAAATGGTTCAACAAATTCTCCTTTCAAACTCCATACTATTTCTATTAAATTACGAGAAACACAGACCGGAGCTTAAGACGTTAGCAAGTATTGGAAAATCGATACTAAGAGCAAACAATATCTTGAAATTCGTTAATAATTTAGAATAAGTAGACTTAAAATCTGTGCTTTAGCAAGGTCTGCATTTTTATGTTCCAAGACGCCATCTATAATATTATGATTTAACAGTTACAGGGTGTTATGAAAATTTAATCATAATAAAAGGGACTTTTAACTATTATGAGAAAATTCAAGATATACATTATGCATTAGACATCACGTTATTGGTGATATTCTCCCAAAAAGAAACAAAAAGAATCGGTCCAATTTGCTTGGCCAATGGAGAGCTGTTGGAGGTGTGTATTTACATCTCTGGAAGATAAATGGTCCTTTACAGATAAGTAAATAAATAATAATGTTGCCGTTTAGCAGTACAGACAACGTAAGGAAATATGATTATAAACATTTTGGTATTAAGTTTACTCCGATGTACTAACTCTATTTACAATAGCAGCATTATACCTGGTTATAGTTTGGCCTACAGTAATTAAATAGACAGATAGGTTTTTCACACATCACATGTTTCGTTGTACGTTGACAATGTACAGGGTTTCAGTGTAACCTCCAACTGCCAGTCAATCAAAATTTGAATATCAAACCGGCCTGGTGCCTCTACCACGTGATAGTAGTGGGTTTAGTAATGATTGATGGCCACTAATTCGGTTTACAGCAATGTTCCTATGACTAATACATAATTATATCATATTTAATTTTAAATTTTGAGGCTGAATATGTGTTCAGGGACTTTCAACAATGATTCCTATATACTTCAATGAAAGGTATTTTGTACAGAATTTTGTGTGAACCTGTGTCCAGTTAATTGGATGTGTGATTTCACAGGAAAATGTGAAGCAAATGACAATGCTGTAGTCTGTCTTACCAGCGCTGGTGTATTGTGTTGCGAACGGCTATTGTCTAATTCAACTTTCTATTCAACTTCCCAATTTGTAGCTGTTTGGTGTTCTGTGTGTACACAGAACCATGTATCAGATTTTGGTGAAGAAAGAAGTTTTCTGTCTGACGGACTTTGGTCACAAACAAGTAAAAGAGAATACATCTTGAATTTATTTGTGTAATATTGAAATTTTTAAGGATTTGTGTAATATTCCTAGCACTTAGATAGACGTATATATGTCTACTATGTGAAAATTGCCCTAACGTAACAACTGCTAGTATTTGTACCGTCTTTTATATCCTGCCGGCCGTGGCGAGAATTTTCTGATAGTAAAATGCTGTCGAGTGGCGTTATTTAATCGTTCGAAAACAAATGCACACTGTACCAATGTGTCTCACTTCCAGCTTCGTGAAATCAGCCAGTAGCATTCCTTGAATTGTGAACATAAAAGAACCTGGAATTGACTAACACTTAGTTCCTCGAGCGCTGCCATTGCGATCACAATCTAATAATCATCACCACTACTCAGCATTTAATCTACCCTTATAACTTTCTACCTCCTATAAACAAAAGCAATTCGCTTCATCAAATATGGCGCACGTTTGTGCACTTGTAATAGGAAATATGATGAAAAATATAGCAAACCTTACAGCAATATAATGTGTCATCGCTACAATTGTACGGTTATGATGAGTATAAATCTATATAGTTAAAATATTTGGAACAGAAGTATTGAAGTCCACAGAAGAAACTTGCTGTTATCACATATACAAGTGAATTTTTGGACGCTCGTCTTAAGATGTTTCCGTAATTCCTCGAGAACCATACCTTCACGTCGTACACGGGATGTCAGGCTAGTGTGTTGAGAAAGGCTTCACTGACACACCTTGTCTTTTAGTATTTTGTATTTATAGTACATATATTGTTGTTTAGAGCAGGCTACTCGCGTGTTAAGAGGAACCTGCTACACTCTGCTCTTTAATGTCCACTTAGACTAACGTCCGAGATAAGACTTGAGACACTAGGAGACACAACAGCTGTTCTGAGCAGCCTTTACCTTTCACTGATTGTTATGTATATCAGTAACTTTATATATGTATATATAACTCCTTTCTATGATAATTACAGGTCACAGACGAAGTCAAACATGAGCTGACCAAAGATTTGTCCATTAATGCAAGTTCAAGAAAGAAAAATCCTTAATATATATTCAATTTTGTACACTTCTATTCCCACATGAAACGATTTGTTCGTTCGAAGATGCGTTCATAGAAACTCTAGCCAGTATTTCTTTTCATAAAATAACACAAAATTAAATATGAGCTCTGTCTATAGAACATGTGTAAGTAAAATGTGCTACAAAACTTTGTAAATAATTAGAAGTATTCTTCCCCGGTATAAGCTATTACACGTGGTGCCATCTATAGACAGCAACACGCGCTCGGCTGCCAGATGTTTAGACATTATTTCCCTCCTGGCGGAGAATCTATACAACTAAAACAATTGTCTCTTACACATAACACATATTCATATAAGTAACTTAATGCTGTGTTCACATATTACTGTCTGAACCAACTCTTTTTCAAAGGTTTACTTGTCACATCTGTTTCAAATTTTGGATAAGCATTTACAGAACGTGTTTAATTACACATTTCGTTGTAGATACAAGAGTGGTATAGTTAAATGTTTAAACAGCGGGTCAACTATGCTCCTTGCTATTGCTATTAAATTACGACAGATACAAGAATGGAGATTAATAAAGTTATTGGAAAACTGAACATCTCAAGTCAAAGTGTTCATGTGACTGGGATTGAAGTCACGATCTAAGAAATACGAATCATCTCACTCCATAATACTTGCTGTAGTTTGTTGTCGATGTCCATTTGTCAGTTTTCTAATCAGATATTTAAAGTGAGTATACTAGATAAGTGTCTACACAAATATTGTCCTCTAATAATTACTTAGAGTATATTAGATATAATGAGACACACGTCACGCGATAACTTCAGTTTAGCGTTCATTAATTGTAGAGTTCACTTGTTTAGTTATTGCTAGAGTGATGTTGTTTATATGTAGTTAAATTAGGTTTATGAGTAAGTTCTGTGACTGTAGGAAATCATTTGTCAATATTTTTGTTTGATATACATAAATGTGCAATTGGCAGTGTGTGTAATTATCTTTTGTGTTTCCTTCAGTTTGTTTTGGTTCTAGCTCAAATAAAAATATTTGTAGACTACTGCGTGGCTGAGCAGATAGACCGCTCGACTCTCGCCATGGCGGTTCGGGTTCGATCCCAGACGTCCGTAAACTTAAGACTTGTGGTGGACGTCACGGCACTGGGGAGTTTCCTCCGTGAGTTTCGGTTTACCCAGCCATCTCACCACCTGCGGTGCCGTATGTAGTAAAAGCGGGCGTTATACACTACACTTTTCATGTCATAAAATATTTATAAGTGACGTATGCTCAGAGTGAAAATGTTCAGGTGCGATAGCATTTCCTCAATTTTGATAGGACTGCAGTATGAAATTAAACGAAAAATGTTAGAGGTATCATGTTGTATTCCTAACAAAAAGTTATAATTAAACAAGCGAACATAAATTTAGAGCTACTGAATGTATCTAACTCTCTCTGATACAATTGTGATATTCCACGTAGTGTATAAGAACGGCCGAAGTGTCAATTCCTTTGTTATTATCTTTACAACAGCGTCAGATAGAAACAATAAAAAATAAACAACTCCATGTAGCGAACACTTTTAATTATATATTAAATGACGTTTATTGCTGATGTAACTATAATAACTAGCAGGTTGGTAATTCTGAGCCAGTGTTTTTATCTAGTTGACATTTTACCTTCAAGTTGCCATGGACACATTTCACACTAATTCAGCGTTAAGAACGATTTTCATGAAGAAGGTCTAATTATACTAGTCAACAAATATTTACGTTTTGCTTACCACGGAAACAAGAACAGATTACTTCATTTAACTCAAACTTTATAAATATGAAAACATGTTTCGCTTCTGTGTGACAGAGCTGAGGCGGATTCACACAAAAATGCCAAAATATTACCCTTTGTTAGAGGAACGTGAGGTTATTGTCCATGGAGACGCACTGTATGAGTGTTTTGTCTGACAACAGTAATAAAAGATTCAATAAACGAAGTATCGACTCATCAAGCAGATGTTACAGCTCATAGTTAACTAAAAGAAATAACAATGCAAGTTCAAGCAATTCTTTTATCCTCTCTCATTTCTGTCTGTAATCAGAACATACATTTCAACAATTCCCTGTCACAGTAAGTTACAGGGCTTAGATGATAACGTGAACTTCAGGTTGCAGTTCTGGGACAAAATATTACATATCTCCCTTCATCGCATTGCAGAGTTCTGCTGTTAATGCAAGGTAAATACAAAATTTAATACTCCACTACCGGGCCTTATGACAAAAATGTATTTCTCTTTCCAGCCGCTACATCAGAAGTCTGCACGCTCATATGACCTGGAGATGAAGCTTTTATGCGACTAGTGCGTAAAATAAAAAGACGAGATTTAAACATACATGCTCACCTGTGTCATTATGACCACTTCACCACTCTACTACACGTACAAGGGGTCCCGAGTTCGAAACTCGGTCAGGGCGAGTTACCTGGATAAGGCTTTTTCCGGGGTTTCCCGTATCCTGGAAGACGAATATATGTAACTCTAAGCTTCATTGACCCCGGACTCATTTGAGCGTCATTTCACCCACTTCAATCATCGTGCGATATGACTTAACGTTGGAGGACGTAAATTAAAAGAAAAAAACTCTACTACATCTAACGTTAAACAAAAGTTTACTGTAATGAGTCTAGTTATTTTATTGAAGCACATTATCATCTTATGAGACTTTAGAGACAACCATGTCCAATGTGGGACTCGTACGCGCGATTACCTGAACCACAAAATACCAAAGATAACATTTATCCGGATTAAAGTGATACAGATATAGCAGTAATATATTTCTTACAAAACTTAGTACTAGAGTAAGGAATGTCATGCGAGTACAACGACCAGTAGAAGTAATGCCCCATTAATATATTTTGGCACATATGTGAGTAAAGTACCAAACATTTCACAATACGATATTTGCAATCTACGCAAAAAGCATGTTATTGTCATTACATCCATACGTAGAACAACCGGAAAGCGTTGAGATACACTTTGTTTTGAAGGCTACCATTCACAGACACAAACACTTATTCCTATGTTATTGTCTCTATATATGTCATAGTTACTGTTTGCTTAAAAATAATAAAAAGCAACTAAATATAAGATATATGTAAACAATGCAATTACAACTTATTAAAAAACTTTGTAAACAAAGTCTAACCTTGTTCCTCAGTATAAGATGATACAAGTAGAGCCACCTCTGGACACTAACGTGCACTCCATTGGAGATTCATTCAAGTTTCTCTCTTCGTGGACAATATGTACATGTAACCCACAATGTAATTAACGTGTTACACTCACACATGTTTCTCAACTCACAGTTCCACTAAGGTTTATTTTTCCATTAGCTGAAAGTATAAGATAAACATTTAAAGAAATATTTTCATTATCCCTTTTGTCGTAGATAAAGAGTGATACAGTTAAATGTTTAAAAACTGTGACACCACACACTGCCTTTAAAACTCCATGCTCTGTCAATGAAATCTTGAGAATCACAAGAATGGATGTTAGTATATTTAAGATATAAAAGCATTGGGAAATTTAAACTGAAAAAAGGAACATTCATAAGATTGTAAAAGAGATAAAATTAACTGACAGGAATTAACCGCTTTAAAAAGATCTGCATTTTATGTACTAAGACGGTATGTTGTAATTATAATTTACTGGTTAAGGTAAATTATGCAATTCTTATTTAGAATGAAGCAAACTAAAGAGACTATTTCCCGAAATTTTAATATATAAACTTCGTTTATCATGGATATACATTAAGATATTGCATTCAATCAAATCATTTGAGCTATTAATCATCTGGAGCCTAGTTTCTGTATGTAAGAAGTTTTATACTTGGAGGATATCCAAATTATATAACTATAATTTGTTATTTCCAATCCAACAACACTCATACAGAGACACATGGAAGTTTATCCAAGAAAGTTCTTTCCGGATTCATACTTCAGTCGGGATATTGACTATCAAATTTTGGTCTAAGATTGTCGTGTATTTCCCCATTACTAAGTGAAACTTCTGTTTCTCTCTCTGTATCATTAAACGGTTTGTTGTTTTTGTTCCATGTACTGTATTGGTAAACTGCATAGTTATGCAATTGAAAATAGGAATAGTGTTTTTTTTTTTTTTTTTTTTTTTTTTTTTTTTTTTTTTTTTTTTTTTTTTTTTAAGGTAGAGTGTGTGTAATCGACGTCTTACCATATATAAGAGCTAAAGAATTAAGTGATTTAAACAAAACACTGTACATCATCGTGTAACCATTTTATTACTCTTGTGACGTCGTTATTAATGTCAGTTAATTACAATAAAAATAACAAAACGAAGTTTTAGACATTATGATAAAGTTGGTAGCTGTTGCTCTACATGTATTGGCAGCACTGCTAAGGTTGACTGAGAACGTGGTGAAGATTAACCCTAACAATTAATATGTAGATCCAATATAAATAAGGTTCTATTTACATAAATAAAGTTACTAATGTACGGAACAGTTAGTCAAGAGTGAATATTGAAATTAATTGACAGCTGTTTGTGGAGACTCCTGACATTTTATGTCTCATCTTGGACATCAGTCAAAGTGACTTGTGTCGTAGGTTCAAGTTTTCAAAGGAAATGTATTAATTCGCAACTCCCTCACCCTCTCCTCCCAAAAATTGTAGCGCATTTTTAGCAAAACGTCTTGTGTAAACTTGTGTATGTGTATTTATGGACAACGTATTGAAAAAAAAAAACAGAAATTGATTAAATACAAAACTTGTTATTGAAGTTCAGGATCTTCCAAACATGTGACAGGATAAAATTTGATAAAATCACGTAACTCAGAAAACATAAGTCCAAAGCTTTGGTTTTCTCAAAATTGGCTCTTAGTAACTTTTGCTAAAATGAAATGTGTGAAGTATTTTCGTGGCAGATGAAATATGATAAGAATATTCAGGGAATGTCAAGTCTTGTATGTTATTCATGTAATTTGTATAACTGTTAAATAATAAGAAACAGATACAACATTACTGTACAAAAACATGTACAGTTCGAAAAAAAATTACATTTTATTCACTTCTTTCCGTGTAGCGAATCATTTTCAACATTTTGGTCTTTTTTGGTTAGAATTTGTCAATATTTTTACATTCCTAAAATGGATGTCGTTATTCATTTTGGTCTAAGCTGTACAAATAAACTGGATCACTAAATCCATTTGATAGTGACTTGTTCTAGCGATATTTTATTCTCGCTTCAAGTCTACTGTATTACCATATGAAGCCTAAACAGCTCGTGATAATACAATGTGTATCTGGATTAACATGAAGAAATAAACAAATAAATGGTTGTAACTATAATAATAATTTGTACAGGAGTTGATCAACGTTTAAATAAGTATTAGTATATGATTTGCAGTAACGGAATTTTCAAACACGTGCTCTTCTCAATCTTCCTGTTTGTTGGAAATGCTTATGAACTCTTCTCATAAACGCCGCGCCGTGGCCGATTTGTTAGACCACTAGACACTCACCAAAGCGGCGCAGGTTCTATCCCAGGTGACCACATGTGAGATTTATGATGAACAAAGCGGTGTAGGGCTGGGTGTCCTCCACCATCTTACTCCACATCATCATTTCATGTATCCTCAATGCCGCCGTCTGCGGTGCCGCATGTAGTAAAAGCGGAGGTTAAACACTGCAAATCATCACTCAAAATCGCCTCATTACGTTAGAATCACAAAGATCTCAGACATTATGAATAACCAACAGAAGGTTCTCCAAAGCCATTTATCGTAAAAATCAGATAAATGCTGAAACTTTTGTAAATATTCGTAAACCTTGTATAGAATGACACAGTTAGAGCCATCTGTGGGCAGCAGCAGTGTGTTAGCCTGTCAACGAAAATGTTTCCTCTGGCGGAAGATCATTATAACTAAAAGTATCGTCTCGTGTAACATATTTATAATAATAACTCGATTTACATTACTTTCTCAAGCAATGTTTCCAAAAAGCTTATCTCTACATGAACTCGAATTTTATGATAAGGCCTTACAGAAGCGTTTTCGTTATATATTCAGTTATAGAAGTGTGTTACAGCTGAATGTATAAACAGCGGGTCGACCTTTCTGACCTTGAAACTCCATGCTATTCATATGAACTCATGACAAATACAGGACTGGACGTTTACGTTTTTAAATGCAAATATACTGGATAACTGAACGTCGCAAGTCAGAGTGCACTTGTGTCAGAAGAGTGACTGGAGAACATCCTGAAGTGTGAAGAATAACAGTAGAAGAACAAACTAGAATTACGTCGTGTATGATTAATAAAGTGATAAGATAAGGAAACTATAATAAATAAATATTCAGTATTTAAATATTACAAAAATACAAAGTTTAACAGTTTGAGCATTATCAGTAAATATTCTTTGAAATCATTTCTAACAACATTCATAGGAATTGGGATACAAGTAACAGGGAACATAAGTTTTATCAAGTGTTATGGAAACAAACGACTGTATGCTTTTCTTTTTTGTTTTGAAGTTTTATAAAACCTATCTCTAAGCTGCAAAACAAACTGATGAATCACTAATATAAACTCGATGGCATGTCTGGGATTCAAACCATCAATGTTCAGCCTGCACTCCCATCTCATGATTCTGTCTGCGCTTTGCAAATAGTTTAAATAAGTTTTCTACTTATTCATTACTCAAAGTTTTTTCATCTACTTCACCTTTTTCTTGTTAAATATTGACGAGGTTGAAGTACATTCAATGTATTGGTGAAGTCCTTTTACTCTACTGAAGAAATTTAGGTGTAATAAACGTGAATAATGTTAATTAGATAATTAATAAATAATACCGTACTTTCAGATTATGAGTTTCCATTCGAGACTTAAAAACCAAAAATCCGCAGACAATATACATGTGAAAGTATTCCACTCTTTATAAATAGCTGAAAATTAATGCAATATTTACTAATCTTCATAATAGGAAATGTTAACGCCAAGAACAAGCCATAAAGCTTATCTAACATCTATCTCACTGATAAGAATATCACGCAATGAATAGAAAATGCTAAAATTACATATAAAAATATTTAAGAAGAAATAAAACCTTTGAGTTACTTCTAACGAAAGTCCATCAGAGAGATCAAGATGGTTCTTTGTACTCACAGAACAACAAACAGCTTAAACTTGAATCATAACTTGAATTAGCCAAGTGGCTTTCCCGACGCTGCACACCAGCGCTCGAAGGTATCACGTAGCACACTAAACCAATTGTTCTAGTTCTATTGATTGCCCGCCAGGGGAGAAATAATGATAATACATCTGTCAACCGAGTGCGTGTGGCTGTCAATAGATGGCTCTGGGTATCATAGCTTATACTGGGTAAGAATAGCTGTAATTATTTACAGAATCATACGGCGGATTGTAGTTATGTTCTATTGGTGCTGAATATATTTATTTGGTTTTCATGTTTTGAAAATAAACTGAAGTTATAATTAATATAAACGCCCCCTCGAACGAAAAAATATGTTATGTTTAAGAACGGAAGCAACGCAAGTTGAGTTGAAGTAAATGCTTTTTCCGCTTTGTAACATGTGGATTTCATTTCAATTATCTTCTCGTTATACAGATTTGAGTCTGATAATCAACATTAATGCGTCTCTAAATGTTTCTATTCATTACAAATGAGAGGAGAGCCTTTCGATTAACTGCAAAGGTTTATAAGGATTTCAAGAGAAGCTCGTAATATGTAAGAGCTACACTTCGCTTATCTTTTGTGTCAGTGGTGAGGGCTGCATCGAGAAAATTGGCAATTATTTCCTGTGTAACATGATATCTTGAAGCGCTAGTGTAGTGGGTAGCGTAAGGTGATTAGCTAGTTCAAGTTATGATACAACTTCTCAATAGGGCGGCTGCGCACAGAAAGGCTAGATATGTCCACTGCCCAAAACAATCGCCTGAGACAAAAATGACTCTTCTAAACTGCCCAGATAAAGACGCAATAAGCGGCTAGGTGCTGGGCAGCATACACTCCGTCCAGGTAAACCTGGAGGACTCGTCTCTTCTGCTGGTTCAGTTGTTCGATGTTCTGTGTGTACATTTGATATCTCTGATGGACATTAATCAGCAGCAACTCAAGGAATATATATGTGTAACACTGGCATTTCTATTCATTTGTGTGATATTCGCAGCAATGGAGTAGAATTTGGATAAGTTTAGTGGTATGTTCTCAGCTTTGACGTTTTCTGTTACAGATATTAATTAATATTTTACTAGCTTTCAGCTATCCATGAAGAGTGGAATCGGTTTACGGTTTACGTTCTTTGCATATTGTGGTTTTTAAGCCGCGAATGTAAACTTATAACCTGAAGTTACTTTTTATTCATTATCTTATTACCATTATTCACGTTAATTACACTTAAATATCTGAAGCCAAGTAAAACGTCTTCACCAATATGCTTTATTGTGTTTTAACATCGCATCACGGAAAACCTTTAAGTATATACGTGCATTGAGTTATAAATATGTAGATTAGTTGTGAAAATACTTTGTAAGGAGTAAACAAATCTCAACTTGACCGATGTGGACAATAATAAATCTCACTGCAGTAAGAACAATGATCAGACAAAGAGAACAGTGTTTACAATGTACAAGAATCCGACACTGTCATACACCAAAAGTGTTGAACACTGACAAAGACATTATCAAACTAGCCAATATATTTGAGTCAGTTTATTAGTTAACACAAGTATTATATCGATATAGCTTATATGACAGATTTGGGGTTTGTTTCTAAGATCTCCAGTTAAAACTGACAGTTGATGTTTTGTGTATGGACAGTAAATGCTATATATTTTTGTGAGAGTAACTTCAGCTTGTGCTTTGGTACGAGGTCTGTGATAATAGCTCTAGCTAGGTTTTACTACACACATCCAGATACTAATTGTACAAACCTATCGGACAATTGCAATATATATTCATTAACCCACTAAATGTTTTAGCTTAGAGATGTTGGTAATGTTACAAGTGTCATAGACTTGTGTAAGTTCAATGTGTACTGTCACTGGAAACATATGAAAGTTGAACTCAATACCGTTTACTACGTTTACTACAATCTGTACTACTTACTTTGACATTTTTTATTGTAACTGACTTATCCGACGTTCCACGAGTAATCAAAATAATTATGCAATGTTCTAGAATGCTTTCAGTTGTAAATATTTGTCTCTTCAGCTTTTATCACTAGAAAATCCCCGGTCAAAACTACAGCCTACTCGTGACTTTCAAAACTCAACTTTATCCTTATTTTCAGTCATAAACTTGCCAATACACTGACGGGTGACGTAACTGGTAAATATGAAACCTTTTACCACAAATTGAAGGCTAACTGATATATCAGTTACTGAAACGTTTGTTAAAGGAACACAAAACAAGTTAGTGAAGTAGAAAGAAATTCTGAGGTTCTACTTGCTTATGAAGAAATATATGACAATCTTGGGACAAAAGTATAGTTTAGATGTCAATTTATCCGCGAAATAGCGTGTTTAGAAGGTCTTCTGTAAATGACTGTATGTGTGCTGTTGTTGTTTAGGAAATAACAAATGGTGGGTATATAAAGCAAAGCTTTACATGAGTTAACCAAACTTTTAATATGTTAACATATCTCTAAAGATTTGAGCAAAATACAGTGTGTTTTATATATCTGCATAACAAAAAATTTATAGATTTGAATTTTTTGGAGTATCCTAGGAAGTTTCCTTTATTAATGAAGTTTGTATAATTTAATTAATAAATCATAATTTGTAATTGAAGTCCTGGTAGATTAAAAGGTGGATCATCTTAAATTGTATAATTTACCTCAACCAATTTTATTTCTAATGCTTTCGAAATGCTGTTTACTTTTATTTTAAACTTCCCAATTTTCTTTTATCTTACAAATATAATGTTCTATTCTTCTGATTCTCAGGGTTACATAAGATTGGAATGAATGTTATGTTGACTCACCTTTTAAACATTTAATTTTATCCTTGTTGTAGCTGCAGGACTACTCAACTATTTTTGCAAGCCTGTACCTTCACTATGTAGCAGATACAAAAATAAGACTTACCGGAAGAGTGGTTTGACAAAAATTCGTGGTAATAGTATATTAGCCGCATATATTACACGTGAGGTGATCTTTTGTTATATAGAATGTCATTAAAGGGAGAAATTTTATTCCAAAATTCCAATCGAGAGCATGATGTCTCTGGCTGTATCATCTGATGTCGGAGAAGAGGACTCGCTTTTATTTCGAGAATTTTACAACAATCTCTAATTATGTTGCTTACATGTGGATTAGATTTAATTGGTCTTTATTGAATGTAAACAAACAGTCGCTACGATCTATATAGAGACAGAAATGTACAAACAAATGAGTGTGGCTGAGAAGGCAAGCCTGCTAAAGCAGGTATATCTTGAAGCCTTTTGCTTTCTAGAAGTATGGGTTTCATGCTAATTCTTCACTGATCTGTTGGTTGTGGCGTTGATTATCGTCAACACACACTTGTAAACGTATGACCACAGATTAATACCAGATACTCAACTCCGTGTCGGGGATTCAAGCCGCATAGGGCGCTCGTCCTGAACCTTTCCCCCGGCACCAAGGATTCCGTCGGTAATGTAGTGAGCCTCTATTGCGACCGACCTATGGTACATCTACCTTCCTCCACACTTCCCTTCCTTTCCCTTATCAAGCAACTGATAAGGGTTCAACTTCTTTCGAAATTTACATGTCGCACACTCATGAGTAGCAAACGGCACATTTCAGCTAACGCATATTAGCATAATACGCGTGAAATACGCTGAGGAAATGTGCGGTAAACTATTCATCAGTGTACGAGTTGTGACCTCGAAAGAAGTTGACCAATTAATTTGTGAACAAATATCTCAAGAATTCACTTGTCAACATGAATGTTTTCCTGTTAAATATGAATAATTATATCTCCCACAAAGCATTATGACTTTAACATTCCTGTTGAAAATTAATAATGTTGTTGTAAACCATTGTTGTTGTTAATTTGATCTTTAAAAGACAATTACAGCTTTAATAAACGAGAGAGTGAGCTCACTCAAGATGCTCTTGAGGATATACAGTACATCTGTATTTACTTTCCCTGAAATGTGAATTACAAAGCTTGTTACTGAAATAATTACAAGAAAGGTGACCTGACATTCAATTAACAATTCTGTAGGTACAGGAAGAGATATCACAAGGTTATGTGTAATGCAATTTCTTTTTACGCAGAATAATGTTGAAAAATTCCCTGGAAGGATAGTAGGAATAAAAGTAAAACATCACTATGGAAATGTACGTATATGTTGTAAATGAAGATAACTATGCGCAAACATAGTACTATATCTTTAAAAAGAAAACAAAGAAGATCTGTTAATGCTTATGTTTAGTAATAATTTGAAAATGTTTATAGTACATGCATTATTTTCAGCACAATCTTACAAAAGTATATTCAGAGAAAAACCTGAAATTTGTGTTTGATTCATGACATTAATAATATAGCAAAACCTTAAAAATTAGTAAATGAGGCAGTGTCAGCAACTCAAGACATGACTTTATTAAAATACACTCTTTGATATAATTCTAATTTCTCTGGTTGAATTCACAAATGAAGCATGCATAATTATCATTTGAATGAAAGATACTTTTCAGTGAATCTAAGAAGAACATTATGTCCATAAAAACAGCATCATTCATTTAAAATTGTCCTAAGCTGAATTTTGTATTTGTAACAAAAGAATATTACAGCACTGAATTTGTAAATGCTTCAATGGTATGTATAAACACAGTAATGAATGCTAAACAAAAAGAAAATGTGCAGTTTTAAAAATAAAATGCAATGCACAGTGTATCTTCCGATAATAGAACATTTCGTGTAATTATTTGATTATGAAGTACAATTTTCTTAATGTGCCCAGCAATTGTTTGGGTAAATGGCTTACTTTAACTTGGAAAGACTTTAAGCAATGTACTTTCTGACTAAGATGGTGATTGGAGCCCCCTGCATAGTGTAAACCTCTTAGGCCATGACATCAACTGAATTTGTGTCACATAAATAACTCAAACAAAGAACTATTAACGATGTTCGTAGTTTTAGTTATGCAGTGAAAGATATGGAACTGTCTGTTTGAGTTGTCCATAAAATATAATTTAATAGTGTAATTTAATTTCCCAAACATCTAACCCTCTTTCTTCTGACAGTCCACAATTCCCTTATGAAACAAAGTGTACATTATATAACAAAATAATGTGCAGTTTTATCGACTTTTCAAAATTATAATGTGGCTTCACATCACTGCATGTAACGGATGACTCATATATTGGGTTAGGTGAGTTATGTTCACATTAGGTTATGTTTACATTTCCATGTTTAAAATTGAGGTCTTCATCTGAACTTAGAACAATGAGAGGATGCTTAACAATGTCATCTTCATGTCACATGTAACACTTCTGTGGGTCACGCTAGTGAAGTTACATCACCCTTAAAATTGTTAGCATTAAAGTAACCGTGTACCAATATTACTCATAAACGGTGGCAAGTACATGTTGAGAGCAGATTTACCACAGAATAATACATAAATGCCGTGAAAATGTCACTTTAACTTGTCATTTTTCTAAACGCATTTGTCCCAGTTGTGTTGCAATATATGAGATACTCAACACTATGTGCCTTTAATATATATATATATATATATATATATATGTGTGTGTGTGTGTGTGTGTGTGTGTGTGTGTGTGTGTGTGTGTGTGTGTGTGTGTGTGTTAACAAGGAAGAGGATTAATAACCTATTATTAATTGTGAAGCTTTACTAATTAGAGATCCAGCCACACTGTCTTTAGGTAATAGCTGCAGCTGACATTGTACATGTTTTAAGGATAGCTGGAATACTGGAAATAAAAGTAAAAGTGGCATATAATAATGACAATGACACAATGACATTTTAACCATTTCTTGCAATGCACAATTACACCTAAAAATTGTACAGCTTTTTCAAATCAATTCTAATCCCACCAGGTCTCTCTTAAGATGGTTATTCAGGTACCTAGTTTGGTGTAGTATGTACAATAATATTACATAGTGATTACTGCATTAAACGAGATGGAACAGATTGGGTTTATGGAATCTCAGATCATATTTGTAATTGCTGTTAAAAGCTGTGAAAATCTTTGTCAATGATGTAGATATACTCTGATGAGTAAGGTTAAGAGAACCTAATTCTTCGAAATACTTATCATTGTAATTTAAAGAAAAATTTTATAAAACTCATATCAAGCATCTCGCACAAAGATTTTAATTTAACACATCCACATTACATGTAAACACAGACGCTGCCAATTATATATAAAAAAATTCTACAGAAGTCAAAGAGAAATGAATTCTGCACAAATCCACAGCAACGGTTTTGGCACATCTGAAAATTCACAGCTATCTTTGCAGTAATTTAAACTGCATATTATCTTACATGGATTTATATATGATACAAATATTTTAAATTTAACTACTAACACAAAAACTAATATACTGTCACCCGAGCGTCGGAACACCCTATAGAGTGGGCAAGCAGGAGGGGGTCGGCGTTCGCCCCGCCCCCTCGTTTGTCTTATAGCGTTAAGGGGGGATAGCTGGGACAAAAAACATCACTGCGCCGTCTCTTTCTGTTCCACCTGTGTTCTCGAACTTACGGGATATTTCATCTAATCGAGAAGCTCCCAGATCGGCAAGAGGACCCTATATAAGCAACACGTCGTGCAAGAGGAGTCAGTCAGTTCTTGGTGTAAGAATGCAGTGCTAGTGTACGACGAGAAGACTGTGTGAGAGCATCGGAAGATTGTACGTAATTACGAGTGCAAGTGAAATTGTAACGGACGAACTGGTGAATCGTAATTGTGTGCATTACGTAATTCTGTGTAATTGGCAAGAGTTTAACTGTAAGTCGGTGGAAATAAAGAACATTTTTGAGTGGTGAAATTGGACTTTTCATTTCACAGGCCACAGTCACAATTGGGGTCAGAAGTGCGACAAAACACAATGGAGGCAGCATTAGAAAAGATTTTAGCGGAACAGAAAGAAATGAAGACGGCAAATGAAAACCTCGCTGCAAAAACAGAAGCGGCAAATGACAACCTGGCCGCGGAACTGAAACAAATGAAGACGGCCAACGACAACATCACCGGGAAGATGGAAGAAATGAAGGCCGAATTAACAGCGAAGACGGAAACGGCAAACAACAACTTGGCCACGACAATGACCGCAAAGGTGGCCGAACTGACCACGGAAATGAAGGTGGCGAATGAGGCTCTCGCCGCAAAATTTGAGGAACAGTTGGCCGGCATGAGGGATGACGTCACGAATCTGGGCAAGTGGATCGGTCAAGTAGACGACCGCCTTAATGATTTAGAGGAAATGGCCGACAATAACGCCAAGACCCTGAACGCCATGGTGGAGGACGTCGTCGGCAGGAAGCTGAAGGATATGAAGGCCGACGCGCCGGGACGCGGCACAACATCTGCGCGCTTCAAAGCTCCCAAGTATGACGGCACGTCAACGTTTGAAGTTTTCCGCCGCCAGTTCGACACAGTGGCCAGGCACAACAGATGGTCACCGGAGGAGGAGGCCACACAGTTAACAGCCAGCCTCCAGGGACGGGCCGCGGAAGTCCTAAACGGCGCCCAAGGACATATGGGAGGCCCTGAAGAATCGCTTCGGGAACGTCCGCTTAGCCGCAGCATACCGCAACCAGCTAAAGCCAAGGTCGCAGCAGCCGGGGGAGACGCTGCAGGAGTTCGCCATAGCGATCGAGCAGCTGGCTAGCAAGGCCTTGGTTGACCTGCCACTGGAGTTCGTATCCCGGGAAGCCACCTACAATTTTGTCGACGGGGTACGGGACACGGAGATTCGTCAGCGCCTAATGCTCGGCGAATATAAAACCATCCACGAGGCGCTGACAGCGGCATTAAGAATGGAGACGGCCAAAGTAACATCTATCCCGACGTCGAGAACGAGGAGTGTCCGCTACGCCGGAGACAGAAGACTAGTTGAGGGACGCCGGCGATTACCTAGTGGCCTGTGTGGGGGTGTGGACAGCCCGGACACCTGCAGAGAGACTGCCCACTAAAGGAAGTGCCGCCGGAAAACGAGTAAGGGCCATCGTGGAGAGGGGCACGTCGGCGCCATCACCACCATCCCCTCGAGTGACACTGCGCGCCGTCAGCCGGCGTATGGATGACAGCCTCATTGCGGACGGTTGGGTAAGAGGAAAGCCGTGCTGCGTGCTGGTGGACACCGGGGCGGCCGTGACCATCATCAGACCTGACGTGGCGAAGGGTTTGCCGACAAGGAAGCCGAGCCGACCATAGCACCTTGTCACGGCATCGAGCGACACCTTGGCTGTGGAGAAGGAGGCCCTGCTGTAGGTGAACTTGGGACGGAGTGCCGTGCGTCTGTGTGTGTTCGTCACGAAGGTGGCCGAGGAGGTGTTCCTGGGACTGGATGCCCTCAGGAGCCATGAGGCGACGGTCGACGTCGGCAAGAAAGTCTTGCGGCTTAACGGAGAAGAGGTTATACTCCGTCAACCCGAAGAGCACCTTGGAATTTGCAGGGTCGTCTTGGACGAAGACATGGTTGTCCCCGCGAGGAGCGAGGTGGTGGTGACGACGCGAGAATCAGGAACATGATGCTGGACCAGAAGACGCCTGTACACGGACTGTGTGTAGCCAGGGCATTGCTGCCGTTCCGAGAGGAGGTGCCAGTGAGACTGCTAAATCCAACGGACACCGATCACAACGTCCAGGCCGGGACGGAGTTGGGAACGTGCGAGCCCGTGGTGAGCGTAACAGCTATCGACAAGACACAGGAGGCGGTGCCGAAGCAGCACCTGGGGCCCCGGCTAGAAGCCTTACTGGAGAGGGCGACCGACACCCTGACCGCAGAAGAGCTGGAGAAAGTTTGACAACTACTGAGGCGATACGAGCGCGTCTTCAGCCAAGGCGATAGTGACTACGGCCGCACGGACAAAGTCCTTCACCGCATCGACACTGGAGACGCCCGGCCTATTCGGCAACCACATAGACGCGTTCCGCTGGCGAAGCAAGGGGGCGGAACGAGACATGCCGGAGGACATGAGTTCCAGGGGAGTGATTGAAGAGTCTGACAGCCCTTGGTGTTCCGCTGTAGTCTTGGTGACGAAGGAGAACGGCGAGCTGCGCTTCTGCGTAGACTACAGAAAGCTGAACGCTGTTATCCGGAAGGACTGTTTTCCCTTACGCCGGATTGACGACACCCTGGACACGCTAGCTGGTGCACAGTGGTTCTCGACCCTGGACCTGAAGTCGGGCTACTGGCAGGTAGCTCTAGACCCAAGAGACAAGGAAAAGACCGCATTGACGACAGTCCAAGGGCTCTGGCAGTTCACGGTTATGCCCTTTGGCCTCTGCAACGCACCAGCTACCATCCAACGCCTCACGGAGTCAGTGATGAGAGGGCTGACTTACGATGCCTGCCTGCTATACCTGGACGACATCATCATCTTCGGGAAAACTTTTGAAGATCATCTCAAGAATCTGAGTAAGGTGCTGCAGAGACTGCAGGCAATCAACTTGAAGCTGAACGCGAAGAAGTGCCAGCACTTCCGCAAGGAAGTGAACTACTTAGGCCACATAGTCTTAGCAACCGGAGTGGCCACAGACCCGGAGAAGATACACGCAGTGAGAGATTGGCCTCGCCCAAAGGAAAAGAAAGAATTGCGCAGTTTCCTGGGGCTGTGCAGTTATTACCGGCGCTTCATAAAGGGGTTGTCCAACATCGGAAAACCCCTCACCCGCCTGACAGAGGAACACCGGCCTTATGCGTGGACGTAGGATGCAGAAAACCCAATCCAGCACCTAAAGGAGACCCTGTGCAGTGCTCCAATATTGGGTTTCCCACAACCGGGTGGCGCCTTCATTGTGGACACCGACGCTGGCGACCATTGCATTGGAGGTGTCATATCGCAGATCCAGGACGGCCATGAGCGGATGATAGCCTACTACAGCAAGACGATATCCAAGGCAGAGAAGAACTACTGCGTCACCCGACGAGAATTATTGGCGGTAGTAAAGACCTTGGAGCACTTCCACAAGTACCTGTACGATCAGCCATTCCACCTGAGAACTGACTATTCTGCCCTAACCTGACTATTGAGCTTTAAGAACCTGGGAGGCCAGACAGCACGTTGGGTCCAGAGGCTGAAGGAGTACGACTTCACCTCGGAACATCGTAGAGGGAAGAGCCACGGTAACGCTGACGCCATGTCCCGAAGACCCTGTCCAGAAGAGTGCAGCCAGTGCACAAGAGTGGAGAAGAAGGCGCGTGCCGCAGCAGTCCGAGTAGTCACAGCAGTGCCTGCGGATGGCTGGGATAGCGCAGGCCTGAGGAGGGAGCAGCTGGCGGACGCAGACTTGGGGCCACTCTTGAGGGGAGAGGAGGCAGGGACGAGACCAACCTGGGAGGACATCGCACCGAGGAGCGCCACCTACAAGTCGTACTGGGTCCAATGGGACTCGTTGAAGTCCAGAGAGGGCGTGCTGTTCCGGGTATGGGAGTCACCCAATGGGAAGACGCAGAGAGAACATTTGGTACTTCCCCGGAGTAAGGTCCCGGAAGTCTTGGAGGAAGTGCACGCCGGTACTTCGGGAGGACACCTGGGAGCGAACGGAGCGATTGACAAACTACGGCAGCACTACTACTGGCTGAGGCTCCGAGCAGATCCTGAGAGATGGTGCTATCAGTGTCACGTGTGCGCGGCGAGTCGCGGCCCCCAGACTAGGAGCCGGGGTCGCATGCAGCAGAACAACGTCGGAGTGCCATTCGATCGGTTAGCCGTTGACATTGCTGGACCGTTCCCAGTTTCCGACCGAGGCAAAAAGCACCTAATGGTGGTCCTGGGCTACTTCACCAAGTGGCCGTAGGTGTATGCCAACCCAAACCAAGAGGCAAAGACAATCACAGACTGCCTCGTGGAGCAAGTGTTCTGTCGATTTGGGGTGCCGTTAGAGCTACACAGTGACCAGGGTACCAACTTTGAGTTCAACCTAATGAAGGAGGCACTACAAAGGCTTGGGGTGAACAAGACTCGCACTACGCCTCTACATCCCCAATCGGATGGCATGGTCAAAAGATACATCCAGACCTTAGAGGAACAACTGAGGAAGGTCGTTGCCAGCCATCAGCGAGACTGGGACGTCAAGGTGCCACTGTTCTTGCTGGCCTACCGCTCCTCTACACACGACACAAATGGGATGACGCCAGCCAGCTTAATTTTCAGCCGAGAGTTACGCCTCCCTTGTGACCTGGCTTTTGGAAGCCCTCCGGAAGCGAAACAGCCAGCGACCGAGTATGTGGAGAACTTGGTGGACCATCTCCACGACATGCACGAGATGGCTCGCCAGAATATCCAGAAGGCGAGCGACCGCATGAAGACCAGGTATGACAGGCAAGCCAAAAGCCAAGGGTTCCAGCAAGGTGAACTGGTCTGGTTATACCGTCCTACCCGGACCAAGGGACGCTGCCCGAAGCTCCAGCAGCCATGCCAAGGACCGTACCGGGTGGTGAAGAGGATTAACGACGTGGTCTACCGCATCCAGAAGGTTCCCCGAGGGAAGATGTTGGTGGTACACCTGGATCCCCTGGCACGGTACGATGGTGCTGTTTGGGACGACAAGCTTTGAGGAGGGAGCAGTGTCACCCGAGCGTCGGAACACCCTATAGAGTGGGCAAGCAGGAGGGTGTCGGCGTTCGCCCCCCCCCTCGTTTGTCTTATAGCGTTAAGGGGGGATGGCTGGGACAAAAAACATCACTGCGCCGTCTCTTTCCGTTCCACCTGTGTTCTCGAACTTACGGGATATTTCATCTAATCGAGAAGCTTCCAGATCGGCAAGCGGACCCTATATAAGCAACACGTCGTGCAAGAGGAGTCAGTCAGTTCTTGGTGTAAGAATGCACTGCTAGTGTACGACGAGAAGACTGTGTGAGAGCATCGGAAGATTGTACGTAATTACGAGTGCATGTGAAATTGTAACGGACGAACTGGTGAATCGTTATTGTGTGCATTACGTAATTCTGTTTAATTGGCAAAAGTTTAACTGTATGTCGGTGGAAATAAAGAGCATTTTGGAGTGGTGCAATTTGACTTTTCATTTCACGAGCCCACGAAGTCACAATACGCAATCACCTGCCTAAAGTAACTTCACTTTTGCTAAAAGTTTAGAACATTTTGGTCACGGTATTCCACATAGTATTTATTAAATTTTCCACCTATATGAAAATGAACTCAAACTTTAGGAAATATTTGATATGCAACATTAAATTGCTGAATATGTGGAAAAGAAAGCTTTGCACCAAATTACTAATGTTGATGAAGAGCACTGCACATCACCATAACAGGAAACATGCCCAATATACAATAATCCTGCGCTTTCGATTTCTGCAATCGTATCCCTGGAAGCTTGAGATGATGACTCCTGGAAGAACAAAATATCAGAAAATCTCATTATGGCAATAAGAAGGTATCAACGTTAATGAAACTAATGCCTTTTTATGTGAAACGTCCGTGATTCATTACGAAGTGCTACATTAATCTAAAGATGAATATATATGAAGGCACAATTCAGGTTATGTCATGATACTAATTTTTGGTATTTAGTTACATGCTAAATCTTAATTACAAATAGCTCTTTGTAAAAATCCATTATCTTCCTTTTTGCTGCCCATATGTCCCCGCAGGCCTTTCAAAGCTTTACAGTTTCACAAGTCGATGAAAATTTTATTCAGACTTAAGTTCCCTTGGTTTCGATACCGAGCTTTAAAATTTCGTTCAGATATGTACAAGTTAGCCAACGTAGCGCCTTTATCATCTTCCTATCTCACATGACAGAGCCTGGAAACAAGCTTCTCTTGAAATGCTTTGGACCTTTGACTGTAATGCCACATTGTTTATAATCACAAGGATCTCCTTTCATTTGTAATGAACATAAACATTTCTAGACGTATTTATGTTAATATTCGGATTCAAGTATCAAAGAATCATCCTAAAAGTACGAATTTATTCAATATTTTGTGAATATGAAAACCCTTAACTTATATGCACATTTGAATGCTTCCGTTCTTACACATAATCTATTTGTTCGTTCGAGGATTAGCTTATATGAATTATTACTACTCTTTATATTCAAATCACGAAAAACAATTAAATATATACGGAATCAATTGAACAGAACTACAATGAGCCATAAGGCTGTCTAAATAATTAAAAGTTTTCTTGCCTAGTATAAAATATTACACGTGGAGCCATCTATGCACAGCAACACGCGCTCGGTTGGTAGATGTCTAGCTATTATTTCTCTCCTGGCGGATAATCAATACAACTAAAACAATTGTCTCTTACATAACATATATTTATATTAGTAACTTAGTGCTGTGTACACACATTACTGTCTGAACGCACAATTTTTCAAAGGTTTATTATTCACATCTGTTTCAAATTTAGGTTAAGCATTTATAGAACGTTTTTAAGGACAGTGGACGTGTAAATGGCTCAAGGGATCGATGTTTTACTTCACGTTTTTAGGAACCCAATGATATATTGCACTATATATATATCCTATGCGATAAATATTATGCACGTTGTTGGCACCTCTGCTGCCGATGTAGCTGAATGTATATTGCAGAAGGCTGTCTCAAAGTGAGAAAGATTAAAGAGTGGGGACAGATCAGTGTTCTCCGACATTTGGATACGGTGTCAAATGGTGAAGTTCAAGTAAAACCAAGTGATATGTCTGGTGAGGAACAGATAAATTTACGGGATATGATTGAACAGGGCCGCAGTGGGCCAACGGGAGGATCTTTGAATCATTAAATTTTGAGAACGCTAATAACGAGCTACTAAGCATCGATATCTCCATAGTCGGAAAGCTGATTTTAAAACATTCTAATCCAATAATTTCACCTATCGTGTTTAAATACCAACTTATCAAAATCTGATACCAATTAGGTTTAACACATTTAACTGCTTTATGTTTAGCCGCAGACCATGTATTGTCTATCTCAACTTTCTCTTATTAGTGACGTCTATAATCATTGGAATTATTTCGGTGTAGTTTATTAACAATATGCTGTTTTGGCACTACTATAAAGGTCAAGAAATAGGACAAGAAAGGAGATTATATCAGTAATAAGAAAAGAAGTTTTATGATCTCAAGGCTAAATCGTTTGGCAAGTACAACATATATACATCATATGTTAATAGTCTCCTTGTGGCGTGTTGACCTTCTGTGAGGAGCGTTGCATTCGCTTGTTATCTTGGGAGCTACGTGACTAATATGAAAGGTTAGACAATTAATTATTATACAAATATAAATTATCATTACAGTTTCTTGACACAAAGGTATTTTGATTAACTTCTCTTTCTTCTTGTTACAATATACAATCACGTTATATACGATTTCTCACGCCTGCCGATGTATGACAAGTTGTGATTGTATCTGAACAATGTATATACACTGCCTATGCGTGATAGGCTTACGTAATCACCCACGTCGTTACTCGTACGCTTTCCCTCTTTGTCATGTAGTAAGTGGTACAGAACAAAATATTAGTTACCTCATTGGGATCAGATCTTCAAAGCAGTACCGGCCCTTGATGTTGGACATGGCATGCTTCACTACAGGAAATAGTGGATACGTTTCTTCAGTTAGATTTCAGAGGAGAAGTGGAAACGTGTCTTTGCGAGGCTACAGACCAAGCACTATGCCAGCATCAGTCACATTTCAGGTTCGATAACATTTGACGGAATAGATCATCTTATTCGGCACTTAGAAGTAAAAAAGGAGAGAAAATGAGCAAGGTGTACTTGTACATGAAGCTAAAGAACTAAATGTTCCATGTACAATTACACCTGCTTGTTGAAGACGAGAAAAAACAATTGTCAGGACATGATTACAAAGAGTTGTAAACAGTCACAAGAGTATACCAAACAGATCGACGTCATACTGATAGTCCAACCGAAAGTACGATATCCAGATTTAAACAAATGTAAAAGATGACTTGAATTTTTAGAAAACGACCTCCGTGAGTTTTTGTCATACCTTGGAACAGCACACCTCGCTACCCAAAAGTCAGTTCAATAACCGAAGATGATGTTTAAGGAGGCGACAAGAAGCTGTTGAAGATAATGGCCGTCCAGGTCGAACATTTAGATGTAACATTTTATTTTGTCAAAAATGTACTTTAAGAACTCTTTATTAAAATTCTTTAATTATGTTCAACATACATTCAAGGCAAAATAAACGTATGTCTTACATTTTCTGGCAATGTTAGAATTTCTCTGTTCACAAAAATGTAGAATGCTCCAAAATTAGAAGACATATTCATAACGAGTTCATACTTCAAGCACACAAAAAGCGTTAACTTATATTCGCTTTAGTAGTTCTCCTTTCTCAAAATCAATTACTTCTTCGTTCGACATCAGCTAATATGTATATTCTAACTACTTTTTGTTTTCACACACTTTGTCACGAGGTCTACCCGAATGTCCGAAGACTCCGGCCTTAATCAGCCCGGGAGCGATGGAAAACTCCGGGGCTCTTTTCTTGGGGTCTATAAAGCCCCCCCCCCTAATCAAATCAACACGGCTGGAAGTAGATCCTCCACTAAGGCGCGTCAACGCCACAGGGAAGGACTACCGAATAACCTCGGTGAGGCCGCCTGGTGATCTAGCACACCTTCTACTAGCTCTGCGGGATACACGGGACTTAATAGGGAACCCTCTGCCCTCTCCGGAGGTACCCGATCTCCCACGGGTTTCCGGAACACACTGCTCCCTCGAGTCCAACCCAATCCAAAAAATTCCCGTTCAGAGAGGGGCTCGAATGTTCGACCGAGTTTTCTCTGGTAACGTCAGAGGTACCACGAGTGCTAAGTGTCCGCAGCGCTCGCACCACAGCAGCTGAAGGGGACGGACCACCTCCCCTACGCGGTTTGTTTTCACACAATACAGAAATATTATATTTAGGCCATATTTAAAGAAAATATCTTCAATGTCTTACAACACTTTATAATAATTACACATTTTCTTCGCTAGTGTACGCTATTTCTGAATGGCAAAACGCAAACGGCTGAAAATTGCTTTAACCAACAGCCAAAATTTTCTTCTAGCAGGCAACCAACATAATTGGATAGTAATTTTCTACAAATAACTTTCTCAAAGCACTCTTCCCTGAATAGATACCTTAATATACTAACATAAATTGAAATTAAAAACATTTACAGATATAGGTTCCATATCCATTCCATTTTCTCTTCGTGAGGGCTACAGTTAAATGTTTAAACAGTGCGTCATCACATGCTGTCTTTCACATTCCATGATATTCCTCTAAAATCACAAGAACCATAAGGACTGAGGTTAACTTTTAAAAGATATAATAACATTCAGGACTGGAAGAGAAATCAAACAATATAACGGAAACTTAAATACGACAAAATATGTTGATATAAATTATGCGCCATAACGGGAACAGCTTTTTGTTAATAAGACTAAGTGTATAGCTTATGAATTACTAATTTAATTAAGAATGCACCACTAAATCAGAATGAAGAGAACGTAAGTCAGACATTTCAAGATATATGTACATAGTCTTTGTTATGAAAACATGTTAAACATGTGTTATCACTAGAGACAATCTCCAAAAAATAAAAAGTTGAAACAACTTATACTAAAAATTAGAAGCTAGCAACGGTGAAGCAACAAACACAAACACTACATAAAGTATAACTATTGCTGGCAAATTCATTTAATTTTTAAGGAGCTGATGCAAGGTTTCCATCATAAGTCTCGACGACTGAGAGTTCTCAATACTGTGACTTTGTGGGTTCGTGAAATGAAAAGTCCAATTGCACCACTCAAAAATGTTCTTCATTTCCACCGACTACAGTTGAACACTTGCCAATTACACAGAATTACGTAATGCACCCAATTACAATTCACCAGCTCGTCCGTTACAGTACTACTTGCACTCGGAATTACGTAAACTCCTCCGGCGCACGTACGCAGTCCGTCCCCTCACTGGGCGCTCCTCACAGCTCGCCAAGAACTGACTCAATTCACTCACTGCAGCCCTTTTTATAGGAATTTCGCCGTTTTCTCGAAGCCTCTCGTTTCAGTGAATCACCGCGAAGGTTCCAGATGGCAGGGGAAGGCGGCCAGCGACAAGTGACAATTCCCTAATCATCCCCTCAGTAAGTGACTGAGATTAATGGGTGGGTGTGGGCCGGATACCACTGGTCCCTTCCCAGCTGTCGTTGGTTGGGCTTTCTGATAATTGGGTGACACTGCTCCCTCCTCAAAGCTGGTCGTCCCGAACAGCACCCTCGTAGTGGGCTAGACGATCCAGGTGTACCACCAACATCTTTCCTCGGGGCACCTTCATGATGTGGAGGACCACGTCATTTATCCTCTTCACCACCCGGTACGGCCTTTGCCATGCCTGCTGATGCTTCGGGCAGCGTCCCTTGGTCCGCGTAGGACGGTCGAAACAGACCAGGTCACCTTGCTGGAACCCTTGGCTCTTGGCTTGCCTGTCATATTTGGTCTTCATGCGGTCGCTCTCTTGCTGGATGTTCTGGCGAGCCATCTCGTGCATGTCGTGGAGGTGGTCTACCAGGTTCTCCACATACTCGGTCACCGGCTGCTTCGCCCCCGGAGGGCTTCCAAAAGCCAGGACACAAGGGAGGCGTAACTCTCGGACCGACATTAAGCTGGCTGGCCTCATTCCAGTTGTGTCGTGTGTAGACGAGCGGTAGGCCAGCAGGAACAGTGGCACCTTGACGTCCCAGTCTCGCTGATGGCTGGCGACGACCTTCCTCAGGTGTTCCTCTAAGGTGTTGATGTACCTTTGACCATGTCTTCCGACTGGGGATGTAGAGGCGTCGTGCGGGTCTTGTTCACCCCAAGCCTTTGTAGTGCCTCCTTCATTAGGTAGGACTCAAAAATGGTACCCTGGTCACTCTGTAGCTCGGACGGCACTCCAAATCGACAGAACACTTGCTCCACGAGGCAGTCTGTGATTGTCTTTGCCTCTTGGTTTGGGATGGCATACACCTCAGGCCACTTGGTGACGTAGTTCACGACCACCATTTGGTACTTGTTGCCTCGGTCTTAAACTGGGAACGGTCCAGCAATATCAACGGCGATGCGTCCGAATGGCGCTCCGACGTTGTACTGCTGCATGCGACCCCGGCCGCGACAGGGGGCCGCGACTCGCCGTGCAGACGTGACACTGACGGCACCACCTCTCAGCGTCTGCTCGGAGTCTCAGCCAGTAGTAGCGCTGCCGTAGTTTGTCAATCGTTCTGGTTCGTCCTCCTGAAGTACCGGCGTGCAATTCTTCCAAGATTTCCGGGACCTTACCCCGGGGAAGTACCAACTGTTCTCTCTGCGACTTCCCATCGGGTGATTCCTATACCCTGAAGTGCACGCCCTCTCTGGTCTTCAGCGAATCCCATTGGGCCCAGTACGACTTGTGGGTGGTGCTCTACGGTACGATGTCCTCCCAGGTTGGTCACGTCCCTGCCTTCACTTCCCTCAAGAGTGGCCCCAAATCTGTGTTCCAAAACTGCTCCCTCCTCAGGCCTGCGCTATCCCAACCATCCGCAGGCATTGCCGTGACTAGTCGAACAGCTGCGGCACGCTCCTTCTCCTCCGCCCTTGTGCTTTGGCCGCACTCTTCTGGACAGGGTCTTCGGGACATGGCGTCTGCGTTACCGAGGCTCGTTCCTCTACGATGTTCCGAGGTGATGTCGTACTCCCGCAGCCTCTGGACCCAACGTGCGGTCTGGCCTTCCAGGTTCCTAAAGCTCAATAGCCAGGTTAGGGTGGAATGGTCAATCCTCAGGTGGAATGGCTGACCACACAGGTACTTGTGGAAGTGCTCAAATGTCTTTACTACCGCCAGTAACTCTCGTCGGGTGACGCAGTAGTTCTTCTCTGCCTTGGATAGCGTCTTGATGTAGTAGACTATCACCCGCTCATAGCCGTCCGGGATCTGCGATAGGACACCTCCAATGCAATGTTCGCTGGCGTCGGTGTCCACAGTGAAGTCGCAACCCGGTTGTGGGAAACCCAAAATTGGAGCACTGCACAGGGTCTCCTTCAGGTGCTGGAAAGCTTCTTCGGCGTCCTCCGTCCACACATAAGGCCGTTGTTCCTCTGTCAGGCGGGTGAGGGGTTTGGCTATTTTGGAGAACCCCTTTATGAAGCTGCGGTAGTAACTGCACAGCCCCAGGAAACTGCGCAGCTCTTTCTTATCCTTTGGGTGAGGCCAAACTCTCACAGCCTGTGTCTTCTCCGGGTCTGTGGCCACTCCGTTTGCTGAGACTATTTGGCCCAAGTAGTTCACTTCCTTGCGGAAGAGCTGGCACTTCTTCGCGTTCAGCTTCAAGTTGGTCGCCTGCAGTCTCTGTAGCACCTTACTCAGATTCTCGAGGTGATCATCAAAAGTCATTCCGACGATAATGATGTCGTCCAGGTATAGCAGGCAGGCGTCCTAAGTCAGCCCTCGCATCACTGACCCCATGAGGCGTTGGAAGGTAGCTGGTGCGTTTCAGAGGCCGAAGGGCATAACCATGAATTGCCGCAGCCCCTGGCCTGGCGAAAATGCGGTCTTCTCCTTGTCTCTTGGGTCTAGAGGTACCTGCCAGTGGCGCGACTTCAGGTCCAGGGCCGAGAACCACTGTGCACCAGCTAGCGAGTCCAGGGTGTCGTCAATCAGGGGTAAGGGAAAACAGTCCTTCTGGGTGACAGCGTTCAGCTTTCTGTAGTCTACGCAGAAGCACAGCTCACCGTTCTTCTTCGTCACCAAGACTACAGCGGAACACCAAGGGCTATCCGACTCCTCAATCACTCTCCTGGATCTCATGTCCTCCAGCATGTCTCGTACCGCCCGTTGGTTTGCCAGCGGAGCGCGACTAGGTGGTTGCCGAATAGGCCGGGCGTCCCCGGTGTCGATGCGATGAAGCACTTTGTCCGTGTGGCCGTAGTCACTATCACCTTGGCTGAAGACCTGCTGGTATCGTCTTAGCAGTTGTTGAACTTTCTCCAGCTGCTCTGCGGTCAGGTGGTCGGCCACCCTCTTCAGTAAGCCTTCTAGCCGGGGCCCCAGGGATTGCTTCGGCACCGGCTCCTGCGGCTTGTCGATTGCTTTTCCGCTTACCACGGTCTCTCACGTTCCCAACTGCGTCCTAGCCTGAACGTCGTGATCGGTGTCCGTTGGATTTAGCAGTTTCACTGGCAGTTCCTCTCGGCACGTCAGCAGTGCCCTGGCTACACATAGTCCGTGCACATGCGTCTGCTGGTCCAGCATCATGTTCCTGGTTCTCTGGCCTTCCAGTCGCGCCGTCACCACCACCTCTCTCCTCGGGGGAACAACGACGTCTTTGTCCAAAACGACCCTGCAAATTCCAAGGCGCTCTTCTGGTTTACGGAATATAACCTATTCTCCGTTGAGCCGCAGGACCTTTTTGTCGACGTCGACCGTCGCCTCAAGGCTCCTGAGGGCATCCAATCCCAGTATAATCTCCTCAGCCACGTTCGCGACGAAGACCCACAGACGTACGGTGCTCCTTCCAATTTCAGCTTCAGCAGTGCTTCGTTCTCCACAGGCAAGGTGTCGCCCGATGCCGTGACAAGCTGGTATGGTCGGCTCGGCTTCCTTGTCGGCAAACTCTTCGCCACGTCAGGTCTGATGATGGTCACGGCCACTCTGGTGTCCACCAGCACGCGGCACGCCTTTCCTCTTACCCAACCGTCCGCGATGAGGCTATCATCCATACGCCGGCTGACGGCTTGCAGTGTCACTCGAGGGGATGGTGGTGATGGCGCCTACGTGCCCATCTCCACGACGGCCCTTACTCGTTTTCCGGCCGCTCTTCCTGGTGTGGGCAGTCTCTTTGCAGGTTTCCGGGCTGTCCACACCCCCAACACAGGCCGCTAGGTGTTCGCCGGCGCCCCTCGGCTGGTCTTCTATCTCCGACGTCCTCGACGTCGGGATAGATGTTACCATGGCCTCCTCTATCCTTAATGCTGCTGTCGGCGCCTCGTGGATGGTTTTATAATCCCCGAGCATTAGATGCTGACGAATCTCCGTATCTCGTACCCCGTCCACGAATGTGTAGGCAGTTTCTCGGGATACGAACTCTGGTGAAAGGTCGACTAGAGCCTTGCTAGCCAGTTGTTCAACTGCCAGGGCGAACTCCTGCAGCGTCTATCCTGGCTGCACTGACCTTCCTTTAGCTAGCTGCGGTACGCTGCAACTAAGCGGTGGTTTCCGCAACGATTCTCCAGGGCCCCCAAGATGTCCTTGGGTGCCGTCGTTGTTTGCACAACGTTTAGGACTTCCGCGGGCCGTCCCTGGAGGCTGCCTATTAACTGTGTGGCCTCCTTCTCTGGTGACCATTTGTTGTGCTTGGCCACTGCTTCGAATTGGCGGCGGAAGACCTCAAACGTTGACACGCCGTTATATTTCGGAGGTTTGACACGCGCCGATGTTGTGTCGCGTCCCAGTGCGTCGGCCTTCAAATACTTCAACCTCCTGCCGACGACGTCCTCCACCATGGCGTTCAGGGACTCTACGCTGCTGTCGGCCTTTCCTTCCAGCTCATTAACGCGGCTAGCCAGGTCTTCGACGCGCTCGCCTAACTCTGTGACGTCCTCTTTTACGCCAGCCAACTGTTCTTCAAACTTTGCGGCAAGAACCTCGTTCGCTGCCTTCATTTCCGTGGCCAGACTGCCGTTCTCTGCTCCCATTTCTGTGGTTAACTCGGCCTTTATTTCTTCCATCTTCTCGGTGATGTTGTCGTTAGCCGTTGTTGTTTGCAGCGAGGTTGTCATTCGCCATCTTCATTTTTGTCAGTTCCGCGGCCAGGCTATTATTTGCCGCTTTCATTTCTGAGGTCAATTCGGCCTTCATTTCCAACATCTTCCCCAAAATCTTTTCCAATGCCGTGTCTATGGTTGTAATGTTCGGTGATGTTGTCGTGCCGCTTCCTGACACCAGTGTGACTTTGTGGGTTTGTGAAATGAAAAGTCCAATTGCACCACTCAAAAATGTTCTTTATTTCCACCGACTTACAGTTGAGCACTTGCCAATTACACAGAATTACGTAATGCACACAATTACGACTCACCAGTTCGTCCGTTACAGTTCCACTTGCACTCGCAATTACGTAAACTCCTCCGACGCACGTACGCAGTCCGTCCCCTCACTGTGCGCTCCTCACAGCTCGCCAAGAACTGATTAAATGTACTCACTGCAGCACTTTTTATACAAATTTCGCCGTTTTCTCGAAGCCTCTCGTTTCAGTAAATCACCGCGGAGGTTCCAGACGGCAGGGGAAGGGGCAAGAGGCGGCCAGCGACAAGTGACACTTACCTAATCATTCCCTCAGTTAGTGACTGAGATAAATGGATGGGTGTGTCCCGAAAGCCTCTGGTCCCTTCTCAGCTGTCATTGGTTGGGCTTTCCGATAATTGGGTGACAATACACTGGCCCACAGAGCTTTGTCTGTCTCTGATCCCAGCCACTTAAAACAGGAATTACAGCACCTGAGACTCACTTTCTTTCAAAACGGCTACTCCGAATATGACGTTGAAGCCTAGAACACCAAAGCTAGGAAAGGGAAACCTCTAATACAGAAATCGTCAGATAAAACCACCTCTACAGCCTGCATCCCATTTACCGGCAATCTATCCGGCAGAATCAGCAGAATTCTCGGCAAATGCAATATCAGGACCATCCACAAACCACCTCCGAAGATTAAGCATCTGTTGAGACCAGTGAAGGACAAACTGGACTTCCAAGTTCCGGGAGTGTATGATACCGTATATAGGACAAACCGGAAGGACCATCGCTACTAGAATAATCGAACATGAACGGAGCATTCGTTTAATGCAATCTGGGAAGTTTGGGCTGGCAGAGCATTGTTTTGATAACGACCATAGAGCTAATTTTCGGGAGACGACCATCTTGGCAACCTGCAACAGTTACTGGGAGCGGAGAACTAAGGAAGCTTGGCGATTTCCTTTGAAACGAGCACGCCTAATCTTGATGCTGGATTTCAGTTCAGCTCCTCTTGCAATACGGCCTTAAAACGGAAATCCGTTGAATTAAGAAGCAAAGGTCAATATAGTTTTATAACCAGGTTAAGTAGTTACGTTTCTTTGACACAATTTTCTATACTCGCGCTATTTCCTGACCTGGCATTTAATTTACTGAAAACTGTCTTTTGCTCAGTAATTCGAATTTTGATAGTGTTTTGTCTTGGTTTTAGTTCCATTATATCCAGTGTTTCATCTGTGGTTATAACATTTTATAAATATCCTGATGATGGGAGAGATGCACACTCTCGAAACGTTGATATATAATCATCTTTTCACCTGGCTTGCTGCCCTAGAGGATAGCGAGAGGAATATCATGGAATTTGAAAGGCAGCATGTGGTAACCTACTTTTCAATCATTTAACTGTATCCCTCACGTAGAGTAAATGAAATGGATATTGAACCTGCTTTTATAAATGCTGTTACCTTAAACTTGTCTTCGTATGATGAGGAAAAGCCTTTGGGGAACATTAGGTTTAGCAAATTATGTGTACGAAATTGTTATCCAATTACATTGATTGCCTGCTAGAAGTTCTGGCTGACGCATTAACAAATGTTCAGGCTTTGGAGTGTTTTCCAGAGATGGCCCTACCTGTTGTATTCTACACCAGCGAAGAAAATCCGCAATTATTATAATTTATGATAGGATATTGAAATTGTATTCCTTAAGTATGGCCTGGGTTTAATTGTTCTGTATTGTGTGAAAACAAAAGGTAGTTAGAATATATTTAGAGCAAATTTCCGACTAACATATATTTGGTTGTGGGAACTTAGACCTTCTAAAGTGAATTATCTTAACGCTTTTTGCGCCTTTGAAACATGGGACTATTTCAGTAAAATCCTTAGTTCTGTTTGTAAGAAGGTAATTTTTTCAAAATATTGACACGGCTGTTGCTAACAGATACAACAGGAAATAAAATACCAGATGATTAATTCGAGGACAAGCGACCATGCATGAAGTACAAAACCTTTTGGACAGCACAGACGATACACTCAGACATCCAAATACAGTGTTTATAGTAATAGTAAATGCGCAAACTGTGCAATATTCAATTAGATTTATTGAACTCGTTGACTGCAACCTTCCTTGCCTCACACTCCACTACGGAATCTACCGCACTCCTTTCCTCACAGTGAATACACGCAGGACTTTCTTGTATCGTGAAACTGTTTAATGGTACATATTTTAAAGTGGAAACCGTGTGCTGTCAGGTCAGTCACCATATATGGTTTCTCGTAGTTGGTACGATCCAATCTTTCATCACAATGGCGTTTGTCGTGTAGACCTCTTGTCAATTGTCCTTCATATTTCCTTCCCTTTTCCCTAATGACTGTGCCAGCTGTCCAGAGATGATAGCTGCATTTTGATTCATTAGTCCTCCTCTTGCTAGAATGTATGCTGGTCTGCAGGGCGTGAACTTTGATAGACCTAGGACTCTCTTCAAATATCTCGCCTTTCTCTTATCAGGTTCGTTGTGAGGTGATCCCGTGAGCAATTGTGGACACTATCCTCAACTCAAACAGTCTCATAGCTGTAGCGAGTGACATCAGTTTTAAATCTCTGATACTGGAGATCCCTTTAATTGCTGCGAGTATTCTCTCCGGAGAGACATCGGTGAAATTTCGTCAAAAATGACAAAAACGGCATTTTCCGGTTTTTGCATTAAACTTATGTTTAAACATTGTAGTTTCAGAATCTGCCGTCAGTTAGGCCCTAGCGCCATTTAAAGAGCAGCTACGTCATCATTTGAACGCCCATGTGCGGGTAGGGGCGTGACCATTTATATTGCTTTTTCCAGTGATGGAATTCTCACGTTTAAACTACACGGTTTGATTCTGTAACTGTGTTAATGTACAGAGAGATCTTCTGGATGTTTTTGGAAGCTACTGAACCCTTCCGCTACCATTTTTATATATTATTTCACACTTACCACTTTTGAAAGTAAACAAACATTTCCACTGACATGTAGTGTTTGTGAAATATTGTTTACATGCAAGTGAAAACTGTGGATAGCAGGTTATACTAAATTATGATTGTTTAGAATAGGAATAAAGCCTGATTTAACATTGTATTGCTTTTTTGTTGCAACAGTAGGTATATGATTCATACCAGGTTAGTTTAGGGGTACAGTGGCTATTTCAAAGCAAAATATAATGAAACTTTAAGGTGTTCTAGCCATAATAGTAAGTAAAGATACTAGAATGCTATGCTTGAGGTAAATGTTAAGTGAAAACGTATTATAGCCCAAGAGTTAACAGCGATTCTATTAGGCCACCTTTTTATGTAAATAGAAGAATGGTTGCCGTATTTCTGGGCAGTGGTAAGGGTTATATTTCTATGCAGAAGTTTGTATGATCATGGGTATGAATTGCATGAACTATTCTACTTACAATTTCCATCTCATAGACAAAAATTAAACTATTCTATGGGAAAGTTGCATTAAAGGAGAAGCACAGAATGCTAATGAAAGTTTCTATGGAGGAAATGTCACAAAGAAGTTTTTGTATTAAGAAATAAATTGCAAATTGCAGTGATTGCAGCTGTTGGTGAATTTAATATGGGTTATAAAGATAGACTTAAAGTTAAGGCAAAAGTTGCAGCAAGCAAAGTAAGTCTTGTTAGCAAGAAAATTAGGAGTTTTAGGAATAGGTGAAAGCTAAAACAAAGTGATCAAAGTTCATTGAGCAAATATAAATCTGCCAAGCAGCGGTTAAAGGCGACTGAATTAAAAGAAGAAGAGGATAGTAAACTAGCTGAGTGGTCTTCATATAGTGCAGGAAGGTTTTGAAACATAGACAAAAATGTTGTTTATATTTAGAGCTTCTAACTATATTTTTCTTCATGTCCAACGTTTAGGATTTTTAATACTCCTTATAGTCCAGACACTAAAGATTTCAATGAATTTCTTTAAGTTTTGCATATATGTATATTCATAGATAAGTTTTCAATAAAAATTGGTATCATTATGGCTGTATATGAAACAATTAATAATGATTGGTATTGAAAAAAGAAAATTAAAAAACATTCAAGAAAATGCTGTCATATTCCTTAAACTGACTCCTCCAGAATCATTGGACTTGGGCACATGAGTATGTACATATATAGTTTAGTAATCATTATCTAAAGGAACCAGAATCCAAAGTTCCAATCATTTATAACAAAAATTGTAGAGAATATAATATGATTCCAAATGTAAAGAAATTGCAGCAAAAAATTAAATTATCATTTTTTTGGTAAAAGCTATTGTAGATAGAACAATTATAAAAAAAGGCCAAAGGTAACCAAATTAAAGAGAAAGAAGACAATAAGATAGCTGTAGAGCCTGCATATGTTGCATGGAGTTTTCAAAATAAAGAAAGTAGTGTAATCTCTATCTAAATCTTTAAATTCCTTTTTCTCCACTTTCAATTTTTGAACATTTTTGTATCTTCAAAATGCTCCAACTTCTGCAAATCACAACGAATTTGTATTAAACTTTGCATGCATATTCCCAAAATAAATGTTTAATGAAAGTTGGTATTTTTGTTTATTTAAATTAAACTGTTCATTTATTATTGATTTTTAAATCTCAAAATTGCAAAAAAAATTAAGAAAAATTAATATTGTGACTTTGTGGGTTCGTGAAATGAAAAGTCCAATTGCACCACTCAAAAATGGTCTTTATTTCCACTGACTTACAGTTGAACACTTACCAACTACACAGGATTACGTAATGCACACAATTACGATTCACCAGTTCGTCCGTTACAGTTTCTCTTGCACTCGCAATTACGTAAACTCCTCCGACGCACGTACAGTCTTCTCGTCCGTACACTAGCACGACGCTGCTTCGATGCTCGCCAAGAAACTGACTGACTGACTGACTGACTGACTGACTCAATTTACTCACTGCAGCCCTTTTTATAGGAATATCGCCGTTCTCGAAGCCTCTAGTTTCCGTGAATCACCGCAAAAGTTCCAGATGGCAGTGGAATGGGGGAAGAAGCGGCCAGCGACAAGTGACATTTCCCTAATCATCCCCCTCAGTTAGTGACAGAGACTGATGGGTGGGTGTGGCTTGGCTGCATCTGGCCCCTTACGTAGCTGTGGTTGGTTGTGCTTTCCGCTAATTGGGTGACACTGCTCCCTCCTCAAGGCTGGTCGTCCCGAACAGCACCATCGTAGCGGGCTAGACGATCCAGGTGTACCACCAACATCTTCCCTGGGGGAACCTTCTGGATGCGGTAGACCACGTCGTTAATCCTCTTCTCCACCCAGTACGGTCCTTGCCATGGCTGCTGGATCTTCGGGCAGCGTCCCTTGGTCCGGGTAGGACGGTACAACCAGACCAGGTCACCTTGCTGGAACCCTTGGCTGTTGGCTGCCTGTCATACCTGGTCTTCATGCGGTCGCTCACCTTCTGAATGTTCTGGCGAGCCATCTCGTGCATGTCGTGGAGATGGTCTACCAAGTTCTCCACATACTCGGTCGCTGGCTGTTTCGCTTCTGGAGGGCTTCCAAAAGCCAGGTCACAAGGGAGGCGTAACTCTCGGCCGAACATTAAGCTGACTGGCGTCATCCCAGTTGTGTCGTATGTAGACGAGCGGTAGGCCAGCAAGAACAGTGGCACCTTGACGTCTCAGTCTCGCTAATGGCTGGCCAAGACCTTCCTCAGGGGTTCCTCGAAGTGCTTGATGTATCTTTCGACCATGCCATCCGACTGGGGATGTAGAGGCGTCGTGCGGGTCTTGTTCACCCCAAGCCTTTGTAGTGCCTCCTTCATTAGGTTGGACTCAAAGTTGGTACCCTGGTCACTGTGTAGCTCTAACGGCACCCCAAGTCGACAGAACACTTGCTTCACGAGGCGGTCTGTGATTGTCTTTGCCTCTTGGTTTGGGATGGCATACACTTCAGGCCACTTGGTGAAGTAGCCCACGACCACCATTAGATACTTGTTGCCCCGGTCGGAAACTGGGAACGGTCCAGCAATGTCAACGGCGATCCGTTCGAATGGCGCTCCGACGTTGTACTGCTGCATGCGACCCCGGCTCCTAGTCTGGGGGCCGCTACTCGCTGCGCATACGTGACACTGACGGCACCATCTCTCAGCGTCTGCTCGGAGCCTCAGCCAGTAGTAGCGCTGCCGTAGTTTGTCAATCGTTCGGTTCACTCCCAGGTGTCCTCCTGAAGTACCGGCGTGCACTTCCTCCAAGACTTCCGGGACCTTACTCCCGGGAAGTACCAACTCTTCTCTCTGCGTCTTCCCATCGGGTGACTCCCATACCCGGAACAGCACGCCATATCTGGTCTTCAACGAGTCCAATTGGGCCCAGTACGACTTGTAGGTGGCGCTCCTCAGTGCGATGTCCTCCCAGGTTGGTCTCGTCCCTGCCTCCACTTCCCTCAAGAGTGGCCACAAGTCTGCGTCCGCCTGCTGCTCCCTCCTCAGGCCTGCGCTATCCCAGCCATCCGCAGGCACTGCCGTGACTACTCGGACTGCTGCGGCACGCTCCTTCTCTTCCACTCTTGTGCACTGGCCGCACTCTTCTGGACAGGGTGTTCGGGACATGGCGTCAGCGTTACCGTGGCTCTTCCCTCTACGATATTCCGAGGTGACGTCGTACTCCTACCAGCCTCTGGACTCAACCTGCTGTCTGGCCTTCTGGTAGCGCCGTCACCATCACCTCGCTCCTCGCGGGGACGACTACGTCCTCGTTCAAGACGACCCTGCAGATTCCAAGGCGCTCTTCGGGTTGACGGAGTGTAACCTCTTCTTCGTTGAGCCGCAGGACCTTCCTGTCAACGTCGACCGTCGCCTCGTGCCTCCTGAGGGCATCCAGTTCCAGAATCATCTCCTCAGCCACCTTCGCGACGAACACCCACAGACGCACGGCACTCCGTCCCAAGGTCAGCTCTAGCAGGGCCTCCTTGTCCACAGGCAAGGTGTCGCCCTTTTCCGTGACAAGCTCGTATGGTCGGCTCGGCTTCCTCGTCGGCAAACCCTTCGCCACGTCAGGTCTGATGATGTTCACGGCCGCCCCGGTGTCCACCAGCACGCGGCACGGCTTTCCTCTTACCCAACCGTCCGCGATGAGGCTGTCATCCATACGCCGGCTGACTGCGCGCAGTGTCACTCGAGGGAATGGTGATGATGGCGCCGACGTGACCCTCTCCACGACTGCCCTTACTCGTTTTCCGGCTGCTATTCCTGGTGTGGGCAGTCTCTCTGCAGGTGTCCGGGCTGTCCATACCCCCAACACAGGCCACTAGGTGTCCGGCGGCGTCCCTCGGCTGGTCTTCTGTCTCCGGTGTAGCGGACACTCCTCGGTCTCGACGTCGGGATAGCTGTTACCTTGGCCGCCTCCATCCTTAATGCTGCCGTTAGCGCCTCGTGGATTGTTTTATAATCGCCGAGTATTAGGCGCTGACGAATCTCCGTGTCCCGTACCCCGTCAACGAAGGTGCAGGCAGCTTCCCAGGACACGAACTCTGGTGGGAGGTCGACTGGGGCCTTGCTTGCCAGTTGTTCAACTGCCAGGGCGAACTCCTGCAGCGTCTCTCCTGGCTGCTGTGAGTAACTGGCCAGTTCTAGACCTTCTCTACAAATGTAGTTTAATACTTGTTCAACTTTTCTGCCGAGTTTGTCTATAGGACAATTGAAATCTCCCGCAATAACTATCCTTTCCGTCCTTGGGATTTCACTGAGAGCGTCACTCATGCACTCGATGTCTTTCCGAGGAGTAGGGGATACGTTCCTTTCAGGTGCCGCGGTGCGGGCGCTGCGGACACTGAGGACACTGAGCGCTCGAGGTACCTTGACGTTTCCAGAGGAACCTCGGACCGAATATTAGAGCGCCGCCCGAATGGAGTTGTTCGGATTGGGTTGGATTCGAGGGGCAGTGTGTTCCCGATACCCGTGGGAAATCGGGTACCTGCGGCCAGGCTTCGGCCATCCGAGGGGGCAGGCTGTTGCCTAAGATGTCCCGGGTACTATACCTGCTGAGTATAGTAGAAGGTGTGCTAGATCACCAGGCGGTCCCACCGAGGTTATTCTGTTGTCATCCCTGCGGGGTTGACGCGCGTAAGTGGCGTATCCACTGCCACCCGTCTAGAGATGTAGGTGGGCATTTTAGACTCGAGGTATTACCCCAAGGAAAGCACCCTGGAGCTTTCCATCACCCCCGGGAGACAGAGGGCGGAGTCTTCGGACTTTCTGGTAAAACTCGTGGTACAATCAAACTCGATAATATCTCTAGCACTGAGTGGAGCTTGGAAATATACTCCGACTACCACTGCTGCTTTAGTTTGCACCATAACTAAATTTTCTTCTTTCAAAAATATGTTAGTAGGGGCAAGGGATGCTCTCAGCAAACATGCAACACCACCCGAAAGCCTGCCTCTGTCTCCTTGCTCGGCACATGTGTGTATATTATAGATCCCATTAATATTCACGATATCTGTGTCCTTACGAATGTTCCTGTTACTATCAAATCTATTGATTAAATCTTCTGGCATCATATTTAGGCCCTCCACGTGCCATTTCAACACTCTTATGTTATGCCCCGTTTTATCGTCGCATCCCTGTAAATCGCCATGGCCAACAGTACACGTTATCTGGCTAGAAGTTAAAATTTTTAAAACAAGTCATTGTTGTCGGCATTGGTCTCGCAAAATTTGGCTTAGAATGCGCCGGAAATGTGTAGAATTGATGACAATGCATGAGAAGCACTATAATAAAAATTGCAATGGTTTCTTTTTCCTTGCTATGTAATGAAAATTAAAGGAATCTACGAAAAGGTATAATATTTAAGAAAAAAAAAGTATTAAAATATGTAAAGTTATGTACTATTGTGTGAAATGTGTATTATAGCTCGAAATATGTAAAATATGCAATTAAAGGTATTGGAAGAAGCGTCTTTACAGTTTCATTCGTCGACATCTTTTTATAATTACATACACAGAAACAATATGTAATTACATAAAATCAGGGCTCTAATAGTCAGTCATTATAATTGGCTAGGAATACGACAGCTATCAGCCAGGACATCATTTATAATACATATAAAAGAGAAGGCGACTGCAGCCATCATAGCCTACGGCCCGACCTATTAAAACCTTGAAACAGCTCTTTTCCTATTCAACGTGAAAATAACCCCCGAACTCACATATGGGCTGGAATTGATATGGCAACATTTAACAGCAACGGATTTAGCAAGAATAAATCGAGTAAAGGCAAGTTTCCTTAGGTGTGTCCTACGTCAATACGTCTAGTATATGAACTAGCAAAAGAGCAGTGCTACATAACCAACATCAAAGCGAGACTAGAACTGCCATCTACATAACAAGGAGAGAAATAAGAAGAGAGGGACATACAGCACTGAGACCATGGACCTCGACAAACTATGAGCTCAGACACTTGGTGAACAGATGAGCAGTAACTGGATTCCGTATAAGATATCTGTGACTAAATGTTTCACGCTCCAAATGAAAGGTATGTGTGTGAACTGAGCAACAACGAATGTACTAAGCTGTGCGAAAAGAGTGTAATAAATTGTAGAATATAACGAGGAGAATTATAATCCTCACAAAAGTTAAAGGAATATGGAGGCGAATCCTGGTGCAGACTCCAGCGAATCCTAAGCTTGCTGCTTTTAACAGCGCTGCCGAAAGTTTTACACGCATCTCATGCGCCTGAACTGAGAACGCCATCTAATTAATTACGCTCGGTTATTAATATTTCAAAGAGGCAGATGCCGATCTCATAATAAGGAAGAATTTTATTTTCTAATCATGACTGTACAAAAATCCAAACTCTATAATACTTAGAACGCGACCGATGCACGTTTATTTCCTTCATATGCTTATGGTTACCCATCATCCATTCATTCAACTCAGATAAGCCTGAAACACAACAACATTCCTTTCTGACAACATTTATCTCAAGCATAAATAAACAGTGCACGCAGTTTGAAGCAGACCGAGTTAATGTTCAGTTCGTTTTGAGGGTAGGATTTGCTACTTTCTTAAAGAGAACGGCATCGTTAAGGCGTGAGTCTAATTCGAGCTGAAATATTGTTAATGTTACATAAAATTATTATTATACACATATCTTATCTCAAACGTTGGTAATCCATAGCGTGAACATGTCCCTCGAAGCTGGGACAAGTGGTTCATTCTCAGGGCAGAAGAATTATATAATATTAACAAGTTTTTACGAAAGGTCTGCAATCCAGAATATAGGGCAACTGTAGATTTTTCAAAATCCCAGCAATTAATTCTGTAACCTTGTGGTGTACATGTAGTGTCACGAATTTGTAGTGAAGCAGCTGCATGCTTAGAAAAAGTGAGTTTGCTTGTATTTCAATCTTAGAGAAAGATCCACAAAGTTATGCAGAACATTCCTACACCCTCCCTGGCGCGGTTTATGACAGCCCATGTCAGTACAGTTACAGACCACTCAAAAACGTTCTGACGTCTTCTACTTTTGTGAATGAATCTTCTCGGTTTTAATGTACAAAGTAAATGGGGCTCATGTTTTTAACGGTTCTGCTCCTTGTGTAGCATTCGTTCTCTGTCACACACATTCGTTGTCCTTTTCCCACTGTGGAAGGTTGGCACATTCCTTTCAGGGATCTCCTTTGCGTTGCTGGACAGTACTTGAGCGAGTGTTATGATTGTCTACATCGTCTCAGTTAAGATTTGTTTATTCCTTACAAAGTATTGCCTTAACTATTCTATATGTTTATAACTAAACGCTTTTACCTACTTCCTGTTCTTTTGTGTTAAATATTGACGATGATAAAATACACTAACCCATGTTGGTGAAGCTTTTTTTACACGGCTTCAGTTACTTAAGTGTAATAAACGGGAATAATGGTTATACGATCATCAATGAATAATAAAGTAACTTAAGGTTCTAACTTTACATTAGAGACTTAAAAACCACAAATATGCAAAGAACGTAAACCATAGGCCCACTCCACTCTTCACGGACAGCTGAAAGTTGGTAAAATATTAATCTGTATCTATATAAGAACATGTAAATGCTAAGAAAAACCCAAAAAGCTTTTCTAACATCTACCTCATTGCTTCGAGTTTCACGCTAATCAATAGAAGATGTCAATATTACATAAATATATTCAAGAAGAAGGAAACTCTTAGTGCACCAGAGAGATGGAGATGATTGTTTGTACTTATAAAAGAACAAACAGCTACAAATTGAGAAGCGGAACCATAACACAAATTAACCAATCCACTTTCGCGGCCCAGTACACTAGCGCTCCAAGATATCATGTGGCACTCTTATAACGTTGACATTTTACCTATGAAGACCTTACCAGTGTGATAGAAGTTAACTGTAGCTTTTACAAATTTGGGTTTCCACTCGAGTTTATGTTAGTAAACAGTTTCAAGTATCAACAACGAATCTTCTTACTGGAATTAAATCTGTATTATATGACGGGGAAAAAACCTTCAGTTAATCTCCATTTGGAACACTTCTTTTCTCATACATAATTAACTATTTGCTCCACGATGCGTTTATATAAACCATTACTACTGTTTAGTATTAAAATGCAATAACCAATTAAAGCTAGGCTGTACTAGTGAAACGTAGCTACAACATGCTATAAGGCTTTGCAAATTATTACAAATTTTCTTTCCCGGTATAAGATATTACTCGTGGTGCCATCTATGGACAGCAACACGCGCTCGGTTGGCAGATGTATAGACATTATTTCACTCCTGGCGGTCAATCAATACAACAAAAACAATTGGCTCTTACATAACACTCCTTATTAGTACCTTAGTGCTGTGTACACACATTACTGTCTGAATCTACTCTTTGTCAAAGGTTTGTTTATCACATCTGTTTCGAATTTAGGATAAGCATTTACAGAACGTGTTTAATTACACATTTGGCTGTGGATACAAGAGTGAGGTAGATAAATGATTAAACAGCGGGTCAACCATGCTTTATTCTTTCGAATACTCATATTCCCGTTAATAGTTTAATCCTGCGAGATCTGGGGCATAATAATCTGTGAGTACGGTGTTGTCCGTTAATGATCTTATCAATGTTAGTTACTAACACTCCCCACATGGCAACCTTGGCCTTCGGGGTAACCTCACTCCACCAAGTGATGACCGGACCCATTTCTCAGGTGGAGGCACCCAGAGGGCGGTGTCCATTACCTCCGATGATAGGGTGATAGTGAAGATGGCGGTGAGGTGAGAGGACCTACAGTTTTTACCGTGGACTCCGAACCACGTTGGGCATAGGGGATACTTCACGTGTGCTAGACAGAGGTGAAGGCGTGGATAGGGCCGACTTAAAATCGCCAACCCCAGAGCCGGGAATCGAACTCGGGACCCTTAGAACGGGAGCCGCGAACGAAACCACCGCGCTACCCCGGCGCCCTTAATCTTATCAATGTTATTCAGGTTTATTACACTTAAATTTCCCCAGCCGAGTGGAAATCTTCACCAATGTGTTGAATGTACTTCGGTCTCATCAATGTTTAACAGGAAATATGTAAAGTAGATGAAAAACATTGAGCAATGACTATATGGCACACTTATGAAAATGCATTCTAAGGAGCAGATATAACTTCCAAAACTCTCCTTTTCGTCAACCAAGTGTGCAGTTTCTTTGCGCGGTTGGGGTTGGGGGGGAGTATCACTAAATGTGTTATGTCTAATACAAAATATATGTTTGGAATTTTCTCGCAATAGATCTAAACTTTTTTATTATAATTTAATTTTGATATAACCCTTCAACTGGTAATCATAGGCTAAAGATTTTTATTTATTTAAAACGTTTTGTAACATATTTTAATTATTTTGTTTATATATTACTTAGATTTAATTACATTTAATTCCGTAAAGTAAATAATGGTTACTATACATTTACAGAGAATATCATAGGAACAAGTATCAGTAGTCACTTTATTATTCATATATGGCACAGTTTTGGCTGCTATAACCAATTTGGTTAGAACTAGGAAATTAAAAACGATAATAAAACTTTGCATATATTTCTGTACTTAATCACAATTGTCATATCAGCGACAAGGCTCAGAAGGCTTTGAAAGTATTACGTAATTGTTCATTTCATAAGTAATACATTGCTGGCCATAATGACATTTAAACGTATCACTATCTGACATTCCCATGAACTAGTTCTGATAATTTTATTAACTGTTATACTTCCAGAGTAAGAAACAAAAATTTTGGTTCAGTACTATTGTTCACACATTTTATATCCCAAAAATGCTTTATAGAAATCAATATTTCTTCAAAGGTAGATATGTTCTTTGGCTAAGGGGAAAACATATAAATAATATGAATTTTAATGCTGAACTATATTAGAGTCCCTCTTTAATAACTTTTTAGTGAAGCAAACAACGACAGCATTAGAGTAGTGTGTGATATGTGGACCTGGTTATTTAATTGTACTGTTTCATACCGGAAAAACAGTTCTCGATTATACTGTCACACGAACATCGGAATTCCCGAGAGAACCAGCAGCTGGCAGGTAGGGGCCAGACGGGAAGCATTCAGTCACGCCTACCCATTTATCTGTGTAGCTCTAACTGAGGGGATGGTTGAGAAAACATCACTAGCCATCTCTTTCCCCTCCCCCTGACGTCTGGAACCATCGGGATGACGTTCCGAGCCGCGAAGCTTCCAGAAACGGCGATCGTCTTATATAAGGCCTGCAGTGGACGAGTCACTTCAGTTCTTGGTGAGCAGCCTTGAAGAGCGCCGTGCTAGCAAACGGACTGGAAGACTGCATCCGTGAATAAGAGTAGTTTTACGAAATTGTGAGTGTGGAGTGGACCTGTGACAGACGAACTGGTGGACTGTAATTGTGTGCGCTACGGAATTCTATGTAATCGGTAAGTGTTCCAACTGTAATTCGGTGGGAATAAAGAACATATTGGGATTGTACAATTGGTCTTTTAATTTCACGGATCCACTAAGGTACAACATTCTGTCCGTGGAAACCCAGAACCTATTAGCATTTCTACTTTCAATTGAGAGATCCAAATCTAATATTAACCAATTGATAGATTACCTATGATAAAGGTAACCATGAAGTGCTAGTGAATTTACTTTTGTGTTAATATTTAATTTTAATAAGCACTAATGAATGTTAATTAAAGGATTATATAACTGAGCAAACAATCAAAACGATGACATTTTATAAGAGAATATCAGTTAATGTTACCCTTTACCTGTAAGCACTTGTTTAACAGTTTCTGCGATAATGGGTCGAGAGTTTAGCACATGTAACATAAATTGGTTAGATGGCACTATTACGTCATGGAAAATAGTATTGTGGAAATGCAAAAAAAATGGATGTTATACTAAATAATCGTAAAGAATCTAAAAGATACTGAGTCAATAGTTATATTACTAACCCATTAAGACAATGGTGTGGTACTTATCTCTCATTATTAATTTAACTTCGTCTACTCAAGGTCTTCTTTTAGTTAATTTATCTAAAAGAAGACGACTGAAGGTGAATTTTAAACACTTCACTTACACACCACTTGTTTACACTACGTACAGTTTGTATACGAATTATCACAGGCTATAATTTCTCATCCGACAAAAGAGTTTAATTACATTTTCTATCATTAGAAACTGTAGTAGGTCTTTAAATGGTATAAACTAGATATAAGAGTGCGTTAACAAACGAGAGATTCTCTTGGATTAACTAAGACTTGGGGAATACTACTCCGATGGTGTGAACACATTGGTCCTTCGTCTTATTACCTACACTAAAATCCAGCACACACACATGGAGTACTGCTCCCCAGGCCTGGTTAACTAATTCTCCAGTCAAATTACCTCCATGACACTGGTTTAAGTGATAAGCATCTATAAAAAGAAATGAAAATACTTTTGGAAGCGATCCACGTAAACTTCCTGAACAAGGTCTATGCTTGGTGTCTTGTGGAGTAAGTTAACGTAGTCGATCAGGATCACCCTGTGAGTTTCCCTTCCTTCCAAAGTAGTATTGGACGAATAGTACTGGGCTTGTTTGTAGATGATGTTGGTATCTCTGAAGACGACCGTAGTAAGAAGGTCCGAACAGATGCATGGGTCGGTGCTATTAGCAAGAGAAATTCGCTTTGTTCATTATATTTACTGTAGGCATGTCCATCTTTCCAAAAGTGCTAATTCGCCATTCCTGCACAAACAGAACAGCCACTCATATACACTCCTGGAAATTGAAATAAGAACACCGTGAATTCATTATCCCAGGGAGGGGGAACTTTATTGACACATTCCTGGGGTCAGATACATCACATGATCACACTGACAGAACCATAGGCACATAGACACAGGCAACAGAGCATGCACAATGTCGGCACTAGCACCGTGTATATCCACCTTTCGCAGCAATGCAGGCTGCTATTCTCCCAGGGAGACGATCGTAGAGATGCCGGATGTAGTCCTGTCGAACGGCTTGCCATGCCATTTCCTACTGGAGCCTCAGTTGGACCGGCGTTCGTGCTGGACGTGCACACCGCGTGAGACGACCTTTCATCCAGTCCCAAACATGCTCAATGGGGGACAGATCCGGAGATCTTGCTGGCCAGGGTAGTTGACTTACACCTTCTAGAGCACGTTGGGTGGCACGGGATACATGCGGACGTGCATTGTCCTGTTGGAACAGCAAGTTCCCTTGCCGGTCTAGGAATGGTAGAACGATGGGTTCGATGACGGTTTGGATGTACCGTGCACTATTCAGTTTCCCCTCGACGATCACCAGAGATGTACGGCCACTGTAGGAGATCGCTCCCCACACCATGATGCCGGGTGTTGGTCCTGTGTACCTCGGTCGTATGCAGTCCTGATTGTGGCGCTCACCTGCACGGCGCCAAACACGCATACGACCATCATTGGCACCAAGGCAAAAGCGACTCTCATCGCTGAAGACGACACGTCTCCATTCGTCCCTCCATCACGCCTGTCGCGACACCACTCGAGGCGGGCTGCACGATGTTGGGGCGTGAGCGGAAGACGGCCTAACGGTGCGCGGGACCGTAGCCCAGCTTCATGGAGGCAGTTGGGAATGGTCCTCGCCGATACCCCAGGAGCATCAGTGTCCCTAATTTGCTGGGAAGTGGCGGTGCGGTCCCCTACAGCACTGCGTAGGATCCGACGGTCTTGGCGTGCATCCGTGCGTCGCTGCGGTCCGGTCCCAGGTCTACGGGCACGTGCACCTTCCGCCGACCACTGGCGACAACATCGATGTACTGTGGTAACCTCACACCCCACGTGTTCGGCGGTACGTCCACCCGGTCTCCCGCATGCCCACTATACGCCCTCGCTCAAAGTCCGTCAACTGCACATACGGTTCACGTCCACGGTGTCGCGGCATGCTACCAGTGTTAAGGACTGCGATGGAGCTCCGTATGCCACGGCGAACTGGCTGACACTGACGGAGGCGATGCCCAAACGCTGCGCAGCTAGCGCCATTCGACGGCCAACACCGCGGTTCCTGGTGTGTCCGCTGTGCCGTGCGTGTGATCATTGCTTTCAAAGCTCTCTCGCAGTATCCGGAGCAAGTATGGTGGGTCTGACACACCGGCGTCAATGTGTTCTTATTTCCATTTCCAGGAGTGTAGAATAATGTTTATTTGTTACAATTTATATTATCTATACCTAAAGGATATTGTAATAGACATCTCGCTCTCTACTACTTACAGGTCCCTCCATTCACTGCCATTAAAACTTTCGGAATGATGTTTGCTTTTAGTTTAAACTTCTCAGCATCTTTCGCTTTAAAATTCATAACTTCTAGGTAGTTTTCAATATTACATAATAGTAACATAGAATTTGAGACTGAGCATGTATTGAACAGCTTTATAAATAATTAACTGTAACCTTCTTGTAGCTACAGCGAAATATGTTATTGAACTACTTCTGTAAATGTTTATCCTAACCTTGTAGCTGATGGAAAAGTAAGACTTTGCGGAAGAGTGCTTTGAGAAGGTATTGTGACGTATTACGTTATGTTCTCGTTATATACGAGACGATATTTCAGTTTATAGATTGTCCACCAGGAGAGAAATGTTACTCCACAGTTCCAAGCGAGGCCGAATTGCTCTCCAGAGATGGTTCTACCTGTATCACTTTACATCGGTTAAGAAGATTCGTTTTTATTTACAAAGTTATATAACACAAGGAGATATCTCACTTGGTTTTACTTGGATTTTAGTATGTATAAAACAAAGACAGCAATGGTATATATAGCGAAAATTATATTATATAGCGACACACTAAACAAAATGTTGCCTATCTGACAGAAATAACGAGTTTCTTGAAGAGGTCATTATTTTGGATTTTTCTGTGAAAAAATGTCAAAACGGCGAGGTTCACTTTAACTCTTACGTTTGTCTCCAAAATTGTTAGCCTTACATCACTTATATTTACCTTCCCTTTTTACATAGATACACAGCGTTAACATATCCTTTATGTCTCTTGTAGCACGCATTACTTGCGCTGCTAGTAGTTTTTCCGACACAACGTTTCCCTGACCTCCGAATCTGATACATTTGGGGTATTCACTGCTCCACTCTCCTAAGCACTGCCTGCAGACTCATCAATACGGAGCTGGAACGTGCTGCATTGCTTGCACTTCGAAACACTACTTACGTCTTCTCTACTCTAGACTGAAAATTGCAGTAACTCAACAACTGCTAGTATCTATACCGCCTTTTGTACCCTGCCGGTTGTGGCGAGAATTCTCTGGTAGTAGAATGCGTCTAGTTTCGATATTTGAACGTACGACAACCAATCCACACTGTGCTAATATTTTTCGCTTCCAACTTCATGAAGTGAGCTAGTAGCGTTCCCTAAATTTTGAACAACAAAGCAGCTGGAATTGTTTGACTCACACTTAATTTCTCGAGCTCTGGTATTACCGATTGCGGTCATAATCTAGTAATAGTTACGCCTACTCAGCATTTAGTGTATCATTATAACGTTCTACCTCTGATAAATAAAAGTACTTAGCTTGATCAAATATTGCTCACAATTGTGCATTTGTATTGTGGAATATGATGAAAAATATAGCATAACTGTCAACTTTATACTATTGTGACGTCACTTTCCTTGTAGGTTTATGGTGAGTATAAATTTATACATTTGAAATATTTGGAACAGAATGTATTGAAGTCCAGACATTTTACTTGCTATTATTACATTTACAAGTGGATTTTGTACGTTCGTCTTAGAGATAATATTTCCGTGACTCCTGGAGAACCATACTTTCATGTTGTACGCGTGATGTCAGTTTAGTGTACTGAGAAAGGCTTCACTCAACAACCTTGGTTGTTAGTATTTTGTGCTTATAGTACATGAATTTTTGTTTAGAGCAGACTACCCGCGTGTTAAGAGGAACCTCCTACACTCTCCTCTTTAATAGCCACTTTGACTAACATCCGAAATAAACATTGAGACACATCAGCTGTCCATTACTGACCTGCCTTTACCCTTCACTGATTGTTAAGGATCAGTAACTTTGTTTATTTAGATAAAAGTCCTTTTATACTAATTGCATGTCACTCTGAAACTTGTTTATAGACGAATTCAAACATCATCAAGTCCTGAAGCATCGATATTTAATTCATGTTTTACGGAAACAAAAATCATTGATATATATTCTATTTTGAGTACTTCGATTCCCACAGGAAGCGATTTGTTCGTTTGACGATGCGTTTATATATACTCTAGCAATTGGTTCTTTTCATAACGTAAAACACAACTGAATGTGACCTCTGCCTATAGAACGAAACTACAATGCGCTACAAGACTTTGCATATAATTTCAAATATTATTCTCCAGTATGAGCTATTACACGTAGAGCCATCTATGGATAGCAACACGCACGTGATTGGCAGATGTATAGTCATTCTCTCCTCGCGGATAATCAATACAACCATAACAATTGCCTCTTACATAACACATATTCATATTAGTAACCTAATTCTGAATACACACATTACTGTCTGACCCAACTCTTTATCTAAGGTTTATTTGTCACATCTGTTTAATATATAGATTAAGCATTTACAGAACGTGTTTAGTCACACATTTCGTTGTAGATACAAGAGATATAGTTAAATGTTTAAACAGCGGGTCAACCGTACTCCTTGCTATTGCTATTAAATTACGAGAAACACAAGAATGAACATTAATAAAGTTATTTGAAATCTGAACATCTCAAGTCAGAGGGTACATGTGGCTGGGATTGAAGTCACGATCTACGAAATGCAAATCATCTCACTCGGTAATACTTGCTGTAGTTTGTTTTCGATGTTTATATGTCAGTTTTTAAGTAGATATTTAAACTAAGTACACTAGATAAGTGTTTCCACAAACATTGTCCTCTAATAGTTACTTAGAGTATATTAGATATGATTAGACACAGGTCACGTGATGACTTCATTTTAGTGTTCGTGAATTGTAGAGTTCACTTGTTTACTTATTACTAGAGCTATGTTATTTATATGTAGTTAAACTGTATTTATGAGTAAGTTCTGTAACTGTAGAAAATCATTTGTTAATATTTTTGTTTGATGTGTATAAGTGTACTATTGGCAGTATGTATAACTATGTTTTTTTTCTTTCTTTCAGTTCGTTTTGGTTCTAGCTTAAATTAAAATACTTCTAGACTACGCCGTGGACTGACTGCTTAGACAGCTCGACCCTTACCAAGGCGGCCCGGGTTCGATCGAAGACGACCGCAAACTTACACTTGTGGTTGACAACACAGGGCTCGGGCGGGTTTTCTGTGGGATATTCGGTATCCCCCGCCATCTCCGGTGCCGTATGGAGTAAAAGCGGGTGTTATGCACTACGCTTTTCCTTTCATTAAAATATTTGGAAATTACTTATGCTCATAGTGAAAATGTTCAACTACGATAGCAGTTCCTTTATCTTATTAGGATTGTTGTATGAAATTAAACACAAAAAGTTAAACGTATCATGTTCTATTTGTAACAAAAAGTTACAATTAAGCAGCCACATATAAATTTATAAACGCTGAATGTATCTAACTCTCACGGATACAATTGTGATATTCCATGTAGTGTATTAGAAAGGCTCAACTGACAATTCCTTTGTAATTATTGTACAACAGCCTCAGAGAGAAACAATAAAAAGTGAAAAAGTCCATATAGCTACCATTACATAATTATACATATATTAAATTACCTCTATAGCAGTTTGGTAATTCTGAGGCAGTGGTTGTATCTAGTTGACATTTTTCCTTCTTGTTGCCACGGACACGTTTCACATTAATTTAGCATTAAGGGTGATTTTCATGAAGAAGCTCTAATTATAATAGTCAACAAATTTCAACGTTTTACTTGTCACATAAATATAGCCTACTTCATTTAAATCGAAATTTCTAAATACGAAAACACGTTACGTCTCTGTGTGACGCAGCTGAGGCAGATTTTCACAAAAATGAGAAAACATTTCTCTTTATTAGTATAACGTGATGAATCCCAATTGCCCATGAAGACGCACCGTATGAGTGTTTTGTCTTACACAACAATAAAAGGTTAAATCAAGGAAGTATCGAGAGATCAAACAGATGCTACAGCTCATCGTTAACTAAAAGAAATAAAAATGCAAGTTCCAACAATTTTTTATCCTCTCACATTTCTATCTGTAATCATAACATCCATTCCAGCAATGCCATGATCTTCTAAATGTTCTTTGTTTCAGTTTAAATTTCTCAATTACTTTATATTTTAAACATACTAACGTCCATTCTCGTAATTCTCAAGATATCATTGACAGAGCATGGAGCTTTAAAGGCAGTATGTGTTGACACAGGTTTTAAACATTTAACTGTATCTCTCTTTATCTACAACAAATAGGATATTGAAACTACTTCTGCAAATGTTTATCTTAAACTTTCAGCAAATGGAACAGTAAACCTTTGTGAAAGTGTGAGTTCAGAAACATGTGTAAGTGTATCACATTAAATACATTAAAGTTTATATAAACATTTTGGCCACGAAAGGAGAAACTGGGAACCAAGTTTCCAAGCGAGTGTGCGTTACTGTTCAGAGATGGCTCCAGCTGCATCATCTTATACGTGGAACAAGATTCTATTTTGTTTACAAAGTTTTATAGCAGGTTGTAATTGTATTATTTTATGTATCTTAGATTTACTTAATTTTATTGTTTGTCAACAGAAATCAGCTATAATGTATAAACAGAAAATGGCATAGGAACAAATATCTGTATCTGGGAAAGGAAGCTCTCTAAACTAAATATATCCTAACCCTTTGCGGTATGATATAATAAGTAATACCGCACTTAAAATACACCCATCATTCTGCAACATCCACATCCCGCCACTACGTGGTTAAGCTCTTCCCAGAGCAGGTACACGATTTGACCACCCTTCGGGCTGTTCCAAACAGCCCGCCAGCATCGAGTTGAGTTGAGTAATAAGTAATGCTCTCCCTACCAACTTCAAACTTAAGGCACCCAAGAACTAGTCTGGAGAATCAAAAGTGTTTTTCCTTTTTCTAAATTTTAATCGCCATTAGAGGTGCACAATGAGTCGCTGCACCTGGATCCTCCATCGTTGAGGAGCTAATGCTACCTCCTTTCCTCCCCCACACAAATTTCAACCGTCACTCTACACACTCCTTATTCTTGTCATTACGTGCTTAAGTCCTTCCTAGGACAGGTACAGAATAACACACGTATGGACTGTCCCTCACTTCACAAACTGCAAGAAGACGAGGTCATCAGCCTGCCAACAGCACGACGACGATAAATCTTCTCATAAGATGATAATGTGTTTCAATAAAATAACTAGTATCATTACAGTAGTCTTTTGTTCAGCTTCAGCTGTAGTAGAGTGGTGAAGTGATCATAATGACAACGGAGAGCGTGCAGGTTCAAATCTCGTCCTTTTGTTTTACACATTAAACACGTAAAGATGGATTCTTTCTCGTTTTATTTTATAAATATTATTTAGCAAATGTACATATTAAGGATTGTTTAAGTAAATTACAATGTTTTTCCCCTATATTCTACTGATTGAGAGACAGATGACTGTTCATTTCATAAATATTAAATTACTCTGTGTAACGATATTTTGAATACGCATGTCTTACTTCACAGTGAACCAGTTTTGTTTATTTTATTAAGCATTACGTTTCCAAAATAAGAAACATGTTAATGGCCTGAGAGCATACATCATTCTAATGATCAACAACAGATGTTGTACTTAGATATAGAGGAGTAAATGGGAATTTTGGAACAAAGTTTGATAACAAATATTCAGATGGAAGTATAGTTCTGATGTCAATTTAACCGCCAATGGCGTTTTTAGAAAATATTCTGTGTATGTGTGTGTGTGTGTGTGTGTGTGTGTGTGTGTGTGTGTGTGTGTGTGTGTGTGTGTGTGTGTGTGTGTGTGTGTGTGTGTGTGTGTGTGTGTGTGTGTTTCGGTGGAAAATAACAAATTTCGGTTGTATAAAGCAGCTATACCCAAGGATGCAACTTCAAAACTCCAGAAGCAAACTTATACACAAGTTAATTTAAAAGAACTTTTAATTCTGTTACAATATATCTCAACGTTTAGTACCTTTGTACCTTAAAGTTTTAATAATTTTTGTAGTTTCCTTCATTAACGAAGTTTGTATAGTTTACTTTGGATTGTAAATCATAAGTTCTAATTAAAGTCTTATTACACTTAAATTCATAAATTTTAAAGAATACAATTTACATAAACTTATTTTATCCAATTAATGGTTTGGAAATTCTGTTTGCTTTTAGTTTTAACTTCTTAATATTGGTTATTTTAAAACTGTTAACTTCCATTGTTGTGGTTCTCAAGATTACATACGAGTAGCATGGCGTTTTAAATTCAGTATGGTTTCACCTACTTTTCAAACCATTAACTATATCCTTCTTGTAACTACAGCGAAATACGTTATTGAACTACTTCTGTAAATGTTTATCTTGACTTTGGGACAGATGGAAAAATTAGACTTTGTGGAAGAGTGCTTTGCAAAAGTATTGCCACGTATTAGGAAAGCTGCATATGCTACACGCGAGGCGGTCTTTTAGTATATAGATTGTCCACCAAGGGAGAAATATTAGTCCAAAGTTCCAGGTGAGAGCGTGATGTTCTACAAAGATGGCGATACCTGTAACATCTTACATCGGGCGAAATGATTTGTTTTTATTTACAAAGTTTTATAACAGAATTTAATTATATTTATTACATGTAAATTGTGTTTAAATCTGTATGAAAAAACGATAGCTATGGTATAGTTATATAGGGATAATGGTTCACACACAAACCATTGTGTCTGGGAAAGCAATCTCTCTAAAGGAATTATATATCTAAGCTTTTCGACATTTTATTTATATTTAGTTCACAATACACGACTTCAAGTACTGCTAAACGTGGTAAAGCAAGCAAACCGTACATAGAACCAATCTTAGATAGAATTCAACACAGTATAAACGGGCCGTGCCGTGGCTCAGTGGTTAGACCGCTTGGCTCTCACCAAGGCGGCCCGGGTTTGATCCCAGGCGACCGCAAAGTGAGATTTGTGGTGGACAAAACGGCGCTGAGGCGGGTTTTCTCCGGGATCTCCGGTTTACCACACCATCTCATTCCACCGGTGCTCCATCTTCATCTCATGTATCATCAGTATCATCGCCTGCGGCGCCGTATGTAGTAAAAGTGGGCGTTAAACACTACACAGTATAAACTATATAGTTAAAATTTTGCATAAGTAACAACGAAGCAAGTTAACCTGAAAACCTCAAACAATATTACTTTACATTTTCGTGGGAAAACCGTCAACTCTTATATTTGTGACAGGAATTCTTGGCTTATATTTTAAATGTACATTAAGCTATATTCGTCTTCCCTTTTGATATAAACACAGAGTGCAGACATGTCCTTTATCTCTATTTTATACCCTCAATTTACGATGCCAGTAATTTCTCCGACGTACACATAACGTCTCCCTGCTCCTCGACTCTGAAACAACTGCGATAATCACTGATCCACTCTCTTAAGTACTGCCTGCAGACTCATCACTACGGAGTTGAATAGTGCTGCACTGTTTGCAGATCGACGAACTACTCACTACTTCTCTACTCTAGACTGTGAATTACCCTAACTAAACAACTGCTAATATTTGTACCGCCTGGTTCTTGCGAGAATTTTCTGATAGTTGAATGTTGTCTAGTTCCATTATTTGAACGTTCGACAACAAATACACACTGTAACTATGTGTCTCGCTTCCAGCTTCGTGAAGTCAGCGAGTAATATTTTTTGAATTGTGAGTTTTTTCTTTCTCTCCCGAACAACAAAGAAGGTTTAATTGCTTACTAAAGGTTAATTTATCCACTACAGTTATCCCCGGTATTCATCATAATGTAATAATAATTATACCTACTCAACATTTTCTAAGGTAGCCTTATTACTTCCTATCCCTTGTAAACAAAACCACATTGCTCGGCCAAATATGGCACACATTTTTGCACTTGGACTGCGGAATAAGCCGAAAAATATAGCGTACATTACAACTTTATAATATTGTGAAGACACTATTTTTGTAGATTTATAATAAGCATAGCTTTATACAAATAAGCTTCTCCGAGTGTTCCTCGGTGTTGTTTTAGCCTTACCCAGGTTGCCTCCGCGGAGTTTACTCTCTCTGGTCCGGCGCGTTCAGTTTTCTGAGCGTACTCCCTTTACGGGACACGCGGTTGCCTGTGGATTGGCTGCCCGGTGGTGGCTGGCTGAGTCGGTCGGACACGAATGTTGGCGTGGGTTGTGTGTGAGCCGGAGGAGAGAGGTACCCTTTGATAGTGCCTGGTTTACCGAGCTTTTTGGCTCTTCGTGAACCTGGGTAAGTTGCGAGTGCCTTTTAAGCCTTCCTTGTTAGGCTTACAGTAGTACACTTTTCAATCATTTTGGTTACGCTTTCCTTGTCGTGGGCTTTGCTCCGCTTTTTGTATACATTAGTTTGACTTAGCTTTCATGCTTCCATCCGTTCTGGTGCCACACGTGTTTGTGCATATATTTAACTGTATTTTGAATGTGGAGCTCTCGGGTTTTGCTGTCTACGTTTCAGGTAATAAGGGGGAAAGGTAATTCAGAGGGATTTCGCTTCAAAGTGTATATACATTGATATAATTGTGTTAGATTTTATATACAATTGTTACATAGAATTATTATTTTATACCTTTTTATATAAAATTTTATATGGAATTTGGATAATATCACGCGCTCTTTCTTTTGTTTTGCGAATATTGGCTTAGTGAATAACTACTTTTGCATCTTTTTATTAGCGGCCTTCCACCATATTATGTCTGTAAGATACACATTCGCTACAAGGTCTGTCCCATTTGATTTGCCATAGCAGCTGTCTAATTTATTTTACTTATTACTGAACTCTGGCGTTAACTCTGTAAATTATTTTCTATTAATCAGTCATTACAGAGGCAGATGTATGTACTGGATTATTTATATTGTAGGGTTCAACGTTTGTCTCATTGCTCTTGTTTCTTTCATTTCTAAACTTTTATTTCCTTCTGGATTTTATTTGTTTTAGCTGTAAGGTTGTAACAGAAGTAACAGCCAAAAAGAAAAGAGACTGAAGTTTATTATATATGATACGTGCATGATGTTGGCCAAGTTCATCAGGAAACTGGTGGTTCTAGCAATTAAACCCGTTTTCCTGTGTTCCTTCTTACTGTGAGAGGATCCTTATGTTCACTTCCTTACGTCAGCTGAGATCGTTTTGCTGCTTGTGCAGTCGTAAGGGGAAGATACGGGCCCAAAGCTGTTTGAAACATAATGCATTAAAGTCCAGACATATGACTTGCCGTTATCATACGTACAGTGGACAAAGTTTCCTTGATTACTCGGTAACCATACTTTCCTGTCGTACACGTGGTGTTAGCTTAGTGTGCTGAGAAGTGCTTCATTAAGACATCTTGTCTGTTAGTATTTTGTATTTACAGCACAAAAAAATTTGTTTAGAGCAGACTAACCGCGTATTAAGAGGAACATGGATCACTCTCCTGCTTAATGTTCACTTTGACTAACGTCCGAGATAAGACTTGAGACACCAGGAGCTATGACCGCTGTCCATTACTGACCAGTGTTACCTTTCACTAATTGTTATCTATCAGTAATTTCATATATATATACCACTGTGTACATAGTCACATATATCGCTTAGAATTTTTCATGAATTCAAAAATAAATATTTAGTAAATTAGAGGGACACATACCAAGATTTAAGAAAGTATCCTCAATGCGGTTTATGCTATGGAATATTTTTCTAAAATGTTGCATTTCCCAGTAATGGCTCCATTTATTTAAAACATTATGACGAGAAATAAAATGAATTTCTTCAACTCTCCGGAAATTTTGGCTGAGGATTTCTCTCTGGATGTAAGCCATAACAAGTAGACAATCTCATTTCGCAAAATCTAGTTCATACAACAATGTCTATGGTACAGTTAATCATTTCCGAGATAGTTATCTGCTAGCATTTCCCAATTCCTATAGTTTGACAACTTTTCTTTCTATTTTTATCTTCTGCACATTTAAAAGGAATGGAATTTCGAAGCTAAGACAAAGCCATCATCACTTAAATGCTTTGTCTATCACTTAAGTCTACTGTATCACACTACTTTTACTGTACATAGAACAAACGTGTATTAAGCCACTTGGTATTAAGTAGACAAGGAAATAAGTGCTTTCTGAAACCTTTCGTTTAAGACTGGGTGGAAAACGTCACGTCAGTGTACACATAAGTTTTGTCAAAACAGTCTATATATCCTAAATTTTCTGAGAACTGCCTGTCATGTCCTTTCTTTCAAAAACAATTTTACATATTATACTAAAAGTAAACTTCATATGATAAACAATGATGTTCGAATGTTTTGTGATAGATATTACAGATAGTTGTAGGTTAGAAGACATCTAGCACCTAGACCTACAATTACATCTTCTGTACGTACATCCTGGTAGAAATGGAGGAAATGAAGTAACCGTAGGACACAAATGGACTACAGGAATATGTGCAGTAAGCGTCGGAGATATGCAGTTATTGCCTTGACAACCTGGCTGGGAGATGCTTATACAAGCTGTCCAAACCGCTGGAGCGTGGCTCAGAGGCTGCCAAATGGTATACGTTTCAGTTAGCAGTTAACAGTCTCACGTTTAATATATACTCACAAAGCTGACAAATGAATATCGACATCATGAATTACCGAGCAGGATGATTCGTATTTGCTAATTCCTAACTTCAACCCCCGTCCCATGTATATTCTCATTTTGAACGTTCAATTTTCTAAAACCCTTGTATATCTTAAAAATGGTAAGGACCGTTCCTGTGTTTCTGTTGATTTCATCAGAATAACCTGTAGTATGGAAGGCAGTATTTCGAGTCGCTGTTTATCCTTTTATCTGGATCACTCGAATATCTACAACGGAACGTGTAATGACACAGCTTCAGTAAATGCTTGACTTATATATGAAGTAGATACAAAATAAGTTCTTGTGAATGAGCTGGTACTATGTGTACAGAGTATTAAGTTACGTCTATATGTTACGAACAGGACGATTTGTTTGGTTATAATAAGTATCTGCCAGATGTAAAGTAACAACTTGGTAACCCAGTATGTCCAGAGATGGCTCTACCTGTCATGTCTTATACGGAGGAAAAGATTTGCAATTGTTTACAAAGATTTATGGTACATTGTAGTTATGTTCTTTATATGTAGACTAGGATTAATTGATAATTATTAACACTGATAACAAGGAGTAACAAAAATGTAAGCAAAGGAAATAATAAATTAACAAATAGTTGTGTGTAAGAATGGATGCCTTCATAAGGAAATATATGTTCAGCCCATTCTGTTATTTGAAGTATTGTTCCTTGTCAATTATTTTGTTTATCAATTATAACATTACAATATTCATTTAAGGGCATAATATTTGTTTAATACTTACTTACAATTTAACACTTGTTAATACCCAACGGATCTCTGAATTTCACAAATTACACTTTGACAAGAGATTTTATCAAAATATCAGCAATTTGATCATCAGCTGTAATCCTTTGTACATTAATTAAGCGTTTCTTCTCATAGTCGATAACTTACATCTATATGCTTAAAATGGTTACAAAATGTAACAAAGAAGTTTTTAAATTAATTTCTCCGCCAACCCATACCGTCCTTATTTTTGAAAATATTAAAGAAATTTAATTTCATAAAATGTCCTTAAAATTTTGAATTTTCTGGTAATATTATCAGAAGTCCTCTTCATTCTGAATTATTTTTCTGTAACTGTTAAAGCTCTAAGAGATAGATAAAATAATAATATTGTGTATATCTGTGGGGGGGGGGGGGGAGAGCGAACCATATCCAGCAATATTCCGTGCTATTGGTTTGAATAGGAACTCGTTATTTTCTTTTTTATCCCCTGGACATACAAACAGAATGAAATTACAGTGACGTTACATATAGATCAGGTTTAAAACATTTGACTATCACTTAAAGTCTACTATTGAAGCAACAAAATGTGGGTGGCGAACAGGAGTTCGACGTTGTCGGGACAGTTTGAAGCAAATAGTGTTTAGTTCAGGGTAAAGCAATGAGGTTTATCTCAGGGTATGCGTGGATATGTATGAGAAGAATGGTTTTAATAACACTGTAATGCCCGTTTCAAACTTCTATAATGACTGCTTCTTTTATTATAACATCAAACTCGAAGTTGCCGACCAAGTGTTACCAATATCACTGTTTAGAGTTAATGTATGTGAAATGCTTATTACTCAATAAAACTTAATTCGTTCTTTACGTACATATCAACCGACCAATAGCTATTTCTGAAAATCCTTTCGCTTCCTTCTTGCTGCTTATACGTCGTCGCAGGTCTTTCAAGTTCTGAGAGTTTTACTAATCGAACATTTTATTGAGGTTCGCTATGTTATAACTTAAATGACAATTACGATTTCATTCACATAGTGAACAGTTAGCCAACTGTATTGTCTTATTCACATCGTACACTGAGCTCAAATTAGGTACAAAATAGTCCAATAATATTATGGGAGAAACTTCATATGCAGTAAAGTAATATGTTATGTTAAATGTTGCGCTTAGTTATTGTTATTTTATAAATACTTAGTATGTAACACAGCGGAGCGAAAAGTTGTTCTGGAAGCATTGGATGTTGAACATATGAGGTGCTTAGTGTCATCAAGCCTGTGCATTTGTTAATAAACTGACTACATGCAGCGCTCTAAATGTATGTCTTGAGCGGAAAATTCAGGAACATTGTTGTACTGGGAACTGCTATTCCCTGGTTGTAACAGTCCAGCTCCAGAACCTACACTTTACATGACCTAAATAGCATCTACATAAATATAATTACTTGTAACGTACTCCACTTATCTATTAAGAAAAGTTATGAAAATGTCACTGAATTCAATTTAAAAACCGAAATCTGGCATTTATCAATTTAATTTTGATTGCGACCAGGTTTACTTTGGAAGGACCAAACGTAATTTATAAGTCAGAATGAAGAAACGTTTTAGAAATATTGGCTATAGACCAGATGGGTAAATCGGCCGAGGCAGATCATTTTGGGCCATTTAACCATTAAATAAATCCAGAAGTTAAATTATTACACAATTAAATGATCAGATAGATTTAACTGTTTAGGAAAAAATATTTATTTTAAAAATAGAAATCGCGTAATGAATTATCAAGTACCGAAAATCGATTCTGTCTTTAAATTTGTTTTACTTTCAGAGTTTGGTAATACATACAAAGATATGACATTTTCACAACGAATGAACTGACTGACGATGTAAACAATCGTTTACGTAACTGGTTTCAAATGAATTCTGTGAAATTTTCATCAATTTTCTTAAAATATATTTAACATTTATTACAAATAAATATATTTTATGTAGTATTTGTTGATTCACTTTTGCTAGTCTCTGTTTTACGCATAAATTGTATCTGTTTTTATTTTTTGAAAATTGTGTCTAATTTTATCCCATGTTTAACATGTTTTCATAACAAGCATATATATTGAAATTTATGAGTTACGTTCTCGCTATTCTGATTTAATTTTGTATTATTTCATTAAATTAGTAATGCATAAGCTATAGACATAGTCTTAGTAACAAAATGCTGCCGCGTTTAAGGTACACAATTTATATCAACCTGCTTTATATTAACAATTTTCGTTATATTATTTGCTTACTGTTCCAGACTTTGAATGTCAATCATATCTCTAAAAAGTTACTTTCCACCCTCATAGCTCTTATGATTTGAAAGGAATATCATGGAATCTGAAAGCAGGCATGTGATGACCTACGTTTTAAATATTTAACTGTATACCTTACGTAGATAAAACGAAATTGATGTTCAACCTACTTCTTTAAACCTCTGTTCGTATTTTCAAATAACCGTTTGTGCAAGAGTGAGTTGAGAAAGATATCTATAGGAAATTACTATCCAAATATATTGGTTGTCTACTTAGGAGAAGCTTCAGTTGAGGTCTAAATTAATTTTCAACTGTTTGCGTGTTGCGAACCAGAGATGGCTCCACCTGTTGAATCGTACATCAGCGAAAAAATTCGCAATTATTATAAAGTATTCTAACACACTGAAATTATATTATTTAAATATGACCTAAATTTGATTTTTTCCCAGAATCAATTATTTCTTCGTTTGAAGTTAGGTCTGCGTATATTCTAACTAGTTTTTGTTTTCACGCAATACATAAAAATCATTTATCAATAGAGATATCCTGACATTCTCAAGGATTTGAAGATATATGCAACTTTAACTACAAGTTGTGAGCTCAGCTTTTAACCAAATAAAATGTTCCATATAAATGTTCGACCCGGACGGGGATTATCCTTATCAGCTTCTTGTCGCTTCCTTAAACGCCATTTTCGGTTATTTAACTGACTTTTATTTATTGAGTTCTGCTTTTCAAATGTCTGACCTGAAAACTTGAAGATCTTTTTCTAAAAGTACCAGTCAAGTTGTACGTTTATTCAAATCTCGATATTGTAATTTGGGTTGGACAATAACTACCACATCGATCTGTTTTGTATACCCTTGTGACTGTTTACGAGTTTTTGCAATAATGTCCTGTCAATCGTTTGTCTCGACTTCAACAAACAGGTGTAATTGTACATAGAACATTCAGTTCTGAACATTGTAGTGAAACATGCCATGTCCAATATCAAGGGTCAGTACTACTTTGTACACCTGATCCCAATGAGATAACGACTGTTTTATTCTGTACCACTTACTACATAGCAAAGTGAAGAAGCGTATGTGTACTACATGGCAAAGCGAGAAGGCGTATCGGAAAAGAATTCGCAAGGCAGATGTTTACCCCAGCTTATCGCACACACATGGTGAGACCAGTGTATTTATAGATTTATTATTTTATCTTGACAGAAATCATGCACGGTAGGGATGAGTAGCAACTGTGGTGGGGATAGTGCACCTATCGCCACAATGCATCACACGCGTAAGATTAGGAGGGGGGTTTGCAGTGCACAAGGTGTCCAAAAATAAATCTCACTCTCGAACCCCTTATTGCAGCGCTTATAATCTATGGTAGTATCTTAAATTAGCACATGGGCATTTCGAACAAGACCCTGTTCTTCTCCAGCAGGCATGATAACCAACTGTCGGCCTTTCGATATCGCTGCGGAGTCCCTGTAAAGAATTTCATTCCAGGCATGAGGTCTAGTATGTGCTCCATTGATATGTTTCATCCATATACACTTCACTGTGATATATCTGAATATTTCGTAAATACTTAACCCTTTTTGCCCATATAATACGATGTTCGATTAAAATGTATCTATCACGCTTAGTATTTTCTACATATAAATCTTAACTTCAAAAGAGCTCTTCTTAATGTTCATACACTACCTTGGAAGTCGGTAGAATTTTGAAGCTTCATAAGCACTTTCTTCAGAGTTGATCTTTGTGTTTCTGTGTTTTAAAAATTATTCGCAGTTCGCCTAACTACTTCTGAATTAAAACATCCAAATAAGATTTTGTGCATGTTCTTAATCTTTGTTTACTGGGCATAGAGAAGGAAGTTGTTGCACTTCACCAATGGCTTTTCTATCCTTAATAACTCACCTAAACTCCTTTCAGGCACAATTGTTGCCTCAGATGATATTTTCCAGATTTTTAAAGGAGACCCAGACAACTGTTTCTTTTTCTTATAAATCTATAGACATTGGTTATTACTTCTCGTGTTTTTAAATATAATACCTTACTTCCTAATGTGCTGCTATGGGTCTTCATTTCTAAATGCTCTGTTGGAACGAGCAGACACGCAATTTTGAAAAAAAAATCTGCATAATTAGTAAGTAGCTCTACACTTTTTTACTTGCTTGGAACCGATACGCAACTAAACTGCCCTCCATTCCAGGTGCAGCCGTTCTGAAATGGACTCGTTCAGATACCACTGTGCATCGCTCTCCATCTGTCAAGATATAAAAATACATCTGTATACTCTGTTCAGATATAATCATGTCTTCTGGACAGCAACGTGTTATACATCGGCAAGCGCAGCTTCCAATCGCTGTATTTTATTTTCTTAAATTATGTACGTCAACTTATTAATATTTCACTCTTCTAATCGACCAGATAAGACCTGATAAGAGATGATCACAGCGCTGGTTACCTGAAGGTTAATACGTCTCAACGCTCTTTCGAGTAACAATGGAGTTGTTTACGTAAGCCTATCACACATACACGACGAGACAGTGTATATACACTGTTCAGTTATAATTACAGCAAGTTGTCATACATGGGCAAACGAGGGAAATTTTGCATAACGTGATTGAATATTGTAACAAGGAGAAACAAGGGGGAAACAAAATACCTTTAAGTTATGCGATTGTAATTGTAATTTACATTTGTGTATAATAATTGATTCTCTAACACTACATATCAGACAAACAGCTCCCAAGATAAGTAGCGAATGCAGCGCATGCCACTGAAGGTCAATACGCCTCAAGTCGACTTTGTGATATAGGATGAATATGTTGTGCTTGCCAACCAAATTTGCCTTCAGTTCATGACTTCTTTTTATTACTGAGATAATCTCCTTTCTTGACCTATATCTTGAGTTGTGATCAGCGTCTCGACTGCACACATAGTTGCCATTTACTCAAAGCTATGGCAGTTTCTAACTTATCTCTTTGAGTTTTGGATTATATTTGCTTTATTTGACAAAGGGCATTCCTTAGGAATCCTGTTTTCCTTTATTGTTCTAACAGCTCAGTGGCTACATAATGTCAAAAAGGAGAATAAAGCAAGAGAGGCGAAGAAATTTTACTTAGTTCCCTGTTTTCACCTAGTAAGACAATTAACGGCCTACCTCATCGTCAGGATTACCTTTGTGACCATGACGTTGGTAAGGTTCTAAGTTAACCAATTAACAATGTTTATTATTTAGTCTCTGTATCTTATACAGAGTATCTTTTGTTCTAATACAACATTATTAATGAATTGTTTTCAATATCTCAGTTAGAGGACAAACTGTTTAGTTTTATCAGGTTGGTATTATTAGGTTGTCTATAAGTAATGCCCGTTTTTGCAGTTTTGTGTTCCGAAAAATTTATTGGGATTCTTTGGTTTGGCAATGCTACTTACAGAAAGCCATGGTTAGTGTTGCGTACATTGCGAGAGTATGTACCAGACTTCAGTTGTTAATAAATCATCACAATATATAGCTAACAAGGTTTGAGCTTAGAGTCCTGCTAAACCACTACTGGAAACAAGATTATAGCGCCGCTGCCAAAACTCGAACAATATGTGAATTAGAAGAAAAAGGTGGCGTTACTGGATGTGGCACAACGTTGGTTCCAACGTTTTAACAATGGAGACGAAAACACTGGAGATTAACCACGTTCTGGAACACCTAAGGCATGGTGTATTGAGGACGCACGCAATGTTTTACGAGAAAATACGCCAAAAGGACCTGCAGGCTTTCAGAAGAACATGGTGCATCAAAAGATATCATACGTCGCCACATTAAGACACTTGGAATATCGTATAGAAGCTGTAGACCTGTACCACATGAACTGAAACCTCAACAGGCAGAACGTGAAGTGTATATCTGTCGTCAGCTTATCCGTAATCCCATGGATGATTTGTAAGCAGAATTGTCACTTGAGATGAAAAATGAGTATATTAAAGAAATCTTGATACCTCCTAACAGTGGCTTGATCCTCGCCAACTTGCCAAAGTCATCGTTAACAAAATCTGCTTTGTCCCAAAGTAATGTTGTGTGTATGCTGGAAATTTGAAGGTAATTCACTGAGGGTCTGTTCCAAAGGGGAGGGCGATTGATGCGGCTCTGTAATCTCAACAACTTGAACGAGTTCATGAAATTTTGAAACGGAGATACCCAGCGTTAGTTAATTGAAATACAGTTTTATTGCAACAGGAGAGTTCAACGCCCCATACTGCACGAACAACCACAGTAAAGTTCAGGAATTAGGAGGAATAGAACTACTGCCACAACCAGCATACAGACCTGATCTCATGCAATCAGATTATCATATTTTTTTTCTATCCATGGCCCATTTTCTACTTGGAAGAAATTTTGACAGCACTCAAGCAGTACAAGTTGGTGTCCCCGAATTGTTTGCATCAAAATCCAGAGACTGCTACCAGTTTTAGGCTAACTGGTTATTTCAAATATACTCAACCAAACCATCGACCCTCGTCCACACATCGACGACGTCGAGGCGCTGGAGGCTGCGGCGATGAGTTTTTCCCAGCAGGTCCGCCTAGCGGTGAGTACACACTCACCGTATACCCACCAACACACATAACCCTCTGTCCATCACAAACGAGATCTGGCAGCTGCTAAAAGCCAAGGCAGCTGTTCGGAAGCTATGGCAGCGTTTCCGTCATCCCAGGATAGGAGCAGTTTACCAGCGGTTCAAGTCCCTGGCAAGGCGGCTGCTCCGTGCCCACCGTAAGGTGGCCTGGGAGAACACATTCCGAAACGTCGACCTCCAGGAAAAACACCCCTGGAAGATCATCAAGTCCCTCAGGAGGGACAAAACTCTGTACCAGCATCCGCTGCATGGCACTCGCGGGAGACTCGCTTACGAGCCCCAAGATAAGGCCACAGCTTTCGCGGATCATTTGGAAAGTCAATTTGAGCCGAGGGAGGACCCCCAGGACGAAGACTTCACTGACCTCGTGGAGGCTACTGTGGAAGACCTCTATGAGGAGCCACAGCGGCGCCATGAGGCGATACATATCCCAATAGTCACAACAAAGGTGGGGACTGCTGAAATCCGAGAAATGAAACCCAACAAATCCCCTGGACATGATGGTGTTAGCGCACTCATGCTCCAGCACCTTCCCAAGAGGGCCGTTATCCACTTGACGCGGATCTTCAATGCGTGCCTCCACCTCCGCCACTTCCCGGCTTGCTGGAAAGAGGCGAGAGTGGTGTGCATCCTGAAGCCCGGCAAGGATCCGGTCTTTCCGTCTAGCTACCGATCCATAAGTCTTCTCCCAACCGTCTCAAAACTATTTGAGCGGTTGCTCCTATCCCGCCTGACCCCTCTCTTCGAGGAAAGGCAGCTCCTACACGATCACCAGTTTGGTTTTCGTCATGTACACTCCACGACCCTACAGCTACTGCGCCTGGCCGAGAGGACAGCCCTGGGTTTCCAGGAAAACCTCAAGACAGTCGCGGTGCTGCTAGACGTAGAGAAAGCCTTTGCCACAACCTGGCACCAAGCCCTACTGTACAAACTCAGGGAGGCCAACCTACCTCCTCCCTATCTGGCCCTGATTAGTAGTTTCCTCAGCAACCGCACTTTCAGGGTGAGAGCGGAAGGAAGGATGTCATCTATCAGACCAATAGCCGCGGGAGTCCCGGAGGGCAGTGTACTGTCCCCGATACTCTTTGCGGCCTACATGTCTGACTTACCCTTGGAACCACAAACTGTTACGTGCCAATATGCTGACGACGTCCTCATAATGGCACGTAAAAGAAACCTACGATATTGTCATCCTCCGCTGCAGCGCCAACTCCGAGCCATTGGCCGTTGGAGTGAGATGTGGAGAATGGCCATTAGCCCCGAGAAGAGCTCTGCACTTCTCCTGGCTAAGGTCCGAGCAAGGCGACCAGAGTGGTCGCTGAGGTTGAGGCAGAGGCGAATATCTTGGGTTCCCACTGCCAAATACCTTGGCGTCCACCTGGATCGCGGTCTCACCTACGCACCTCATATCCGGGTCAAAGCCGGACAAGGGCATGCAGCATTAACTCAGCTATACTCCATCCTAAAGTCCACTATGCCTACTCACCTCAAACTACGCCTATATCGGGCGATCATACCGCCCCTGATTCTGTACGGCTGCGAAGTCTGGGGATCAGCGGCTCCCACCAATAATCACAGACTCCAGTACGTCCAGAACAGGGCATTGCGCATGATCTACGGTACTGGGCGGAGATTTCCGTCCCACATCCTACACACTCACTCTGGGGTCCCGTATATCGTGGACGTGGTGCGGGAAAGATCCCGCACCACCTACGATAAGCTGGACTCCCATCCAAACATACTGGTGAATACCCTAGGCCGTTACGACCATAGGGTTCCTCGCCGGCGACCAAGCTACCGGCTACCCAAAGATGCCTTGGGTACCTAACACAGAACAGCGCCACATTCCCCTGACTCCAACTTCCTAAGCCCAGTAATGGGCTAGGTAAACTTTATACATCGACACGGTTCCTTTCCCTCTAGCCTGTTTAGCGGACTGTGCTCAGATGCCTCCCAGGCAGGCGGAAGAGCGCAGCCAGCATTGGCGCATCCCCCCTACACGGGGCGACTGCGCACACAAAGGCTAGATATGTCCATCGCCCAAAACAATCGCCTGAGACAATAATGACTCTTCTATACTGCCCAGATAAAGTCGCAAGAAGCGACTAGGTGCTGGGCAGCATACACTCCGTCCAGGTAAACCTGGACAACTCGTCTCTTCTGCTGGTCTGCTGCTTTCAAATATAGTTTCATGTTAATTCCTGTTTTCTTAGTTTGAAAATCATAGAACTCGGTAGCGTAGATAGTAGCTTGTCTGCCTCACGTTCAAGAGGTCCCGAGTTCGAATCTCGGTCAGGGTGAATTACCTGGGTAAGGACTTTTCCGAGGTTTTCCCTGATTCTTAAAGACAAATGACGGGTAGCTCTAAACTCCATGGATCCTGGACACGTTTGAGCACCATTTCACCCATTTCATTCACCGTACATATGACTTAACGTTGGATGACGTAACATTACAACAAAAAATTACAATATACATCATGTTTGAGAGAAGCAGGTTGCTGCAATTAATTTACACACTGCACCTATCACCTACCATTAGTCCAAACCACCTGCTACTCAGTGCTGCCCGCCTCGGTAGCGTAGATGATAGCGAGTCTACCTCACGATTAAGACGTCCCGAGTTCGAATCTCGCGCAGGGTGAGTTACCTGGATAAGGTTTTTCCTTGGTTTTCCCTTATCCTGAAAGACGAATGTCGGGTAACTCTAAGCTCTATGGACCGTGGACTCTTTTGATCATCATTTTACTCATTCCATTCATCGTCCAAATTCAGCTAACGCTGGAGGACGTAAAATAAATAAAAAATTAAAAAAAAACTCAAACAGTGCTACCGCAAGTGAGGAACAAAATTACTTTTACTGACACAACTCCACTTTGTTTCCCACTCGTCACATTATAATTTTCGTTTGACAGCACATCTCTTCTATACTTTATACTCAATGTAAAATTTCAGGTTCCCTAAAACCCAAAAAGGAACTCTGAATTTCACAAATTTTACTTTGTACAGAGACTTGGTGAAAATATCAGCAAATTCTCAAAATGAAAACTAATAGCTATCTGTTTAACAGTGTTTACAAAATTTGCCATTCTTTGCCAATGCAACTGCACCACTATTGTTCTCATAGATTGTTACACTATTAGTTTTACATCAATATCAGTTACAATTCCTCAACACAATCCGCTTATGAATAATACTCTGAATGAGTGGACACCCTTGATACTATTTTTTGTTTTTCTGATTCCCATATAACTGAATTTCCAGACACTTGATTTATTATGCCACTTGTTGATTTTCTGTCAGATATATCAGCTGCCCAATTTACATCCCCATATGCATTCATTTCTTCACTACAACTTGACTCAATACTCTCAATGCATGTTTGTAGTTGTTACCCTCATAGTCGCTTTGTAAATGACTCAACTAATTGACTGCAAATGACACATCTGGGTGTGGACCATTACAAAATACAATAGAATGTATTGTATAATTGTGATACAATATTTCCGCTATTTGCTGTACCTAAGTGGTAGAGTCTACACTAAACCTATCTTTGGTATAAGCCTATATCGCTTAAACATATCCTTAACATATTGTACAATTATCAAGTAGCATTTCACAAAAACTACATATTACGTTACAACTAACAAAACAGACTTTTAATTATTTTGTAATATTTAGTACCTACCCGAAATTTTTAAAAGTTAGCTTATGACTACTAGCTATCATTTATAGATAAAACAATAACCCATCGGCAACCAGGAAATAAATGTTTGTACTTGGAGTATAGGAATTAGCGAAAACTATAGAACACCATAAAACTTGATAACATTGTTATATGTTTAATAAATATAAGCAGTCCTGACAAGTGATTTGCCGTTATGACATGATCATTTGTGTTGGACGCTCGTCTTTCAGGAAGTGATTGTGTGTTACCTCGGAGATGTAGTCATCCTGTCAGTTTAGTGACAAAGACACGTTGTCTGTCATTAGTTTGTATTTAAACAAATATATGTTTGTTCAGATATGTGTTAAGAGAAACCTGTGACACTTTAGTCACTTTGACTGACGTCCAAATTGACACATAAAACGTCAGGAGTTTCCACAAATGGCTCTCCATTAATGTCCAATATTTACTCTTGACTAACTGTTCTGTACATTAGTAACTATTTATGTAGAAATAACCTCATTTATATTAGATCTACATATTGCTTGTTAGGGTCAATCCTTCACTATCGAGTAACACAACGATCTATGAACCCGGGACTCATTTGAGGATTTCACCCATGCCATTCATTGTCCGATATGACTTAACGTTGGAGGACGTAAATTACAAAAATAAAATTTCACTACGTTCTCAGCCAACCTTAACAAAGCTGCCAATATCTGTATAGCAACAACTACCAACTTTATCATAATGTCTAATACTTCCTTTTGATATTTTATTGTACTTAACTGACATACATAACGACGTCACAAGAGTAATAAAATTGCTTACTGAATGCGATTGTTGGATGTATGTTTCGTCATTATATATGTACTACATTCCCTCCCTCTGCCCTGTAATTCCTGATTTCATTTAAATACTGTGTTCGCCAAACAACTATACCCGACCGTTCTATCAAAATCTTGCGTTTGGACAGGCAACGACCCCATTTGAAACCGAGTTGTTTAAGCTTTCTCCGCAAGAACATCCTTTCACAATCATAGGAGCAGGGTATACCTTCAACGACACCTCCGTGCTGTTCTGTATTTCATATATGATTCCATGTTAATTGCTTTTTTCTGAATTGGAATCCCATTTGAAAGTTACATAAATCATTTCCAATATACAACATGTTTGAGGAGCAGGTTGTTGCAGTTAAATTACACATTGTATTGTCCTTCGCCATTACTCCAAAGCACCTGCTAATCAAACAGTGCTACCACACGTGAGGTACAGTGATGCCAACCGTAGCTAATGCCTAACATTCTGAATGAGTGGACCCTCACGATACTATTATTTGTTTTTGTGATTTATCCATAACACAGGCATCGACAAACATGTACTCACTGAGTTGGCGCAACTATGACGTATCAGAGGCAGCGCTTGCTGTCTCCCCCTCCCCCCGGTTGGAGTGCATACATGCCGATCACGGGCGGATTGTTCTATCGTATTTATCTGTACATCTAAACCTATCTCTGTGGAAGTCAAGGGTGGCTATGCGGAAAAGTGCTTTCAGGAATTGTGGGAGGAAAAATATTTTTGTTGCGCACAAGAAGACAACTTAAGAAATCACACAGACCATAAATAAAATAAAATGAAACTCCTTAAAACATAAAAAATTGCGTAAAGTCCTGGGCTTTCCTATGAAGACCTTTCATACCACACAGAATCTAAATTCCTGAACGGATAGGTATGTTGATATTAGCGCTTAATTGCAATATATGTTTATCTTGTACTGAATATGTGTTAAAGTTTCCTTTTTCTTTCTTTGTTTAAGATATAGACATCTATGAATTGGGAGACCAAGATTGGATAAATGATTTAGCCTTCCTCACTGGTATTTCTCAACATTTCAACAAACTTAATCGTTGTCTTTAGAGAAAGTTATAAAGTAGAGTTCATATGTGTGACATGGTTACATCATTCGTAAAGATTGCACATGTATGATAATCAAATGAGTTTTATCATTTTCCATGTCTAAGATCACTTCCAAATATTTCTGTAACAAATATGAATAGCTATACTGGTCTGTTAGATGAAGTAAAAGGCGAATTTGAAGCAAGACGATTCAGTGATTTTAAATCCATGGAAGGTGATTTTGCTCTATCTGCTAATCCTCTTGCAATAGATTTACATAAGGTTAAACCGGAATTACAGCAGGAAGTCACTGATTTACAATGCGATACGTATATTCAATTCTGTTTAAGGATGTGACTGATTTGGATATTCTTAAACATCTGAAAGCAGATACATATACGTCTCTTAGAAGTTCGCTGTCGCTGTAGCAGCTATGATTGCATACACATGTTGTGACTTTGCGGGTTCGTAAAATTAACGGTCTAGTTTACAGAAGTTCAGAATGCTCTTTATTTCCGTACAACGACATATTCTGTACAGCGCTGAGCAGCAAGATTGCTAACCAACACAAACACAACCTTCACACGTCCACAAACGAAAGAACTCACTTTCAAATCACTACACAGCTGCACGTGCACGATTATCAGTTCTCGACTCTCTCGCTCTACTGGCAATCCGCGGCTTCTTTATACCTCCACTCATCGTTCTAGAAGTTAGTGGAACGCTGTGTAACAATAAAGACGGCATAAGAAAAGAAGAAACTTCCAGACATCTGTCTCTTTCTTTCTCTATTTCGGCAAGCTTTCATCTCCGCGTTGCAGTATATGTGTCTTTCGCCCTCGCCGGCCGCAACAATGCTTTGCGACACCAATCCTTTTTTCCCAAAATGAAACTAGGGAAATCGAAGCGATGATCAAGATTAACAGATGATAATTTACTGAGAGTGGTTGCTTGTGATATATCACAAGATTTTCATGGTATATTGCAAATAGAAATGAATTGAAATATATTGCTCAAATATCTAGGCCTACCTAAGGTATCGTAGACCAAAATAGCTGGATTCAAGTATGTGTATTCCTTATTGTACTCGTAGCGAGTCCAGCACTCACGGAACGAAGGTCAGAGCCTCCCCCTGTTCTACTTTACGTCATGTGTATTGCGGGTTGCATGTTGAGACGTCATAATGCTTCCTCATTGAGTACATGTTTGCCGATGCCTGGTTTAGATGATAAGGTCGACTTCTTGAAGGAGTTTTCGGACAAAATATCACAAGTCTCACTTTGTCGCATTGCAAATTCCTGCTATTTATGCAAGTTTATGTCTACACTGAATCCTGAATTACCAGGCTCTAGGATAAATTTTTTCCAACTTTTCGAGTTGTTCCATCGTATTTTGATTCCGTGCAACAGAAGTCTACACGAAGAAAAACCTGGAGATTAGACTTTTGTTTTATCTCTTGTATATACAAGTCAATAGTTGTGTAATATTCCGTAGTAATTAAGTAAGTAGTGTCTGAGGTACAAGATGTAGGCGAGAGGAAGGGTAACGAATAGTCACAAAAGTACCTTGTACAAAGTGACATCTCTATATAAACAACAAACAGCACATTCCTTTGTTTGTGTTGGAACTGCAATCAGAGATAGTTCAGCCATAACCTCACCTACTTTACAACATAGTAGAGATATCTCAGAATGCTTGACCCGAGACTGTAATGACTGTCATCTCAGCGCCATCTTCCAGCCCTTGAGGTGATACATTGCTGACTAGAGCGGCCAGTGTTTATTGCCGCCTAAAGAAACGACAGAGTTCTCATTTTGTTTAAATTAAACATTAGAGCCCATCAACAATACAGTTATGTATAGTAGCTAACAACTTCAGCAAAAAGACAAGTGACTACTCTGCCAATTCGAAAACTTTATCTGGATAACACTGTACGTATGATAACGGCAAGTCATGTCTGAACATTAATGTATTATGTTTCATATAACTCATTTGTATAAAGGTATGCTTATTGTAAATATAACAGAGGAGTGTCGTCATAATATTATAAATTTGTAAGGTATGCTATGATTTCCGGAATATTCCACAGTACAAGTGGAAAAATTTGTGTCATTTTTGGCAGAGCAATTGCTTTTGCTTATGAGAAACATAAACTAACAAGGCTAGTTTAGAAAATATCGAGTATGAATAATTATTATTAAATTATGACGACAAACGGGAATGCCTGCGGTGGAGAAATGAAGCATGAGTAAAACAATTAAACCTTCTTTGTTGTTCGGGAGAGAAAGAAAAAACTCAGTTCAAGGAATGTTACTAGGTGACTTCAAGTAGCTGGAAACGAGTCACATTTTGACACTGAGTATTTGTTGTGGAACGTTCCAATAATGCATTCTACTATCAGAAAATTCTCACCACGTCCGGTAGAGTATAAAAGGCGCTACGAATACTAGCAGTTGCTGAGTTACTGTAATTCACAGACTTCAGTAGAGAAGTCCTGAGTAGTTCGTCGATCGGCAGGCAGTGTTGTACGTTCCAGTGAATACCGCAGCTATGGCAGAGTCAAGGAGCAGGGAAACGTTGTGTGTACGTCGGAGAAATTACTTGCAGCGTAAGTTGTTGCATACAACAGAGACATAAAGATCATGTTTACGCTCTGTAAAAAGGGCAGGTTATATAAGTTAATGTAAATTAACAATATAACCTAAGAATTCCTGTGACAAATATAAGAGTTAAAGGTGAACCTCACCGTCTTATCATTTTTACAGGATAGTGATAAGTAATATGTTTAACTTTTACGTAACTTGCGCTTCTTGTCACTGGTGCAATATTTTAACTATATGATATATACCTACTGTGTTGATTTCTGCCAAAGGTAGCTTTCGATGTACGGCTTACCTACTTTTTAAGTGCTTGAAGTTTTGTATTCTGTACAAAATAATAAACTGAAATACATGTTTTAGGAATCCTTTTATAAAATTGCAATAGTCCCGTGTGAATATGTCCCTGTATTTTTGAATAGGACTCAGCAAACTTCTCATGCAAGTGCCAAAAATATCGTTCGGTGTTTTAGAAATTACTACTGATTCCACACTTTATAGAAACGAAAAGCTTTATTATATAATTTCATAAGAGGATTTCCTTTACCAAACTTAATAATTTCTGTGTGAGTCATTATCCTTATATATAAATCATAGCTACATTTGTTTTATACATAACAAAAGATAATGAAACCCAAGTGAAATGCTCTCAACATAGTTACAAAGTGTTATAGAACTTCGTAAATAGAAACGAATCTTTTTAAACGATCAAAAATGATGCATTCAGAGTCATCTTTGGAGAGCATCAAGCCCTCGCTTGGAACTCTGGAATAACATTTCTCTCCTGGTGGACAATCTATAAACTAAAAGACCGTCTCTTGGGTAGCACAAGCAGATGACGTAATACGTCAAAGCACTTTTTCACGAAGTCTCATTTTCCATCTGCTACAAGGTTAAGATAAACATTTACAGAAGTAGTTGGATAACATATTTTGCTGTATCTACAAGAAGGATACAGTTAATTGTTTAGAAAGTGAGTCAGTACCTGTTGCCTTTCAAATTCCATGTTACTCCTGTATAATCTTGAGAATCACAAGAATGGAAGTTAGTATTTTAAGATGTAACAATATTGACAAGTTTAAACTAAAAGAAAACAGATCATCTATTGCATTCATGCGATAAAATATCTTGTTGTAAATTACATTCATTAACAAAATCTGGTTTTAGTGTAATAAGACATTATTATAACTTACAATTTAACAGCTAAGTTATACAATTTCGTTCTTGAAGGAAGTTTTAAAGGTCATTCAAAAAATTCAATATATAGAGTTTGTTAGTCATGCAAATATTCGTATTTTAAATATTTTGTATTTTGATAAGATGGTTAGGCCAACACCAACTCCAATACTCAGACCTTAATACAAGTATCGATTGTAGCAAAAATGGCGCCGCTCGTGGCCCAACATGTGAGTGAAGCATGTGTTTGTTTACTTTGATCGTGTGTTTGCAGAATTAATGTAATTCACATTAAAGTGGCAACTAGTGACCAACGAGTTAGTTTATAGTGAGTTTTTAACATAATATCAAGTTATAAAGTTTATGTAAATATATAGTAGTGTGAAATATTGTCGAAAGGGTCGTTCTTATTCTGTTCCCGACTGCAAATCTAATTATGGTAGTGAACTTCATACGAAAATATTCAAATTTGCTAAAGAAAAATCTTTATGGGACCAGTGGTTCAGCAACATACATCGTAAAAATTTTGAAGTAAATGACAAAACTGTAGTTTGTGTTCATTATTTTGAACAGACTTTGTGGTTAAGGAAGACATTTTTCCAGCAAATGATGATGAACCAATTCGTGTCCCTCAAAAAGTAACAAAATTAGCTGATTATGCCTAACCTACGATTTTTAAGAATCAGACATCCTATCACACAGTAAAGCTCAAGTAGAAAAGACGAAATCCTGAAGAACATATGCAAGACATTTTGCAGAGAGTGAAGAGAATGTTAATGATTGGTGTGCACAAGATGTTATTGACAGTTTTGAGTCCTTAAAAATCGAAGTGGTGAGGAAAGATTTTAACACATTCATAGTCATTATTAAAGATGATTAGTTATGTTCTTTTCAATAACATTCAAAATCCCACCTAGCACTGATGTTCCTACTCTTAATGTGAGTTTCAAAATACTTCATAACCTAAAAGTGAGTGTGTTTTGCAATATTATGAACTTACCAGTGAAAAAATTTTAGATGGTTCTTGCAATGTGAGGGAACTGCCACCCTCAAATTTGACAGATGGAGTAAACTGGATAATCTGGTGAGTTCTCTTAAATATTATAGTATAAGCAGTAGGTATGTCCTTACCAGAAAAGGTAACTATGTAAACAATATAAAAGAAACTTTATTACTTGCTGCAGATGATGATACAGTCCAGTTACATAAAGTTTGCTTTGGAACAGCTGGAGCTAGCCTGTGCTAGTTGGATTAAATGTTCTCCAGATGTTTTGATATGGGCTATAAACTTTTCATATGCATATCCAGAACTATACAATAAGAAAAACTAATGTATTGACATTACCACATCCTGTGTATCTAAGGTAATTTTTAACAAAGATGTACAAGCACCCCTGGCTTAGAACTCTCACACAAAAAAGAAAATAATATAAATGAGCCTTTACTTGTCAAAGTGAAGAAGTGTGTGAAAGTGCTGGCAAACATATTTATGAACAATTACACAAAATGTTAAATGAAAAAAAATGTATCAGAACACTTATCCAAGAAAGTGCAAAATAGAGAAACCAGAAGAAAAGCCAGTGATGAACTTCGTGAGGAAGGAGCTCAAACTTAGCAGCCAGTAAATATTTCAGGTTAGCTTTTTCGTTTTCTTTTTCTTTCTTTTTTTCTTTTCTTGTGCATGTGTTCTTGATTATACCATTTCTGTTGTGTTCAAGAAAAACTTAACTTTTGTTTCATTTAATCATGCTTTCCTCCATGTTTTTACTGTGCAAAGTGTTAATGCTTATGAGTTGTCATGCCTTAAAAGTTAAATTTTGGTTGGAAGTATAAGGTAGGAAATAGCAGTGGAACGTGTTACTATATGGGATAAACGATTAGGATTTGTCATGGTGCTTTTTATTTATGTTATTACATGTTTTGGTTGAAAGTATAAAGTGATAAATGCTTAAGAGTTATCTTACTGCTTCTTAATATGGAATATATTATGTCCATTGTATATAGTTTCAAATTTGGCGTAACCAGAGTCGCTGGGCTTCGATGGGCGCCATCTTGGAATCTGTATTAAGGTCTGAGTATTGGAGTTGGTGTTGGTTAGGCTTATATTGTAAACAAATTAAAAGTTCTACCAACTTAACTCATGTAAAGGTTTGCTTCCGGAGTTGTGAAGTTGTATCCAACCGTCATTTGTTATTTCCCATCTGAATACACACACAGAAGGTTTCTTAAAAACACTATTTGTCCTTTAAATTGACATCAAAGCTGTATTTACGTGTCATTATTAATATTGCCATTTCCTTCCCTATATCAAAGTACAACTTCTGTTTTCATCATACAAGATAAAGTTAGATACAAATACTTAGACCACGCCGTGACCACTTGACTTTCACCAAGGCGTCTCGGGTTCGATCCTTGGCAACCGCACACTGGGGCGGGTTTTCTCCGGGATTTCCGCTTTCCCTCGCTATCATTGCTTAATTTCCCCTTTATCATTTCCTTTCACTCACTTCGCCTTCATTCCGTTCATCTGCTGCCCCCACTTTCATTGTGGGTACTGGGCTGATCAGCCATCCCTTGGATCTCCAGTCCAATATCCTTCATGTTGTAAAACCTTGTTAATTCTTCTCGACATGAAGTCTATCAGTCAATAAAGATAATGTAGTCTCTCTGTGAGGTAATCCCACGTGTCTTCGACCATGTCCCATAGTTCGACGGACGTCCTGGGAGATGACTGATGGTAATTTGGAAAAATCTGCTGCGTTAATCAAGGATACCAAAGCAGTACATCTGTCTAACAAAGCATCCATATTTTAATATAAATAAATACAAAAGCAAGGTTTATCTTAAATATTCAAATGGTTGCCAAAGCAGCTCGCTCTACAATAGAATAAAGGAAATGATAAAACTACTCCAAGTATTAGTGAACCAAACCTAGCAGTTCCAAGTTTCTTAGTTTGGAAACGTAATAGTTAATAAAATAAACAAAACTGTTTCATTGTGATGTAAAGCTTGCATATTTAAAATATCGTTACACTCAACAATATAATACATATGAAGTGAAGTCACCTGCCCCTCAATCAATGGAATAAAGGGGAAAATATTTTAATTTACTTTATTAATCGTTAAATGTACATTTGATAAATTATATTTATAAAGTATAAGAATAAAATAATCCAACTTAACGCGATTTAAGTGTAATCATAACAGACAAGATTTGAACTTCCACGCTCTCCGTTGTCATTATGATCACTTCAGCACTCGTCTACAGCTGAAGCTAAACAAAAGACTACTGTAATAAGTCTAGTTATCGGCTTATGAGATTGTACAGACAACTATGTCCAATGTGGGACTCGTACACGCGATTACCTGTACCACAAAATACCAAGACAACGTTTATCCGGATTGAAGTAATACAGATGTAGTAATTATTTGTTACAAAACTTAGTAATAGAGTAGAGAATATCATCTGAGTAATATACATAGAAATTATAAATAACGACCGCTAAACTCAACATTCCATTTGCATCTTTTGGCATCTTTTTGATTAAACTACAGAGACATATAATTTAGTTGCAAGTGCCAAAAAGTTGTATTGCAACATATGGTTGCACTATGCCATATTCACATGACACTCATACTTCAAAAACCCGGAAAGCCCTAACATGTTTTTCGTTTAGAAGACTTTCTTTCCCAGGCACGAATATTTATTCCTGTGTCATTCATTCTAGATACGTAAGAGTTACTATCTGTTTGCAAATAAATAAACAGCAACTAAAACTGAGCCACACTCAGACAATAAAGCCACAAATTGTTATAAAACTTTGTAAACAAAATCGAATCTTTTTCCTCAATATAAGCTGATACAGGTAGAGCCATCTCTGTGCAGTAACGCGCACTCGCATGGAGATTTGGTTTCAAATTTCTCTCTTGCTGGACAATATGTGTAGGTAAACTATAATGTATGTAACGTGTTACACTCACAGATTTTTCTCAACTCACGCTTCCACAAAGGTTTAGTGTTACATTTGTCGAAAGTTTAAGATAAACATTTACAGTAGTAGTTTCATTATCGTTTTTGTTGTAGATAAAGAGATACAGTTAAATGTTTAAAAACTGTGACGGGGCATAATGCCTTTGAAACTCCATGCTCTGTCAATGAAATCTTGAATTACAAGAATGAGCATTAGTATATTTAAGATATAAAGACATTGGGAAATTTAGACTGACACAGAACATTTACAAGATCGTAAAAGAGATCAAATAAGCTGAAACAAATTACATGCTCCAACAAGATCTGCATTTTGTATATTAAGAATTTAGGTAGCAATTATGATTTACTGGTTAATGTGAATTATACAATCTTTATTTAGAATTGAGCGAACTTAAAATACTATTTCCCAAAAATTCAATATATACGTTTTGTTTATAGATAAAAAGATATTAAAATATTGTGTTTTATCAAATCAAATGAGATATTTGAAAACAAATTAAGAGTTCGTTATGTACAGATTCAGTAATTAGGATGTCTTGTTTATTTGAAATGGCACGCCATGGCTGAGTGGTTGGCGGCGCGGGTTCACCGGGTACTCCGGTTTACCCCGTCAGCATTACACCGGTTGCTCGATCATCTTTCCTGTCAGCTCAACTCTCTCGTACTTCCACTTCCAGCCATGGGCTGATCACTCATTCCGGAATCTCCTTGAACATGAAACCTCTGACCTTCAACCTATTGTTTACGGGCCTCGATGTTCAGCAAGACCTATGTTTCTCTTAAGAAAATACAGGAATTTCATTCATTTATTTGAAGTATTGGTTTGGATTTACATTCTCGGTGTGATTGCTCAGGCAATTAACACCCCCCTCCCCACAGACACACACACACACACACACACACACACACACACACACACACACACACACACACACACACACACACACACACATGAACAAAGAAGAGTTGAGAAATTCATATTGTTTAATTTGACAGCAAAACTACATTTTCACGAAGTATGATAGTCTAATATTCGTTGGGGCAGTTTCAGTATCATCAGATTGCTCTAAACACCGTAGGAGTTAGTATATGTTTGAGTTACTGACATAACAGTCAGACTTGAATTAGCTTAAATAATGTAATACTTTATAACTTGTTCTAACAGTCTTGCATTAGTAACTTCTATACATGTTGAAACTTGTGTAATTTGTACTTTTAGATAATACCTCGATTGCAAATGTTCAAAGTAATATACAGATTGCTCAAATAGAGAAAATATAAATTTTAAATTTTAAAAACTTATAACATATTACCCGGTCTAGGAGAGAAAGTTACTTCACCAGATGTTTCGTGGTCCATTCACTGATGTCACTTGGTATGAAAGTTGAGCGTCTTCAATAGAAGATGAGTACAGGACTGCAAGGGTTTAGTTGAGAATACGACGAAGGATTAACCCTAAGAACTGATGCGTAATTATGATATAATGGAGTTGTATCTACATAAAAGGTTACTAATATATATAACAATTAGTGAAGGGTAAAGGTTGGTCAGTAATGCACAGCCGTTGTAACTCGTAGTGTCTCAAGTCTTCTTATCTGGGACGTTAGTTAAAGTGGACATTACAGAGCTAAATGTTGCATTTCCTGTTAACACGCGGGAAATCTGCTCTAAACAAACGTTCCTGTGCTATAAATACAAAATAAGATGTCTGAGTGAAGCCTTTCTCAGCACACTAACCTAACATCACGTGTACGACAGGATAGAATGGTTACAGAAAAATCACGGAAACTGTATCTCTAAGATGAGCGTCCAGAAATCCATTCCACGTGTGATAACAACAAGTCATATCTCTGGACTTCAATACATTCCTTTTGCCAATATCTCATTTTCTAAATTTGTACTCAGCAAAATCTATGAGGATAGCGTCGTTACATTATTATAAAGTTGTAAGGTATGGCATAGTTTTCGAAAAATTCCACAGTCAAAGTGACAAACGTGAGCCATAATTGGTGAAGCGCTGTTGTTTTATCCACAATTGGTAGAACGGAATATGTAAAGGGTACCATAAAATGGTTGAGTGGCCGTATTTATTATTAGACTGTGACGGTAACCAGGGATGCTTGTGGTTGAGAAATTAAACGTGAGTCCAATAGTTCGAGCTCCTTTGATTTTGGCGGAGAAAGAAAAAATGAATCTCAATTCAAAGAGCCCTACTATTTGACTTCAAGAAGCTGGAAACGAGACACATTTTAACACTAATGATTAGTTGTGGAACGTTCAAATAACGAAATTCGAACGCATTCTACTATCAGAAATTTCTCGCCACGGCCGGCAGGGTATAAAAGGCGGTATAAATACTAGCAGTTGTTGAGTAGGGGCAATTCACACTGTACAGTATAGAAGTAGTGAGAAAAGCGTCGAACTGCAAGCAGTGTAATACGTTCCAACTCCGTAGTGATGAGTCATAAGACAACAACTTTGGAGAGTTGACCAGTAAATATCGCAGTTGTGTCAGAACCAAAGTAGTGTAAAAGGGAAACGTTGTATGTACGTCGTAGAAATAACTAGCGGTGCAACAGAGATATAAAGGACAATTTTGCGCTCTGTATTTATGTCAAAAGGGAAAGTGAGTGTAAGACTAACAATATTATTGAGAAATCTCGGAGCTAAACGTATACCTCATCGTCTTCTCTTTCTTACAGCTTAATACAAAACAATAATATTTTTATGTGTTAACGTTACTTGGATCTTTTGTCAGTTTTGCAATGTTTTATCTATGTGGTTTATACTGTGTTGATTTCTGCCAAGGATAGGTTTCGATGTACGGTTTACTTAATTTACCACATATATAAGTGGTTGCACTCTAAACCAAAATTTAATGGAAGTACGTGCTTTCGGAATCGCTGAATCAAATAGCAATAAGTCCCCGTGGGTGTAGGCCCCGGTACGGAACTCAACTATCAGAAGTGACTTTAGTACAGAAATAATTTGAAATCTTTTAATATAATCTGAAAGAAATGACAAATATTTCAATAACCACATTCTGATATATTAGCAAAAAGCCAATAATTTAAGGAGACAAAAGGTTTAGTATATAGCTCTTTTAGAAGGCTTCCTTAACCAGACACATTCATTTGTGTGTGTGTCATTGTCCCTGAATATATCACAGCAATGGCTTTATATTCATAATAAAACAATTAAATCCAAGTTACATATACTTGTTCTCGATATAAAATCATATAAGTAGCGCCATCTCTAGAGAGCATCGCGTTCTCGCATGGAACTTCGGAGTAGCATTTCTCCCCTAGCGGACAATCTATAAACTAAAAGGTTGCCTCGGGTGTAACATGCGGGTGACGTATACTTTCTCAAACCACTATTCCTCAAAGTCTTATTTTTCCATCTGTTACAAAATTAAGACAAAGGTTTACAGAAGTAGTTCAGTAACATGTTTTGCTGTAGCTACAAGAAGGATACAGTTAATTTTTAAAAAGTAGGTCAAACCATACTGACTTTGAAAGTCCACGCTACTCCTATATACTTTTGAGAATTACAGGAATGGAAGTTGGCACTTCTAAGATATAACGATATTGAGCAGTTTAAAATAAAAGGAAACAGCATATTAAAAATATCAAACGTTTTTCAAATTTAACTCATGTAAAGGTTCGCTTCTGGAGTTATGAAGTTGCATCCCTGGTACATAACTGATTTATAAGACCATCACTTGCTATTCCCACATAAATACACACACACACACACACACACACACACACACACACACACACACACACACACACACACACACACACACACACACACACACACACACTCACAGACATTCACGGAAATTTTTTCTAAAAACACTGTTTGACGTTTAAAATGACACCAAAACCATACTTCCGTCTGAATATTTACTATCAAATTTTGGTCAAAAATTCCCATATACTGCCCTATATCTAAGTACTACTTCTGCTTTACATTGGAGTGATATGTGTTCCCACGCCGTTAGCAAATGGATTTTTAGTGTCTGTAAGTCATTTTATTTTCAGAATCATAATAAAATGACTACTGGTCCCTGAAATATGTAAATGCTTAAAGTATTTTAAATACGCATGTTGCCTTATTAAAATTTCCGCTAAAGAACTGGCAACAGCCCGCTTCCCCCTCAGGAAAAATGTCAGAGCTTGAATAACTAACAAGTGAACTCTACAACTAACCAACACTAAACTGAAGCTATCACGTGACGTGTGTCTCATCATATCTAATATACTCTAAGTAATTGTTAGAGACTCCTGCGCTGTGGTGTAGCGGGCTAAGTCAGCCTTGCTCGCTGGCTACGGAAAGCGGCCCAGGTTCGATCCCATCCATGGAGTGCGGATTTTAAGTCCCGGATATAGGACCGGTGCGCACTCAGCATCGTGAGAAATTGAGGAGCTTACAAGAGGTAAGGGCCCCGGTCACGAAAACCAGCGTTCCGGCTGGGGGATGCCAAGATGCTAAATACTTCTTCTCCCCGCATGGATTGGATGATCACCCACCTCTGCTTTCCGAAAGTGTGCGTGATGCCGGTAGTCGGGTTGGTAGGCCTTGGACCTCTAAGGCTCTTACAACAGGTATAAAAGGAATAACAAAATGTTAGAGATGTTGTGTAGACCCTTATCTAGTGAACCCTCTTTAAATATCTACTTAGAAAACTGACAAATGAACACCAAAACCAAACCTAGGCATGCATTACCCAGCGAGGTATTTTTATTGGTAGATCGTGACTTCGATCCCAGCCGCAGGTACACTCGAACTTGAGATATTCAATTCTCCTTTAACCTTATTTGTGTCAATTCTTGTATTTCTCGTAATTTAAGAGCAATAGCATGCAGCATAATTGACCCGTTGTTTAAACATTTAACTAACTCTCTCTTATATATATATATATATATATATATATATATATATATACAACGAAATGTGTAATTAAACACGTTCTGTAAATGCTTATCGTAAATTTGTTACAGCTGTGACAAATAAATCTTTGACAAACAGTTAGTTCAGACAGTAATTTGTGTACACAGCATTAAGTTACTAATATGAATATGTGTTTTATAAGTGACTATAGTTTTAGTTGTATTGGTTGTCCACCAGGAGATAGATAATGGCTATAGGTCTGTGAACCGAGTACATGTTGTTGTCCATAGATGGCTCTACGCGTAATAGCTTATACCGCGCAATGATATAATCTGACAGTCTATGCTCCGGCTCCTCTTCATCCCGATGTCCTCCCTTTGGACATCCTCCTTCTAATCCGGCGATCCTGGGCAGCACGTAGATTATACCAACGTCACCGCACGCCACATAATCGAGTGCTCCTAAGACGTTTACGTCGAGATGTCAGTGTCCATCTGCGCGAGCACAAGGTGCAAGAGTGGGAGGACAAAATGGCCAGGTTGCGCGTCGCGGATGGCGATGTGTGGAGGATAGCCAAAGCCCTCAGAAAACACAGAGGACAGTACACCCCTCCCTTTCACGGCACCCAGGGCCTGGCCTATGAACCCCAATTCAAAGCCAACGTTTTCGCTGACTATCTTGAGGGTACTATGTGTCCGAGAGATGACCCCCAGGACTACAACTTTTCTGAACGCGTCCGTCAGGAGGTGCGTCGTTTCTTACGTCACCCTCCTGAGGATGCGGAGAGACTCCCTACCATCAGACCTAGCGAAGTCCAAGGCGCACTCCAACGTCTCAAACCAAAGAAGGCTTCGGGGCCGGACGGGCTGACTCCCCTAATGCTCCGCCATTTTCATTTCAATGCGGTTATTTTCCTGACTAGGATTTTCAATATGAGCCTCGCCCATGTGTACTTTCCACGACAGTGGAGAGAGGCCCGGGTGATTTGCATATTGAAACCTGGGAAGAATCCGGTTCAGCCTTCCAGCTACCGATCCATTAGCCTCCTTTCCACCCTTTCGAAAGTTCTCGAGAGGCTAATTCTTGCTCGCTTGTCCCCAATATTGGTAGACATTCAAGCCATTCCTGACCACCAGTTTGGTTTTCGCCCTGGGCACTCGACAGTTCAGCAATTGTTGCGTGTGGTGGAGACCGCCGCCCTGGGTTTCCAGGAAGGCGCCTTCACTGCCGCAGTTTCGTTGGATGTCGAGAAGGCCTTCTCTACGACATGGCATGCCGGACTCCTATACAAAATGATCCATCTGGGGCTCCCAACACAAATGATCAACATCCAGCAAAGCTTCTTGCGACATCGCACATTTAAAGTCTCAGTCGCGGGGAAAATATCAACACTAAGGCCAGTGAGAGGCGGAGTTCCCGAAGGCTCTGCGCTATCCCCCACCCTCTTCAACGTCTTTATGGCAGATTTCGCCACAGAACATCGAGTCGTAATGGCACAATACGCTGACGACGTGTTTTTGTTCTGCAAGGACAAACAAATCCTCAGAGCCTTCAACCCCATTCAAAGACATCTCCGCCTAACACAACAGTGGTGTCGGCGTTAGCGGATGTCCGTAAATCCGGAAAAAAGCCACATCATACTTTTTACAAAGCGCCACACCCCCGCAGACTGCCCAAAATTCAGCTACTGGGGTCAAAGTATTGAGTGGTCTAACTCTGTCCAGTACCTAGCAGTAAACTTGGACAGGTGTCTAACTGTTCGCCGACACATCAGCGACCTTTCGGCGAAGGTACAGGGAGCAATTGCTTCCCTGTACCCAATGCTGGGGACGACCTCGATGCCAGCCCGCATGAAGTTGTACCTCTTCCGAGCGCTGGTAATCCCGGTGATGCTATATGCCTGCGAAATCTGGGGCATGGCAGCAGGCAGCTGGATAGCATGGCTTCAACGTGCACAGAATAGAGGACTACGGTCTATCTATTCTGTGGGACGTTATTTCCTTACTAGGCTGCTCCACGAAGCATCGGGTCTTCCATACGTGGAGGATGAAATTAGGCGCCAGGCTTCAAAATTATACGCAAGTTTACCATCACATAGAAGCGCCCTTGTCAGATCATTTGGGAAATTATTACCCCACTAGACGCAGATCTAAACTGCATCGGGTCCCCCGTATGTCATGCGGGCACCCTAGATAACACAGGAGCTAACCCTACCAGCAGCTAAAGCTGAGCTCCTCATAATTCTTCCAATCTGTTTGGCATCTAAATTTCTCCCCAACTAAATTTTAAAACAAAACAGAAATTGGGTGGTAAGTACTGCATCCTCTCCTTCAACGCGAAGGTACCTTGGTAACCTCAAAATTAACTCCCAATCAAAAACCTACATCACCTTCATCCTACATATTTCAATACAAATCCTACCTGCGGTAAAACCCTTAATGGGTGGGCACGCAGCAAAAACCTTCTGGCTGTATACAGCCAGCCAGCACGAGCGAGCGAACAGAGGCATGGGAAGCCTACCAGTACCTGGTGGACTTCTCTTCGAGCCTTTGAAGAGTACGGGTCGTTTCTGCGGGAGCTACCAGCGGTTCGGAGCAAGCGAATTGCCACCAGCGGGAGGGACCTTAGGGAAGCTAAAATCTCCAGGAGAAGGCAGCAGCAGCAGCAGCGTGCGAGCGACAACAACCTCATGGAAAACACCTCATCAGTGCAGACAGGGAAACACAAGGCCACAGCCAACGCCGAAAGGCGGTTTAAAAGGCGCTTAATTGTCCAGCCCTCTGTGTTTCACGCAGTTTTGCAGCCTGTACTGCCAGGTAAGTTAATAGCCTAAGGTTAGCCGTAAAGTGCACCCTAGCGCAGGGCAAAATGCCCACACCAGGTGAGGGTTCTGACCATCCCACCACCCATCTGTCATCCATCACAGGATGCCATTCCAAGCACCAGCACTGATGTGACCCATCCTGTAGACAGGGTGAAAACCACTGCTACAGGCGCCGAAAGGCAGCGCCGACAGCGCAAAGAAGGCGGAAATGGCGCTGCAAAACGTTTTGCTATAGCCAAACAGACCCCCAACCAGGGCCCTTCCCGGGATACAATTTCTCGTTCAGGCCAAATTTCTTCAAACGACGCCTCCGATGCAGAAGGAGAATATTTCCACGAAGCTGCGGCTCCAGAAAATTCGTCCTCCAGGATGGAGGAAGAGGACTTCCAAACCAGTTCATCGGACGTCTCTACAGACGTCGATGAGGCGGAATTTCAAGAGGTAACCTCGAGGAGGAAGAAGGGGCAGTCAAACGTCCTGAAGACTGATGCCACCAGCCAGCGAACCCCACCTAAGCGGCATATTCCTCCCATCATCTTGGATGATTTCCGGGAGTCGTTAGGCTTCCTAAAGGGAGTAATGCCGTCCTCTCGAATAAATGCGAGGTGACGAGGAGGAAGAGCCGCTTTGTTTTCAAGGTGACCAACATGGAGGACTACCAGCTGTTCCTCAGGGCACTCGAGGGGAAGAAGATCCCCTACTTTACCTTCGGCCTGGACAAGGCACGTGATTTGAAAAGGGTTATCAGAGGATTACCAGTGGACACGCCGGTAAGCGAGATCACCGATGACCTCACCCGACAGGGTATAACACCGCGCTTGGTCAGGCACCTGACCAAGTCAGGACCGCAAGGTCAGCCTGGCCCCATCCCCATCCCTCTATATCTAGTGATAGTAGAGCGGTCCAGCGACCCGGAGGCAAAGATTGATAGGATCAAAAGTATTTGTTACCTCCGGGTAAAGGTCGAGGCCGTCAGGAGTCCGATATGACTTAACGTTGAAGGACGTATTATTGCACAAAAAAGATCGATTATTCTAAAATTGCTAATTTGCATTTTTGTAATTCCCAAGATTACATAGGAGTAGCATGGAGTTACAAAATCAGTATGGTTTGACCTACTTTTTAAACAATTAAATGTATCAGTCTTGTAACTAGAGTGAAATATGTTATTGAACTACTTCTGTAAATGTTTATCTTAACTTTGTAGCAGATGTAAAAATAAGACTTTGAGGAAGAGTGCTTTGAGGGAGTATTTTGACGTATTACGTTAACTACACGGGAGGTGCTCTTCTAGTTTATACATTGTGCACCTGAGGAGAAATGCCAGTATGAAGTTCCAGGCGAGAGCGTGGTGCTCTCCAGAGATGGATCTACCTGTATAATTTTATATCGGGGAAATGAATTCTTTTTTCATTACAAAGCTTTATTGCACAATGTAATTATATTAAATACATGTTCGTTGTATTTAATTGGTTTATTTTATGTGTGAAAGCAATAGCTGTGTTTATAGGAACAATGGCTCACACAAAAATTGTCTTGAAAAAGAAGCCTTCTAAAGGAGTTATATGTTAAAGCTTTTCTTTTCCTTAAAGTATAAGTTTTAAAGGGGCAAATTTGACCCTTTTTCTATGTCCCCATTTAAAGTTAACAAAGTCAGCCAACAAATCCCGGCTTCCCAGCACCGACGGATGGACGAAGTAGAAGTTAAAGGCTGATGTAGTTTACTGATACACTTTATGTAATTTTGAACACTTATGAAACATTACAATGAAAAGTTTTAAAGATAATTCCGTACTTCAATTATTTATGGTTGTTGTATTCCGTTCCAAAGTACAGGATTATATATACACGGGGAGGTATTGCCACTTTATTCAACGATTCCCAAAACGTTTACTTCCATTTATATGTCACTATAAAATACAGAAATTAATATACATGGTAGAGTAAATACACCATATATCGAAAACTATCTTTGGCAGAAATGAACACAGTATAAACCAATTAGCTAAAGTATTGCACAACAGACTGAAATAGCAACTTATGTTAAAATTTAAAAAGGTCATTCATGTGGATTGTTCTTTGAACAAATGAGAAGAGGACGAGGTTCACCGTTATACTTGTCACTGAAATTGATAGGCTACACTAACTTACATTCACATTCCCTTTCTACAGTAATACCCGCGCAAATATTCCCTTTATGTCTCTGAGTAAGTACAAATTGCGCTGCTTAATTTCTCCGACGGACACACAACGTTTCCCTTTTATAGTGCTTTGACTCTGACACAACTGAGATATTTACTGGTGGACACTCGTAAGAACTGCCTGAAGGCTCATTACCACGGAGTGGGATCGTACTGCACTGCTTGCAAGTCGACGCGCTACTCACGACTGTCAATTGCAGTAACTCAACAACTGATAGTATCTGTACCGCCTGTTGTACCCTGCCGGTGATGACGAATTTCTTTTCATAATAGAATGCTTTCGAATGTCTCTATTTGAACGTTATAAAGGAGCTGGAATTGTCTGACTCGCGTTTAATTTATCCACCGCTGCCATCAACTTGTTTCGTCACAAATGAATAACAATTACGTCTACTCAACATTTTCTAAGGTCGTTATATTACTTTCTACCACTTATAGATAAAAGCACACCGCTTCACCAAATATGGCTCACTTTTGTGTACTTGGAATATGGAATTTGCCTAAAATTATGGTATACCTTAAATCTTTAAAACTTTGTGAGAGCACCACATTCTTAGATTTATGATAAGTATTAACTTATACAAATGAGATATTTGTAACGGAATGTATTGAAGTCCAGAGATCTGACTTGCTATTAACACACGTGCAATGAATTTTTGGACGCTCATCTTACACATAGACTTTCAGTGATTCGTCGGCAACCATGCTTTACTTGTCATACACGTGGTGTCAGTTTAATGTGCTGAAAAAGACTTCACTCAGACATCTTGTCCGTTAGTATTTTCTATTTGTAGCACATAAATTTCTGCTTAGAGCAGATTACCTATTTGTTAAGAGGAACCTGCAACGCTTTCCTTTTAAATAGCCACTTGACTAACATCCGAGATAGGACTTGAGACACCAAAAACTATAACAACTGGCCATAACTGCCTAGTGTTTACTCTTCACTGATTGTTAGGTATATTAGTAACTTTATTTATGTAGATATTACCCCTTTATATCATAATTACACGTCAATTTTCAGGGTTAATCTTTCAAAACATTCTAAGCTAAGCCCTTTCAGTTCGGTATTCATTTTCTGTTGAAGAGGCTACGTCACATCTAGTGGAGTACTCCTAGACGTAGTAATATGTTTACGGTTTTCAACGTCTTATACGCAATTTGTCTCTATTAGAGCCATCCAAACAAAACATTGAACACTTAAAATTGAGGTACTAACTATACTATGTCCAACGAAAGGATAAAGCATCATGTCACTCCGTGTCCACATGTGTTCGGAATGAGGGTACTGTTACCGCTTCGTTAAGTATAACATTGACATATATTTTTAGTATGAATATGCATTTTCAACACAAAAAAACACGTATTTTTTCAAGCTAACCATTTAATCGCTTCGTTAAATATAATATAAATGTTCGACATTAAAGGCGCATTTTTGTAGCTAAGTATCACGTAACACACTATTAATATCCACGAAAATTAACTGCTACTTATACATTTTTGGTACTCCTTAGCACGAAACTTAACCCTCGTAGAAAATTATATTTTCACTCTAAAGCCATGTTATGTCAGTTTCTTTAAATATTCTTTCGACATGATGAACTTTTCGACGGATTGCTGACCTCACAAACCCATCACAGACAACATCCAACACTGATCTGGCACGTGGTCTCTTCTTGCCGGAGTTGAAACTTCACCGAATGTGGCTTTTAGATTGCTTGCACCAGAAATGCCTGAAACTCGACACAAAATCTCATGCAATAGAGTTTTTTACTGTTATATAGTATTATTAGAGAGGAATGTTTGTGTAGACGATTATCCAGTACAATCACTTTAAGAATCTGCTTAGAAAACTAACAAATGAACGCCAGCAAACTGTGATCCAGAGCGAAGTGATTCTATTTGATTCATCATGACTTGGATACCAGCACACGTACACTCTGACTTATGATATTCAAGTTTCCAATAACTTTATTAATGTCCATTGTTGTGTTTCTCGTAATTTAATTGCAGTAGCATGGAGCATGGTTAACCCACTGTTTAAGCGTTTAACTATATCACTCTTGTATCTACAACGAAATGTGTAATTAAACACGTTCTGTAAATGCTTATCCTAAATTTGAAACAGATGTGACAAATAAACCCTTAACAAAGAATTGGTTCAGACAGTAATGTGTGTACACCGCATAAGGTTTCTAATATGTATATCTGTTATATAAGAGACAATTGTTTTAGTTGTATTGATTGCCCGCCAGGAGAGTTATAATAGGCCACCGAGTGCGTGTTGCTCTCTATAGATGGCCCTACATGTAATAGCTTATACTGCGCAAAAGTGTATGGAATTATTTATAAAGCGATATGACACAATAAAGTTATGTTCAATTGATACAGCGTAGATTTAATTCCCTTCTGCGTTTTGAGAAGAAACTGTAGTGGTAGTATAAATAAATGCAACTTCGAACGAAGGAATATATTATGTGCGAGAGCGGGAATATTCTAAAGTAAGTTTAAGTAAAGCGTTTTCTTACTCATAAGATATGGAACTATTTCAATTCTTAGTTATTCCTTTGATACTTGTGTCCAACTGTTAACATAAATACGTCTAAAACTGTTCCTGTTCATTACAAATGAGAGGTGAACCCTGTGGTTATGAACTATGTAGCGTTACATACAAAGGCTTATAACCATTTCAATAGAAGCTCGTTTCCCTAAACATTTTTTTTTCTTTTTTGTAATTTACGCGTTCCAACATTAAGTATTATCGAACGATGAATGAAATGGGTGAAATGATGAGCCCAGCGTCCATAGAGCTTAGTTACCCGATATTCGTCTTTCAGGATAACGGGACGTTTGAGAGGTCCCGAGTTCTAATCTAGGTCAGGGTGAGTTACCTGGATAAGGCTTTTACGGGGGTTTCCCTTATCCTGAAGGACGAATGTCGGGTAACTCTAACGCTCTATGGACCCCGGGCTCATTTGACCATCATTTCACCCATTCCACTGATCGTCCGATATGACTTAACGTTGGAGGACGTAAATTACGAAAAATAATGATTGTATCTGGGAAGGGTAGTCTCTTATATGTGTTACATCTTAACGAATATTGTGGAATTCACTGATTCGGCTGTAGCCCAAATTAGGTATTACCTCTCCGATCGGCGCTTTCGCACCACGGTAGAAGACGCAGTATCCAGCGTTAAGCCAATCAAAGCAGGCGTACCTCAATTAAGTCGGCTGGGATCGACACTATTCAACTTATACATAAATGACATGCCCGTACTAGTAAGAACGCACAAACACATACACACACACACACACACACACACACACACACACACACACACACACACACACACACACAATTATATATGCCGACGACACCGCTCTAGTAACACAGTCAACTCAACCGCGTCATCGTCTCCAAAACGCCTTAAATACACTAGAACCTTGGTTCTCCAAGTGGAGAATTAAAGTAAATACACGAAAATCGCAAGCCATAATCTTCAAGAAAAGACTCCTGCATAAGAAAAGCAAGCGTGCCCTTCAGCCGCTAATATATCAAGGCGAAGGAATCGACTGGAAGGAACAAGTGAACTATTTAGGTCTTGAAATGGACCAGGGCCTCACCTGGGGCAAACAAATTACTACGATCAGAGACAAGGCCAATGGCCAGCCAAACAAATTATTTCCAATACTTACTATAAACAGCCAACTTAAAGTACATATGGGCCTTACCCTATATAAGACACTGCTAGGGCCTATTATCACGTTTGCAGCTCCCGTGTGGGGATACGCTTCAAAAGCTCACTTAAACAAGTTACAAACGCTACAAAATCGAATAATCACAAAAATTCCAAAGCAACCGCCGGTAGCACCGACCAATCTGTTGCTCAACGAATTAAAACTACACGCAATTGCTGAATTTATCAAAATACTCAGCTTCAACGTATATAAGCGCAAGGATGAAAACTCTAACGCACTAATACAGCAACTAGGCAATTACGAAACCGAATACAATAAATATAAAAGACCGCTCTCCATATTTGATAGGATCATAGGGATGGGAGACCCAGAAATAGACATCCAAAGGTATCTAAACACACTTGTAAGACTTCTATAGAAGAAGTAGGATTACCAATGACTATACACCACACCTTGACATTTGGCATTCCACAAAGTCCTTGCTCTCCGTCAAGGCGGCTCTGGCGGGGAGGCAACCCCCTCCCCCCACACTTACTCGACATATCACTATGAACAATGGTTATGATCAATCTTATGCGAACAATTTCAACTTGGAATTAACCTAATACTAGATGCAGCTTCCGCGCAGTACTATCCATCATACATATGTACACACTGTTACTTTTAACGATAATATATGACTAATGCTATCCTAGCGCCCACCACTAGCATTAATGACACGTTCTACCCGCTTAAGGGTGGACAGACCATTCACTAAGAACTAAAAGTGCTATAACTCACCCATGACTACCTGCTCAATCACTGAAGATGGAACCACTACGTAAGGACTGCGTTTCCTATTGGAAACGACACTACACCCCACCACATCCCTCACAATGAATCCGCGAGGGCATATTCAGGGCTTTGGCCATGCTTATGTCCTAGCAACCAACCTCACCTCGGTTAGGCCATACGGCCAACCTCTACACGCTCTCCATGAATCCGCAGGTACTTATAGCGGTACTGCTGGAATTCCTCTCCTGACTACTCTCCAGTGAGGGTTTTTTAGTGGATAGTACCTTCGGGTGAAGCTCACACTCCAGGCTGTGCCATCCCAGTACAGTCGGGGTTAGTCCATAAATGGTTTGTTCCTCCACTTGAAAAAAAAATGTATTTAACTACCAAATTCAATTTTATGTGGAACAAACTTTTGATATTTAACATAGCAATAAAGAGTACCCCTAAAGATTATTGGATGCCACATCTTTGAGGATGTAGTCAATATAGCAGCGGAAGTTGAGCTCCCGATAAAATCATCTTGTTCTGATTCTGGAGATGTTTATCTCGTGTTCGCTCCAATCACACGTCTCGAAGTTTGTTTACATCGTTAAGCAATCTTACAACGGAGTGAGATAGTGTGCCGTAAGAACAACAGCCACCGTGAATGGTTTCCTAGAAATTGACAGTGAGAATTATTTGTATGAAAAAAAACTGAACTTTCTGAACAACTTTTAAAGATACATGTTTTAATGTGTATACATAAAAACAGTTAAAATAGAACGTTAATATCAGTGACTACAATAATACACTTAATGGTTAAAGGGTAAATAATGACTTAAAGCTCTTTTTAGCAGTGGTGCTTAAATATATTATATTTGCAAATTCCTTGCTGTTTATACTGTTCAGATGTATATTTCGAAACAATAATATTAAAACGCTATATTAAACTTGTGTGAAAGCTAATGCGGACTCTCGGTCAGCGCTCGTGTAATGGAGGTAAAAAGATCTTGCGTGTAGTGGTGAACATATGACACAGAACTATGTACTAAGTAATGCTGGATTCAACATTTACATGGTTTATGGGTAAATGTCTATTAGAACACGCTTTCGTGCTCCTTGATTTAAAACTAAAAGGAACCCATGATAAAACCAAGTAACTGATTCCACCACTAGGAGTGCATATGGTCACGTAGTTAACTTATCGCCGACAGATTGCGCCATGGGAAAGTGTGCACGCCTTGGATTGGAATTGTCTGGAATAAACTTCAAACAGACATTTTATAGTATTACTCTCATTTATCACAAATAAATCCTTAGCAACTTTTGCTTCCTTCCTAAAGACTCACGATAAAGATGCTGAGACCTTAAAAATAAACCGCTACTGTATGCCCTTATGAAACAGAAAACTACCATGATGTCTATTAGATCATGAAACAAGGGGCCTTTTATTTCAGACCTCAACGCGAAACATGGGCTCTGGCACAGCCGCACAAGCAACCAGAGGGGACGAGGGCTCTACCGCCTCATAAGCGGAGACCCAAATCTCGCCGCGCACGGGCCGAGAGGTCCAACTTTCCATCCGGCTCGTGGCAGGCCGGATGTCATCGACATCATGATCACCAAGAACTTTCCATTCCATCTGGACCTCTCGGCGGTGAATGAATTGGACTCAGACCATGACCCTGTCACGGTCGATTCCGATGTCACCATGCCAGCTCTGTTAAACTCAGACTGGGAGCTAGAGGTAGACTGGGATGCAGCCATCCTCAAACTTAACCAAACCATCGACCCTCGTCCACGCATCGACGACGTCGAGGCGCTGGAGGCTGCGGCGATGAGTTTTTCCCAGCAGGTACGCCTAGCGGTGAGTACACACACTCACCGTATACCCACCAACACACATAATCCTCTGACCATCACAAACGAGATCCGGCAGCTGCTAAAAGCCAAGGCAGCTGTTCGGAAGCTATGGCAGCGTTTCCGTCATCCCAGGATAGGAGCAGTTTACCAGCGGTTCAAATCCCTGGCAAGGCGGCTGCTCCGTGCCCACCGTAAGGTGGCCTGGGAGAACACATTCCGAAACGTCGACCTCCAGGAAAAGCACCCCTGGAAGATCATCAAGTCCCTCAGGAGGGACAAAACTCTGTACCAGCATCCGCTGCATGGCACTCGAGGGAGACTCGCTTACGAGCCCCAAGACAAGGCCACAGCTTTCGCGGATCATTTGGAAAGTCAATTTGAGCCGAGGGAGGACCCCCAGGACGAAGACTTCACTGACCTCGTGGAGGCTGCTGTGGAAGACCTCTATGAGGAGCCACAGCGGCGCCATGAGGCGATCCATATCCCAATAGTCACCCCAAAGGCGGTGACTACTGAAATCCGAAAAATGAAACCTAACAAATCCCCTGGACATGACGGTGTCAGCGCACTCATGCTCCAGCACCTTCCCAAGAGGGCCGTTATATTGCAGATTTGCTTTATGACTTTTCTGTCGCTAAAGATTTTATTATTCCATCTAATTGAGGTTTTCTCATGCGTTTCTATTTATAGGCATATACTTATATCTTGTTTAACATCAGCCTACCCCGTATCTTTTAACGCTCACGTGACCTAATCCACATCATTGACTGCTGTCGTGGTATAGAATGTTGTGCTGCAAAATGAGCTCATCATATAACATAATATATTTTATTATGTTCGAAGAGAATTGTCAAAGTTATATTTTCATAACAGTATAGATTAAATATATTACACAACAAGTTAATTTATCTGGAGCACATGTCAATTTTTAAAATAAACAAAGAGGGGGATCCTTTCCTTGAAGCCTGCCTCTTGGTATGACTGACGATAGCAGGTGCGTTATCGGTATTTCTTTGACCTTACTTTGTACTGTATATGTAGTAGAGTGCACAGCCTACGGCGCCGTAAGCATTAGTCAATTAGAGTAAAGGGGAATGCAGGAAAACGCGGAGGGATATTCTCAGATGGACAAGTTTATATGAAACAAAACTTAGATGTCTTCCATTTAACACATAAATCTGAAAAGAAATTTGTAAGAGCAGTAGCTGTCTGCACTAAAAACGACAGAAACCGGAGTCAAGATATTAGGAAAGAATTAAAAGTGGAAGAAATCAATGGAAAAATCATTTTCAAAGAACGAATAATAACAGAAATCTAAATTAGACATAAACTATAAAACCAAAGTTACAAGAAACCAGGGAAGGCCGAAGAAAAGATGGGCAGACTAAATTGAAGCCGGAAAGGATTAATAAGTCCATAGTCGTGAAGTAGAAGAAGATTTCTACTTATATAATGAGTAATTATCAGATCGATACACAAACATTTTACCATATTTTACTTGTAATAAACTCGATATGACACACTTGAAGAAATAAGCAAATAACATCTTTAAATACATAGGAGAGACTGTCAAGACAACTTTCCCACGTTTGTATTTATCACACAGAGACTTATTGCTGATAAAATGCTTTGTTCCATTCTCTTTCCTGCCAACACATACAAATGTGCACTGTTTGACTTAACATTTAGGCCCGGAGCTTGATGAAATATCATGTTTTTTCTGAGTCTTAATAGACAGTACAGAATTCAATATAAAATTCATTCTTCTTAAAATCGAACCAAAAGTGATTCATTTCTCATTTTTGGGCTATAATGTTAATTTTTCAGTTCTCAGGAAATGTACCGTTGCATTTTGTTGATTTTTTCCTTTCTTTTTAACATCTATTTTACGTTATTCGCATATATACTCCTTGTTGAAGCTGCCCCACTGAATTCTGCTTGTGTAGCATTGTTATGATCTTTTAGTGAGTCACTGGATAAGTGTTTACAGAGTTATCGTAATGGATGTAAGTAATGATGGTGCTTCCCCGGGTCAAGAAAAGCAACACTTGCTCTCAGGTAAAAACGTGTGCGAGAGATGCTTCTCCTGGAGAAGTCAGGGGGAACTATAGTATCAGCTCGCGATGATGTCATAAATAGATATACTATCTACACTGAAAATAATATCTGTTCATTCAACCGCGTCCTGTGTTGAGCACTGCTGATGCTAGAGGGAATGTTATATAGGAGGCCAGTAAGCCATGTTGATTCGTTGAAAGTAGAGCTGTAATCTTTCTCAGATAACGGTAGAGTTGTTATATCAGTACATTTCTCACAGACGTATTCGGGTGAGAGGAACGCCTGTTACAACTGCATCCCTTCTCCAAACAACACTTTTCTTCTCACAAGTGAAGTCCTAAAAATGCCAAAAGTAAACGAAAGTAGTAGACAGTTTCTAGAGAAAGGGAGTGACTCAGTTTGGTGACTGTGTTTTCTACAGATGACAAAAACTGTTTTTAAGGTAGTGTGATATTAAAGTGAGTGAAGAAAAGCTTTTTATTGTGCAGCAGTATATTGGGCGCGAAAAGCACATAAAGGAAAGTAAGACAAGTCACTTACTTCCTAATCAAAGCTCGAAGGAATCTTACAAAATGTCTATTGTATTTAGATTTGTTTGTAGAACGCTGGTTTCTGCCAATAGTCCATTAGCAACAATAAATAACGCCACATTACGGCAATTTCTGCAGCAGTATATGGGACAGAACGATCCAGATGAATCTGCACTTCGAAATGGTTACTCACAAGGTTGTTATGGAATTACAACAGTAAATTACGTGATTTTGTGGGAAATAAAATCAAGTTTGTTTCAACAGACGAGACAAACAATAAAGAGAGGCTTTATTTTACAAATGTTTTTACATTAGAAGTAGACAACATTACGAAAGTGTTTCTTGTTATGACACTATTAATTGAGAAGTTTAACTATTAATATATATATATATATATATATAAGATATTTGATATAAATCAGAGATCGAGCAGAGTTACCTTATCAGAACTAGCTTACAATCGCTTTGATAATTAGATCTGTGCTCGGATATTAATCATTTATTAAAAGCTTAAAATTTTGGTCATGTATAAAGACATTGACTGACCAAGCATGCACGAAAGAAAAGTGTAATTTTAGTTTCAGTAGTTCGGTATTTACACGGAATTTTACAGGGTTATTATAAATGACGAGATTCGTGATCTTTTAAAGGGGATGCAGCAATGCAAACCCCAAATACAACAATTTTAAACCAATCTTGCTGAAAGTTTTACCACTTAGCTCCCGGCCAGTGGCGTTTTTGGAAAACGTGCTGTGTGTCTGTGTTTGTTTCTGTGTGTTTGTGTGTGTATGTGTTTTGGTGGAAGATAACAAATTTCGGTTGTATAAAACAGTTATACCCAAGGATGCAACTTCACAACTCCGGAAGCAAACTTATACACAAGTTAATTTAAAACAACTTTAATTCTTTGCAATATATCTGTAACCAATTTATGAAAATACAATGTCTAATATATTTACACCACAAACAAACTCTATACCTTATATTTTTTAAATAATCTTTGTATTTTCCTTCATTGATGAAGTTTGTACAGTTTACTTTGGTTAGTAAATCATAAGTTCTAATTAAAGTATTATTACACTAAAATTAAGATTTTGTTAAAGCATATAATTTACATCAACTTATTTTATCCCATTAATGGTTTCAAAATGCTGTTTGCTTTTAGTTTTATTTTCTTAATATTGTTTATATGAAAAATGTTAACCTCCAATCCTGTGATTCTCGAGATTATATAGGAGTAGCATAGAGTTTCAAGGTCAGTATGGTTTTACCTACTTTTTAAACAATTAACTATATCCTTCTTGTAGCTACAGCGAAATATAATATTTAACTACTTCTGTAAATTTGTATCTTTATTTTGGGTCAGATGGAATAGTAAGACTTTGTGGAAGAGTGGTTTGAGAAAGCATTGCGACGTATTAGGTAAGCTGTATATGCTACACGCGAGGCGATCCTTTAGTTTATACATTATCCACCAGGGGAGAAATGATAGTCCAAAGTTCCAGGTGCGAGCGTGATGTTCTCCAAAGATGGCGACACATGTAACATCTTATATCGGACGAAAGGATTTGTTTTATTTACAAAGTTTTATAACAAAATGTAATTATATTTATTACATGTAACTTGTGTTTAATTCTGCATGAAAAAGCAACAGCTGTGGTATAGGTATATAGGGACAATGGGTCACACACAAATCATTATGTCTGGGAAAGTAATCTCTCTAATGCCCGATTTCACCACCTGATGTTAAAATCGATGTTAACAAATGTAACGTAACAATTGTCACTGCGCTAAACCTTATGTTAAATTTCTTGCATTTCACCAACCTGTTTTCTTAAAATGTTAACAAACCTGTGTTAACGACAAGAAACTTGTAAATATCACAGCTATAGAAGGCTATGTATGATTTTCTGAGCGTACTACGATGCGTTTTTGTTTTCATTTTCGTCTGCACAATTGGCGGATGAACAAAATCATAAATAAAGACGTGAGACAAAATTTCTCATCGACGGAGAAACAATTGTTAATTGAAATGGTGACGAAGTGTAAGGATATCGTGGAAAATAAGAGGACGGATGTGGTGTATGTAAAACAGAAAGATGTCACGGGCAAAATAATGGAAACGAGTTTAATTCAAATGCATGTGTCACTACTACAAGCACCAAACAACTTGTCAGTATTACGTAAATTTAAAACGAGGTGCGAAAAACAAGTGCCTTAAACGTTTCAAGACGGGAGGTGAACAATGTATTATCCATATAATTCAGTGAATTATAAAATCGCAAGGTTATTGATATTTGAAGCAAAGGCGAGATCACCATATTCCTTTCGATGCCTGTTCTAACCTCTCTTGTACTTCCGCAGTAACCTTCACAGCAACAGGTTTCGACAGTCTATACCTCCGTAAAACAGTTTTCTTCGGATAGTTCCTCAAAATCATTTCTCCTCATAGGCCGTACTCTATTATGAATGCCATTTAGACGGTCCTAAATATAGCAAATCGACATCAACAGCTGTGTTCATGCTCGCCATCTTGACTATTTACAATTGTTAAGGACTTAACATTAGAAATTAGGCGTGTTAGTTTAACATGAGATTTAACACCTGTGTTACGCTAACACTTGTTGGTGAAATGCAATTTTTGTTTTAACTATTGCTAAACTCGTGTTTAGTTTTGACATTTGTTGGTGAAATCGAGCATAAAGGAATTATATATCACAGCTTTTCGACTTTTTATTTATATCTAGTTCAGAGTACACGACTTCAAGTACTGTTAAACATGGTAAAGCAAGTAAACCGTACATAGAATTTATCTTTGGTAGAAATCAACTCAGTATAAATCATATAGTTAAAATTTTGCATAAATGACAATGATAGCAAGTTAACCTGAAAATCTAAAACAATATTACTTTGCATTATCCTGTAAAAACCGCCAAATCTTATATTTGTCACAGGAATTTTTAGCTTATATTTTTAGCGTACACTAACCTATATTCACCTTCCCTTTTTATATAAACACGCACTGCAGACATGTCCTTTATGTGCATATGTTATGCGCTCAATTTACAGTGCTACTAATTTCTCCGACGTACACACAATGTCTCCCTGCTCCTCGACTCTGAAACAACTGCAATATGCAGTGATCGACTCTCCTAAGTAGTGCCTGCAGACTCATCACTACGGAGTTGAATCGTGCTGCACTGCATGCAGACTCATCACTACGGAGTTGAATCGTGCTGCACTGCATGTAGACTCATCACTACGGAGTTGAATCGTACTGCACTGCATGTAGACTCATCACTACGGAGTTGAATCGTGCTGCACTGCATGCAGATTCATCACTACCGAGTTGAATCGTACTGCACTGCATGCAGATCGACGAACTACTCACCACTTCTCTACTCTAGACTGTGAATTACTCCAACTAAACAACTGCTAGTATTTGTATCGCCTGGTCCTGGCGAGAATTTTTTGATAATAGAATGTTGTCTAGTTCCATTATTTGAACGTTCGACAACAAATACACACTGTAACTATGTGTCTCGCTTCCAGCTTCGTGAAGTCAGTGAGTAATATTTTTTGAATTGTGAGTTTTTTTCTTTCTCTCCCGAACAACAAAGGAGGTTTAATTGTTTACTCAAGGTTAACTTCTGCACCACAGGTATCCCCGGTATTCGTCATAATTGAATAATAATTATACCTACTCAATATTTTCCCAGCTATCCTTATTACCTCCTTTCCTTTGTAAACAAAACCACATTGCTCGGCCAAATATGGCACACATTTTTGCACTTGTATTGCGGAATAAGTCAAAAATTATAGCGTACCTTACAGCTTTATAATATTGTGAAGACACTAATTTTGTAGATTTATAATAAGCATAGCTTTATACAAATAAGCTGCACCGAGTGTTCCTCAGTTTGTTTCAACCGTACCCAGGTTGCCTCCGCGGAGTTTACTCTCTCTGGTCAGGCCCGTTCAGTTTTCTGAGCGTACTCCCTTTCCAGGACACGCGGTCGCCCGTGAATTGCCTGCCCGGTGGTGGCTGGCTGAGTATTTGGCACTACAGTGTTGCTGTGGGTTGTGCTTGAGCCGGTGAAGGAGGAGTGAGCTTTGTTGGTGCCTGATGGAGCTAGTGTTTTTGGCTCTTCGTGAAACTGGGTAAATGGCCAGTGCCTTTTATGCCTTCATTGTTGGGCTTACAGTAGTATAATTTTCAATCATTTTGGTTACGCTTTCCTGATCGCTTTCCTCCGCTTATGGTATACATTAGCTTGACTTAGCTTTCATGATTCCTTCTGTTCTGGTGCCACACGTGTTTATGCATACATTTAACTGTATTTTGAATATGGAGTTCTCGGTTTTTGCTGTATAAGTTTTAGTTAATAAGGGGGAAAGGTAATTCAGAGGGATTTGGCTTCAATGTGTATATAGTCATATAATTGTGATTCAGTTAAATTTTATATACAATTGTTATACTATATCTTTTTATAATATACATTTTATATAGAATTTTATATGGAATTTGGATAATATCACGTTTTGATTCCTTTGTTTTGCGAGGATTGGCTTAGTGAAATTACTCCTTCTGCATGTTACCTTTTTATTAACGGGCTTCCGCCATATTATGTCTGTAAGATGCACATTCGCTGGTTTGCCACAGAAGCTGTCTAATTTTGTTGTTTACTTATTACTGAATTCGGGCTGTTGCGTTAATTTGTTCTGTGAATTATTTTTTATTAATCCGTCATTACAGAGGCAGATGTATATAGTGGATTTATATGGTAGTGTTCACATTTGTCTCATTGGGTTTGTTTTTTACATTTCTTAGCTTTTATTTTCTCTTGGTTTTAATTGTTTTAGCTGTAAGGTTGTAAAAGAAGTAACAGTCAAAAAGAAAGAGACTAAATTTTATTGAATTTGATGATGTTGACCAAGTTAAATAAATGCTTGTTGCATCAGGAAACTGGTTGTTCTGGCAATTAAACCCGTTTTCCTGTGTTCCTTCTTAATGTGAGAGGATCCATATAAAGTAGGCCAAAAAATAAGAGGTTAGTACCCCGTAGTTCCTGGGAGCACGTAATTTACATATGCGGCATATTACGGCTTCTTGAATTATTGATGAAGGAAATTATGTTCTCCAATTTCACTATACCGACAGATGTTTACTTCCTTACGTCACTTGAGATTGTTTTGCTGCTTGTGCAGTCGTAAGGGGAAGATACGGGCTCAAAGCTATTTGAAACATAATGCATTAAAGTCCAGACATATGACTTGCCGTTATCATACGTACAGTGGACAAAGTTTCCTTGATTACTCGGTAACCATACTTTCCTGTCGTACACGTGGTGTTAGCTTAGTGTGCTGAGAAATGCTTCACTAAGACATATTGTCTGTTAGTATTTTGTATTTACAGCACATGAAATTTTGTTTAGAGTAGACTACCCGCGTATTAAGAGGAACATGGAACACTCTCCTCCGTAATGTTCACTTTGACTAACGTCCGAGATAAGACTTGAGACACCAGGAGCTGATTGTTATCTATATCAGTAGCGGCGGTATATATATATTATTGTGATAGCGAGACGGGCATGAGGGAATATAACTGGACGACCCGGATTAATGTATTGCGTGGGATGATGTATAAGCAGAAACTCAGGATGTTTAATTTGGTACAACGTATACGATATTGTAACAGTTTCGCGCTCATCAGGATTTGGCTCCTTGCACACGTGCTACTACCATCAATGCGGCATTCCCAGAGGATTGAACAAATCTTGGGCTATTTCATCTGGACAGGGAAGCTCTACCGTGTTGTGCGGGCTTAAGTGCGCCTCCCGAAGGGGCAAGGTGGTTGGGGATTAATACAGGTGGCTCTCCAGTCGCAAGCTTTGATGATTTAAATGCTTCTGCTTGGCCTAAATAATCATAGTGAGCCCGTGGACATCATGATACAACGCACGCACATGGATTTTTGGCGCCAAGGACAACGTGGCAAGGTGCCGGAGATTTTACGAGATACATATTACGCGTTGGAGCGGTTACCCCTGGAGCACTTAATAAATGGTGATAAGTGCATAGTGAAGAACATTTATGCTTATCTTCGTCAAGCAGTTAGAATTACCCCGCAGGTACAGATATAACATCCGCAACTCTCCTGGCAGCGCATATGGAAATGTTTTGGCCTTCAGCAACTGAACACCACATGCTTAGAGGTGACATACGAAATTGTAAATGAAATTCTTCCAACGGCAGACAAACTGTACCGCCACAGAATGGCTAAATGCCCGAGATGTCCTATTTGCTCGGCAGCAGATTCACTTCCGCATCGAGTAATGGTATGTTCCGGAAAAGCTGGGATACGTATGTGGGTGCTAGACAAATGTAATGGTTAGATTCCTGCCGGATGGGATGCTTCACATGAAGATATATTACACTTGAAACTTCCTAAGGTGAAACATTCATTACAACGTGCACTGTTCTGGCTGATAATGGGTAAATTTGCATGGATAAACACACTGGACATGCCGGCTTGAGTGTTCGAAATCAAGTCTCAGACGATTTTTACGAGATGAGAGATGGACAATGATCCAGCTTAAGAAAATAGCACCCTTCAAACCGTGGATACTGCAAGTATAAGAGATATAGGCAATATAATACCCCTTTCCGACATCATTCCCCTCCATGTAAGACAGTGAGGTACAATAAAATAAAATAAAGTAAAGATATAAATAGGCTCCCCCTCTCTCTCTCTCTCTCTCTCTCTCTCTCTCTCTCTCTCTCTCTCTCTCTCTCTCTCTCTCTCTCTCTCTCTCTCTCTCTCTCTCTCTCTCTCTCTCTCTCTCTCTCTTAAAAAGTAGATTAAGTTTAAAAAAAATTAAAAAACCAGATAAAATACTCTAGTAGCCTATAGGATATCAAAATAATTTGGCTACAAAAAAAGTTGATTAATCATTTCCGAAACACTAAAAAAAACAACAACAACGTGTGAGCATACTTCCTTTCTCCAAATTGTTTACTTTGCTAGACGCTGTAAGCAGCTAACTTACAACTGTGCTCTTGCAGGTAAACTGTCTCTACATGGCATTACAGAATATCGAAGAAAATGGAAAACAAGGAACGCTGATTTTTACAGAACAAACGTTACATTTAAAATTAAGCGACACCAAACCACTGCTCACGCAGCTCAATGGTAAAACGGACGCTGTAACAATTCGAGGTTTCGTGGTTCGAACACCAGTCTCGAAACAAAATGTTTGTTGCAATAGTTTTAGTTTGTTAGACGCCGTTACGAAACTATTTAGAAAGGCGTAATTATTACTACCTGGCATTGGAAGACATTCAAGAACAGCAGAAACAAATGGAGCGACGTTTTTTATATTCCATGTTGTATATAGACTAAGTCCTAATGTCTGTTGTCGTAGTTCACTGATCCTCAATTATTAAAAGCCAATCCTCTGGCGGTCTGCGAGGCGTTTTCAACATAAATGGCAGCGCCAACAATTTCACACTTCTGAGTTGCCGTCAGCTCCACACAACCCCGTGGATGTGGCATGTTACTTTACTGTGATAAAGTCTCATTGTAAGAGTCCTATGCATACATAAATAACTTTCAGCAACATTTTCGCATGCACAAGAAATAAAAGATGAAAAGTTTGGAATAAAAAGTATTACTGTGTGCTGGGTTCGAACCGTAAGCCCTCTGCTCTGTCAGAACATAAGTTATATACAACATAGGCGGTGGTTCTATAAAAATCTGTTGTTGCATATCCCCTAATGGCATGTAGTAATAACTTCGCTGTAAGAAAATATTTATAAATTAGTTTCTTACTGAGTCTTAACATAGTAAGAGGGTTACACATAAAAAGTGTACAGTTATTAGGTGTTGAACAGTGAACCCGAATATATATATATATATATATATATATATATATATATATATATATATATATATATATATATATATATACAACCTATTTAGTTTCTATACACTCCAGCAGAGTAGAGTAGAATATTTATTTCTCATCTTTCTTTATACTTACATTTACTAATGCATTATCATTTACACATTTAGAGCACATAATAACAAACTTCTTGTTCACATCCAATGTACCCTTCCCAACTTCTCGACCTAAAGTTCAGTCTCAATACACACAGCCCCTGGTTTTCCGTGTATTGGTGATCCACTTTTCTCTTTCATCCCTTGTTACCATTTATCCAATATTAATTGTTAGTTACACTTAATCAATGTTTCCCATTTCTCTATGACTTTCCCCAAATCAACTATATTTCTTAATTATCTTCTCGTTTTGCAGACAATATTTTCCTGATAAGTAACTCTCCGTCCCTCCTTAAAATTGTTCCATTTGACTTGCCTAATTTGTTATATGCATACCCTAGTTTGTTTACAAGATATTGTACCATGCCGGTCTGCATCATCATCTCCACACATTGGAAATTTCGCTTTTTCCTTATCATGTCTAATACATTTCAAAATTCTAACTCCTGTCCTCGCTCAGGGAAATCCTTCTCGCCCTAGCTTATTGCACAATCATATGTGTAGTTTTCCCTCCCCCATATTATTTTTAATTAGGGAGCACAACTGCTAGGGTCATTAGCGCTTATGCTAACGGCAAGCTAGAATATAACCGATTTTGTGGGGATCGTCCCTACTTGAGTAAGAAGGGCAGCACAAGGTCCCTATGTTGTTTCACTTTTACTACATGACTGAGCGTGAGGCGTATTGCCTTTTACTGACGAGCTCTACATTCGTTTATCTTGTTTACTAGAAGTCCGAAAAATTAGTGGAATTGGAAAATTCCAAACCACAGCATATTGATTATACCATGCTGCCATCTGTCGGCAGCAAGCTAATCAATTGAAACCAACTATAAAATATGAAAGTTCCAGTTGGCCAGGAATGTATATATGTCAGGGGTTCATACAATGAGAAGGTATGCACAATACATAAATATAAACAAATAACACTTCCTACACCAAGTTGTGTTTCTTAAACGGAATACGTATGTTTATTCTAGCATAATAAAAACTAGAACTACGATTGGTGTTAACACTTTTGATTTCACGTTTCTAAACCTTATAAATTCTGAAATACATGGCTGTTAGGGGATGGTAATGGCACCACCATTTCTGATGTAATGCAATGCGTGTACTTCTGTGTTCAGAGCAGGTGCTGCTGGCGCTGGCCTGTAGCCTGCTGTAAACAAACTGATATCAGCTCGCCACGTTCTAGCTTCAGTGTACTAGTGCCTCCTGTTTTTTCTGCTGCTATACTGTAACGTAATTAACGTAAGTTTTTGATATTGCTTTCCACACTGACATATTAAATCATGTTTTCGTGTGGCGTGTAACAGTTGCCATCATCTAGCCGATATTCCGTCCTTCAGTAACGAGAATACGTGGATATTAGTTTAACATGTCGCAGTGATGCAACAGCAGCTATGGCATTGTACGGTAAACGCCGCTGGATCGACGGTGCTCTTCGCCTCGTACCATTACCAATATCTGCACGAAACTCAGGGAAACAGGAAGCCCGGCTCCCATAAGCGACAACGTAAAAGGACAGCGACTGGCACTCGAAACGAAATTGTTGTTCTGGATGCTGCGGTGCTCAATTCTGAGGTGAGTGTCCGACAGTTTTCCCCATGTTCTGGAAAAAGTCGCAGTATTCTGAGCAAAATTTTGCAAAAGTATCGGTTTCATCCGTTCCATATGTCACTGCACCAGGAACTGTACGGGAATGACTTTGGATCCCGCATTGTATTCTGTCGTTTTCGTTTTGCACTTCAGCAGTTGCACAGTAATCCGGCATTCCTAAGTAACACGTTGTTTACGGACGAAGCTTCATTTACAAATCATAGTCATGTGAATCTGCGGAATATGCAGAAGTTGTCCTTGCAAAATCCCCACTAGATTCACCAAATTGCTCCTCAACGACAGCAGAGTGTCAGTGTTTGATGTGTTATCATTAGTAACTGTCTTATGTCCCTATTTTTATCACGGAACATTAAACAGACAGCGATATGCATCATATCTGCAACAAAATCTGCCCCTCTTCATGGAGGATGTGGTATTAGAAACGCATCTATCAATGTGCTTCCAGCATGATGTATATCCCGCACACTACGCACAAGTTTCCAGAGACAATGTGTATGCGAAGCTTTCAAATAGGTGGATAGGACGGGGAGGTCCTGTGCGATGGCCAGCGCAGTCCAAAGTCTTGATGCCATTAGGATTCCTTCTCTGGGGCACAGTGAAAGAAAGGGTGTATCAAGAACCGCCAACGACAGTAGAGGATATGCAACATCGTATTGCTGCGGGGTGTGTGGCAATATCTGTAGAAAAACTGCAATCCAAGGAACACTCTCTTGTTACCAGTTACCGAAAGTGTACTGTTGCGAACGGATGGCACTTCGAACATCTGTTGAAGTGACTCGGTTTTATCCGACAAGACGCTACTGGTGATTTATGGGTACAATTCCATGCCGGATATAATGAATAACAATGACGTTTCTGAGGGCTATAGGCCACTAGTAAATGTGTTTAGAAAAGCGGAACCAAGTGTATTATGAACAATTGTACCTCTTGTTGTCATTTTGCTAGAATAAACATATATGTTTCATTAAAAAAAAAACGCAACTTAATGTTAGAAGTGTTATTTGTTTACCTTGATGGATTGTGCATACCTTCTCATCGTGAGGCCTGACGTAGATACATTCCTGGCCAAATGGAATTTTCATATTTTGTTTCATTTCGGAGATATTTGAGAACGCAGAGTTAGGTGACACACACTTTATATTCGCATTCAGTAACCTCAATATATGTATTTCCAACGAAATCTGTGTATGCAATACTTTTCTACTTATGCTTATATATTGGAGAAGATAATGTAAAAGTTGGTTAAAAACCAAATTTGACTTTTCAGCCAACGTCTTTCGCTTCATTTCGTTGTGAAAGTCTTATATAAAATCATCCATCACAAATTAGCACATACAAATTTTATATTCTTTAGTTGTCTTGATAAATCACTATAATGGTATTTGTACCAAACGTTTAATGCGTTTATGTGACACATAATTCTTATTTTGTTAACTAACTTAACGACTACAGCGAGTGATGGATAGTTTCGTAAAGAGATGCCAAACATGTACCGACAATACGCTGTCCAGTTTCAGCATTTCCTTCAATAACATTGGTAATTCAAGTCCTTAAAAGTAGTTTGATAATGTTTGCAAGGTTTCATCAGCGCCTGTTGAATTTTACGAGTTATTCAAATGTCATTCGGAATAAATCGGAATTCAACAACAACTCTCAGGAAATTCAAGGCATATATTATACTTTTTGATAATTATCCATAGAAACATTTTTGAGAATATCAAAAATATCAATGTTCCGTGTAAAGAACTGCTTGTCTATTGGTAGTCTAACAGTTAAGGTTATCACAGTGACAGAAACTAAACAATATCTACATACACGCGGGCTATTTTATGAGAACGCTCTCTGAGCATAGATCCATGGTTCGTTATCTGAAACAATCTTATACACGTCTTTTGAGGCACTGCCGTTGTATTTCTTGAGAATTTTTGTTCACTAGTCTACAGGAACATCTTTTGAGATGGCATCAGATTATGTGGGATCAAACGAGAGCAAATATTTTTCAAGATTAAATAATTAGACAATATTATATATGCTTGTAGCACTAATGATTAGGGTTGTCTCAACTCACCATACGTCGCATGACGATCTTGCATTATCAGGTTTTTACACAGCATCAATGATTTCTGGCACAACAACTGATTTTGGACGACCTTCACAAACTTAATCATTGAGTGAACGGCAGCCACGATTCAATTCGTTATACCAACGTTTCACAGTGGCAAAGAATGCAGCTTCTTCGCCAAATGTGGAAGTGAAGGGATCCATGCACTACTCTCTTGATAATCTACATCGAAGGTCGTAATGAATCATTGCACTAATTTTTTCACGAGTTAATTCCTTGATTTCATTTTTAAGACACTAGTTTCAAGTTACTGTAACCAAAACAAGTGACGCTCTATTGACAAAATGTCTGAGGTAGGTTATGGTCCATAATGTGAAATGTTCCATTGCAAACGTCAGATGGCGTCTATTACATTGAGGTTTGCCAAGGCTTAAAATATAAATAGTGCCCCTCGTACTGTTCCAAGATACCTCACAACGTGTATCGCCTTTATGTTCAGCGCCATCGAATGAGAAGCAAATAAGATGTTCAAGAAAATTAATTTATTCCAAATTGTCTTTTCCTGGAATATCTTTTACCTTTATTTTCAACAAAACTGTTCTATTGACCTTCATTAATATAGAGCATGTGTAATGACCTTCATAATAAATTATTTAAGAGTATATTAAACTTATTGAGAACAACTGGTTAACGCCCTTAATTTTAAATGGTTTTTGCACAACTGCAAGTAGAAGTGAACAAATGTAAAGGGTTTTTACACCTCATTAAAGCGCGCAATTTATGACAATGCTAATCACTGGGCAGATTAATCTTTATTCTTTTCTTTAACAGTTTGAAGATGCAAATGGTCATACTTTTTCAAGTAGTAAGTCGCTATTAGTTTACTATCTCGGTCCCTCAAAAATCGTGATCTGATTTTTAAAACTTAGTGATCGCTTTTGTTTTCAATATCATTGATCTACAAAGAAATATGTAAATGTCTAATTCGATTATCTCAATTAACAACAAATGGTTTATGTAAGAATAGTAATAGAAGCGTAAGCAGTGAAAGTCCTGAGAGTGTAACGTCACTTGAACACAATATGTGTTTGATGTACATGTAACACAAAACTGTACTAAGTAATTAAATGGTTTAAGGGGAAACGTACATTTGAATACGTTTTTGTCCTCCTGCTTTAAAACTAACATAACAAATATACAGCATGATCCGTTTATAAGGCTTGAGGTAACATGAGTTTGTATCCAGTCACCGGAAGGGGATTAGGTGGCCAATTCCTATAGACGTCAATAATAAACTTTCTGTAGACGTATTCTTTTACAGTTACTCATTCCGCCACTAGGAGCGCATGGGGTCAAGTAGTTAAACCACAGACGATAGATTGCGCTAGGGAGGAATCAGGACGCTGCGGATTACAATTGCCAAATAAATTCAAAGAGTTTGCGATTTAAAATATTAGATTCATTTCTGGTAAACAAAGTTTGAGCCGCTTTTGATATATTTCAAAATACGCCTGATAAAGACGTTTACACCTCAAAAAGAAAGTCACTGTTCTCTTCTGTATTGAACAAGAGGTTAGCGTGCTGTCTACTAGATACCGGTGCATGGCAAGTTTTGTTTATTAAAGGTTCGAATAAATTTACAAATTATTGTTTCCTTAAATAATTTGAACATCTCAATTAATAAATAAATGAAACCATTATATACAACACAATAAATAATATACAATATAAATAATATATAATAAATTTAAAATATATCTGGGTTTGTGTGTGTGTACATAGGAGAGCTTTCCCAAGACCGATTTCATACTTTTGTATTTGTCTAAGATCGGTTGCTGGTTATTTTATTTGATTAAATTATCATAATACCCAAACATAGAATTGAAATTAAATTTTCTGTTGATACAATTGAAGTTTAAGGAGAAACACAAAAATGCGTTGAATATTGTTTGTTCATTTCCTATAGTTAAACTAGTTGATCTGTGCTCCTCCGTTTCAAATGCGGTTTGTACTACAGAGTCCCTGAGCATGGGTATGAGACAAATCAGTAGTAGAAGTAAATCATTTAAGTGTTATTCATAATGCAAACTTAGTACAAAATTTAATGATATATCCTATTTTTTACAAAACAAATGTTCTACATTTACCTTGGTAGGCATGATACCAATGCAGTTTCACTGAGTTGTTCTTGTAGCACGTCAAAGATTGGTAAACTTTGCCGCAAGAAGGCTCACAGCATATACTAGTAATGATGGACTGGATAAAACATTTCCAAGTTTGCAACACCATGTACTCCAATACCTTTAACAATACAAATATAAATTAGAGCACAGTATACTCTGATCTCTCACTAATAACGCTGTAAATTCGCTGAGCTTTTCTCCGCGTTGACCCTTTCCCTCGTCATCGTTCTATCAGTTGCCGCATAATCACCTTCCTGTCATCGGCATGTAGTATTCTTAAAGAGAATGGTGCATACCAGTAAATAAAGAATAAATAAACTCCTTTGCATATAATATAGTTACTGTTCATTTTATAATTAATATTCGTTGTAGTTTATGTCGGTGTTATTAATTTGAGTTTGATTTACAATTCAGAGCATTGTTGTTTATATCTTATGGTTAACTGACGACAAAACTCCGATATCGGTATTCCATGGTTTAGCAGTTGAAACGTAATCACGTTTGTTAAATAATTGTGTGAGAACCGCGTGTTAATATGAAGTTCCGACAAGTTAATAAAGTATTTTAACTGTATACCATACATTCATGACCAGAATGTTTATTTGTTCTTCCCCTACATGTACCCAGGGGTAGACATGACCTTTGAGATGTGAGCACCAATCATATTTAGAGTAAAGTTATATTGTACTCGTGATCTGCTCGTGCACTTATCCGGGTGAAGTACTCGAATACAATACTCAGTCTTACGTAAACGTGAACCTTGTGTGATACTTTTATTAAATTTATCCAACCATTCTACAAACTACTTTGTCAGAAAATGTTAGTTCTTTGTCTACTTTACTTCAGTAGATATAAACATTTTTATAAATTGTTTTATTACAAATAAGAAATAGAAAACAGAGTCGTTTAGCGATGATCAGATCTATACACCGTGCTGCTATGCGATGGCTTTAAACTCTCGCACTCCTTGTATAATGAACAAAAAGGAAGATGTACTTCCCATTTCAGACATGCCTATATTAACAAGAATATATTTACATATATATATATACATGCACGAGATCTGCATTTTGTATTTAGTAACACTTAGTCCCTCTCATGATTCACCAGTTATACTAAATCATTGAGAACGAAGTTGACTTCACCGCATATTCGTAGAGAATGAAACAATTTAGTTAGTTAATGGAAAATCTTAACCCAAAGACATTTTGATGAGAACCTTTAAGCTGTTACTGAAACATTCGGCGTTTTCAAAGACGCTTGCAGTTTAAGCGTAGTTTGGGGTGGGGGCATTTTCTCCAAAAGGACATTATGTCGTACTGATGTACTTAAATAACGATCCCAGTATTTAACTGTTGAATGTAGAGTTATAATGTTGATAAACACAGACTAGTTTTTTCTAAAAATTCAGATATTCAGGGTAATAGAGATATCTCTGTATCGGATTTTAGATATAATGTAATATACTTTTTATTTTTACGATCACCGTAGCGAAAGAAAAAGTCTGTTAAATACCAAACATGTATTTTCAGTTTAGCTTCTTTCCACAATGAGATGCGAAGATGCTCCAAAAATTCTTCTACCTCCTTTTTGGAGCACCATAATTTTATTATTTTCTCTAAAAGTTTCTCCAGCTATTGTAATTAATGTAACATAAGTGTGCTGTAATTTCGTTATAAATAAGTACATGTGTATTATATTTTCAGGAAATAGATGCTTCTTACGCTTAATGGATTTTGTACACTGGATTTTGTGTACTGGAAGTTCACAAAATCTTATTAGCCAAAAGCTTTCTTACTCTCATTAGCACAAACAGGCGGCCCACGCAAACCGTCCTTCCTTGTAGTTAGATACTACCGGACAACGTGGACGCCGAAAGGTTTGCCTAGGCATGTCAGTAAAGGGGTCGCGATATCAACAGAGAGGAGACTGGTAAACGTCAGACCAGAGGCTGAAAACCAACAGCTAACTAATGTAACTGGTCCCATCGCTCATCGCTAGACCACCTGCTCACTGCGGCGAGGATCCGGTTTCCATTACTGGGCTGGGGAAACGTTTTGGTGTAGGATAATGACTGTCCCTCACCAAAGAAAACACTATTACCTATTTTAAGCTGTATTAACATATCACAGCTAATTTATGAACAACACAATACAACAATTAATGCTTGACAATGAACAATATCACAGAAATTATATTATGTCTCTGAGTGCAGTAAATTATAATAAATACATTCTGGTAATGATTATAACTAATGCTCCTTTGAAACCTTGACAAATATTTATTATCTATTGCATTAATCGCAACACAAAGGTTCAAATACATGCGCACCTTGTTGGATGCATTGATGTATGTCTCTCTCAGTATTAACATGGACACTTCTTAAGATAAGACAAGAAACTTTCCTGGTGACGAATATATTCAAGATATTCTCGGGAAACAAGCCAGGTGAAAAGACGATTAGACGACGACGTATCGGGAGCGTACATCGCTCCTATCGTCAGGATATGAATGAATAAGAAATGCTATAAACACTAAATTGAGATAACAGAAAAAAATCAACGACAGAACACTGCCAATACTCGCATCTCTGAACAAAAGACTGTGTTCAGCAAGTTAAATACCTGGTCAGGAGATGGCGTAAGTGTAGAAAACTAATTAAGTCATAGAAACGTAACTACCTAATTTGATGACCAAACTATATATATCAGTGCTTCTTAAGATTTTAAAAGGCCAGTTCCAAAGAGTAGCTAAACGGAAATCCAGCATCACGATTTGTAAGAGGGCTCCTTTGAGAGGAAATAGACAAAGCCTCCTTAACTCTCTGCTTCCAGTAACTGCTGCATTTTGCCAAGATGGTCGTATCCGGAAATTTGACCCTATGGTTATTATTACTATGTGTAACTTAAAGGAATACCATTTTATTTCCTTCAGAACCCTTTTTACCGAAGTCCTCGATAACCCCAGGTCAGCCGCATCTCCTTTTGTCCTAATTACGATGAGTAATAGGCAGATAGGTAGTAATGGATGAAGACTAATGAATTTCATAACATTAATAATATGATCATAATATTATAGTTATACAATTATAATAATACAAACTACATATATTATACTACATATACTACATTGTACGCAGGCATAATTTTAATGTATTCTATGCTTACCTTGCTTGTTTGCTCCAAAATAGTCAATAACATTCCGGGAAAAACGCAAAATTTAAATATTTGCTGCAGTTGAATTGTTCGGGGTATTATTTGTTATAGGTTTGAAGGCACAATTAGCTATATCTTTTAGGAACTAAGTCGGTGTTCGTGTTTTTCTCTTGTTAGATAAGGATCATGCAACTTCAAAGTCATCATATAACGACCGACATCTTAAAAACCTGATTATCGTTTCAGTTTACAGTATCGTTCTCGTTACTGCAAGAAAGTGTGTAAATATCTAGTGAAAGTTTGTCTCAGTTGACAAGAACTAGAAACAAGAGTATTCATTTCGTAAAATAGTTATAGAATAGTAAGTAGAGCAAGTCAGATGAATGAATCTGTTCAGTTTATATGTTATTTTTTAGATATGTATATTTGTTTGACTCACATATTACATACTAAGCAATGTTTGCTTCAAGATTACTACTTCTATTTCCTTGTAGATATAAGTCTACAGCTACATATGTCAAGAACATATTTCCCCTGCTATTTAACAGCAAAGATATCAACATTTAAAGAATATACGGATGATTCTTAGTAATTCAGAAATACAAAGTAATGTGAGATAGTTTCCTGGTATATGATGTTATCTATGGACAAAGTTGAAGGTAAAAGTCAACCAATGTAATTATTGGTACGGGCCCAGTAAATCTTAATTAATAAGCATTCTTACAGGTGAAGGCATTAAATCCAGATTTGTGTGTCGAAGAAGCCAGTCCTTATGTACTAGCGATCTTTGTAATCTTGGTAATTGATGTAGTCCCTGACTCCACCACCAGGTGGTGCGTATGGTCTCAAGTGGTTAGTCCACCGCCGATGTACAGCGCCAAGGGTGAATATAGTCTTTAATGACAGAAAAGCCAAAATACAAAATGACCTTCCAGTTCAGGTTATGAGATTCTTTTACCTGTTGATTTAGCTTTACAGCGGCCTTATGGCCTCTTAATAAAAGCCAATTATAAGACCTTGACATCGGAAAATAAAACTTCTTTCTCTGTGAGAGGACAATTGAAGGTCACCATAAGTACCAGTGTACGGAAGATTTTGATATTTTCAATTTAGCAATTTCAGATTCCTATTGCATTTCTAAGAATTTTGTTATTACCTCAAGGAAGTATATCCATATTTGTAGTCTACTTCGTACTGTCATGTATGTAAACCCATGTAAAGAAGAAGCACATCTGTCACTGCAATGCCATTGTTTGCTTCCGGATTGGGACCTTTGTTATAACGTTGCTCGTCTTATAAATATTGCATATATAATATTGTCGCGAGCCCACTGTTGATCGAGGCGGCGCCGGTGACAAGTTCAAAGATACAAACGTGTAATGTGTCGATGAAAGTTCGCCGAAACGGCGGGGGGGAAGGGGACGGACTTCTCGAGAGTTTTAGATATTTGTTCTAGCCGTCTCGATTGTTGGAGAACATTCTGGAATGTGAGTAATCTATAAAAAGGGAGACCGCTCGCCAAAAGAGTCAGTCGGTAATTGAAGCGCGCGCTCGTAAACAGCTGTTTGTTGTGGTCGTTGACCTTGAAAGTTGTATTGGGTATGTGTACGAAACGTGTTTCTACGGATATAAAATGCAACTTTTGGTGTTTGTAGCCCGGACTTTTGATTTCACGAACCCACAAAGTCACAATATACATCAGTTAGCTTCCTGTCTACACATTGACATTTACAAAGATGAAAGTGAAACTCATCCCAATCCTGTTCTTGGTATTACATCAAATTTATCTTTATCAAATAGTGATCGTCTCCCTAAAGGTAAGCGTAAACATTAAAATTACAATTTTTTACGTTTCTATAATATGAAACTCAAATAATTTGTAATCCTATCCATGTCTACAGTTACTGGTTCGGACAGTAGAGGACGAGCTATGACTTAGCTAGACAATAACCGAAAGTTAGGGCAAAGGGAGAAACAAATAAAATTGCCTGGATGCTCTAGGATTTTGTAGTTTGCAAAGTAAATTCCTTTTACCTGGAATTAAATTTTATATCAGATTTATTTCTTTTTCAAAAGGAACCATAATAACGACGTTTACACCCAAAAATGAAACATCTTTCTGCATTGAATCTGAACCGCAGCTTGGCAAGATAACTACCAGTTAACGGAAGTGGTCTAATATTATTAATTCTCAGGCCCATCTGCTCTGTTGGCCCTTAATGACAGTAAGAAGTAGTACCCGGAAGTGTTTTGGGGAAAATAGTGTACCTTAGCAACGTAACATGGCTATTAGAGTAGCTAAAATACCTTTATTGTGATTGTGGAATATCTCGATAGTATATGAAGTTTAATAAACTTGACGTCAAACTTAGGCGTATCTGGTGTTACGTAAAATTCAATACTTCATTGCCCGTCTCTGTTTAGAGTCAGTCTCGAATCTTCGCTAGGATTAGTTAATTTGATAATTCTTTCCAGATTTTTCACTTATCCTAATAGGTGAATTTCGGATATCTCTAAGTTGTATGGATCGTGGGCTTATTTGATCATTTTTTCATTGTCAGATATAATTTAAAGTTTTAGGATGTAAATTAAAAAACAAATATGATCGACGTTCACGTTATGCTATATGTAAATACAACTACACACAAATAATGGCACTGCGTACATTTGTGACGAAAGAAGTATGAATTACGTGTAAGAACCGAGCACCAATCAGATTTATAGATCTCGTTTCAGTTCAGTGCACTTTTACATATCTGGGTGAAATATTTAATTAAAGTATTTAGGATATAGTCACTAAAAACCTTCATTGACTTTCCCTAACAAACTGTACTTAAGAAAGCTTATTCTGCTTTACTTTAATTCTATAAACATTTATATAAATGGTCTTATATTTGATATTTATTTGTGAATACTTTGGAAACTGCAGTTGGTTTAAACGATTCTGTGATATTTTAGGAGCAGGTCGCCATCTGATTGTTTGGAATTCCGTTATTTACACAAACAGCAGAGTGAATGAAGGAGGAATGTTAGAATAAGACGAATATGGCGAGAAAAGACTCCCCAATTAAGAAGTGTAAGAAATTTATTAGTATAGGAGATCTCAAAACAATAAAACGAATATTTGGTAAATGGTTAAAGTCGCAATAAGTTTATTTGCATAAACCATGTGCCTTAAGCAGATATGTATTTTGTGTGCAGTAATATTATGTCTATCTTACCGTTTACCAATTATGTAAAAGACAACTTGAGGGGATATCCCAGCCCTCACTACAGCGCAGTGTTAGCACACTGGGCTTACTTAAAATATACTCAAATATTTTAAAGCTAGTTCCTCTATGATGGCCCTGGAACTCCCTTCTCTGTGCATGACAAAGAAATAAACAACAATGTCTTCTCATTTGTTAAAATTTATGAATTGGGAAATTCTCACAATAGCAAATTCCTTTGAAATGACTCTCTCGACAAAAACTGTGTGACAAAAATTGTTTGTTTTAAAGGATGTACTGTGCTATTATTTTGTCTATCTCTTTATGACAAAAGTCACTCAGAGTAAAGACATTCCCTCAACATTCCAAATATACATTCCATTTGTCCTAAAACATATACACAAGAGTATAGTATTTTAATAAAGTCGTTAAGTCTATTTTTAGAAAGTGAAAATTTCAAAGTATTATTCGCGTCTGTGTTGGGAGAATTTTGATGAAAATCTTCGTGCAACATCTTTGGAGGATGCTGACCTTACCTAAGTACTAAGTTCCGTATTTTATCAAATTCTGATATTTGAGTTATGCTATTCAGAGATAAATTAACAAAGAAAAAATAAACACGGACAATTTTATAAGAATGCTATTTTAGGACAGATGGGACTTAAAAACAATTAATGTAATTGAAATCTGGGTAGCGAATTTTTAGTTGAAATAGAATACCATCCCTAGTTATTGTAAGTAAGGAGTGTAAAACTTTACATAGCGATAGAGAAGACGGGCGACGTTATAAAATATTGAAACTATTAACTTCTTACTATATAATAAAATACAGTTTAAGTTATGTTACTATATTTGGGGACAATTCGCTAGGTTTAATATAGAAAGAAGTTGACGACGTGTAAGGAATATATTTTATCTGTATGTCATATACTCTTGTTAGGTCCTGGTCAGGGAATTATCTTATAGGATATGTGTCAGTCAGTTCACCACGCCATTCTTCATGCACAAGTGTACAAGGTTTACGTATTACCTTTAAGATGTGAGCATCAATCAAATTTAGGGCAAAGCTTATTCCAACTAATACTTCAAGACATGGTTTCCAATGGATTCGATTACAATTTTAACCACCCGACATATAACTTTAATTGCTTTTCTCGACCCATTCTTCAATAAACCATTTCTAAATTACTTATTGTTCCATTTACGTCTCGTCACTGGACATAAACATTTTATAATAACTTCTCTGTGGAGACAATAGATGTGAATACAATAGATTTAAGCGACAGGCAAATGCTTTAAGAGCTGCAGCTGAACTGATCACTTTAAAATTCTTTCTCCTTTCAAGGTCAGAAGAAAAGAAGAACATCAAGCACAAGAGGAAGGATAGATTCTAATTTAAGCAAAATATAAAATTGGGGGGGGGGGGGAATTACAAGAAATTATTTGGAAAAGGCTCAACACACAAAGCAAGGGTTTGCATAAATTGTTTTGTCTACATTTATGATGTAGTAATATTTTTCCATCTAATACAGTATACCAGTTACGCAAAGTCATTCAGAACAAAATTCTAAGGCAACTCTCAGGAAATTTAAGATATATATTTTATTGTTAGTGAGAAATTTTATAAGAACTCTTAGAGACACTTTTGAGAAAATCAAAAATATTGAAATACGTTCCTTGTAAAGTTAGTCTGAAGTGTTAATCTGTGGGTAGACCATTGAGTTATGTTGATCAGTCACAGGAAAATACTATATACATACATGGGCTCATTTGTTTAAAATATGCTTTCTTCCGTTTCAGGTTACCTCAAAACGTGTAATTACTTTACGTTTAGCGTCCAAAGTTGTCTTTTACATGGCAACATTTTTCTTATACTTTTATTTTTCCAAATTTCTTCTATCAAGTTCGATTAAGTTGAGTAATATTATGTCATGAAAGCGCATTAAACTTATTGAAAATATCTGGTTAAGACTTGTAATTTTGAATGATCTTTATATATCTGCAACTATATAAAGACATAGATTACTGTAAAAATATATCTATATCTCATTAAAGAACATAATTTATGACGATGTCAGCCATTTGAAAGAGAAAACCTTTATTCGTTTTGTTTGAACGTGCAAATACTTATATATGTTAACTAGTAAGTCGCTATTTGTTTTTTCTGTCGGTCAGCTCAACATCACATATTGATCTGCTTTGGCTATCGCTTAAGTATACGATTTCGCAGTTGTAGCTACAAAGAAATGTGCAAATATCTAATGGAACTATCTCGATTAACAAGAACAAGTTTATGTAACAATAGTAATAGAAGAAAAGCTAGAGAAAGGCACGCGATTACACCACTTAAACACTATATGTGTTCGATTTACATATAACACAGAACGGTGTACTAAGTAATGTTTAGGTTTACGTGGTTTAAGGAGAAACGTAGATTTGAACACGTTTTTGTCCTTCTGCATTAAAACTAATATAGCAGATATACAGAAAGATCCTTTTATAATGCACGAAGTAACATGAGTTAGTATTGTGTCATCGGGAGGTTGAAGGAACAATTCCTAAAGACGCCCGTAAGAAATTAGTAACTTTCTGTAATCCTATCAGCTTTACAGTTGCTGACTCCGCCACTAGGAGCGCATGGGGTCAGGTATCTAGCTCATGGCCAATAGAATGCGCCACGGAGGAATCAGTTTGCTGCGGATTGTAACTGCCAAAAAGAAAATTCAAGCAGTTTCGGATTTAAGATATTTGTTTAATTTGCACTAAACAAATTTTAGTAGCTTTACTTTCCTTTCAAAAAAAGACTAGATAAACACGTTTACATCTCAAAAATTAATAACTGGTCTCCTTCGGCGTGGAACAGCAGGCTACCGTGTTAATTACTAAGCGACGAAACTACAAGTTTTTTAATGTTTTAGGATTTAATTACTTAATATTTAATAATTTTAATGTTTTGTTAGAAAAAAACCATGGAGACTTTGATCTGGCATATACACATGTCTGCTTTATGATTACTTGTCACTTAATACTGCGTTGTTCTCGATTCTAGAACATTCCTGCTCATCTAATGAGTCATTCTGTGACCGATTGACTAAGCTCATTCCATATTTGGATTGTAGCAAAGCTGATTTTGCATACTTTAAATAAACAAATAACACCTTGTAAATACCTAGGAGCGAAATCTCAAGACCACTTTCTCAAGGTCGTATTAATTATCTCACAGAGACTTATTGCTCAGAAATTGGTTTGATTATTTCTGTTTTCTGCTAACATTATACAAAAGGATGTTTGACTGACGATATTGATTTACTTAAACACAAGGACCTAGAATATAAATTAAATTTCCATTTTCTTTACATTTAAGGATCTCGACTCAGTTCAGTACAGCTGTACATGTACGACTGAAGTATTCCAATACTGCACTCAGAACACACGTAAATTGAACCTAATATATATTTTCATTCTATTTTATTTTACAAGTTATTCTTATAAAACTTAAATTTTATTTTATATTGCAAAATATCTTATCAATTCTTTAACTTAAATGATTTGCGGTATAAAGTGGGAGCAGAATGTAAATTCTGCATTTATAAGTGTTCGTATCTGTACAATGGCCTAAAAATACCCTTCTCCTAGTGAAACCAGGAGGAACAATAACAATATCATTTTAGAAAACTAAAATAGTTGGCAATCTCAAAACGATAGTCAGAAATATTTCATAAACTGTTTAATCCACAGAAAATGTATTAGCACAAGGTGTTAGGGCTGGTTAGCCCAGCACCACCACTCTCTGGTTCAGGATGAGTTTGTTTCACTGGCAATTAAACTATAAATCAATTCCAGAAGTACGTGCATGATCACGGTGCCATTAGCTGAATCACCTTTATAAAGCTCACGTAATATATTGTTCGCAATCTTATTTCAAATATTTATTACACTTATTTACTGCAAATTTAAGAAGAAATGGTCTTGATTAGTAATGTGTTTTGTAAATGTAAACGTACCCGAGGTTACAATTGTGAGTCCTGTTTTTGTGCAGTTAATAGGTCCTTTTAGTTGGTACAACATATCCGCTTCGTTGCAGCAATCAAACTTCCTAAAGGGAAACCATTAAAAAGTGACTAAAGGTGCATAATATTACATGTCTTTTACAAATTATGTGAAACGTATCCTAAAAATGACGTAACCAAATCAGAGTGTATTTTCCGTGCTAAGCTTTGCTCCAGGCTGTTAAAACAGACGACACCAAATCTCGTAACCCTGGGAGAGGAATCTAGTTTGTCGTGGACGGAGATTGAAATAAACATATTAGTAAAGTTTGTTAGTTTGGGCAAACCCGTTTCCACGTTATTCTTCGAATCATAGTTTGTACGTATAAATATGCTTTAAAGAGTGAAAATATGAAAAATTTTAATATTCGTGACAAACACAAGAGAAAGCTTACTATAATTTTAGTTATTCCTCACTAAAACATTTGCCCAATGATAACTTACAGTTGCAAGTACACAGTGTAAACACGTTTTAGTGAACCGTTGTCCGATATACGCAGCAATTTGCGCTGCTTGTAATTTCTCTGACGTACACACAATCTTTTCACTTGTTGTACAACATGGTGGCTTCCCTGTAATATTCGTTTTGTTCACCGTTAAGTATAATTGTAACATTAATCAGTACTGTAACACATCCTTCATTAAACTCTTAGTATGAATCTTAAACTGCAACATTAAGCAGATTTGTAATGCTAAAATATAGTTTCCATCTTATATATGTGATCGTAATTGTATTCCTGTTTCAAAAACTCACGTACAAAGATCATTTGTCAAAACCTAGTATCTTACCTGAACACCTTAAACTGTTAATTGATCCATTAGGAATATGCACTTCAAGTAATCTGAAACAAGTTAATAAAAACCTTATGTCATAATAAAACCTTTTCCATTATTCTACCTATACCAATCGACGTCCATGCGTTTCAGACAGACGGTATTCCTTCACGGAAAGAGTATATCATCTTCATTGGCTGATAGACTTCACGAAGAAAAGAATTACGTTTTAGAGCATGAAGGATTTGGCTTGGATGTTACGTATACATATTTAGGTTTAGTTTTGTTCCATTTTGTGTAATTTGTATATATTAATGTTCAGTACAAATTGATATTTGCTTCAAGTGTAAATAATTAATTTTTACCAAAGAGAAAAAGCAGTAATAATATAAATTTTAAAATTAAAATAGTTTACACTTTGCTTAGCAGTAAGACATCGAACAACAAAAACACTGAAATAAAGAACTGATCACATTGTGCAACATTTTAACCTTGAATTTCCGTCATCTACTCCCACGTCTGAAGGGTTAGAACCGCTCGGACGTTTTGATGTGATCGGTAATTCTGATGTTTTCTACACTTCATACAGAGAAAACATTCACGGATAACATTCTAAACCGCAGATCCCGTTTTAATTGAGATAGTCATGAAGGTTTTTTTTTCTTTTTCTTTTTTTTTTACTTAAAGAAATGACTGTATCGTTGAACATTTATTTATGTCAACAATGTACCCAATCACATATCAGTACAATGTCTTAACTCTTGTACGAGTCTGGCATAAACTAGCCTAGAACCTAAGAGTTCTGTCTCAACTATGGGAAGATGTAAGTCTAAGACCAAATCATTTAATTCTCCATAATGCTTGTTGGTATCTGGGTCTCCAAAGTCTGGTCCTGAGCTTGACGTAGCCAGTCGGTTATCACTTGTTTCAGACTCGTGTTCTAATGTCCGGGTTTCAGGAGGAACATATCATCACTCTGAAAAAAAATGTGTAGTGTTTAACGCCCGCTTTTATTACATACGGCACCGCAGGCGGTGACACTGATGATACATGAGATAAAGATGGAGCATCGGTGGAATGAAATGGCGGGGGAAACCGGAGGTACCGGAGAAAACCCGCCCCAGCACCATGTTGTCCATCACAACCTCACTTTTGCGGTCGCCTGGGATCGAACCCGGGCCGCCTTGGTGAGCCATGGCGCGGCCCTCATCACTTTGAGCAACAGGTCTTATATCTGATGGAATGTTTGGATATTCAATTTTCTCTTTGCCTTCCCCCTTAAGCACTGTTATTTTAGTCAAACAAAGATAGCAATCATCCACATGTTTCATTGTTTGCTTCCATATCAACGTAACTCCAAAAGTCATAGAAACCTTACGTTTATTCTTTAACCGCGCTTAACCGGCTGACTCAATTTTTGTAAACTAGATGGGAGCCCAAATGCGGTTTTGAACAAAAAGTTTAAGATTTTATGCCTTTTCTATCAATAAAGTAATTTTGTATTTGACTTTATTTTATATACATAGCACACATGGCAGATATAATAGAGTTTATACACATCCGCGACGTGTTTACTCCTATATTAATATTTCAATAGATTACCAACTAATTATACTTTTAAATTATATTGTTTTATATCCTATACAGAACAACTCACTAGTAGAACTTACAAATGACTTGATTCCGCTATGGATGAAAGTCGTATACATGTTTAGGTAAATACCAAATAAGGCAGATAAAAAAGTTACTAACTTACTGTAAGTGTAGACGTTGTAAAATAAAGAAATGATTTTGCTATGGATCCAAGTATTAAACATAAGATTAGTAGTATAAGATAGTGGCAGTTGAATTATAAACAGATGAGATATTTGACGGCGTTATTATTTATTTTCTCTTACTAGATGTAAAAATAGAAAATAAATTATAGAAGGCAAAATAAATTTTAATCAAACCATGATCCTTACTAACTAAAGCACTAAAATATTAAAAATAAGTGGTATTATTATCACTATTAGGTCAATCACTACCCTCTAAAACCAGTGCTAATTAAGAAAAGAGGCTTTATTTCTGAAATTGAAGGTACTAGAGAAGAACTGTTTGCAGTCATCCCTTGAATTGACCGCTAAACTCGACACAAAATTTCATGCAATAGAGTTTTTGACTGTTATGTGGTATTATTAGAGATGAATGTTTGTGTAGACGTTTATCCAGTACATTCACTTTAAGAATCTGCTAAGAAAACTAACAAATGGACAACGACAACAAACTACTGAATGTGATCCAGAATAAAGTGATCCTATTTGATTCATCGTGACTTCGATACCAGCGCACGTCCACTCTGACTTTGGACATTCAATTTCCAAATAACTTTATTAATGTACGTTATTGTGTTTCACGTAATTTAATTGCAATACAACGGAGCATGGTTGACCACTATATCACTCTTGTATTTACAACGAAATGTGTAATTAAACATGTTCTGTAAATGCCTATCCTAAATTTGAAGCAGATGTGATAAATAAACCTGCAACAAAGAGTGGGTTCAGACAGTAATGCGTATACACAGCATTAACATACTAATATGTATATCTGTTATATAGGAGACAATTGTTTTAGTTGTATTGATTGTCCGCCGGGGGAGAAATAATGGGCCACCAAGCGCGTGTTGCTCTCCATAGATGGCTCTACATGTAATAGCTTATACTGCGCAAAAATGTGTGTAATTATTTATAAAGTGATATGATAAAATAAAGTTAAGTTCAGTGAATACAGCATAGATTTAATTTCTTTTTGCGTTTTGGTAAGAAACTGTAGTGATAGTATAAATAAATGCAACTTCGAACGAAGAATAATATTATGTGCGAGAACGGAAATGTTCTAAAGTAAGTTTAAGTAGAGCGTTTTCTTACTCAACGCCCAAAATATATATATAAAAATGTAAATTTTAGCCTGTAAGCCGGGCCCATATGTACCGGCACCAGGCCATATTTTATCACTAATAAAAAATGAATGAATGAATGAATAAGGTATTGAATTATTATCAATTCTGGGTGTTTGCCTTGATACTTTTGTCGAACTATTAACGTCTAATTATGTTCCTGTTGATTACAAATGAGAGGTTAACCTTGTGATTATAAACTATGTAGCATTACATACAAAGGCTCATAACCATTTCAAGAGACACTCGTTTCCGTAAACATTTTTTTTCTTTTTTGTAATTTACGCGTTCCAACATTAAGCCATATCGAACGATGAATGAAATGATGAGCCCAGGGTCCATAGAGCTTAGTTACCCGATATTCTTCCTTCAGGGTAAGGGAAAAACCTTATATAGATAACTCACCCTGACGAAGATTCGAACTCGGTACCTCTTGAACGTGAGGCAGACATGCTATCACCACGCTACCGAGGCGCGCCCCCTAAACTCTCTTTCTATAATTTACTGATGACTATTAAAATCTGTGATATTACTTTAAAGTCTTCCCGTTAGTTCAGATAAACATGACAAACATCACGCTGTCTTCAGCTTCCAATATTACTTGGCCATTACTTTACATTATATAACATCTAATATAAATTTTAAAAGCTGCACTTCCCTTAACTTCTATCACTCTGGTGAGAGCTACATACAGAAAATGGCAATTATGTTATCTGCTGCACGATACCTAGGGGTGCTAGTGTACTGGGTCGCGAAAGGCGATTGGTTAATTCAAGTTATGACACAACTTCTCAATTTGTAGCTGTTTTGTGTTCTGTAAGTGCAAACAACCATCTTGATCTCTAATGGACTTTCATTAGAAGCAACTCAAAGGGTTTTAATTTCCTCTTGTATATTGTGACTTTGTGCGTTCCTGAAACTAAGTGTCCGAGTTACAAACACTAAAAATTACTCTTTACGTCCGTAGAAATACACTTTGATCAACCTGACAAAGATTGATTGATTGATTGATTGATTGATTGATTTCTCCAGAAATCCGTCTCCTTCCCCCACCGTTTCGGCAAGCTTTTATCTACGCAGTGCACTGTCCGTATCTTTGACTCGCCCCTCGCGCCTCCTCGTCTCAACAATGGTTTCGCGACTCTGGTACCTCCTCAGGGCTGATCGTCCCGAAGAGCACCATTTTTGGAGGCCAGACGATCCAGCTGTACCACCAACATTTTTCCTCGGGGCCCTTTACTGGATGTGGTAGACCACGTCGTTAATCCTCTTTACCATACGATACGGTCTTTGCCATTGTTGCTGAATTTTCCGGCAGCGTCCCTTGATCCGGGTAGGGCGGTACAACCAGACCTAGTCTCCTTGCTGGATTCCTTGGCTTGCCTGTCGTAACGGGTCTTCACGCGGTCCTTCGCCAACTGGATGTTCTGACGGGGCATCTCCTGCATGTCGTGGAAACGGTCCACCAAGTTCTCCAATTACTCGGTTGCTGGCTGCTTTGCGTCCGGGCTACTTAGAGCCAGATCACAAAGAAGGTGTAACTCTTGGCCGAACATTAAGCTGTCCGGCGTCATCCCAGTGCTATCATGTGTTAACGAGCGGTAGGCCAGCAAGATCAGTGACACATTGACGTAACAGTCTCGCTCCTCAAATGTTTTTCCAGGGTCTTGATGTGCCTCTCGACCACGCCGTCCGACTGGGGTGGAGGGTTGTTGTGCGGGTCTTATTCACACCAAGTCTTTCCAGTGCTTCGCTCATTAGGTTAGACTCAAAATTGGTGCTGTTCACTGTGGAGCTCTCATGCCACCCCAAAACGGCGGAACGGTTATTCCACAAGGCAGCCTGTGATTGTCTTCCATCCTGGTTAGGGATGGCATACACCTCCGGCCACTTGGTGAAATAGTCAACGGCCACAAATAGGTACCTTTTGCCTCGGTGGGACACTGGTAATGTTCCAGCTATGTCGGCAGCGATGCCTTAGAAAGGTGCTCCGACGTTGAGCTGCTGCTTGCGACCACGTCTCCTAGTCTGCGGACCGCGAATCGCCGCGCATACGTGACTTTGGCGGCACCATCTCTCAGCATCTGCTCGGAGCCTGAGCCAGTTTCTAGCACTGACGGTGTTTGCTGATCGTTCGGTTTGCCCCCAGGTGTCCTCCTAAAGTACTGGCGTGCATTTCCTCCAAGACTTCCGGGCTCTTAATCATGTGCAGTACCAACTGCTCCCTCTGCGACTTCCCATAGTGTGATTCCCATACCAGGAACAGCGGAAGGGATCCGTCCCTTCTAGCTGCCAAAGTGAGGGCGCTGCGGACCCTTAGCACTCATGGTACCTCTGACGTTACTAGAGGAACCTCGGGCCAAACAGCCGAGCCCCTCCTTCGGGAGTTGTTCGGATTGGGATGGACTCGAGGGGGCAGTGTGTTCCCGATACCCGTGGGAATCGGGTAAGTCTTCGGACGGGGTTGAGGGAAACCATTAATTCTCCCGGGTACTAGCCTGCAGAGCTAGTAGAAGGTGTGCTAGATCACCAGGCGGCCCCACCAAGGTTTTTCGGTAGTCTTCACCTCGAGTGTTGACGCACGTAAGTGGCGTATCCACTTCCATCCCGTCTTTAGTCCATAGGACCAGATGGGGGGGGGGCCTTGTTGGTCTCTAGGTCTTGCCCTATGGAAAGCCCCACGGAGGATGCCGAGCACCCTTTGGGACAGCTCGGATAATTCCCTGGTTGAAGGAGGCCCGGGTCCAATTCCTACTGGTTCAGGACTAATGGGAGTAGAGCCTCTGGGCTAAACCAGGTACAGCACACCCCCTTTAAGTTTCAACGATCCCCATCGGGCCCAGTACGAGTTGTACGCAGCGCTTCTGGGTACGATGTCCTTCCAGGTTGCTCTGGTCCCTGCCTCCACTTCCCTCAAAAGTGGTCCCTGGTCGGCGTCCGACAACTGCTCCCTCCTCAGGCCTGAGCTATCCCAGCCGTCCGCAGCCACTGCCGTGAACACTAACAGCTGCGGCACGCTCCTGTTCTTCCACTCTTGTGCATTGAGCGCACTGTTCTTGACAGGGTTTTCGGGACATGGCGTCTGCGTTGCCGTGGCACTTCCCTCTACGGTGTTCAGGGGTGAAGTCGTACTCCTGCAGCCCCTGGACCCACCGGGCTGTCTGGCCTTCCAGGTTCCTAAAGCTCAATAGCTAGGTGAGGAAACAGTTTCAGTCCTCAGATGGAATGGCTGACCGTACAGGTTCTTGTGGAAGTTCTCCAAGATCTTTAGTACCGCCAGTAGTTCTCGCCGGGTAACGCAGTAGTCCTCCTCTGCCTTGGAGAGCGTGTTGCTGTAGTAAGCTCTCATCCGCTCGTGGCCGTCCTGAACTTGTGATAAGATGCCTCCTATGTAATGGTCACTGGCGTCGGTTTCCACATTGAAGGCGCCGTCTGGTTGTGGGAATCCCAAAATAGGACCACTAATAAGTGAAGTGTGTGTGTGCGTGCGTGCGTGTGTGTGTGTGTGTGTGTGTGTGTGTGCGCGCCAACTTTATAACATAAATGTCACTGATTTAACTTCTACAGTAATATACAAATCATAACAAAAATTGTTCATACCATCATATACAAAGAATGAAAAATCTAATTTTATGTAGGACACTATATAATAGATTAACTCATGTATTAAAGACAGTTTAAAAATATCAGTAAAAGCGCAAATGATTGTTGTGTCATAAGCTTGAGCAAAATGTCTGATAACCTATTATCAGTTAACGCAGATTTAACAAACATGATAATTTTTAATTGGAGCTTGTATTTTATGCACATCATTAGTTATTATAACTTGTAATTAGATATTACTCGCCATTGGCTTTTTATTTGCAATATTTGCTGCAGTCTGCTGCCAGAGTACTTAAAATAGAGTGACACACGAACACTTTTCTTATTTAAGTGGGAGAACATTAAGTGTTTTAGTGTTATTTGTTATGGTAATTAATTTATCAGAATATTTACTTAACGCAGTTGAAATATAACATATAGATAAAATAGAATAGAAGTAAAGCAGAAATATTTATTTTCACTTTGGAATCATAATATTCAAGAACGTTGATCTCAAACCAAATAACTGTTCTAATAGTTCCAAAGATTAACACAACGTAAGCAGTTTAGAATATTCTATTAATGTGTAGCAAAGCCAAAATAAAATAAATAAGCGTGTTGTAGAACCATTTCTGTAGACCTTTGTATTGACCTTGTAGCAGATAGTAAAATAATATCTGTGGACAAATGGTTTGATGAAGTATTGTCACTATAACACATTAAGTACATATGTTACACGCCAGACATATATACATTTAACGCCAGGACAGAACGTTTGGTCCATTGTTCTAAGCGACAACGTGATACCCTCCAGAGATGGCTGTAACTGTGTCATCTTATATCGGGGAACAGCATTCGTGTTTATTTACACAGTGATATAAAGTCGTTGAAACTATATTACTTACATATAGCTTATGCTCAATAGTCCTTTAACTTTTGACCACAAATATTAGCCATCTTATATACAGAGTCAACAGTATGCCCACAAATGAATGTCTGCTCGCCTCGGTAGCTTGATGGTAGCATGTCTGCCTCACGTTCCAGAGGTCCCGAGTTTGATCTCGGTCAGGGGGAGTTACCTGGATAAGCTTTTTTCCGGGGTTTTTCCTTATCCTGAACGACGAATTTCGGGTGACTCTAAAGCTCTATGGACCCCGGGCTCATTTGAGCATAATTTCTCCCATTCCATTCATCGTCCGATATAACTTAACGTTGGAGGACGTAAATTACGAAAAAAAAAAATGATTGTATTTTGATATGTGTTACATCTTAACGAATTTTGTGCAGTTCCCTGATTCGGCTGTAGCCCTAACTAGAGATTACCTCTCCGTTCGGCGCTTCGCACCACGGTAGAAGACGCAGTATCCAGCGTTAAGCCAATCAAAGCAGGCGTACCACAAGGAAGTCTGCTGGGATCGACACTATTCAACTTATACATAAATAACATGTCCGAACTAGTAAGAACGAACAAGTATATATATAAAGAGATGCCGACGACACCGCTCTAGTAACACAGTCAACTCAACCGCGAATTATACATCAACGTCTCCAAAACGCCTTAAATATACTAGAACCTTGGTTCTCCAAGTGGAGAATTTAAGTAAATGCACGAAAAACGCAAGCCATAACCTTCAAGAAAACACTCATTCATAAGAAAAAAAGGCGTGTCCTTCAGCCGCTAATATATGAAGACGAAGGAATCGACGGGAAGGCCCAAGTGACCTATTTAGGTCTTGTAATGGACCAGGGACTCACCTGGGGCAAACACATTACTACGATCAGAGCCAAGGCCAATGGCCAGCTAAACAAATTGTTTCCAATATTTAATATAAACAGCCAACTTAAAGTACATATGGGCCTTAACCTATATAAGACACTGCTAAGGCCTATTATCATGTATGCAGCCCCCGTGTGGGGATATGCTGCAAAAAGTCACTTAAACAAATTACAAACGATACAAAACCGAATAATCAGAATAACTGCAAAGCACCGCCGGTAGCACCGGCTAATCTGTTGCACAACGAATTAAAACTACACTCAATTGAGGAATTTATCAAAAGACTCGGCTTCAACGTATATAAGCGCAATGTTAAAATCCCTAACGCACTAATACAGCAACTAGGCTTTTACGAAACCGAATACAATAAACATAAAAGACCGCTGGCCATATTTGATAGGACCATAGGGGGTGGGAGACCCAGAAATAGACATCCGAAATTATCTAAACACTCTCGTAAGACTTCCACAGAAGAAGTAAGATTACCCATGATTATACACCACACCCTGACATTTGGCAGTCCACAAAGTCCTTGCTCTCAGTCAAGGCGGATTATGGCGGGGAGGCAACGCCCTCACCCCACACTTACACGGCATTTCGCTATGAACAATTGTTATGATCAATCTAATGCGAAAAATTTCAACCTCATACTAGACGCAGCTTACGCGCCGTACTGACAATCATAGATATGTACACACTAATGTTACTTGTAACGATAATGCATGACTAACGCTATACTAGCGTCCACCACTAGCATTAATGACACGTTCTACCCGCTTAAGGGTGGACAGATCACTAACTAAGAACTGAAAGTACTATAGCTTACACATGACTACCTCCTCTATCATTGAGGATGCAACCACTACGTTAGGACGGCGTTTCCTGTTGGAAACGACACTACATCCCACCACATCCTTCACCATGAATCCTCGAGGGCATAATCAGGGCTTTGGCCATGCTTATGTCCTAGCACCCAACCTCACCTCGGTTAGGCCATACGGCCAACCGGTACACGCTCTCCATGAATCCGCAGGTGCTTATAGCGGTACTGCTTGAATTCCCCTCCTGACTACTCACCGGGGCCGCGCCACTTTGGCTCAGTGGTTAGACCGCTTGGCTCTCACCAAGGCTGCCCGGGTTCGATCCAAGGCTACCGCAAAGTGAGATGAGTGGTGGACAACACGACGCTTTGGCGGGTTTTCTCCGGGACCTCCGGTTTCCCCCGCCATCTCATTCCACCGGTGCTTCATCTTCATCTCATGTATCATCAGTGTCACCGCCTGCGGTGCCGTATGTAGTAAAAGCGGACGTTAAACACGATACATGACTATTCACCGGTGGAGGCTTTTTAGTAGGTAGTACCTTCGGGTGAAGTTCACACTCCCGGCTGCACCATCCCGGTACAGTCGGGGTTAGTGCATAAATGGATTTTTCCTCCACTTGGGGAGAAAAAAAATCTTTGACCATGGGATGCTGCATTTCTGAGGAGGCCTTCAGGATCCTTTATGTTTGGTAGTACCACTTTAATAGTATGTGAATATTAAAGTATTCCTAAATAAATATATCTGTAGGCCTCTGCTTTCATAAATTATGGATTTAATTTAAATTATCTGATATTGTCTTCAAAGTTCAATCCGAATACAAACATAAAGACGCCCAAACCTTTTTTCTAATATTTAATCAAGCCACTTAAAAAATAAACGGCTCTTAAGCAATGCTACCAATGCTGTTGAGCAAAGATTGTCAACTTTATCACAACATCTTTTTCCTTTACTATTTTATACATACGCCACAGTCCTCGTATAGACCAATCAAGTACTAGGATTCTTCATATACGGACCAATCGCTGATCTCTAAATCGACAATTATACATCATCCACAAGTATCGGTTAGCAATTATCACATTTTCCTTTATTGTTGGGTATAGCAATTACATAAGCAGTAAACACAAGCGTGTGATTCAAACAGTAACATGGCAATTGAAACATTTGGACAGAGGACAAGCAATAAATCTTTTAATTTAGCAAACAAAGCCAAAGAATATCAAATTGAATAGAAAATGTGTTTGGAAACATATTCAGCAATTTTGTGCAGCTAAATGTTACGTGATAGACAAGGATCGCATATATTCTAACAGATTGCACTTTGTTGTTTGAAAATGGAGGTTATGGTACTTTGTTATTTTCATATATTAACCAGCGCCATCTAACGGATTTAAGACCAAAGTTTCTTTCACCAGTGTTAACCTGTGCACGGCCTGTTGGAACTATTAATTTTGTATGCCATGACTTGTTAGGTTAAGTTCCATTCATGTAGGACTGTGTGATTTAGGGAATCAAATAATTTGCTTTAATGCTTTTAATAATTTGTGTTATTCGTGAAATAGTCTCTACAAATGCAGCTCGTGGGTGTGAATTGCTTAGTTAAATTCATAACCACTCGTCATATTAACTGACTGATAACTGACGTTGCACGAGTAATTAAAATTATTGTGCAGTGTTCTAGAATGCTTGTTAATCATTGTCTCTTCAGCTCTTATCGCTGGAGAAGTCCCGGTCACAACTACAGACCACTCTTGACTTAGTTCTATCCTTATTTTCAATCACAAACTTACCAATACGCTGTCGGGTAAATTAACTGGTAAATCTGAAACCTTTACTACAAATTCAAGTCTACCTGTTATATCAGTAACTCTAACGTTTGTTCAAAGAACATAAAAAAAGTTAGTGATGTAGAAAGAAAATCACAAGTTGTACTTGTATATGACAATCTTTGGGGAAAAAGTATAGTTTTGCTGTCAATTTAAACGCGAAACAACGCTTTTAGAAAGTTCCATATGAGTGTGTGCGCGTCTTTTGTCTGATAGGAAATAACAAACAGCTATTATATAAAGCGAACCTTTAGTTTCCTAACATATCTCTATGGATTTATTCAGAAATAGATACGTCTAATATATTTGATGACAATATGTATACATTTTAATTCTTTTCGAATATCCTTGGAAGTCTCCTTAATAATGACGTTTGCATTATTTGCTTTAATTAGTACATCATAAGTTCTAATTAAAATCCTGGTAGATCTGAACGCTCAAGTGAAACCGTATAATTTACGTCAACTTACTTTATCCTACTAATGCTTTCGAAATGCTGTTTGCTTTTATTTTGAACCTCACAATATTCTTGTATCTTAAAAATGTAAGTTTCTGGTTGTAAACGTTACAAAGGATTAGCATGGAAATTGTATTAACGCACTTAAAAACGATTAACTTTCACCCTCTTGTAGCTACAGGGCTACTCAGCTACTTCCGCAAACATTTACATTCACTATGTAGCAGATGGATAAATAAGACTTCGTGGAAGAGTGGTTTGACAAACTTTCGTGATAATAGTACATTAACCTAATATGTGATATTTTATTGTATAGATTGTCTGTTAAGAAACATTTTAGTCCAAATCTCAAGCGAGAACATAATACTGTCCGGAGACGGCTCTAGCTGTGTCATATGATGTCGAGGAAGAAGATTTCTTTTTATTTGCAGAATTTTACAAATATCTGTAATTATGTTGTTTACCTGTGGTTTAGATATAATTACTTTTTATTGCATGTAAACAAAAAGTCGTTACGATATATATCGAGAGAGAGACCATAACATACAACAAATACTGCATCATCTGAGAAGGGAGGCCTTCTAAAGCAGATATATAATGAAACTTTTTCTTCTCCTTGAGCACGAAATCCCCATTCCATACATTTCCTTGGTAGTCAGTTTCCTCGGAAACCTAAGCTTCCGAGTAAAGTTGGAGGTGGCGCTGTCCACAGAGCGGTCCATTGGCGCTGGAGTGCCGGGAGGCAGCGTGCTGTCGCCGGCACTCTTCGCAGCTTACATGGCCGACATTCCAACGCACCACAGCACACACACCTGTCAGTATGCGGATGATCTCATGATCTTCTCAGTAAATAGGAACACACGGTACAGCTTCCGGCAAATCCAAACCCAGCTCCGGGCCATTGGCGAATGAAGCGCAAAATCGCGAATGGCAACTAACCCGGAGAAGAGCTCTGCAATTCTCCTGGCGAAAACCAGTGCCAACCGGTTACAGCAGAACTTCGTTTTACGGCGCCGTGGAATCCCATGGGTGAAAACGGCGAAGTATCTCGGAGTGACGCTGGACCGTAGGTTAACTTACGTTCCGTACGTCAAGGGCATGGTCCAGCCGGGGCATGTCGCACTCCGGAGCCTATACCCTATTTTCCGCTCAACCATGCCCATCCGACTTAAACTCCGGCTGTATCGGGCGATCATTCCGCATATGATTCTGTACGGCTGGGAAATCTGGGGATCAGTGGCTAATACCACTTTCGTCAGGCTCCAAATGCTGCAGAACATGGCACTTCGTATCATATACGATACAGCCTGGAGATTTCCGGCTCATATCCTACATGAGCACTCCCAGATCCCGTACATTGTCGATGTCATCCGCGAGAGGGCACGATCAATGTAAGACAAAATCCAAACTCACCCCAATCCTTTAGTGAACTCCCTGGGCAGGTATGACCAGAGGGATCAAAGACGCTTGGCATCCTTTAGACTACCAAGAGACGTCTTGGGGCTCCTTGGTTAACCCAAGAAAAAACCCAGAGGTCTCTAGGACCCATTTTTACGCCTGATGGATCAAGCGATATACATCCCTTAACCAATACGGAGCAAAAACTTTTAATCGTGTCTCCCAAAACGGGGGAACGTTTAGGTGCAGCTGCCTTATGAGATTAAACAAGGGCATACCATTCCAAATTTCCCAAAAATTCAAACGCCCCAGCAGAACATGAAACCAATTTGCTCATTTCGCAGGTTAAGCCGCAAAGCGGCTAGGTACTGCGGCAGAAGACACCCGGACGGGGAAAAAGAAAAATTGCCCCACCCGTTACAGGACTACCTCTGGACCTCCGGACTTTTTCTTCCTTGAAGAATGGGTTTAACGCTAATATATTCATTTTTTTGTTTTTGGTATTGACCTCTGGTTATTATCAACACATTTGTAAACGTATGTACATATATCACTTTATTTAGGATATTTACAAAACATTTTGTTTGTGTACCCGAGGTTCTTTATGTAAGGAAGCACATTTCTGAAACTTTATATTGCTCACTTACTGCTCATTAATTGAAATTACTGCTATATCTGCTTCCAGCTATTCCAGATAAACCTCTTCAATGATACAGAGACTCACATTGGACATTTCAAAAGCAGATTTGCAGTAAAGACAGAATGTATGTAGTCCCCTACAGATGATAACGTAATTCAGAGAATGCGTTTTAATAGGATTCCGGGGCTACCTACACCAGTCTTTTGTTTAGCATTCGTGATAAAGGATCAGCATTACTTTGAGAGGTTTGGAGGACCAAAAAACTATTTGAACATTTAATACACAATGCTGTTACACTTTATTTATATTTAAGTGTAGTTGCTTTGTTAGATAGACGTAGTGTGTAGGTTAAGGCAGGATATTGTTTCAAATTGCAGTAACTAGGATCAAATGACGTCTAACGAACTATGGGACATGGTCCAAGACAGACGGTATTCCCCCACGGAAAGAGTATATCATCTTCATTGGCTGATAGACTTCACGAAGAAAAGAATTACGTTTCAGAGCAGGAAGGATTTGGCTTGGGTATTACGTATATATTTAGGTTTTGTTTTGTTCCATTTTGTGTTATTTGTATATGTTAATGTTCCCAACAAATTGATATTTGTTTCAAGTGTAAATTATTAATTTCTACCAAAGAGAAAAAGTAGTAATAATATAAATTTTAAAATTAAAATAGGTTAAACTCTCACTTTGCTTAGTTGTAAGACAACGAACAACAAAAACACTGAAATAAAGAACTGATCACATTGTGCAAGATTTTAAATTTGGAGTTCCGTCATCTACTCCCGTGTCTGAAGGCTTAGAACCGCTCGGCATTTTGATATGATCGGTAATTCTGTTGTTTTCTATACTTCATACAGAGAAAACATTCCCGGATAACATTCTAACACAACACTTAATCGAACATCCAGTTTTAATTGAGATAGTCACTAACGTTTGTTTATTTTTTTTTATTTTTATTTTATTTATTTTTTTTTTACTTAAATAAATGACTTTATCGTTCAATATTGATTAATGTCAATAATGTACACAATCACATATCAGTACAATGTCTTAACTCTTGTACGAGTGTGGCTGAGACTAGCCTAGAACCTAAAAGTTCTGTTTCACTTTGGGATGATTTAAATCAGAGAGCAAAGCATTTAACTCTCCATAATGCTTGTTGGTATCTGGGTTTTCAAAGTCTGATCCTGAACTTGACGTAGCTAGTCGGTTATCACTTGTTTCAGACTCGTGTTGTCCAGGTATCAGAGGAACATGTCATCACATGTCATGTTGAATTATAAACAGTTGAGACATTTGACAGCGTTATTATTTATTTACTCTTACTGGACATGAAAATAGAACATAAATTGTAGAGGTCAAAATAAATTATAATCACACCATGATCCTTACTAACTAAAGCAGTAAAATATTAAAAATAAGAAGTATTATTATCACAATTAGGTCAGTCACTACAGCGGAGATCTATCCCTCTAAAACAGTGCTAATTAAGAAAACAGGCTTCATTTCTGAAACTCGCCACAAAATATCATGCAATAGAGCTTTTGAATGTTATATAGTATTATTAGTGAGGAATGTTTGTGTAGAGGTTCATCCAGTACAATCACTTTAAGAATCTGCTTACAAAACTAACAAATGAACAACGAAAACAAACTACAGGATGTGATTCAGAGCGAATTGATTCTGTTTGATTCATCATGACTTCGATACCAGCGCACGTAGACTTTGACTTTGGATATTCAATTTTGCAATAACTTTATTAATATCCATTCTGCTGTTTCTTGTAATTTAGATGCAATAGAATGGAGCATGGTTAACAAACTGTTTAAGCGTTTAGCTATATCGCTCTTGTATATACAACGAAATGTGTAATTAAACACGTTTGAAAATGCTTATCCTAAATTTGAAACAGATGTGACAAATAAACCTTTAACAAAGAGTGGGTTCAGGCAGTAATAGGTGTACACAGGATTAAGTTACTAATATGTATATCTGTTATATAAGAGACAATTGTTTTAGTTATATTGATTGTCCGCCAGGAGAGATATAATGGGCGACCGAGCGCGTGTTGCTCTCCAAAGATGGCTCTACATGTAATAGCTTATACTGCGCAACAATGTATGTAATTATTTATAAAGTGATACGACACAATGAAATTATGTTCAACGGATACAGCATAGATTTTATTTCTTTTTGCGTTTTGGGAAGAAACTGTAGTGATAGTATATATAAATACAACGAAGAACGAACGAAGACATATATTATGTGCGAGAACGGAAATACTCTAACGTAAGTTTAAGTAAAGCGTTTTCTTACTCATAAGGCATTGAATTATTATCAATTCTTGCATTTTGCATTGATACTTGTGTCCGGCTATTAAAGTCTAAAAATTTTCCTATTCATTATAAATGAGAGGTGAACCTTATGGTAAGAAACTATGTAGCGTTACATACAAAGGCTCATAACCATTTCAAGAGGAGCTCGTTTTCCTAAACATTTATTTCTCTTTTTTGTAATTTACGCCTTCCAGCATAAAGTCGTATCAGACGATGAATGAAATGGGTGAAATGATGAGCCCAGGGGCCATAGAGCTTAGTTACACGATATTCGTCTTTGAGGATAAGGGAAACCCCAGGAAAAACCTTATCAAGGTAAATCGCCCTGGCGAAGATTCGAACTCGGTACATCTTGAACCTGAGGCACACATGCTATCACCACGCTACCGAGGCGGGCCCCCTAAACTCTGTTTCTATAATTTTATTTACTGATGACTATTAAAATCTGTGATATTACCTTAAAGTCTTCACTTTAGTTCAGATAAACATGACAGACATCACACTGTCTTCACCTTCCAATATAACTTGACCATTACTTTATATTATATAACATCTGATATAAGTTTTAAAAGCCATACTTCCCTTAACTTCTATCGCTCTGGTGAGAGCCACATGGGGAAAATGGCAATTATTTTATCTGCTGCAGGATACCTAGGAGCGCTAGTGTACTGGGTCGCGAAAGGCGATTGGTTAATTCAAGTTATGACACTTCTCAATTTGTAGCTGTTTGGTGTTCTGTAAGTACAAACAACCATCTTGATCTCTGACGGACTTTCATTAGAAGCAACTCAAAGGGTTTTACTTTCCTCTAGTATGTTGTGACTTTGTGGGTTCCTGAAACTAATGTCCGAGTTACAAACACTAAAAATTGCTTTTTATTTCCGTAGAAACACACTTTGATCAACCTGACAGTCCAGAATTACGTCATATACACAATACAACTTGCAAGGTCATCGACCAGGAAGAAAGTCCACCTTTACAGCTGTTCACGCACACGCTTCCAATTACCGTCTGACTTCCAGTGGCGAGCTGCGGATCCTTTTATAGCTTACTCATTATTCCGGTATGTTCTCTAACAATCAGGATGGCGCTAGAAGAAATTGGAACTCTCCAGTAATCCGTCTCATTCCCCCCACCGTTTCGGCAAGCTGTTATCTACGCACTGCACTGTCCGTCTCTTTGACTCGTCCCTCGCGCCTCCTCGTCTCAACAATGCGTTCGCGACACCGGTACCTCTTCAAGGCTGGTCGTCCCGAAGAGCATCATCTTAGCAGGCCAGACGATCCAGGTGTACCAGCAACATTCTTCCTCTGGGCCACTTTTGATGCAGTAGACCACGTCGTTAATCCCCTTTACCATATGGTACGGTCCTTGCCATGGTTGCTGAATTTTCGGATAGCGTCCCTTAATCCGGCTGGGGCGGTACATCCAGACCAAGTCACCTTGCTGGATTCCTTGGCTGTAGGCTTGCCTGTCCTATTGGGTCTTCATGCGCTCACTATGTCAACAGCGATGCGTTAGAAGGGGTCTCCGACGATGAACTGCTGCATGCGACCACGGCTCCTATTCTTGGGACCGCGAATCGTCGCGCACACGTGACACTGATGGCACCATGTCTCAGCACCTGCTCGGAGCCAGAGCTAGAGTAGCGCTGCCGGTGTTTGCTCATCGTTCGTTTTGCTCCCAGGCGCCCTCCTGAAGTAAGGGCATGCACTTCCTCCAAGATTTCCAGGATCTGAATCTGGGGTCGTACCAACAGCTCCCCTTACGTCTTCCCATAGGGTGATTCCCATACCAGGAAGGTTACACCCTCTTTGGACATCAACGATTTTCATTAGGCCCAGTACGAGTTGTATGCATCGGCTCTGGGTAGGATGACCTTCCAGGTCACTCTCATTCCTGCCTCCACTTCCCTCAAGTGTGGTCCCTGGTCGGCGTCCGCCAGCTGCTCCCTCTTCAGGCCTGCGCTATCCCAGCCGTCCGCAGACACTGCCGTGACCACTCTGACAGCAGCGGCACGCTCCTTCTCTTCCACTCTTGTGCATTGAGCGCACTGCTCTGGACGGGATCTTCGGGACATGGCGTCTGCGTTGCCCTGTCTCTTCCCTCTACGGTGTTCAGAAGTGAAGTCTTGCTCCTGCAGCCCCTAGACCCACTGGGCTGTCTGGCCTTCCAGGTTCCTAAAGCTAAATAGCCAGGTGAGGGTGCAGTGTCAGACCTCAGTTGGAATGGCTGACCGTACAGGTACTTGTGGAAGTGCTCCAAGGTCTGTAGTACTTCCAGTAGTTCTCATCTGGTAACGCAGTAGTTCTTCTCTGCCTTTGACAGCATCTTGCTGTAGTAAGCTATCACCGGCCCGTGGCCGTCCTGGACTTGGGATAAGATGCCTCCAGTGCAATGGACGCTGGTGTCGGTGTCTTCAATGAAGGCGCCGTCTAGTTGTGGGAATCCCAAAAAGGAGCACTACAAAGTGTTTTCTTCAGCTGCAGGAAAGAACCTCCGGCGTCCTCCGTCCACGCTTAAGGCTGGTGTTTTTCTGTCACCGGTCGAGGGGCTTGGCGATGTTGGAGAACCCCTACATGAAACGGTGGTAATAACGGTGCAGCCCCACATACCTGCGAAAGTCTTTCTTATCCTTTGGCCAAACTCTCATGGCCGGTGTCTTCTCTGGATCTCTGGCCACTCCGGTTTGTGAGAATATGTGACCCAAATAGTTGACTTCCTTGCGAAAGAGCTGGCACGTCTTCGCGTTTAGCTGCAGGTTGGTCGCCTGCATTGTCTATAGCAGCTTGCTCATATTTTAGAGATGGACTTCGAAGGTCTTAGCGACGATAATGATGTCTAGGTATAGCAGGCAGGTGTCAGATGTCACTGACTCCATGAGACGTTGGAAGGTAGCTGGTGCGTTGCAAAGATCAAAGGGCATAACTGTGAACTGTCAAAGCCCTTATCCTGTCGAGGATGCAGTGTTTTCCTTGTCTCTCGCGTGCAGAGCTACCTGCCAGTAACCCGATTTCAGGTGCAGGGTCGACAACCACTGCGCACCAGTTATCGTGTTCAGGGTATCGTCAATCTGGGGTAAGGGGAAACAGTCCTTCCTGGTGACAGCGCTGAGCTTCCTATAGTACACGCAGAAGCGTAGCTCACCGTTCATCTTCGTCAGCAGAACTACAGGTGAATACCAAGGGCTGTCAAATTATTCAGTCACTCCCCTGGATCTCATGTTCGCCAGCATGCGCCTACTGCTGTTTGTTTCGCCAGCGGAACGCGTCTAGGTGGTTGTCGGATAGGCCGGGCGTTTCCGGTGTCGATGTGGTGGAGCACTTGGTCCTTGCGGCCGTTGCCGCCTTCGCCTTAGCTGAAGACGCACTAGTATCGCCTCAGCAGTTGTCGAACCTTCTCGAGTTGTTCTGCGATCAGGTGGTCTACCGACGTTATCAATAAGCTTTCCATCCGGGGATCTAGTTGTTGCGTCGGCACCGGCTCCTGGATTTTGTCGATTGGTGTTACGCTGACCACGGGCTCACATGTCCCCAACTCCGTCCCAGCCTGTACGTCGTGATCAGTGACTGTTGGTTTTAGGAACCTCACCGGTACCTCCTCTCGGCACGGCAACAATGTCCTGGCTACACAAAGTCCGTGCACAGGCGTCTTCTGGTCCAGCATCAAATTCTTGGTCCGCTGGTCATCCAGTCGCGCCGTGACCTCCACCTTACCAGGATGACCCTGCGTCCCTCAGGACGACCCTGCAGTTTCCCATGCATTCTTCTGGTTCCCAAAGTATGACCTCTTCTTCATTGAGCCGCAGGACCATCCTGCCGACGTCGACCGTCGCCCCGTGCTCCTGAGTTCATCAAATCCCAGTGTCATTTCGTCAGTCACGTCCGCGGCGAACACCCACTGACGCACGGTGCTCCGTCCCAAAATCAACTTCAGCAGGGCCTCCTCCACAAGCAAGGTGACACCCGATACCGTCAGAAGCTAGTATGGTCGGCTTGGTTTCGTCGAGGGCAAGCCCCTGGCTACTTCAGTTCTGATGACGCTCACGGCTGTCCTGGTGTCTACGAGAAAGCGGCACGGCTTCCATCTCACCCAACCGTCCGCGATGAGGCTGTCATATATCCGTCGGCTGACGGCGCCAAGTGTCACTCGTGGAGATGGTGTGGACGCCACCGCTGTGTTCCTCGCCACGTCAGGCCTTACTTTTCTTCTGGCTGCTCTTCCTGGAGTGGGCAGTATCTCTTCAGGTGTCCCGGTTGTCCACACCCCAACACACGCCACTTATTCTTCGCCGACGTCCCTCGGCTGGTCTTCGGTCTCCACTGTAGCGTATGCTCCTTGTTCTCGTTTCGGAGTAGCTGTCATTTTGGCCGCCTCCATCCTAAATGTTGCCGTTAGCGCCTCGTGGATGGTTGTGTAGTCGCCCAGCATTAGGCGCTGACGTATCTCATTATTCTCATTATTCCGGAATGTTGTCAATCAAGACGGTGCTAGAAGAAAGGAGAACTCTCCAGAAATCCGTCTCGTTCACCTCACCGTTTCGGCAAACTTTTATCTCAGCAGTGCACTGCCCGTCTCTTTGAACTTGTCACTCGCGCCGCTACGTCTCAACAATGCGTTCGCGACAATATGTTTGTGTAATGTTGACATGTTCTATTCATTTGCATGATATTCGCAGCAGTGAGGTAGATCTTGGATATGTTTAGTAGTATGTTTCTAGTATTTACATTTTCATTTACCTAATAAACTTAGGTAATATTTTATTAATGTTTAACTATCCATGGGGAATGGAATATGTCCACGGTTTACATTCTTTGCATATTTGTGGTTCTTAAGTATGGAATGTACAGTTACAACCTAAAATTACTTTAATATTTAAAAATGGTCTAATTAGCATTATTGCCCGCCTCGGTAGCGTAGATGGTAGTATGTCTGCTTCAAGTTCAAGAGGTCCCGTGTTCGAAGTTTGGTCAGAGTGGATTTCCTGGATACGCTTTTCCGGGGTTTTCCGTTATCCTAAAATACAAATTTCCGGTGAATCTAAGCTCCATGGACCCTGGACACATTTGAGCATCATTTCATCCATTCTGTTAATCCTCAGATGTGACTTAATGTTAAAGGACGTAAATTACCAAAAAGAATACGAATAACAATAATCATTTATCACGTTTATTACAACTAAACCTCTCACGCCAGGTAAGGTGGCCACCAATATGTATTAATTATTTTAACATTGTTAATAATTACAATGAAAAGAAAACATGATTTAAATAAAAATATTGAGTTATATATGCGTATATATAATTGTTACGAAAATACTTCGTAAGCTGTAAGGCAATCTCAACCTGACCGATGTAGACACTCGCTCAAATAAGGAGAGCGAACAGACAAAGAGAATAGTGTTTAAACTTTACAAGTATCCGATACTGCCATACACCAAAATTGGTGAACACTGACAAAGCTATTATCAAACTAGCCAATATATGTGAGTCAGTTTATTAGTTAACACAAGTATCACATCGATATAGCTTATATGACAGATTTGGTGTTTGTTTCTAGGATTTGCAGTTAAAACTGAGATTTGTTATTTCGTGTATGGACAGTAAATGCCATATCATTTTTGTCAGAGTAACTTCAGCTGGTGTTTTGGTACGAGGGATATGATAGCAGCTCTACCTAGGTTTAACTACACACATCCTGATACTAATTGTACAGAACTATCGGAATATTACAATATACATTCATAAACCCACTAAATGTTTTATCTTAGAGATGTTGGTAAAGAAGTGCCATAGTCTTCTGTAAGTTTCATATGTACTCTCACTGGATACATATGATAGTTGAACTCAGAACCTGGAGCCATGTTGCCAATACTGTTGACCTTTTCTACACTATTTGTCTAACACTTACTTTGGCAGTTTTAACTGTAACTGAGAGCCTTATCCAACGTTACATGGGTAATCAAATTATTATGCAGTATTCTAGAATGCTCCAGTTTTAAAACATTTGTCTCTTCAGTTTTTATCGCTAGAAAAGCCCCGGTCACAACTACAGATCACTCATCACTTTCAAAACTCACCTTTATCCTTATTTGCAATCATAAACTTATCAATACACTGCGGGTAAGGTAACTGGTAAATATGAAACCTTTACCACAAATTCAAGGCTAACTGTTATATCAGTAACTCAAACGTTTGTTAAAGAAATAGAAAACAAGTGAGTGATGTAGAAAGAAATTCTGAAGTTGTACTTGGTTATGGAGAAGAATATGTCAATCGTTGGGCAATAGTACAGTTTAGATATCAATTTAACCACGAAATAGCGTTTTTAGGCAGTATTCTATGTTTATGTTTGCCACATTTCCAAGCGAAAAACGGAGTGACCCATTTCTTAAGATTTTTTTTTTTAAACTAAGAAAGATAACTTGGCCAACACATATGTTAAATACATAATTATTCAATTATGCACATTATTAACCTTCCAAGTGCTCTCCAATATGACAGGCTACATTTCCCTATATTTCACTGAACTTTTGGCAATTTTAATAGCTCCACATCCCATCTTGCGGGATTATAAAATTCCGTACAGGATTTATTCTCATAGTTCACAGTCATCTGGAACTTTATTAAATTTGTCGAGTAACTGTTTCTTTTGTCAGGCCATTTGCTTTTCATGAATGAAAAGATTCGCTCTACAAAAGCATTTGAGCTGGGGATGCTAAATAAAAATCCCAACACTTTGGAAATATTTGGCACAGAATTGGCATACCCTGGTACTGACGAAAAGAACGTAAGCCAATTTGCTGCATAATTACCAGCTTTGTTCGCATTGCTACAGAATGACTTCTGAACTGCTCCTACAGGTCATGAGGTAAAACACTTCTATGGCTTATTCATCTTCGAACTCAATCACACCCAGTTGGCTGTCTTTTATTACAACGAGCACGATTCTGTGAATGATCTAGTGCATCATCTCATAGAGAAAATTCTTTCCGCTGCAGAACAGTCTATTCCACGTTCGGCTACCCATCCCGATCGATTTCCTGTCCCATGTGAACCAATGACTGCGGGAATGCTATTCGTGCCCATAGACGTGCTCTAAGGGTATTCCAACGACACCCTACTCTAAGTAAACTAATGGAGCACAAGAAAGCGCGTGTAAAGTCTAGGCAAATAATTAAGGATAGCAAAAAGAGGTCGTGGAACAATTCTGTATCATCTTTTAACAGACGTGCACCTTCCTCTGTTGTATTGGATAAGTTAAGGCACGTGTCGACCCAATTGCCAATCGCTAGTCTGAAAACAACTGCAGAAGTTCTTGTTGATCCGTTTGACATGGGTAACACCTTCGGCTGTGCTTTCGCTCAAGTGACTAGCTCAAATAATTATGCTCCTGAGTTCATCTCAATTAAGACTCAAGAAGAATCTCAAGGTTTCGTGTTTAGTTCCAGAAACCTTGAAGATTATAACCGCCTCTTTATCTTGGTAGAGTTAGAACACGGTCTTTCATCTTCGCGACTGACAGCACCAGGACCGGACGCAATATCCGTTCAATTGTTACAATATCTCTCACCTGAAGTTAAGGCATTCCTTGCTGGAGGTCTATAAACGTTTGGGTTGATCCCACGTTTCCTGACAAATGGCGAGAAACTACCATTGTACCTATCTTGAAAGCTGGGAAGGACCGTCACCTGCCTTCTAGATATCGTCCTATTTCCCTCACCAGTTGCGTATGCAAGGTGATGGAACCCATGATAAATGGGCGGCTGGAATCGCACAACCTACTGAGTATCATCCAGTGCGGTTTTCGACGACACCGATCAACAGTGGATCATCTTGTGTCCATGTCGAAACAGATTTTGAACGGATTCCTTAAAAACTGTACAAACCGTCGGAATATTTTTGACCTTCAAAAGGCCTATGGTACGGTTTGGAGGACAGGGCTGCTACGTACTCTGCACACCTGGAGTATAAGTGGACGCCTATCACTCTTCCTTCAGTAATTCTTGAAATACCGCGTATTCCGAGTAAGGGTTGGCTCGGTTTTTTAGAAACCTTTTGTTTAAGAGAACGGTGTACCGCAGGGATTGGTACTAAGTGTTACGTGGTTTGCTATTGCGATTAATTCTATCTCGAAATGTGTACCTCCGGGGATTCAAATCATGGCTATTTTAGACGACTTTGCCGTCTACTGTAAATCTCAGCGCATACCGTTTTTATAGCGTCGTCTACAGACCACCTTAGACAACCTTAAGAATGGGATTTTAAAAAGCGGCTTCGGATTCTCCGCTGAGAAAGCAATCTGTGTTAACTTCAGGCGTCGTCAGAGTCGACTACCTCCAAGGCTCCGGTTAGGCCCTGATCTATTACCGTTTGCAGATTAGACGACGTTCTTTGGATTGATATTTGATAGAAAACTTAGTTGGTCGTCACATATAGCACGACTGAAATCACGATGTGACCGATCTTTAAATATCTTGTGGGTTCTAAGTGGAAAAACATGGGGAGCGGATCGTACAGGGTTATTTCGAATTTATCGCGCATTCATCCGTTCCATATTAGATAATGGTAGTATCGTTTATGGTTCAGCACGACCTTCTGTGCTGAAGAGATTAGACGCAGTCCATAATTGTGGCATACGTATAGCAGTTGGCTCATTTCCAATGAGCCGATTTATAATCCTGTATGCTGAATCTGCAGAACCTGCTCTGCAGTACAGGCGCAACATGTTATTAGCAAATTATAGCTGTGGACTTAATTGCATGCCCACGCATCCATTGTTTACGCCATTATTTAACACCTTAATAGAAGCGCGTTATAGGAACACTTCTATTAAACCAAAGCCATCTGGTTTTCGATTCCGGGAGCTCCTTAGACATCTTGATACGGAAATGGCTAAGATGTATCCTAAGGCGGAGAGGACATACCCTCCTTGGTTGTGCAGAGCGTCCCACGTTGCTCTGGGCATGACTAAATATGATAAATCAACCATGTCTATGTCTAGTATCCGCTCATGTCTTTTAGAATTTTTAGCGCGATATGAAGACAATTTTATATTTTATACTGATGGCTCCTAGAGCTCAAATGGTGTTAGATATGCTTACCGTATACACTCGGATTCCATACTAGCACTTCCATTTTTACTGCAGAGCTTTATGCAATGTACCGGGCCATTTCACACGTACGACGACGAAAGTTTGGGGACTGCTTAATCCTGATTGATTCCCTCAGTGCACTTCAAAGCCACTCTATTGTGCAGCTTATCCAGGATGCCCCCCATGTTTTACACGCTTCTGGCGTTAGCGTGGTGTGTGCGTGGAACCCTGGACACGTAGGCTTGAGGAGGAATGAAATGGCGGATTCAGCAGCCAAGACGGCTACCATCACGCCCAGGATTCGAGTACCATCTGTGACATAGGAAGATTTTAGGGTGGTATTGCGGAGAGCTGTGCAAACCAGATAGCAGGAGTGGTCTGCTCTTCGCAATAACAAATCTTAGATATGTGAAGGAACTTCCGATTCCCTGGGTTTCCTCGTGTCGTTCATCTCGTCGCCAGGAGGTGAGTTTGGCTCGGTTGCGTATTGATCACTGCTTGCTTACTCATAGTTTTCTTTTTAAAAAGGAGCCTCTTCCACTGTGTCCGTTTTGAAAAAAAAAAATGTTATCTATCTCACACGTGCTGCTAGAGTGTTTTCACCTAGCAGACCTTAGGACGTCTCTGCAGCTGCCGGCCAGCTTTGCAGAAATGCTAACGGACGATAACACAGTTGTGGAGAACGTATTTAGATTCTTTTCTAGGTTAGACTTTAGGATTTAATGAACGGAATTATTTGTAGATTTTGATTAATATTTCTTTTCACTTTTTTGTGTTATGTACGAGTATTTTTAATAAGTTTATTTACACTTGTATAGATATTAGAAATATTTATATCTGGCTTTTGACATGACTAGTTTTTTAAACGGCGCTGATGACCGCTGAAGTTGAGCGCCCTTATACACATCATAATCATCTTCACGAGGTCTCGAGTTCAAATCTCGGTCAGTGTGAGTATTGTGGATGAAGTTTTCACCGAGGTTTCCCTTCCTCAGAGTATTGTAAATTTTTGGGTTCGTAGAAATAAAAGTCCATTTCAGAAATTCATAATTTTTTTTATTCCCAGAAATACACTTTGGGCAACCCTTGCAATAGCAGAATTACGTAACATACAAAAATTCAATTTTCCAAGGTCGTCTGCCAGACATAGAAACAAAATAGTTCACTTTCAAAACACATGTGTATGCGGATAATTCTCAAGTTCCATTAGGACCCTCACTTCCTTGGCGAGCTCCTCTTATGTAGCTCACTCGTCTTTCTAGACGTTTGTCGAATGTTCTCCATTCACTGTTACAGAATTTACCAGACGAAACAGGAATCTTTCCGTAATCTAACTTTATCTGTTTCGGCAAGCCTTTTATCTCCGCACTCCACATCTGTCAGTTATTTCCGCGCAGCACTATGTGTATCCTTGTCTACGTTGTTCCCGCTTAGCGATAATGTGTCCGCGACAATATAAATATCCGCCAACTTTTAACTGTATGTACCCTGTACTTATTTGGTCATCTTTTCATTCATCGTCCGAACGAATGTTTAGCAGTGTGTAACAGGCTGGCGTAAACAGCTGCCTTATACATCCATTTTGATACGTTACCCCACGTTGCCAAGTAGTATAATAAATGTTACCGTATATCAGGTTACTTCAATCCTGATGTAAACGTCTGGGACAGATAAGAGGGAGACAGCGATCGTAAGACAGACTTCCCTGATTGGTTCAGGAAGATAAAGTGTGTTATCTATTATTTAGAAAAATAGCGTAGACTGTGGGTAGTGATCCGGTCACTGCTTTTCATGATCCTGTTTCGGAGTGAGAAATATATACAAATGGCACGATTCTCTTAAAATAATACCACACCGATTGGTTCTGTACTTCTGATTTCTGAATGGAATGGGCATCTTTTTTGTACTCACATGACTTTCTCTACTCTTGTACTATTGCTACAGAAAATTACTCTATTTAAATCTAATCAAGATATACATTATCTTATTGTAGGTAAAGGAAATTTTTTTTTATCGTTTCCTTCTATCAACAGGTTTTCTACCTTTTTAATATACAATGCCCTTAATGCACTTTCATGGCAAATATTATATATCAACATTTATTTATTTACCTATTGGGGATTGTTAGTTATGAACCTTGGTTTAGAATAAATGGCCTTTGTATAACAGGAACTGGCTGTACACAAAGATTATTAAACAAAGTTCTTTATATTACATTAAAACACACAATATATGAATGAGGAAACCATTCGGAAGAGAAAACCTTTATTCCTTTTGTTAACGGTTTGAACGTGCAAATATTTATATTTCTCATGTAGTAAGTCGCTTTTCGTTTACCCTTTCGGCCAGCTGAACATCACATAGCGTTATGCTTTAGCTAACAATTCAGTCTATAATACCGTTTTACCTAGAGTAAAATATAAAAATATCTAACTTAACTATCTCGATTAACAACAATAAGTATGTATAACAACAGTAAGAAAAGAATAAGTCCAGTCATGTGAGTATAAACATAGCACTTAAGCCTCCGTTACGGCGATACGGAATGTGAGACCGTTAACAATTAATCAGAAAATCAATTAGGTTAAAAAATAGATCCGTAATTTTCTCAGATAACGAGTAACAATTGACAGTAACCATTTCAAATGGTAGATGCATTTGGGATGTTCTGTCGCATATGTATAATGCTGCAGAAATTGCCGTAAGGTAGCGTTATTTATTTTTGCTAACGGACTATTGCCAGAAACCAACCCTCTACCAAGATATCTATTAATTTGTATCATTATCCCGAGCTTCGACTAAGAAGTGACTGGGTTGTCTTTGTACGTGGCACAGCCTTTGTGTGTTCTTTTTCTTAACGGCCGATGTGCTACTGCATGGTAAAAGCTTATCTGCATTCACTTTAATACTGTTATGAGAATATAAATTTGACAATTCTCTTCGAACATTTTAAGATTTATAATGATAAGATAGATCATCATGTTAAATAAAGAAGTCAATTTTACCGCACTAATGCTTATACCACGACAGCAGCCAATGATAGGTGATTAGGTCACGTGAGCGTTAAGAGATACGAGGTAAGCTGATGTGAGACAAGGAATAAGTATATACCTATAAGTAGAAATGAATGAGAAAACCTCGAAAACATGGAATAATACAGCCAACAGGTGACAACAGGTCATAAAACAAATGTGCAATCGTCATTAGGTTTCATAAGTTCCAAAGTTTTCAACATTAGTTACACATTTATCAAATAACTTTAGTCAAATTAGGAATCCTAATATAAAGTAAAGGATACCATACTCCGTGGTCTAATAGACATCATGGTAGCCTTCTGTTCCATAAAGACGGAGAACAATGATTCATTTTTCAGGTGTAAACATCTTTATCGTGAGCTTTTAGGAAGAAAGCAAAAGCTGCTATAGATTTATTTTCCGTAAATGAAAGTAATACTCAAAAACGTCTGTTCAAAATATCTTTTGACAGTTCCAATCCGCAGCGTTCTTATTCTACCATGGCGCAATCTGTCGGCGATGAGTTAATGATCACATGCGCTCCTAGTGGCGGAATCAGCGATTGTTGGTTTTATCATGGGCGCCTTCTGTATTTAAAGCAGGAGGACAAAAGCGTGTTCTAATGTACCTTTCCACATGTTGAGTTGAGTTCAGCATTACTTAGTACAGAGTTGTGTGTTATATGTTGAGTTAAGCATTACTTAGTACAGAGTTGTGTGTTATATGTTCATCGCTACACGCGCGATCTTTTACCTCCATTACACGCGCGCGAACCGAGAATCCGCATTAGCTTTTACACAAGTTTGATATATCATTTTAACATTATGGTTCCGAAATATAAAATATCTGCATCTAAACAATATAAACCGCAGGGAAGTTGCAAACATAATGTATTTAAGTATCACTGCTGCAAATAAATAAATTTAACTCATAATTTACCCTGAAACCATTAAGAACATTTATTGTAGCCATTAATATCAACATACTATTTCAACTGTTTTTATGAATACATATTAAAACATTTATCTGTAGGAAAATTGTTCAGAAAGTTTATTTTTTCATACAAATAACCCTCACTGCTAATTTTAAGCAAATCATTCACGGTGGTTGCTGTTCTTACTTTTACAGATATGCTGGGATATTTTATAGGCAATCAAATTTACTGAACAGTCTACAAGATAACCTTGTTGGTCTATTTGTCTTCCTGTCAGAGAAGTTGCATCTTTCTCGGATATTTAGTTGTGGAACTGTAGGAGTAAATTCAGCTTTCGGTAAACCCAATATTTTCCTGGTGATCTTCTTGATGCTTGTAGGAGTATTCAGCTGAGTGATCTTCATTCACGGTAAGTAATAATTCGTCTAAGCAAATAAACAAAGATATTTTCTAAGCTATATGACTTATATTTGTAGTATTACAAGGGAGAAACCTCTCTTACCTACCACACACAATTGTAAAAATTGATGACGGAACAGACTCACAAGAATACACATACATGTAGGCAATAATGACTGTCTCCAATATTGACAGTGATTCGTTAAGGAAGGAGGGAAAATAGAAAAAGTCGCTGAAGGAAACTTTGATTTTCTAATTAATTGTTGACCGAAAATAAAAACCCACATTCCGCGCGTGATGCGTGTACTCACATGACTTTCAACTTCAGGTGACTACCATGAACAAATGAATCATGTAAACTTTGAAAAAGGGGTTAAAGAAAAGCTGGCTCCCAATTTGCCTCCTTCTATTGTAGTGTTAGACAATGCCCCTTATAACAGTGTAGAGGTGAACAAATTTTGAGAGTTTGGTGACACATACAAAAATATTACATCTAGCGATATCTTCGTGGACAACGAAAAACGTGACTGACGATGTAAACAATCGTTTACCAAACTGGTTTCAGCTGAGTTCTGTGAAATTTGCACAAATTTTCTTAACAGATAAGTGAAGTTTGCTGTAAGTGATTATACTTTATATAGTAGTTATGGTACATAATTTATGTTAACTTATTTTGTTTTATTAAAATATTCATTATATTATTTGCTTTCTGTTCAGTCTTGAACATCATTATATTTTTAAAAAGTTACCCTCCATCCTTATGGTTCTTGTGATTTGAAAGGAATATCATAGAATTTTAAAGGCAGCATGTGATGACCTGCTTTTTAAACATTTAACTATATCCCTCACGTAGGAAAAATGAAATGGATAATGAACCAGCTTCTGGAAATGTTTTTAGTTTAAACTTGTGTTCGTATTGTATGATAACACTTTGGGGAAGAATGAGCTGTGAAAGTTATGTGTACGAAATGACTATACAATTATATTCATTGCCTACTAGGAGAAATTTCGACTGACGGTTAAAGTAGTTTTTAAATGTTTGCGTGCTGCAATCCAGAGATGGCTCTACATGTTATAGGTTACACCCAAGAAGAAAATTGGCAATTATTTAGAAAGCGATATAGGGCAATGTAAGTGTTTTTAAAATGCTCTACATTTATTTTTTCTGTGTTGTGTGAAAATATAAGATAAAAATATAGCTAAAATAGTTAAAATACATGTAGAGCTCACGTCAAACGAATAAATAACTTATTTTGAGAATGGAGACCTTCAAAACTTAATTTATTTTAACGCTTTTTGCGTCCTTCATCTATGGGTTCATTGCAAATAACACTTTTAGTTTCTAATTTTGAATCTATGGAATGTTACGGGCAGTTGCACATTCCTGCGTTTTGATTTGTTGTCATTTAATACCGTATCAGTCCATGTTCATGAAGTTTTCTCAGGCATTTATATGTCATCTGTTTAATAGATATCAGATTAGAAATTTGTTAGGGAAGAATTAGAAGTGCAAGAAATACAACATATTACTGGTAACAACGGAAATCAATGGGAAAAGCAGTTTCAAAGAATGAACAACGAATATCCATAAAGCCAAAGTTACAAGTATTAGGGGCCTGTGACCTTAATGTACGGGATTGAATATAACCTTACTCTTTCATTATTTTCGATTGTTAATGTTTTATTGTAACAAAACGCTGCGGTTTCTGTTCTTGCTCGACAAATTTTCAATGTTGTCGTTTGTAACTTTTTTTATTGTTGTTCTAATTTACGTACTTTTAGCTCTTTAAGTCATATCGGATGATGAATGGACTGTGTGAAATGATGCCGAAATGGGCCCAGGATCCATAGAGCTTACAGTTACCCGACATTCGTTTTTAGGATATAGAAAAACCGCGGGAAAACCTTATCCGGGTAACACACCCTGACCAAGATTCGAACTCGGGACCTCTTGAACGAGGGGCAGACATACTACCATCTAGGCTACAGAGGCGGGCAACGTGGGTAATATTGGGCTCGCACAGTAAATAAAGACTGGCGGGTCAAGGCAACATCTGTTGAGTGTGTGTGTGTGGGGGGGGGGGGGGTTGTGGGTGTGGGTGTGTGTGGGGGTGTGTGGGGGTGTGTGGGGGTGTGTGTGGGTGTGTGTGTGGGTGTGGGTGTGTTCGTTCACTGCAGTTATCAACTGACACAGTTTATTCCAAAGATGAGATTGAGGCTGAGATTTTACTAAAGTAGGTTTTAATAGAGACTATTTACTCTGGATACTCTTCTTATTGTAAGTACTTACTGTAGCAGTGATAATTCTGCTTCACTGTTGTCCATCACGTCGAGAACCTTCTCCACTGTAATATACAACTCTTTTAATCCTTGTTCTCCATCTGGCGAGGATTGGCTCTAGGGATAGGCGAACATCTTGCATTATATCAGTGGATGATTTCACTCTTGATAACGCCTTCAAAAACAGTTCTTCACAGAGGAAATAAACGCAGTTCCTTCTGACAAATTCGCTACAGTTTCTTCTGCCAACCGTTGGAATGTTCTAAATAAGTCATATGAACTGTCTTACAGTAAATTACGTGCAAAGATTTAACAGCCTTAAGCATGTACGCTGCTGCGTCTGTTGTACCAACAAGAGTTTTTCCTCATTTTCTTTAGCAGGCCACAAAATACGTAGTACATCACGATCAGTCCTGGAAGTAGCCGAATGGTTTATTTCCAGTAAGTACTCTGGAGACAATAAGATGATGTGTTTCTGGTTCAGATGCAGGCATTTTTCCCACACGAGTCCGTTGTTTCACTACAGCTAACCATAGGTTTGAGTCCCTGGTATCGTCTCCTGTATTACCTGCAAAGAATTATTTTATTGAAAATTGGTAAGCATCAATGATGTAATTTTGGGTTGCATTTTTGATCGGAAAGAAGACTAAAATAATTTTTGTTGGTCACAATCTATATAAACTAAACTTCGTGGCACTATGAGCCTTAAAATTTTGATTCCACTTAAAATATCTTTGAACAGCAATTCTGTAACTTTTAAGTAATTAACAAGTATTATAGAGCTCAAAATATCAGAAATATCATATTGTCATTACCACTATTTCCACTCCTACTTGCAGCAAATGGTGCTGGTTAGGTCTTTTGGATCCTGGACACATTTTTATTAATAACATTTCTATGAGCAGCTGTTTGTATATGTCGCTGAGCTATAATGTTTCGATGGGTGACACCTGTATAAACAGCATAAAAATAATATGGATGTATTTTTGTTAAATAAAACCAGCAATCAGTAATGGCACTCTGAAAAACAAAAGAAAACCTTAATGTTTTAACATACTTGTACGGTACCACCTATAAGTTTTTCCGTCTATTGTTATAGTAGTATTAATGACAATTCACTGTCGAAACAAATAAACTTTACTGTAACATTCCGTTTGATACTGCTCAGAGTTCAGAAATTCAGTACATTACTACAAGTTTAACAGTTAAGTAAAAATAGTACTTTTTTATGCTTGGGGATGTTATCATTGTGGCAGATGACTTTGTTTGCAATATTCATATAAAGCAGATCAAGTGTCATGTTGCATGCACCGCACCTAACTTTACCCGCGTGATTGTAGAACGCTATTTAGTTTAAGCTATTTAATGGCATATTTTTATATGGGGAAGCGATCTCGTTCTTATTTTTGGCGACTTTTAATGCATTTAGCAATATGGTAGCTAACAGTCCTACACAAAAACAGTTATAGAAGTGAAGGTTTCTCATGGTCTTCTCTTTTCAAAGAATCGCTGTGAAATAAATGTAGGAATCATTCCTGAAAAACTTAAATATATATAATAAATTATGCATTAAAATCTTAAATATTCATTTATATACACTACAAAACTAACCAAATAAACTGGTTTCAATTTACAATTAATGTGTTACATGCATATGTTTAAGCATCAAGGAATAAAAGGTGCAATTACGCAAAAGTAGAAGCTGTAGTAAACATATTTTAAAGATTAACCTCTAATCCATTAATTATTAAAGCGAAAATAAATGAATTTCAAAGTTTCTGCACATATCAATAAAACTTATTACTAGAAAGGTGGAAAATGAATATACAAAATATCACACTCGACATCGGTATAGTTGTGTAGTTGGTGTGTAGTTTCTGTATTTGACGTAGGTTATATCCCAGACTGGTATGCTCTTGTTATCTAAGGTAACAAAAACTGAACGTAATAGCAACTCTTATGCTATTCTTGGTGTTAAACGTAGGAAGTATTTATTAATTAATGATAAACTTTCCTGTACGGGAAGACATTAAACCCGCATTTCACGTGTCCACGATTCACCAGACGACATCTGCTGGCGCTTTTTGTAATCTCACTAATTCATGTAGTCACTGATTCCTCCACTAGGTGAGCATGAAGTCAAAGATTAGCCCACCACCGATTGATGGTGCCAACGATGTATCAGGACACTGCAATTACTCGTTAACGGTACGAGTTTTTATTATTTGCAATAAAGTTTTACATTAGCCATACTTATTCCTTAAAAGAAGGTACTGAAGAAAATAAAACTTCTTTCTCTGTTAGAATGAAACTGAAATATGCAATTACAGTTACTAGTTTACGGAAATAGAGCAAAAGCATTGCACTGGGCGCTCGACATCTCAACAGCTGCTCCGTCTGTTGGAGGCCACTGCCCTGGGTTTCCAGGAAAGGGCATTCACTGCGGCGGTATCTCTGGATGTCGAGAAGGCCTACTCTAGCACCTGGCATGCAGGCCTCCTACATAAACTAATCACCCTGGGGCTTCCTGCACACACGATACATATTCTACACTCTTTCCTCAAACACAGACATTTCACAGTTACTGTGGCGGGAAAGCTATCTACCAGACGACCCATCAGAGGAGACGTCCCCGAAGGCTCTGTCTTACCCCCTACACCCTTTAGCGTGTATGTGGCGGATCTCCCCAAGGAGCTACACGTCAACATTGCCCAATATGCCGACGACGTGCTACTATGCAACACAGATAGAACGCACGCAGAGCCTTCAACCCAATTCAGCGACACCTAAGCCTCATTCATGACTGGTGTAGGCTTTGGCGATTGTCTATCAACCCAGAGAAAATCCAAGCCATACTCTGCACCAAGCGTCACTTTCCCGCCAACCTCCCCGCCTTTAACTATTATGGCAGAAGGATCGAGTGGACAAACCCTCTAAAGTACCTAGGTGTAAAGCTGGAGAAGGGCCTAACTTTTCGGGGTCACATCCAGGAGGTAGCTCATCGGGTATTCAGAGCTTCGGCTTCGTTATACCCCATGATGCGCTTAGGAATGCCGACACCCCTTAAGTTGCGTAATTTTCAGGCTTTAGTTCTTCCAATCATGCTCTATGCTTGTGGGATCTGGGGCATGGCCGCAGGAACCAATCTGCGACAACTTCAGCGTGTACAAAATATATGTCTTAGGGCCATCTATTCTGGTTGCAGGAGGTTTCCCGTGAGATACCTTCATGAAGCCTCATCTCTCCACTATGTGGAAAATGTCATTATGTGCCGGGCCACAAAATTCTACGCGAGTTTGCCTCAACATCAGAGCGCCCTGGTTAGGTCTCTAGGGAACTATAGAACCTCCGAAAGACCCTAAAAGCTCTACCGGCTTCCCCGCATGGCATGCGGGCACACCGGTAAGAATAAAGTTGTTATTACAGCCTTAAAATTATTACTGTTTGAAATTAATAGACTTTGTAAATTAAACTTTTCCTAAAATTGTCACACCAGGGGTGCTCACATAACGTTGCACCCGAGTTGGCTACCATGAGGAGCTACAGCTACCTCCCTGCTTTTCATCTACCTAAACTTAAACCACCACCCTGCAAAACCCCACATATCCTGTCACTAAGTGGTTAAGTCCGTGTAGGACAGGTACACGAATGACACATATCGGGCTGACACTCAGTCAGCCGCCAGCTGCTTGAATGAATGAATGAATGAATGAATGAATGAATGAATGAATGAATGAATGAATGAATGAATGAATGAAAAGCATTGCACTGCCGTCAGCATATAAAGTACCTCGGCGTGACCTTGACACGCACGATACAGTGGACTTCCCACCCAAAGGTAGCGCCAAAAAAGTGCGGCAGCGATTAAAGATGTGCACCTCCATATTTAGGAGCAAACAGCTAAAGCTGCGCTCTAAGATTGTGCTCTAGAAATCCTTTATTTTATCCGTGGTCCTGTACGCCTGCGTGATCTGGGCCAAGACCTCCAAAACCGCCCTAAAATACCTCCAAATCTTACAAAACCTCTCCTTACGTAAAATCCTATCTCTCCATATCCGCACGAATACTGCCAGCCATCATCAAGAAACCCATATCCTCTACATCCCCGAGGCCGTAATAAAACGAGCGTCTTCCATCTGGGCGCGCATACGGCAACATAGCAAACCAAAAACTAACAACATTGGGAAAGGTGAACCAAAACACCGTAAGCATGCACGCATAAAAGTACTCTAATGCCACCGTTACACCACAAGTGCGCCCAAGTCCTTCCGGCCCAGACCTTTCCCCATATGCTGAGGCCACCGCCAAAGCAGCCCAGGAGACAGCAGCACGCTGCCGCATGGAGCAGTGTAAAATTTGAAGTGTGTGTGTGTGTGTGTGTGTGTGTGTGTGTGTGTGTGTGTGTGTGTGTGTGTGTGTGTGTGTGTAAATAAAAGTGCAAAATAAGCGCGTGTAAATATTGCACATAACAACAGAAGGGTACTGAAAGACACTAACGTAATGAAACTGTTCTCGGTGGGCTAAGAAAGGTTAGCGTGTGGGTTTCATATATAACCACGTAGACAATAAGCATTTAATTCCCAAAATATAACATCAATGAAAATTTTAGCCTGTAAGCCGGACCCATTTGTACCGGCACCAGGCCATGAAACAGAAAATAAAAACCTGAAAACCTGAAACATACCTACCCTGGAAAACGCATTCTCATCCTTCACTTCCATCGTGACACGAACTGCCAAAAACCTGAAAATCCAAACTGCAGCCCCACTACATCCTGATGTCCTCCCATTGGTCATAATTCTACTCAGCCGCCGACCCTGGGCAGCACGGAGACTATACCAGCGTCACCGCACGCCACATAATCGAGCGCTCCTGCGACGTCTACGTCGCGAGGTCAGAGTCCGACTGCACGAGCACAAGGTGCAAGCATGGGAGGACAAAATGGCCAGGTGGCGCTTCGACGATAGCGACCTGTGGAGGATAGCCAGAGCCCTCAGAAAACACAAAGGTCAATACACCTCCCCCATCCACGGCATCCAAAGCCTGGTCTATGAACCTCACGCCAAAGCAAATGAGTTCGCTGCCTAACGTGAACGCATCTTGTGTCCAAGAGACTACCCCCAGGACGACATCTTTTCCGAAAGTGTCCGTCGAAAGGTACGACACCTCTTACGTCGTCCACTTGAGGATGCGGAAAGACTCCCTACCATCCGACCCAGTGAAGTCCAAGGTGCACTCCAGCGTCTCAAACCGAAAAAGGCCTTGGGGGGGGGGGGGCTGACTGGCTGACACCCCTCATGCTCCGCCACCTTCCTTTCAACGCGGTTCTCTTCCTAACTAGCGTCTTCAATATGTGCCTTACCTTTGGTTACTTTCCACGAGAGTGGAAAGAGACCTGGGTGATATGCATGTTGAAACCTGAGAATAATCCGGTACACCCTTCCAACTACCGTTCTATCAGTCTCCTTTCCACCATCTCGAAAGTGCTCGAGAGGTTGATTCTCTCCCGCTTGTCCCGCATTCTGGGAGACATTCAAGCCATTCCCAACCATCAGTTTGGATTTCGTCCGGGGCACTCAACAGTCCAGCAGTTATTGCGTGTGGTGGAGACCGCCGCTCTGGTTTTCCAGGAAGTCGCCTTCACGGCTGCGGTTTCGTTGGATGTAGAGAAGGCCTTCTCTATGATATGGCATGCCGGACTGCTGTATAAATTGATCCAACTGGGGCTCCCAACACAGATGATCAACATTCTACACAGCTTCTTGCGACACCGCGCTTTTAAAGTCACCTATAAAAAAAACCTAGAGCAGTGATAGACGGAGTCCCCGAAGGCTCTGTACTATCGCCCAGCTTATTCAAGCTATCGCTTCCCTGTATCCTACGCTGGGGTCGAGCTCTATGCCGCTTGGCCTGAGGTTACAACTCTTCCGAGCGCTGGTAATCCCCGTGATGCCATATGCCTGCGAGATCTGTGGCATGGCCGCAGATAGCTGGTTGGCATGGCTTCAACGTGCACAGAATAAGAGGCTGCGGTCTATCTGTTCTGTGGGTCGCTATTTTCCTACCAGGTTGCTTCACGAAGCCTCGGGACTTCCATATGTGGAGGACGCAGTTAGGCGCCGGGCATCAAATATCTACGCTACTTCACCGACTCATAGAAGCGCCTTTGTTAGATCATTGGGAGATTATGACCCCACTAGACGCCGTCCTAGACAACATCGGGTCCCCCGCAGGGCATGCGGGCACCCTAGATAACCCAGGAGCTAATCCAAACAGCAGCTAAAGCTGAGCTCCACATAATCTACTAAGTTGTTTGGCAACAAAATTTCTCCCCAACCCAAAAATAAATTAAAAGCACCATGGTGCAGGGTATTGCATCCTGTCCTTTCATCCCGAAGGTACAAATTGTAACCTCACAAAATTCTTCAAATCTCAATACCTACACCATATCCATCCAACAAAATGCCGTTCACATACCTTACCTGCGGTAAAACCCTTAACGGTTGGGCACGCAGCAAAAACCTTCTGGCTATATACAGCCAGCCAGCACGTCATGGTCATGGTCATGCCTTAAGCCTTATTTCTAATTCAGCACATAGAATTTTTTTGGAAACTCAGGAGTGAAAGAGATTTTCATAATTACGCAGCACTAAGAGGTACATCTCGATGATTTTACAGTTCCACGACAAGAATCCAAACAAATGAGGATGTAGTTTTTTTAGCAGTGGAATTTGTGTGCAATTGAAGGAACCTTCTTGGATTTGTTTGCAGATTAATACCACATTTTATACTTCGTGTTGGGGACTGAAGCTACACAGGATACATATATTAAGGGCTTTCGTTTCCGTTAAACATGAATTAATGTCAATTCTGCGGAAACTTATTGTTGTTTGAATCTGCCTATAAATAAAAGTACATCTAGAAATAGGTTTGTTCTTTCGAAATGGGAAGAAGGCTTTCTGATTATAAAGACCAGAGTTTCAAAAGAATTTCCGAAATAATTCTTGTAAACAGTTAGTGATTTCCGAAGGATCTGTCTCTTTATTATATGTATTGGTGACTATCAAAATCTGCGACGCTGCACTCCTATGAATCACTCAATAAATTTACAAACTTTGTTGAAGTTATGACTCCTTTAAGGTCTTATGTTAATTCAGATAAAGATAACACGCATTAGATTTCCTTTCTAGTACCAAAATCACATAGGAATTATTTTACATTGTATAGTATATAAATGAAATTTTTAAAATCCACATTTTCCTTCAAACATATTAGTGACGGCTAGATAAAACAAATGGCTATACTTTAGTGTGCTACACGATTGCTTGATTATAATGATGAAAGACAGAAGTTGTCCTTAGATATAGGAAAGTATATGAAAATTTTCGACCAAAATCTGAAAAAAAAAATTCACATGGAATTATAATTTGGATATCAATTTAAACGTCAATTGGTGTTTTTATTAAACCTTCCGTGTGTCTGTGAGTTTGAGTGTATGTATTTATGTGGGAATAACAAGTGATGGTCTTATAAATTATTTATGTACTAGGAATGCAACTTCAACTGGAAACTTTGACATGAGTTAAGTTTGAAGAACTTTTAATATTTTTAATATATATCTCTAAAATTTAATTAAAATACAATATGTTTAATATATTTGCATGACAAAGAAAATGTATAGTTTTAATTTTCTTGGAACAGCTTTTGCAGTTTCCATCATAAATGAAATTTGCATAACACAGTTTAGCTAGTAAACTATAAATTTTAATTAAACCCTTGGATCAGTAAAATGCAGATTTTGCTAAAGAACATATTATTTACATAAACTTATTTTATCGTATTAGAGTTTTCGGAATGCTGTTTACTTTTAGTTTAAACTCCTCAATATCGTTACATCTTAAAATTGCCAACTTTCGTTCTTGTACGATAGTTCTCAATGTTACATAGGAGTAGCATGGAGTTTCGCAGTCAGTATGGTTTGACCTACTTTTTAAACAATTAACTGTATCCTTCTTGTTGCTACAGCGAAATATGTTATTGAACTACTTCTGTAAACCTTTATCTTAACTTTGAAATAAATGATAAAGTAAGATTTTGTAGAAGAGTGGTTTGAGAGAGTATTATCTCAACCGCATATGTTACACCCGAGACAATCTTTTAGTTTATAGTTTGTCCGCCAGAGGAGAAATGCTTCTCCAAATTTCCAGGCAAGAGCGTGATACTCTCCAGAGATGGCGCCAGCTGTAAAATTTTATATCGAGGAGGATTACAGCCTTCCTCCGCTGCAACGATCACTCCGAACCATCGGCACGTGGAGTGAAAGGTGGAGGATGGCCATCAGCCCACAGAAGAGCTCTGCCCTTCTGCTGGGGAAGGTCCTCCGCTGGCGCCCGGAAGGAGACCTGCGGTTGAGGCAGAGAAGGATCCCTTGGGTCCGATCTGCCAAATACCTGGGTGTCCGACTAGGCCGCGGCCTCAGCTTCACCCTACATGCCCGTGAAAAAATCAGCCTCGGCCATGCAACGCTGAGGCAGGAGTACCCCATATTGCTATCGACCATGCCCACTCGCCTGAAACTACGGGTGTATCGTGCGATCATCCCGCCCCTGTTTATGTATGGATGCGAGGTCTGGGGATCGGTGACTCGTACCACCATCCGCAGACTCCAAGCCGTGCAGAACAGGGCGCTTCGGATGATCAACGATACCGAACGTATGTTTCCTTCACACATCCTACACTTCAATTCTGGTATACCTTACGTTGAGGACGTGCGTGAACGCTCGCGCACATTGAATGCCAGGATTACATCCCATCCTAGCCACCTAGTGAACACACTAGGGCAATATGACCACCGTGTGCCCAGGAGGAGAAAGTGTTACCGCCTCCCCAAGGACGCCCTTGGGTGGTGAGTCTAGCCTCTCATCGCCTCAACACTACACTCTGTCCCGGCCACTCTAGGGCTGGATCTGGCCTGCCGGCTGACCCCCGGCAGTCAGGTTCCCCTGTGTGACCCCAATGAGAACCACAACCTAAACGGTCCCCAACCACCCGACCACTCGCTCCTGGCCCCGCCACACTGGACGGACTCTGCAACGCAGGCCAAACCAACGTGGCGGTTTAGGGCACTGGCCTCCTACTTGGAAGCTCATCTCGTCGCCAGGAGCACTAGCAGAGGCCGAATCAGGTCCATCAGTTAACAAGGACATCCAAGCTTTGGAGGAAAGGCCAATCCTATAAGACCGCACGGGTAAGTCCGCACAGCGGATAGGTACCGTGGCGCTCTTCCCACCGTCCGGGAGCACCCGGACCACTTGCTCTCGCCGTTGGCTCTCTTGGCGTTTTTATTTACAAAGCTTTATCACACATTGTAACTAAATTGATTACATGTAACTAGGATACATTTGGCTTTTACTATGTGTAAAAAAACAGTAGCTGTGGTATATATAGGGACAATGACTCACACACAAATTATTGTGTCTGGTAAAGGGAGTCCTCTAAAGGAGCTACATATTAAACTTGTTCGGCTCCATAACGAATTGATGTAATGATAGTTAATCTAATTTAAATACTTGTGATTTTTGACACTTGTATGACATTATGTTAAATTTGAAGTTATTTCTGTACCACAGTAAGTTTTGATTTTTGAGATCCGTACAGAGGCGTATACACGCCGGGACTATTTGACTCAGCACTTTCCAAAACGCGTACTTCCATTTGAACTTTGGTTTAGAATACATCCGCTTGCAGATGTATTTTTATATCTTGACAGTTGGACAGTGATGCGCAGTGGTATCTTGACGAGTCCACTTCAGCACTGTTGCACCTGGAGGGGAGGGCAGGTCAGTTGCGAGCCAGTAAATACGTGCAGAGCTATTGGGTAATGCTACAGCTTGTTTCAAAATGAGCGTGTCTCCTAGTTCCAAGAGGGCATTTAGAAATGGCGCCTCCTAGTAGCACATTAGGAAATAAGGTGCTACATTTAAAAACACGGGATGTAATAATCAATGTCTATATATTTATAGAAAGCGGACAATGACCTGGGTCTTGTATAAAAATCTGGAAAGGGGCATCTGAGACAACAGTTGTGTCTCTAAACAATTTGGATGACTTAAGGAAAGAATAGCCATTGGTGCTAATGCAACAAAGTCCTTCACTATGCTCAGTAAATAAAGATTAAGAACATGTACAGAGGCTAATTTGAATTTTTAATTCTGCAATAGTTAGACGAACTGCGAATAACTTTTATAATACAGAAAAACAGAGACCAAATCTGAAGAAAGTTTTATGAAGCTTCAAGATTCTACTGAGTTCCTTGAAGTGTCTGAACATCAAGAAGACTTTTTTGAAGCTAGGAATTACATGGGAAGAAACTAAGAGTGACAAAAAAATTATAATAAAAAATCGTACCATATTGGCAAAAAGGCTTAAGTATTTACGAAATATTGAGAGATATCGCAGTGAAGTTTAGTATACGAAACTATCTCAATGCAGCTCATACTGGGCCATATGCCTGGAGTGAAATTGGTTACAGGAACTCTGCAGCAATGTTGAAAGCTCGACAGTTGGTTGTCATGTCTGCTGGAGGAGAACAAACGTCTATGTACTAACGTCTATGTACTATTTAAAATGCAACAAAACCGTTGAGATTACCACAGTAGTGAGAATTAAAACTTAGTTTAAAAGAGCTGCAATAGTGCCTTCGAGAGTGAGACTTGTTTTTAGAAACGTAGTGCACCACACTCCCCTCTCGTAACCTTAATCGTGTGACGCATTGTGGCGATAGGTGCACTACCTCTACCACAGTTGCTACTCATTCCTCCCGCGCATGATTTCTGTCAAGATAAAAGAATACATCTGTAGATATGTGGTAAACTAAGTAAACCGTACATTGAAACCTATATTTGGTGGAAATCAACATAGTATAAACCACATAGAAAAAACACTGCACAACTGACAGAAATAGCAAGTAACATTAACACATAAAAATATTATTTTGTATTATCCTATAAACATGATAAGACGACGAGGTTCACCTTTAACTGTTATATTTCTCATTAATATTGTCAGTCTTATACTCACTTTCCCATTTTACATAAATAAAGAGCCCAAACTTGTGCTTTATGTCTCTGTTGCAATGCTTGTTATTTCTACGACTTTCACAAATCGTTTCCCTTTTACACTAATTCGACTCTGACACAACTGCGATATTTAGTGGTCGACTAGCCTAAGCACTCTCCACAGACTCATCACTACGGAGTTGGAACGTACTGCACTGCCTGCAGCTCGACGCACTGCTCACTACTTCTCCACTGTAGACTGTGAATTACCCTTACTCAACAACTGCTACTAATTTTACCGCCTTTTATACCCTGCCGACCGTAGCGAGATATTTCTGATAGTATAATGCCGTCTAATTTCGTTATTTGAACGTTCGACAACAAATCGTTAGTGTTAAAATGTGTCTCGTTTCCAGCTTCTGGAAGTCAGCTAATAGCATTCTTTGAATGCTGAGTTTTTTCTTCTTTCTCCGCCAATAACAAAGGAGCTGGACTTTTTGGACTTACGTTTAATATTTCAACCAAAAGCATCCCCGGTTGCCGTCACAATCTAATAATAATTACGCCCACTTAACCTTTTTATGGCACCCTTTACCTATTACGTTCTACCAATTATGGATAAAAGACAGCGCTTCACCAAATATGACTCTCGTTTGTCACTTGGAATGTGAAATTTTTCGGAAACTATGGCCTACCTTACAACTTTATAATAATTTAACGTCGCTATCCTTATAGTTTATACTGAGTACAAATTTAACAAATGAGATATTTGGAGAAGTAATTTAATCGAAGTCCATAGATATGACTTATCACTCGTGGCATGGATTTATGGACGGTCATCTTAGAGATACAGTTTCCGTGATACCTCGGTAACCATTCTATCCTGTCGTACACGTGATGTTAGCTTAGTGTGCTGAGAAAGGCTTCACTCAGACATCTTGTCTGTCAGTATTTTGTGTGTATAGTACACGAACTTTTGTTTAGAGCAGATTTCCCAGGTGTTAAGAGGAATTGCAGAATTTTTCTCTTTAATGTTCACTTTAACTAAAGTCCAAGGTAAGAAGACTTGAGACACTAGGAGTTATAACGGCTACCCATTATTGACCAACCGTTTATGTACATATAACTCCTTTATATCATAATTACATATCAATTCTTAGGGTTAATCCTTGGTCGTATTCTCACCTAAGCCCTTGCAGTCCGGTACTCATCTTCTGTTGAAGACGCTCAACATCCATGCCACGTGACTTAAGGTAACATTGTACGTCACATCCGGTGAAGTAACTTTCTGTCCTAGACCGGGTAATATGTTTAAAGTTTTTAACATCTTATATGTAACTATTCTCTATTTGAGCAATTTGAACATTACTTTTAACATATGCAATCGAGGAATTATCTAAAAGTTAAAATTTCACAAGTTTCAACATGTACAGAAGTTACAAATACAAGGCTGTTAGAACAAATTATAAAGTATAACGTTTCTAAAACTAATTCAAGACTGACTGTTATGCCAGAAATTCAAACGTATATTAAGTTCTAAGGTGCCTGAAGCAATCTGATGATACAGAGAGTAAAACAAAACCGTATCCTCGAAAAACTCAAGTGCGTGTGTGTGACGGAATTCCATGAAAGCCTTCCTCCAATATTAGGCTATTATATTTCATGAAAGCATAGTGTTGAGGTCAAATTAATCAACAGCAAAATTTGTAAAATCTTCCTTGTGTATGTGTGTGTGTGTGTGTGTGTGTGTGTGTGTGTGTGTGTGTGTGTGTGTGTGTGTGTGTGTGTGTGTGTGTGTGTGTGTGTGTTTAGTGTCTGGGTGCTCTCACTGAGAATGTAATTCCATACCAGCATTTCAAATAAATGAAAGAATGAGTTCCTGTATTTCCTAAAGTAGAACATAGAGCCTGCTCAACCTCGAGGCTCGTAAACAATGGGTTGAAGGTCATAGGTTTCATGATCAGAGAGATTCCGGAATGAGTGATCAGCTCATCGCTGGAAGTGAAAATACGAGAGAAATGAGCTCAGAAGAAAGATGATGATCGAGCAAAGGGTGTAATGCTGACGGGGGAAACCGGAGTACCCGGAGGAAATTCGCCGTAGCGCTGTTGTCCAACATAAATCTCACTTTGCGGCCGCCTGAGATCGAACCCGGCCGCCTAGGTGAGGACACAGCGGTCTAGCCACTCAGCCATGACGCGGCATTTCAAGTAAATGAGACATGCTAATTACTAAATCTGTACAACACGGACTCTTAATTTGTTTTCAAATATCTCATTTGATTTGATAGAATACAATATTTTAATATTTTTATCTATATACAAAACGTATATATTAAATTTCCGGGAAATGGTCTTTAAAGTTCGCTCCGTTCTAAATAAAAATTGCATAATTAACCAGTGAATCGTAATTGCTACATAAAGTTTTAGTGCACAAAATGTTGATCTTGTTAAACCAAATATTTCGTGTCAGCTTATTTTATCTATTTTACGATTTTCTAAATATTCTTTGTTTCAGTTTAAATTTCCCAATATCTTGATATCTTAAATACACTAACAGCCATTCTTGTAATTATCAAGATTTCATTGACAGAGCATGGAGTTTTAAAGGCAGTATGCGTTTCACAGCTGTTAAACATTTAACTGCGTCACTGTTTATCTACAACAAAAAAGACAATGAAACTACTTCTGTAAATGTTTATCTTAAACTTTCAGTAAATGGAACATTAAACCTTTGTAGAAGTGTGAGTTGAGTGTAACACGTTAAATAAATTATAGTTTACATATCCGTATTATTCACGAAGAGAGATATTTGAAAGAATCTGCAAGAGAGTGTACGTTACGGTTCAGAGATGGCTCTACACGTATCATCATATTCTAAGGGACAATGTTCGATTTGGTCTATAAAGGTTTATATGATGTTATAGTTGTGTTGTTTATATATAGCTTAGATTTAGCTACTCTTTATCGTTTGTATTAAAACCGTAACTATGATATATAGAGACAATAACAAAGGAATAAGTGTTTATGTCTGTGAATGGAAGCCTTCTAAATGAAGTATATCCCAACGATTTCCGTTTAGAGATTTAGCTAACGCACGCGCTAGAAATTGCACCCAAAATCAATGGGATAACACGCTGGAAAATTTAAATCCCCCAACAAAACTCAACTTGGCGAATAGTTAAATGCCTTACGCAAACACGAATGAACATCCCTCCCCTCCAAATTAATAATACAATAGCCGAAACACCCCAGCCCAAGGCTGAAGCTTTTGCGATCACCTTGGAGAATGTCTTTTGCGCCAACGCAGTAATTGGACAAGATGACTTCATAGCAGATGTCGAAAACGAAGTAAGATGTGCACGACAAACCCAGGCGAAATAGGCTGGATCATAAGGCATCTACCATACAGAAAAGCGCCTAGGCCAGACAAAATACCAAATGTGGTACTAAAGAACCTACCAACAAAAACACTAAAGCCCTTAGCAAACATTTTTAACTTCACACTCGAAAGTGGAACGTTTCCTCCATGCTGGAGAGAAGCCAAAATACTCGTGTTACCTAAAGCAAATAAAAATCTAGCACTTCCAGTCAACTACAGGCCAAATAACCTATTAAACACAATAAGCAAAGTCCTGGAAAAGATAATACTAAAGAGAATAAACAAACACATTCATAAGAACAATATTCTTGTACCTGAGCAGTTTGGGTTCAGAGCTCAGCACTCTACTACACTCCAACTTTTGCGAATGACCGAACAAGTCACTAACGGATTTAACTCGAAAAAGTCAACGGGCGCCCTATATTTAGACATCGAAACAGGCTTTGATAAAGTATGGCATGCAGGCCTAATTAAAAAGCTAAGACAAAACGAATTCCCTGATTCGGTAGTAGCCGTAATTGGGGACTACCTCTCCGGTAGGCGCTTTCGCACCACGGTAGAGGACGAAGTATCCAGCGTCAAGCCAATCAAAGCAGGCGTACCTCAAGGAAGTCTGCTGGGACCGACACTATTCAACTTATACACAAATGACATGCCGATCTACTAAGAACGAAATAATATATATGCCGACGACACCGCTCTATTAACGCAGTCAACGCAACCGCGAATCATTCATCAACGTCTTCAAAACGCCCTAAATACACTAGAACCTTGGTTATTCAAGTGGAGAATTAAAATAAATGCACGAAAAACTATAATCTTCACGAAAAGACTCCTGCATAGGAAAAACAAGCGTGCCCTTCAGCCGTTAATATATCAAGGCGAAAGAATAGACTGGAAGGACCAAGTGACCTATTTAGGCCTTGTGATGGACCAGGGACTCACCTGGGGCAAACACATAACTACGATCAGAGCCAAGGCCAATGGCCAGCTAAATAAATTATTTCCAATATTTAATATTAACAGGCAACATAAAGTACATATGAGCCTTACCCTATATAAGACACTGCTAAGGCCCATTATCACGTATGTAGCCCCCGTGTGGGGATATGCTGCAAAAACTCACTTACAGAAATTGCAGACGCTAAAACCGTATAATCCGAATAATTACAAAGCAACCGCCGGTAGCATCGGCCAATCTGTTGCACAACGAAATAAGACTACATTCAATTGAGGAATTTATCAAAAGACTCAGCTTCAATCTATATAAGCGCAAAGATAAAAACACTGACGCTCTAATACAGCAACTAGGCAATTACGAAACCGAATACAATAAACCCAAAAGACCGTTGTCCATATTTGATAGGACCATAGGGATGGGAAACCCAGATATAGACACCCAAGTGTATGTTAAAACTCTCGTAAGACTTCCATAGAAGTAGTAAGATTACCCATGACTGTACACCACACCCTGACATTTGGCAGATCCACAAGTCCTTGCTCTCAGTCAAAGCGGCCCCGGTGTAGAGGCAACCTCCTCCCCCCATACTTACACGACAATCGCTATGAACAATGGTTATGATCAATCTAATGCGAACAAATTCAACTTAGGATTAACCTCATACTAGACGTAGCTTACGCATAGAACTAACAATCATACATACATACACACTAGTTTTACATGTAAAGATAACGCATGACTAACGCTATCTTAGCGACCACCACTAACTTTAATGACACGTTCTACCCTCTCAGGGCAGACAATACATTAACTAAAAACTATAAACTAATGCAAATAAAGTAGTATAACTCATGCATGACTATTTCCTCTGTCATTGATGATGCAACCAGTATGTTAGGACGGTGTTTCCTATTGGAAACGACACTACACCCAACTACATCCCTCACTACGAATCCGCGAAGGCATATTCAGGGCTTCGGCCATGCTTATGTCCTAGCATCCAATGTCACCTTGGTTAGGCCACACGGCCAAACTCTACACGCTCTCCTTGAATCTGCAGGTGCACATAGCGGTACTGCTGGAATTCCTCACCTGACTTCTCTCCGGTGGAGGTTTTTTAGTGGGTAGTACCTTCGGGTGAAGCTCACACTCCCGGCTGTACCAGCCCCTCAAAATCCGACCTCTGCGGTCCTCGTCCCGAGGGGTGCGCAACAGGAAGTTGGGGACTGACTGATGGGGTGATGCACGGTGGGGACTTGGTGTACCCCAGGACCGCTACGGCTGCCGAGAAGGCCCATCAGTAACCCCGAAAACTGGCAGAAAGGCTCTGGTATTTTCCCCCAGGGACCTACTACGGTAGGTACGGGATTGGCGATCCCGGGGTCCCTAGCCATTCACCTTCAATTCATCCCCTTCATCTCCATCAACTGTGCCACGTGTAGCTACTGCTTGTCAGTAAGCATCACATTCTTCCTCTTCTAGTTCTTTATTATTCTTATTAGCACGTAAGGTCTTAGGTTTATAACTCCTGTCTCACCAGCAGGGATCTCTCCTATCTCCGTGGTTCTGTCCCTCGGTTTTCAGCGCGGCTTCCGACATGTGTGCTCTCCGGAGGTCTCAAAAGTGAAGGTTGAGCGGACCCTTCGCACTGCCCCTATGTGTAGCCTTAGGTGCGGAGCCCGTGCACACCGTCAAGTACACCCACGTAGCTCCTTGAGGGCCCGGTCTGTGTTAATCTCCCGACGGCCGTGTGGCCGTTGGGTTAGTATCACGGACCGGACGTGTTACCGCTGACGGAACCCCGGTGTAATCAAACACAAGTCCCCTGAATCCGCGTGTGCCCTTTATGCGCAGCGCGAAATAAAGTGGGGAGCCACAGGCGGTTATTCCTGTGGTAGGGGCATAAAGCCGGGGTGTGCGTGGTGAACGGTTTACCCATACGGACAAGCAGTGGATATTGAAGGGTAGCTTTTCTGAGGTACAAATGAGATCGGTCATGGGTGGGGTCCCCATGACGGCACAGACCGTGAAGATTCGGTGTCTTTCTTTCCTTAACCCCCGGATGGCAGGCTGATGCCGACGGTTCCAGATGGGGGTCCTATTCAAAATGCATCCGCGCAAAACCTCTTTCATCGACCCGTATATAGTAATGACCTTGGCTTGTGATGGCAAAACGTTTAAGGATATCAGCCCTTTTTACATAAAGCGTGAGTTAGATAAGATCAGTGGCCCTGTTAAGAATGCGACGCGCCTCCGAGACGGCACCCTACTATTGGAGAGCACAAATGCGGACCAATCTCGAAAACTGCAAAAGGCGACTTTGTTGGGCTCCTACCCGATCCGGGTAGCCCCACACAAAACACTCAACACCTGCAGAGGAGTAGTCACCACCTCCAGCCTAGATGGTCTTGCAAATGAAGAAATAGTGAGTTGCCTCTCTGACCAGCTGGTTTGTCAGGCGTACAGGCTAACACGGAAACAAGATGGCATGGAGTACCCATTACGTACGGTATTTCTAACTTTTGCTGGGACGAAGTTACCCGAGTACATCTATTGCGGCTATGAACGTGCTAGCGTCCGCCAGTATGTCCCGAGCCCCATGCGCTGTTTCCAATGTCAGCGGTTCGGACATACTAAGGTCACATGTACCAATCCTGCTCTTTGTGAGCAATGTGGCCTACCGAAGCACGAAGACCCAAACTGCACTCGACCACCTTGTTGCGTGAACGGTGGCGGTAGTCATCCTTCCAGCTCACGACAGTGCCCTAGATTCATGGACGAAAAAAGTATTCAGGAGCTACGTGTGAAAGAACGCCCGACTTTTCCAGAGGCACGACGGCGCTTTGAGCAACTAAAGCCTGCTACCACTACTACTGGGTATGCATCAGCAGCTCGCCGTACTCCTAATACCACTGTTGCTGTTCAACACGTCCCTGTCGCCCACGCATCCACGCAGACTGACTTTCTAGACGTTAAACCCACGTCTCAGACTGTTTGTATATCCAACAGCACAGCCTCCGCTTCAACCGTACAGACTCCAGCCACCAAGCCATCAGCGGGTAACAGCCATCCCGTAGTAAATGCGAAAAGCCGATCCCGGCCACCACATAGATCGCAAAGTCGCTCGCCTTTTATTAGATCCCGGTCTCGTTCTACGAGCCGTAGGAGTTCTGACTCCCGAACATCAGCGGAGTCACAGGAGGCTAACGATTTTCGAGTCGTAGGGCCCAAATCAGCCAAGGTCAAGAAAAAGGTTAAGACGGCCCGCTAAAAACTCTTTATGGAAATAATCCAGTGGAATGTCAATGGTTTTCGAGCTCGTGCTCAAGACCTACAACATTTAGTTTCTCAACGGTCACCATCAATTATTTGTCTCCAGGAAACCCACTTACATCCCAATCACTCGTTACACCTTCACTCTTTCTCTGCATTTAGAAGCGACTCTCTTGCAGGTATGCGTGCAAGCGGTGGCGTTGCTACCTTAGTGGCGCCTAACATCTCGGCCGCCAACGTTCCTCTCACCACACCATTGCAAGCTGTGGCCGTTCGGATACAGCTGGAGAGCATCAGTTTTACCATCTGCAACATGTACCTGCCGCCGCTCAGTATAGTTCCAGAGCGTGATCTTCAAGCTCTATTGGCTCAGCTCCCCTCACCACTACTCCTTGTGGGAGATTTGAATGCCAAGCACACGCTCTGGGGATCAGATTCTGATGACGCCCGTGGATGCCTCCTCGTAGACGTCTTCGATAAGTCTGACCTGCTTCTGCTAAATACTGGTGAACCGACATTCCTATCATCCGCTTATGGTACACATTCCGTACTAGAGCTTTCTTTCTGCAGTCCGTCATTAATATCACTACTTGAGTTGTCAGTACTTTCCGACCTCTTTGGCAGTGATCATTACCCCATTAACATTCATTTTTCTGGCCGCCAATGTGTACTTTCTCGACATCCTCGCTGGATTATTTCCAAAGCTAATTGGGGAAAATTCCATTCCCTGATAAACCTTATCGATGATGGTTTCGACACCATCGATGAAATGGTCGAATATTTTACTTGCTCGATCCTGCTCGCTGCAGAATCCAGCATTCCTCGGGGTTCATCTACACCACGTCGTATCCCTGTACCGTGGTGGTCTGAGGAATGCAGTTTGGCTGTCAAGGCACGCAAACGTGCTTTGCGCGTTTTTCAGCGGCACCCGACAGAAGGGAACTTCGTCGCCTTCAAACGATCTCGCGCTAGGGCACGCTTCATACTGCGCAACGCAAAGCGTAAATCTTGGGAAGCCCATGTCTCTTCCCTTTCCCGGCGCAGTTCTAACCAACAAGTATGGTCAGCTGTTCGGCGGATGTATGGCAAGTATCGCCGGACGGTAATTCCCGGCCTTGCCATCAACGGTTCCATGTGCACCACCGAGCAGGACATAGCTGAAGCCCTAGCTACAACATTTGCTGCTACTAGCCAAACTGCCCACTATGACGCTCTCTTCCTGCCTATTAAGGAAAAGGCGGAACGGGTACAACTAAATTTTAATAGTGACTGCACCGAGCCGTACAACCAACCTTTTACCGCTGCCGAGCTCGCCCATTCTCTAGCGTTAGCAAAGGATTCTTCTCCAGGTCCCGATGACGTACACCGACAGATGCTACTACATCTTCCATCTGAGGCGCTATGTTTCCTATTAAACATCTATAACCGCATTTGGCATGAGCGGGTTTTCCCTTCCTCCTGGCGAGAGGGTATTGTCATCCCCATCCCTCGACCCGGAAAGGACCGCACGCTACCATCTAGCTACCGCCCCATTTGCTTGACGAGTGTCCTCTGTAAGACCTTCGAGCGAATGATAAACGCTCGGTTAAATTGGTGGCTAGAAAAACATAACCACCTGTCCAACTTGCAATGCGGTTTTCGTCGCCATCGCTCAAGTGTCGACAATCTAACACGCCTTGACGGGTATATTTCCGATGCCTTTCTACTGAAACAGCACGCCGTGGGTGTGTTCCTCGACCTGGAGAAGGTCTATGACACCACTTGGCGGTACGGCATACTCCGTAACCTTCATAGTTACGGTATGCGTGGTCATCTACCCGAGTTTTTATGCAATTTTTTAAAACTTCACCGTTTTCGGGTTCGCATAGGAAACACTATATCACGGGAGCGGATACAGGAGAACGGCGTACCTCAAGGGTCAATTTTGAGCGTCACCCTTTTTGCCGTAGCGATTAACGGCATCTCTAGTGCCGTTCGAAGTGGAATTCCATCATCCCTCTATGTTGACGACTTCGCAGTTTATTATAGGTCTGCCAACATAGATCACATTGAGCGCCAACTGCAGCTGACCATTACCCAGCTAGCAGCTTGGGCGCTTCAAAACGGCTTCCGTTTTTCAGCTGCGAAGACGCAGTGTATCCAATTTCACCGCCTACGAGGTATTCACCCGCCTCCTGATCTTCATTTGAACGGCACACCCCTGCCATTTGTCTCGCACCTGAAGTTCTTGGGCCTCTACTTGGACCGACAACTCAATTGGGAGCACCACATTCGTCACCTTCGAGCCTCTTGCGATCGTTCTGTTCGGGTGCTGAAGGTATTATCTGGAGCATCTTGGGGGGGGGGCGATCGCACGGTAATGTTGAGGCTGTACCGCTCTCTGGTTCGGTCCAAGCTGGACTATGGCAGTTTTATTTATGGCGCAGCGACCCCCTCTAAACTTCGCCTTTTAGACACCGTCCATCATGCTGGCATCCGCCTTGCCACAGGAGCTTTCCGCACCAGTAGAGTCGACTGCCTGTATGCAGACTCAGGCGAACCTCCACTCCATATTCGTCGCTCGCTGTTACTCTGCTCATACGTTTCGAAGTTGGCAAGTTATCCCAATCATCCTTGTTTTTAACCAGTTCTGTGTCCAGATTTAATCCACCGTTATATGCGCCCTGGTTCTCAGACACGCCCCGTGGGAATAAGATTTCGGGATCTACTACATTCGCATGGCGTCCGAATGCCTCGCGTGGAGAGGTCGTCCATCTGCCCCTATCCTGCATGGCAGCTCAATCGTGCGCAGTTCGATCTCGCTCTTTCAAACAATTCTAGACTCGCTACTCCACATTCGGTGTTCCAACAACTTTTTGCCGAATTACTGGGCCGTTACCCTAACTATGTTCCGGTCTTTACAGACGGTTCTCAGTTAGGTAACGCTACGGGTTGCGCGTTCTTCGTTAACAGTGAGGCTCACAAATTTCGACTTCTGGACTCAACTTCGGTCTTCTCAGCAGAGCTGTATGCCATCTATTATATGCTCCTTTTTATTTGCAAGTTAGCCCCTGGCTCTTTTATTGTTTGCACCGACTCTCTCAGTGCTCTTCAGGCCTTGAAACAGCACACTGCCGCTCACTCTCTTGTTTTAAAAATACAGGCCCAGATCTCGCAAATGCTCGATCAAGGATACCATTTTGTTTTTACTTGGACCCCTGGGCATATGGGCATTTCCGGGAACGAGGAGGCGGACGCGGCTGCTAAGTCTGCCTGCCGTTTGCCCCGGAGTTTGACAACTACGGTGCCGTACCAGGATGTGCAACGTTTTTTTCCGTCGCCAGCTTCTATCTGCTTGGCAGCAATCCTGGACAGCTTTACAAGGCACACAACTCCGGGCTATAAAGGAGAGCGTACAACCCTGGCCATCGTCCTGCAGGGATAACCGGCGGGCCGAGGTGATACTCACCCGGCTGAGAATTGGGCACACACGAGCGACCCATGGCCACCTGCTAAGAGGGGAACCGGCCCCTGTGTGTGCTCCGTGTGCAGTACGCCTCACGGTGCGGCACGTGTTGCTTGATTGCCAGCAGTACGCCCGCGTTCGCCAGTCTTTGGGCTTGGGGACTAACTTGCACGGAATTTTAGGTGACGACCCAGTGGCCGTGGACAAGGCACTGCGGTTTATTGTTAAAATTGGTTTTAATAAGCAAGTCTGACTTGTATTTTATATTTATTAATTTTAGAGATTTTAAATTAGTAGTTTTTAGATGGCTTTTATGTGATTTTAATGGTTGAGTGTCTTTATTTTATTTTACCTTCTTAACTGAATTTTTATAGTTTTTAGGTTTTTAGTGTTGACTTGGGGCCCAAATGACCTTTTTGTCGACGGGCCCTTAAACACCACACACTCACTCACCCGGCTGCACCATCCCAGTACAGTCGGATTTAGTCCATAAATGGATTTTTCCTCCACTTGAAAAAAAAACTTATGTATGAACGTAATGGTAATATCTCGGTTTTAGAGCCGATTGACAATCTCGTATTGGGAAATGTTTGGTACTTTACTCACATAGTTGTCAAAATATATTAATGGGACATTAATTTTACTGGTCGTTACACTCACATGGCATTCTCTTCTCTAGTAATAAGTTTTGTAACAATTAATTACTGCTATATCTTTATCACTTTGATGCTGTTATACGTCATATTTGGTACTTTGTGGTACAGGTAATCGCGTGTACGAGTCCCACGTTGGACATGGTTGTCTGTACAGTCTCATAAAACGATAAAGTGTTTCAATAAAAGAACTAGGTTCATTACAGTAGTATTTTGTTTAACTTCAGCTGTAGTAGAGTGGTGACGTGATCTTAATGACGACAGAAAGCATGTAAGTTTAAATATCGTCTTTTTATTTTACACATTAATCGCAGAAAACTTTTATCTCCAGGTCTTATGTGCGTGCATATTTCTAATGTAGCGGCTCGAAAGAGGAATACATGTTTGTCGTGAGGTCCAGTAGTGGAATATTTAATTTTGTACTAACCTTACATTAACAGCAGGAACTCTGCAATGCGACGAAGGGAGACGTGTCATATTTTGTCCCAAAACTGCAACCTTAGTTCACGTTATCTTCTAAAACCTGCAACTTATTGTGACATGGAATTGTTGAAATATATGTTCTGATTACAGACAGAAATGGAAGAGGTTAAAAGAATTGCTAGAACTTGCATTTTTATTTCTTTTAGTTAACGAAGAGCTGTAACATCTGCTTGGTAAGTCGATACTTCGTTTATTTAACCTTTTAATATTGTTGTTGGACAAAGCATTCATACAGTGCGTCTTCTTGGACAATTGGAATTTATCACGTTCTTCTAACTTACGGAAATATTTTGGCATTTTTGTGTGAATCTACCTCAGCTCTGTCAAACAGAGGCGAAACATATTTTCATATTTAGAAAGTTCCATTTAAATGAAGTAACCTATTTCTGTTTATGTGGCAGGCAAAACGATGACATTTGTTGACAAGTATAAATAAAGCCTCTTCATGAATGTCGTTCTTAATGCTGAATTAGTGTGAAACGTGGCCATGGCAACTAGAAGGAAATATGTACACTAGATAGAAACACTGGCTCAGAATTGCCAACCTACTAGTTATTATAGTTATAGCAGGAATAAACGAAATTTAATATATAATTATGTAATGGGAGCTACTTGGACTTGTTCAGTTTTTATTGCTTCTATCTGAGGTTTTTGTAAAGATAATGACAAAGGAACTGTCACTTCGGCTGTTCTTGTACACTACATAGAATAACACAGTTGTATCCGTGAGAGTTAGATACATTCAGCAATTGTAAATTTAGGTACGCTTGTTTAACTGTAACATTTTGTTACGAATACATAATACATTTAACATTTTGCGTTTAATTTCGTACTGAAATCCTAATAAAGTAAAGGATCTGCTGTCGCAGTTGAACATTCTTACTATGAGCATAAGTCATTTACAAATATTATAATGAATTGACAAGTGCAGTGTATAACGCCCGCACTTTCCTCCATATGACACCGCAGGTAGTGAGATGGCGGGTTAAACTGGAGATCCCGGAGAAAACTCGTCCCAGCGCCGTGTTGTGCACCACAGGTCTAAGTTTGTGGTCATCTGGGATAGAGCCCGGACCACCTTGGTGTGGGTCGAAAAGTCTAACTACTCAACTACGGCGTAGTCTACAAATATTTTAAGTTGAGCTAGAACCAAAACGATCTGAAATAAACAAAAAACATAATTACACACACTGCCAATAGTACACTTATGTATATCAAACAAAAATATTGACAAATGAATTCTTGCAGGTACAGAACTTATTCATAAATACAATTTAACTACACGTAAGTAACGTCACTCTAGTAATAACTAAACAAGTGAACTCTACAATTAAAGACCACTAAACTGAAATTACCACGTGACGTGTATCTGATCATATCTAATATACTCTAAGTAATTAATAGAGAAGAATGTTTGTGAAGACACTTACGTAGTGTACTCACTTTAAATATCTACTTAGAAAACATCGACAGCAAACTACAGCAAGTATTACCGAGCGAGAGGATTCGTGTTTCGTAGATCATGACTTCAATCCCAGCCACATGCACGCTCTGACTTGAGATATTCAGTTTCCAAATAACTTTATGTCCATTCTTGTGTTTCTCACAACTTAATAGCAATAGCATGGAGCATGGTTGACCCGCTGTTTAAACATTGAACTATATCACTCTTGTATCCACAACGAAATGTGTAATTAAACACGTTCTGTAAATGCTTATCCTAAATTTGAAACAGATAAACCTTTGAGAAAGAGTTGGTTCAGACAGTAATGTGTGTACACTGCATTAAGTTACTAATATGAATATGTGATATATCAGAGACAATTGTTTTAGTTGTATTGATTTTCCGCCAGGAGAAAAATGACTAAACATTTAGCGAACCGGTGCTTGTTGCTGTCCATAGATGGCACAACGAGTAATAGCTTATACCGCAGAAGAATAATTATTATTATTTACAAAGTCTTACTCCACATTGTAGTTATGTGCTATATACACAGCTCATATTTAATTATGTTTTATATTAGGGAAAGAAATAATAGCTAAAATTTATATAAACGCATGTTCGAACGAACAAATCGCTTCATGTGGGAATAGAATTGCACAAAAAAGAATATATATATAAAGGAATTTTGTTTCCGTAAAACATGGGGCTCAGCTGAGACTCTGCTTCTAGACGTCGTGGAGTACACATCGCCTTCAGGAATTGGAGTTGCCAGCGTCCAGAACTTCGGAGTCAGCGAATTGCCGTCATCGGGAGGGACCCTTGGGAAGCTCCCGGCAATCTCGCTAAATCTCCAGGAGAAGGCAGCAGCGTGCGAGCGCCAAGAACAACCTACTAGAAAACAGCCGGCCAGCTCCACATCAGCCAGGCGAGGTACAAGGCCTAAGCCAACGTCTTAAAAGACGGTATTTTAAGGCGCCTTCGGGTCCGGCCCTCTGTACCTCACGCTTATTAGCAAACCTGTGCTGACTGGTAAGTATACAGTCAAGGTTAGCTGTGCACTGCACTTCGGTGCAGGGCAAAATGCCCAAAGAAAGGGAACCATCCGACATTTCCACTCCAACCCGCCTTCCAGAAATGGAAGCCATCCCCACTACAAGCACTGGAATCACCCACCCTGCTGTCGGGGCTCCAACCCTGACTGCAGGAAGCAAACGGCCTCGCCGAAAGCCAGAAAGGGGCGTAAATGGCAAGGCCAAAAGATTAGCTGTCGCCAAACAGCAAACTGGCAAGGGCCCTTCCCGCAAAACACCACAGCAGGTAGGCAAAATTTCAGAGGGCGAGGCCTCAGACAACTCCTCCTCTGATGAGGAATATTTCACTGACGGAACTGCGGTTCCAAGGCATTCATCCTCCAGGATGGAAGACTCCGATGGGGAACACAGCTCATCTAACATCTCTACAGATGTTGATGAGGCTGAGTTTCGCACCGTGACCAACCGGCGAAGGGAGAGAAAAGCCCCTCACCTGGAGACAACTGGCACGCCCAGTCGTTCTGGACCACCCAGGAGGCACATTCCTCCTGTGATCGTGGATGACTTCCGGGGCTTGGTGGGCTTTCTAAAGGAAGTCATGCCAACCTTGTCGGTGTCATGCAGGGTCACCAGGAGGAAGAGCCGCAATGTCTTCCAGGCGAGTAACGCCGAAGAGTACCAGCTTATTCTAAGTGCACTGGACAGGAAGTCCATCCCTTACTTCACCTTCGGCCTAGATAAGAGCCGTGACGTCAAGAGGGTCATCAGAGGCCTACCAGTGGACACACCGGTGGGTGACATCATCGACGACCTAAACCGCCAGGGCATTCAGCCCCGCTTGGTCAGGCAGATGACCAGACCAGCTCCACAGGGTCAGCCAGGCCCTGTCCCAATCCCACTCTTCCTCGTGATAGTGGAACGGGCCAACGATCCGGAAGGGAAGCTAGACGGAGTCTCTACGATCTGCTACCTCCGAGTAAAGATTGAGCCACTGAGGAGCTCTGGCGGTCCACCTCAATGCCATCGCTGCCTGGGATTCAACCACTCAAGCCATTTCTGCAAGAGGACACCCCGCTGCCTCAGGTGCAGTGAAGCCCACGACAAGGTAGCTTGTCCAAGGTCACCCACTGATGTGCCCACTTGTGCTAACTGCAAGGGAGCACATGTGGCTTGCTACGGCGGCTGTCCTGCCAGAAATGCAGTAATAGCAGCAAACAAGCCCAGAGTGAGACAACAGCAACAGCAGAGGACCTCGCCAGCAGGGGCGGACCCAAGACCGGTCCCATCAACCAGCTCCAGTGTGCCCACGACTCGGCGGGATGCCGATAGGCCAACAAGAAGTTACGCTCAGGTAGCACAAGGGGCCTCTGATGGACCTAAAACGTCACGGGAGCCACACATCCCTCCCACACAGCCACGCAAACAGAAGCGGGCCCCAGCTCAAAAACGAACCGACAACAATGGTAGGAATGGAGGTAGGCTTCCTCGGGAGCCCCAAAATCCTGCTGCACAGGAGAGTCATGGCGAGCCCATGCCTCCTAGACAGCTTAGGGATGAAAGGGCGGGAGGAAGACCTGCACCCATTCGTTCCAGATCAGCTTCTCCTCACAACCAAGTCGCCAACACAAACAACGTTCCCATGACAGCTACACTCGATCTCACAGATGTGTTCAAGTGGCTGCAGCAATTGTTGCAGACACATGGACAGAAAATCTGTGAGCTCGTTGTGAAGTTCTTCACAGCCACAGATCCGGCCAGCAAGATGCTGGTGGCAATGGAGGCCATGGCCCTCCTGACCGCAGGCACGCAACAGCTCCGAGATGGCGCATCGAACTAGGTCACGTACCTCGTTTCGATTCGCATTTTGGAATGCGTGCGGCCTAGCAGGTCAGGGGAGCGAGCTGCTTCACTTTGCCCGAGACAATGCCCTAGACGTCATTCTAGTCAGCGAAACGCATCTCCGACCAGACTTCCGTTTCCGTCTTCCGGGCTACATCTGCCATCGTACGGATCGTCAGGGACGCCCAGGGGGCGGAACTGCGATCTTGGTGAGGCAAAATGTGGTCCATCAGCCCATCCAGCTCCCACCTCTACAAACCCTAGAGGCCACGGCCATTAGTATGCACCTCGGTGGATTAGAGGTCTTGGTAGTCTCTGTGTATCATCCTCCAAACCGACAGTTTGTACCCAACGACTATCTATCCATCCTAGCCCTATATCCCTGTGCTGTCATGGCCGGCGATTTCAATGCTAAACATCAACGTTGGCATTGCGGTCGTCGGGCGGATGCAAGAGGCAATGAAATAATTCGCCTTATAGATGCGGACCCTCAACTTCAAGTACAGGGCCCCTGGCAACCCACTCATTACCCGCGAGGAGGAGGACTGCCCTCAGTCATAGACTTCGCAATCACAAAACATCTACCATACCATCTCACACTCACATCATTAAATGCATTACATTCAGATCACAATCCAGTGTTGACAGAGATCAACACAAGGGTTGCCAGCCACGACATATCGCTTCAAACGCGAGAGGTCGACTGGGAAGGCGACAGGAACTGCCTCCGCACTTCCATCCCGTCAAATCCCAAAATCACAAACATCCCTACCCTGGATAACGCCGTCTCATCCTTCACTTCCATCGTGAAGCGCACCACCTTTAATCTGACAGTCCATGCTCCGGCTCCTCTTCATCCTGATGTCCTCCCTTTGGACATCCTTCTTCTAATCCGGCGATCCTGGGCAGCACGGAGATTATACCAACGTCACCGCACGCCACATAATCGAGCGCTCCTAAGACGTTTACGTCGAGAGGTCAGTGTCCGTCTGCGCGAGCACAAGGTGCAAGCGTGGGAGGACAAAATGGCCAGGTTGCGCGTCGAGGATGGCGACGTGTGGAGGATAGCCAAAGCCCTCAGAAAACACAGAGGTCAGTACACCTCTCCCATTCATGGCACCCAGGGCCTGGCCTATGAACCCCAAGCCAAAGCCAATGCTTTCGCTGACTATCTTGAGCGTACTATGTGTCCGAGAGATGACCCCCAGGACGATAACTTTTCTGAACGCGTCCGTCGGGAGGTGCGTCGTTTCTTTCGTCACCCTCCTGAGGATGCGGAGAGACTCCCTACCATCCGACCTAGTGAAGTCCAAGGCGTACTCCAACGTCTCAAACCAAAGAAGGCGGCGGGGCCGGACGGGCTGACTCCCCTAATGCTCCGCCATCTTCCCTTCAATGCGATTCTCTTCTTGACTAGGATTTTCAATATGTGCCTCGCCCTTGGGTACTTTCCACGAGAGTGGAGAGAGGCCCGGGTGATTTGCATATTGAAACCTGGGAAGAATCCGGTACACCCATCCAGCTACAGGTCCATTAGCCTCCTCTCCACCCTTTCGAAAGTTCTCGAGAGGCTAATTCTTGCTTGCTTGTCCCCAATATTGGTAGACTTTCAAGCCATTCCTGACCACCAATTTGGTTTTCGTCCTGGGCACTCGACAGTTCAGCAGTTGCTGCGTGTGGTGGAGACCGCTGCCCTGGGCTTCCAGGAAGGCGCCTTCACGGCCGCAGTTTCGTTGGATGTCGAGAAGGCCTTCTCTACGACATGGCATGCCGGACTCCTACACAAAATGATCCATCTGGGGCTCCCAACACAAGTGATCAACATTCTACACAGCTTCTTGCGACATCGCACATTTAAAGTCTCAGTCGCGGGGAAAACATCAACACTAAGGCCAGTGAGAGGCGGAGTCCCCGAAGGCTCTGTGCTATCCCCCACCCTCTTCAACGTCTTTATGGCAGATTTCCCCACAGAACCACGAGTCGAAATGGCACAATACGCTGACGACGTGTTTCTGTTCTGCAAGGACAAACACATTCTCAGAGCCTTCAACCCCATTCAAAGACATCTCTGCCTAACACAACAGTGGTGTCGGCGTTGGCGGATGTCCGTAAATCCAGACAAAAGCCACGCCATACTTTTTACAAAGCGCCACACCCCCGCAGACTGCCCCAACTTCAGCTACCGAGGTCGAAGGATAGAGTGGTCTAACTCTGTCCAGTACCTTGGTGTCAACTTGGATAGAGGTTTAACTTTTCGCCGACACATCAGGGACCTTTCGGCAAAGGTACAGGGAGCAATTGCTTCCCTGTACCCAATGCTGGGGTCTACCTCGATGCCAGTCCGCATGAAGTTGTACCTCTTCCGAGCGCTGGTAATCCCGGTGATGCTATATGCCTGCGAGATCTGGGGCATGGCAGCAGACAGCTGTTTAGGATGGCTTCAACGTGCACAGAATAAAGGACTGCGGTCTATTTATTCTGTGGGACGTTATTTCCCTACCAGGTTGCTCCACGAAGCATCGGGTCTTCCATACGTGGAGGATGAAATTAGGCGCCGGGCTTCAAAATTATACGCAAGTTTACCATCTCACAGAAGCGCCCTTGTCAGATCACTGGGAAATTATGACCCCACTAGACGTCGATCTAGACTGCATCGGGTCCCCCGTATGGCATGCGGGCACCCTAGATAACACAGGAGCTGAACCTATCAGCAGCTAAAGCTGAGCTCCTCATAATTCTTCCAAGCTGTTTGGCATCTAAATTTCTCCCCAACTAAATTACAAAATATTTAAAACAAAACAAAATGGGTGCTAAGTACTGCATCCTCTCTTTCGACCCGAAGGTACCTTGGTAACCTCAAAATTAACTTCCAATCAAAAACCTACATCACATTCATCCTACATCTTTCATTAAAAAATCCTACCTGCGGTAAAACCCTTAATGGGTGGGCACGCAGCAAAAACCTTCTGGCTGTATACAGCCAGCCAGCACGAGCGAGCGAGCGTAAAACATGAATTAAATAACAATTCTGCAAAAATTTGATGTTTGAATTCGTCTATAACCAAAAATTACATCTAGAGTAAGGTGCAGTGAGACCTGTAATTATGATATATAGGAGTTAAATGGACATAAATAAAGTTACTGATATACATAAGAATCAGTGAACGGTAAAGGCTAGTCAGTAATGGACAGCTGTTGTATCTCCTAGTGTGTAATGGGTTATTTCGGACGTTATTCAAAGTCGCTATTAAAGAGGAAAGTGTAGAAGGTTCCTCTTAACATGAGAGTTATCTGCTCTAAACAAACATTCATGTACTATGAATATAAAATACTAACAGACAAAGTGTTAGAGTGAAGTCTTTCTCAGCACACCAAGCAGACATCACGTGTACGTCAGGAAAGTATGGTTCCCAAGGAAACATTATCTGTAAGACAGGCGTCCAAAATCCACTTGATCATGTGGTAACAGCAAGTACTATCTGTGGAGTTCAGTACATCCTGTTTCAAATATTTCAACAGTACAAATTTATACACACCATAAACCTACAAGGGTAGTGACGTCACATTATTATAAAGTTGTAAGGTATGGTATACTTTTCAACATACTCAACAATACAAGTTCACAAACGTGAGCAATATTTACTCAGCGATGTGCCTTTATTTATAAGAGGTAGAAGGTTATAAGGATACATTCAATGTTGAGTAGGCGTAATTATTATTAGATTGTGACCGCAATCGGTATTGCCAGCCCTCGGATCAAACAGTTCCTGATGTTTACTGTTCACAATTCAAGGCATGCTAGAAGCTGACCTTACGGAACATTCTATTATCAGACAATTCTCGCCATGACATGCAGGGTATAAAAGGTGGTACAAATACTAGCTGTTGTTGAGTTACTGGAATTTACAGTCTGGAGTAGAGAAGTCGCAATTAGCAAGCAGTGCAGCACGTACCAACTCCGTAGTGATGAGCCTGCAGGCAGTGCTTAGGGGAGTCGACCAGTGAATACCACAGTTAAATCGGAGTCGAAGGCCAGGGAACTTTGTGTGCAAGTTAGCAAACTTACTAGCAGCGCAAGTGGTACATGCAACAGATACATAACGGGCATGTTTGCGCTGTGTATGTTAAAAGGGAAGGTAAATATAAGTTAATCTAAGGATAACAATTTTTGTGACCGAGGTAAGAGTTAACGTAAACCTCGCGGTAAAGACATTTTTTCACAGAACAATTCAATATAATATCCACCTCAAAAATTGAATGTAACTTTGTCAGTTACGTAACATTTTAACTAAATGGTTCATAACCGTGATTTCTGCCCAAAATATCTTCCATAAACAACTGAAGTACAGAAGTATCTTCAAAACTTTACATATCTTTTGCAAGCGCTAAAAAATTACCTTAAATATGGCAATTTACAAAATTAGAATTAAACCAATACTCTAGATGGAGAGAGAGACAGAGAGAGAGAAAGAGAGAGAGAGAGAGAGAGAGAGAGAGAGAGAGAGAGAGAGAGAGAGAGAGAGAGAGAGAGAGAGAGAGAGAGAGAGAGAGAGAGAGAGAGAGAGAGAGCATGTTGGCAGGCTGAGGAACAGCCCGAAGGTGGTCAAGTCGTGTACCTGCTCTGGAAAGAGCTTAACCACGTAGTGGCGGGATGTGGATGTTGCAGGATGTCGGGTGATAATTATGTAGGAGGAAAGAAACGAGGTAGCATGTTGCGCCTCGACGACTGAAGAATCGGGTTCAATGGCCATCGTACATCGCTGGTGGATAAGTTAATCAACTAGGAAAGGGATAAGCAGAATTTAAGTATACAGAAAAGTATCTTGGGTCGTAGTACTTTTGTTTAGTTAGGAGAAAAAGAAAAACTTTAAGATATAACTCACTTAGAGGACTTCCTTTCCCAGACACGATAATGAGTGTGCGAGTAATTGTCGCTATATCTACCATAGCTATCTTTGTTTTATACATAATATAATAATATTAAATATAAGTGAGATGTCTGCTTATAGTTACGATGTGTTATAGAACTTTGTAAACAAAATGGAATCTTCTTACCCAATGTAAAGTGATACAGTTAGGGCCATTTGTGGAAAGCATCTCGCACCCGCTTGGAACTTTGGACTAACATTTCTCTCCTGGCGGACAAACTGTAAACTAAAAGATCGCCATGCATATAACAAGAAGTTAACGTAACTGTTCACAATACTTTCTTCAAGAGCTCTTCCACAAAGTCTTATTTTTCCATGTGCTACAAACTTAAAATAAAGTTTTATAGAAGTAGTTCAATAACATATTCCGCTGTGGTTAGAAGGAAGATGCAGTTAATTGTTAAAAAAGCTGGTCAATACATACTCAGTTTCCAACTCCATGTTACTGTTATATAATCTTCAGAATTACTAGAATGGAAGTTGGCAATTTTAAAGCAAACGATATTGAGAAGTTATAATCAAAATAAACAGCATTTCGAAAGCGTTTAGGGCAACCAATTTTAAATTGCGCTATTTAACAAAATCTGGTTTTTATTGTACTAAGGCATTATAACTTATAATTTATTAACTAAAGTGACATACTTCATTAATGAAAGAAACCTGAAAAGCTAATCCATTAATATTCAAGCTATACCGTTTCTTTGACATAAAATATACTAAATCTATTGTATTTTGATAAATGTTTAGAGATAATTTCAAAATTAGTAAACGTTCTTTCAACTTATTTCTTGCGAGTTTTACTTCTGGAGATATAAAGTTTCCTAGAATTTTTTTTTTTTTTTTTTTTTTTTTTTTTTTTTTTGGAGGGTTTCACGTCCTCCAACGCTAAGTCACATCGTACGATGAATGGAATGGGCGAAATGATTCTCAAATGAGCCCGTGGTCCATAGAGCCCAGAGCCACCCCACACTTGTCTTTCTGGACAAGGGAAAACCCCGGAAAAATCTTATCCAGGTTACCCTCCCTGACCGAGATTCGAACTCGGGACCTCTTGAACGTGAGGCAGACATACTACCATCAGCCTACCGAGGCGGGCTAGTGCCTACTTGATGCATATCTCGTTTATATCAGCATTAGTCGTGTAATGTCTGATAGTCAGTTACAATAAAAACTGCCAAAGTAAGTGTTAGACATTGTAGTAATGGTCAACAATATTAGCAACATGGCTCCAGGTACTGAGTTCAACTTTCATATGTATCCAGTGAGGGTACACGTTGAACTTACACAAGTCTATGACACTTGTACCATTACTATGTTTAGTACCAACATCTGTAAGGTAAAACATTTATTGATCTACATAAAACAAAAAGCATAACAATGGGAGCAACAGAACTGAACCAAAACGTTCCAGAGGAAGAAACATAAAATAAACAGAAATAGTAATAAAATAAACAGAAATAGTTCACGGGAATGTCAGACAAGCATACGTTTAAATGTAATAATGGACGAAAGTTTAATACTTATGAAATACACAGTTTAATGACGATATGATATATTTATTGTGCATATTCTAAAATTTTACAATTTACAACATTTGGATACATTTATTTGTCTGTACTTTGTTGACACCCTGGTCATCTGCTCTGCCAGGATGCTCTTAACCTCCATACCTCCTTGTTTCTTAATTAGTCCCTTTCTTCCCCCTCATCTTCCTTTCTTATATTCCTTACGTTTCTGGCCCATTTTTCTTTTACTTTCTGCAAGAACTCGCCAATACCTTTTACCATCTTTTCCTCCTTTAGAATAAACATTTTTATAGCTACCATCCTCTTGTCTACGTTCTCCCATTTTTCTTCCCAAAACTTTTCTCTATATTGCAACCTCCTCGCTTTCTGTTACATAATGTTCTATGCTTTCTTTTGCCCCACACAATTCACAAATTCCCTTTTCCCTGCCTCTTATCTCTCTTAGAAATATTATTCCTGTTCTCATCCAAGCTAACCTTTCTCTCTCTTGCCTATTGCAGTAATCTACATATGCTTCTCGTCACCAATTTCTTTTTATTTGCTTGTAACATTGCAATGATTTCATATTTTCTAGACTTCCCCATATTTCCTGTGTTTCTATATCTTCTATTCTGCATTTTACTAATTTACCCACATCGTATGTATTCCTTTCCTCTAATCTCCATATATCTACAACCACATAGTACTGCTTGTTAATTAGTGGTGCGGTAGCAGTCGAAGTTAGTAAGTAATTTAGTTTAATATTGCTTAAGGTAGACATTTCCTAAATTGTGATTTATAGTAAATAAAACAAGGAGAACCAGATCATCCACAACACTCAGCTACATCTCCAGATAAATGACCGAATGCTGTAAGGAGCCTCTGAATTTTAATGAAACCCTTTAAATTACTTTCAGAAAAGTATCCGTTACAAACACGAGGTAGTCTCAAAAAAGTCACGTCGGTGAAGTGACATTTGTGAGTAAATTAGAGAAAGATTTACAAATTATTATTATCAGATGCTAGTTCCAAACAAATTGATTATAACTGAAAACACTGCCCTGCCTGAACAATAAAGCGATGACAAATGAAAGTGAAATGCGTTCAATTATATTTCCTTTAGAAGGTTTTCTTTTGCACATACAATTATTTGTTCCTTTTCTATTGTCTGTAAATTTACAGTAACTATTATTTAATTTTACAGAATAAAAGGTAAATAAATCCAAGCTATATATTGTGATTTTGTGGGTCGTGAAATTAAAAGTCCGATTGCACCACTCAAAACTGCAAAACTGCACCGAGGTCAATTCGGTCTTTATTTCTTCCATCTTCTCCGTGATGTTGTCGTTGGCCGTCTTCATTTGTTTCAACTCTGCGGCCAGGTTGTTATTTGCCGCATCCGTCTTCGCTGTTAATTCGGCCTTCATTTCTTCCATCTTCTTCAAAATTCTTTCCAATGCCGGGTCCATCGTTGTAATGTTCGGTGATGTTGTCGTCCCGCATCCTGACACCAGTGTGACTTTGTGGGTTCGTGAAATTAAAAGTCCGATTGCACCACTCAAAAATGTCCTCTATTTATACCGAATTACAATCGGAACACTTGCCGATTACACAGAATTACGTAATGCACACATTTACAATTCACCAGTTCGTCTGTCACAGGCCCACTGCACGCAGTTACGCACACTCCTCCGATGCACGTAACCAGTCCGTTCCCTCACTGGGCGCTCCTCAAGCTGCTCGCCAATAACTGACTTTCCTCCAGCCCGACGCGTTGCTTGTATGGGACCAACTGGCCAATCTAGAAGGTTCCAGGTTAGATGAAATATCCTGTATATTTGAGAACTCCGGGGGAGTGGAAAGAGACGGCACAGATATGTTTTTCCAGCCACCCCTCGCTACCGCTATAAGACAAATGTGTGGGCGCTGTCGAACGCCTCCCGTCTGGGCCAGCCACGGTCGGCTCCACAGGAAGTCCCGACGTTTTGGTGACACTGCTCCCTCCTCAAAGCTGGTCGTCCCGAACAGCACCATCGTAGAGTGCCAGGCGATCCAAGTGTACCACCATCTTCCCTCGGGGAACCTTCTGGATGCGGTAGACAACGTCGTTAATCCCCTTCACCAACCGGTACGGTCCTTGCCATGGCTTCTGGAGCTTCGGGCAGCGTCCCTTGGTCCAGGTAGGACGGTACAACCAGGCCAGTTCACCTTTCTGGAACCCTTGGCTGTTGGTTTGCCTGTCATACCTGGTCTTCATGCGGTCACTCGCCTTCAGGATGTTCTGGTGAGCCAGCTCGTGCATGTCGTGGAGATGGCCTACGAAGTTCTCCACATACTCGGTCGCCGGCTGTTTCGCTTCCGGAGGGCTTCCAAAAGCCAGGACACAAGGGAAACGTAATTCTCAGCCAAACACTACGCTGGCTGGCGTCATCCCAGTTGTATCGTGTGTAGACGAGCGGTAGGCCAGCAAGAACAGTGGCACCTTGACGTCCCAGTCTCGCTGATGGCTGGCTACGACCTTCCGCAGGTGTTCCTCTACTGTCTTGATGTACCTTTCGACCATGCCATCCGACTGGGGATGTGAAGGCGTCGTGCGGGTCTTGTTCAACCCAAGCCTAAGTAGTGCCTCCTTCACCAGTATAGACTCAAAATTTGTGCCCTGGTCACTGTGCAGCTCTAACGGTACTCCAATTCCACAGAACACTTGCTCCACGAGACAGTCTGTGATTGGCCTTGCCACTTGGTTCGGCGTGGCATACAACTCCGGCCGCTTGTTGAAGTAGTCCACGACCACCATCAGGTACTAGTTGCCTCGGTCGGACATCGGAAATGGTCCAGCTATGTCGACGGCGATCCGTTCGAATGGCACTCCGACGTTATACTGCTGCATGCGAACCCTGCTCCTAGTCTGGGGGCCGCGACTCGCTGCCCACACGGGACATTGACGGCACCATCTCTCAGCGTCTGCCCGGAGCCTCAACCAGTAGTAGAGCTGCCGTAGTTTGTAAATCGTTCGGTTCGCTCCCAGGTGTCCTCCTGAAGTACCGGCGTGCACTTACTCCAACATTTCGGGGACCTTAATTCGGGGAAGTACCAATTGTTCTCTCTGCGTCTCCCCATCGGGTGATTCCCATTCCCGGAACAGCACGCCCTCTCTGGTCTTCAGCGAGTCCCATTGGGCCCAGTACGACTTGTAGTTGGTTCTCCTCGGTACAATGTCCTCCCAGGTTGGTCTCGTCCCTGCCTCCAACTCCCTCAAGAGTGGCCCCAAGTCTGCCTCCGCCAGCTGCTCCCTCCTCAGGCCTGCGCTATCTCAGCCATCCGCAGGCACTGCCGTGACTACTCTAACTGCTGCGGCAGGCTCCTCCTCCACTCTTGTGCACTGGCCGCACTCTTCTGGACAGGGTCTTCAAGACATAGCGCCTGCGTTACCGTGGCTCTTCCCTCTGCGATATTCCGAGGTGAAGTCGTACTCCTGCAGCCTCTGAACCCAACGTGCTGTCTGGCCTTCCAGGTTCTTAAAGCTCAATAGCCTGGTTAGGGTGGAATAGTCAGTCCTCAGGTGGAATGGCTGACCGTACAGGTACTTGTGGAAGGCCTCCAAGGTCTTTACTACCATCAATAATTCTCGCCGGATGATGCAGTAGTTCTTCTCTGGCTTGGATAGCGTCTTGCTGTAGTAGGCTACCACCCGCTCATGGCCGTCCTGTATCTGTGATAGGACGCTTCAAATGCAATGGTTGCTGGCGTCGGTGTCCACAATGAAGGTGCCACCTGGCTGTGGAAATCGCAAAATTGGAGCACTGCACAGGGTCTTCTTTAGGTGCTGGAAAGGGTATCCGGCGTCTTCCGTCCACACATAAGACCGAAGTTCCCCTGCGAGGCGGGTGAGGGGTTTGGCGATGTTAGGGAACCCCTTTATGAAGCGTCGGTAATAACTGCACAGCCCCAGGTAACTGCAAAACCCTTTCATATCCATTGGGCGAGGCCAATCCCTCACCGCCTGCGTGTTCCCCGGGTTTGTGGCCACTCTGGTTGCTGAAACTATGTGGCCCAAGTAGTTCACTTCCTTGCGGAAGAGCTGGCACTTCTTCGCGTTCAGCTTCATGTTGTCGCCTGTAAACTCTGTAGCACTTACTCAGATACTCGAGAACGTCTTCAAAAGTCTTACCGGCGATTATGATGTCCAGCTATAGCAGGCAGGCGTCGTAAGTCAGTCTTCTAATCACTGACTCCATGAGGCGTTGGAAGGTAGCTGGTGCGTTACAGAGGCCAAAGGGCATAACCGTGAACTTCCAGAGCCCTTGGCCTGTCGAGAATGCGGCGTTCTCCTTGTCTCTTGGGTCTAGAGCTACCTGCAAGTAGCCCGACTTCAGGTCCAGGGTCGCGAACCACTGTGCACCAGCTAGCGTGACCAGGGTATCATCCATCCTGGATAAGGGAAAACAGTCCTTCAGGGTGACAGCGTTCAACTTTCTGTAGTCTACGCAGAAGCGCAGCTTGCCGTTCTTCTTTGTCACCAAGACTACAGTGGAACAACAAGGGCTGTCAGACTCTTCAATCACTCCCCTGATTCTCATGTCCACCAGCATGTCTCGTACCACCGCTTGCTTCGCCAGCGGAACGCGTCTAGGTGGTTGCCGAATAGGCCGGGCGTCCCCAGTGTACATGCGGTGAGGCACTTTGTCCGTGTGGCCGTAGTCAACTTCACCTTAACTGAAGACGCGCTGGTATCGTCTCTGCAGTTGTCGAAATCTCTCCAGCTGCTCTGCGGTTAGGAGGTCGGCCGCTCTCTCCAGTAGGCCTTCTAGCCGGGGCCCCAGGTGTTGCATCGGCACCGGCTCCTTTATCTTGTCCATTTCTCTTACGCTCACCACGGGCTCGCACATTCCCAACTCCGTCCCGGCCTGGACGTCGTTATCGGAGTCCGTTGGATTTAGCAGTCTCACTGACATCTCCTCTCGGCACTGCAGCAATGCCCTGGCTACAATAGTCCGGTTACACGCATCTTCTGGTCCAGCACCACGATCCTGGTTCTCTGGCCTTCCAGTCGCAGCAGCACCACCACCTCGCTCCTCGCGGGGACAAGCACGTCTTCGTTCAAGACGACCCTGCAGATTCCAAGGCGCTCTTCGGGTTGGCGGAGTAAAACCTCTTCTCCGTTGAACCGCAGAACCTTCCTGCCGACGCGTACCGTCGCCTCGTGGCTTCTGAGGGCATCCAGCCCCAGAAACATCTCCTCAGCCACCTTCGCGACGAAAATTCACAGACGGACGGCACTCCATCCCATGTTCAGCTCCAGCAGGGCCTCCTTCTCCACAGGCAAGGTGTCGCCCGATGCCGCGACAAGCTGGTATTGTCGGCTCGGCTTCCTTGTCGGCAAACCCTTCCCCACGTCAGGTCTGATGATGGTCACGGCTGCCCCGGTGTCCACCAGCACGTGGCAAGTCTTCCCTTTCACCCAACCGTCCGCGATGAGGTTGTCACACACACGCCGGCTGACGGTACGTAGTGTCACTCGAGGGGATGGTGGTGATGACGCCGAGGTGCCACTCCCCACAACGGCTCTAACTCATTTTCCGGCTGCTCTTCCTGGTGTGGGCAGTCTCTCTCCAGGTGTCCGGGCTGTCTACATCCCCAACACAGGCCACTAGGTCTTTGCCGGCGTCCTTCGGCTGGTCTTCTGTCTCCGGTGTAGCGGAAACTCCTCGTTCTGGACGTCGGAATAGCTGTTACTTTGGCCACCTCCATCCTCAATGCTGCCGTTAGCGCCTCGTGGATGGTTTTATAATCGCCGAGCATTAGGCGCTGACGAATCTCCGTGTCTCTACACCGTCAACGAATGTATAGGCTGCTTCCCGGGATACGAACTCTGGTTGGTGGTCGACGAGGGCCTTGGTAGCCAGTTGTTCGACTGCAAGGGCGAACACCTGCAGCGTCTCCCCTGGCTGTTGTGACCTTGCCTTTAGCTGGCTGCGGTACGCTGCGGATAAGCGGTGGTTTCCAAAACGATTCTCCAGGGCCTCCCAGATGTCCTTGGGCGCCACCGTTGTCTGTACCGCGTTCAGGACTTCCGCGGCCTCCCCCTGTAGGCTGGCTATTAACTGTGTGGCCTCCTCTGTTGACCATTTGTTGTGCTTGGCCACTGCGTCGAATTGGCGGCGGAAGACCTCAAACGTCGACTGGCTGTAATATTTCAGAAGTTTGACGCGCGCCGATGTTGTGTCGCGTCCCGACGCCTCGGCCTTCAAATCCTTCAATCTCCTGCCGACGACGTCCTCCACTATGGCGTTCAGGGACTTAGCATTACTGTCAGACTTTTCCTCTAGGTCATTGAAGCGGTACGCCAGGTCCTCGACGCGCTCGTTTACTTGGCCCTTCCGCTTGCACAGCTCCGTCATGTCATCCCTCACGCCAGCCAACAGTTCTTCAAATTTGCCGGCGAGAGCCTCCTTCGCCGCTTTAATTTCCGAGGTCAATTCGGTCTTTATTTCTTCCATCTTCTCCGTGATGTTGTCGTTGGCCGTCTTCATTTGTTTCAACTCTGCGGCCAGGTTGTTATTTGCCAAATCCGTCTTCGCTGTTAATTCGGCCTTCATTTCTTCCATCTTCTTCAAAATCCTTTCCAATGCCGCGTCCATGGTTGTAATGTTCGGTGATGTTGTCGTCCCGCATCCTGACACCAGTGTGACTTTGTGGGTTCGTGAAATTAAAAGTCCGATTGCACCACTCAAAAATGTCCTTTATTTATACCGAATTACAATCGGAACACTTGCGGATTACACAGAAATATGTAATGAACACATTTACAATTCACCAGTTCGTCTGTCACAGGTCCACTGCACGCAGTAACGTACACTCCTCCGATGCACGTACACAGTCCGTTCCCTCACTGGGCGCTCCTCACGCTGCTCGCTGAGAAGTGACATTCCTCCAGCCCGACGGGTTGCTTATTTAGGACCAACTGGCCAATCTAGAAGTTTCCGGATTAGATGAATTATCCTGTATATTCGAGAATTCCGGGGGAGCGGAAAGAGACGGCATAGTGATGTTTTTCCAGCCACCCCTCTTTACCGCTATAAGACAAATGTGTGGGCGTTGGCGAACGCCTCCCGTCCGGCCCCACTGCCGGTCGGCTCCACAGGAAGTCCCGACGTTCGGGTGACAATATAAACAAAATAATTACAATACGTTACAAAACTTTTTAGATAAATACAAATCCTTTTCCCTATGCAACATATTACAGCTAGAGCCATCTCTGGACAGCAACACGCGTTCGGTTGTAAACAACCGGAAATTTTTTTCTTGTTCGATGATCAATTTTACGAAAACCGTACAATAAAAGTACTCTGTACACTCTGCAGCCTACACTAATGTACGACACTAGACTACTTTCTGGACCCAATCTTTCATAAAGGCAATTTTACATTTTCTGTAACTTCAAAATAAACGTTTACGAACCAGTTTCAATATATATTTCGTGTAGATACAGATCGTTAGTGTTAAATGGTTCAACAAATTCTCCTTTCAAACTCCATACTATTTCTATTAAATTACGAGAAACACAGAACGGAGCTTAAAACGTTAGCAAATATTGGAAAATCGATACTAAGAGCAAACAATAACTCGAAATTCGTTAATAATTTAGAATAAGTAGACTTAAAATCTGTGCTTTAGCAAGGTCTGCATTTTGATGTTCCAAGATCTCATCTATAATCTTATGATTTAACAGTTACAGGGTGTTATGAAAATTTAATCATAATAAAAGGGACTTTTAACTATTATGAGAAAATTCAAAATATACATTATGCATTAGACATCACGTTATTGGTGATATTCTCCCAAAAAGAAACAAAAAGAATCGGTCCAATTTGCTTGGCCAATGGAGAGCTGTTGGAGGTGTGTATTTACATCTCTGGAAGATAAATGGTCCTTTACAGATAACTAAATAAATAATAATGTTGCCGTTTAGCAGTACAGACAACGTCAGGAAATATGATTATAAACATTTTGGTATTAAGTCTACTCCGATGTACTAACTCTATTTACAATAGCAGCATTATACCTGGTTATATTTTGGCCTACAGTAATTAAATAGACAGATAGGTTTTTCACACATCACATGTTTCGTTGTACGTTGACAATGTACAGGGTTTCAGTGTAACCTCCAACTGCCAGTCAATCAAAATTTGAATATCGAACCGGCCTGGTGCCTCTACCACGTGATAGTAGTGGGTTTAGTAATGTTTGATGGCCACTAATTCGGTTTACAGCAATGTTCCTATGACTAATACATAATTATATCATATTTAATTTTAAATTTTGAGGCTGAATATGTGTTCAGGGACTTTCAACAATGTTTCCTATATACTTCAATGAAAGGTATTTTGTACAGAATTTTGTGTGAACCTGTGTCCAGTTAATTGGATGTGTGATTTCACAGGAAAATGTGAAGCAAATAACAATGCTGTAGTCTGTCTCACCAGCGCTGGTGTATTGTGTTGCGAACGGCTATTGGCTAATTCAAATTTCTATTCAACTTCCCAATTTGTAGCTGTTTGGTGTTTTGTGTGTACACAGAACCATGTATCAGATTTTGGTGAAGAAAGAAGTATTCTGTCTGACGGACCTTGGTCACAAACAACTAAAAGAGAATACATCTTGAATTTATTTGTGTAATATTGACATTTTTAAGGATTTGTGTAATCTTCGTAGCATTTAGATAGACGTGAGATATGTCTACTATGTGAAAATTGCCCTAACGTAACAACTGCTAGTATTTGTACCGTCTTTTATATCCTGCCGGCCGTGGCGAGAATTTTCTGTTAGTAGAATGCTGTCGAGTGCCGTTATTTAATCGTTCGAAAACAAATGCACACTGCACCAATGTGTCTCACTTCCAGCTTCGTGAAGTCAGCCAGTAGCATTCCTTGAATTGCGAACATAAAATAACCTGGAATTGACTAACACTTAGTTCCTCGAGCGCTGGCATTGCGATCACAATCTAATAATCATCACCACTACTCAGCATTTAATCTACTCTTATAACTTTCTACCTCCTATAAACAAAAGCAATTCGCTTCATCAAATATGGCGCACGTTTGTGCACTTGTAATATGAAATATGATGGAAAATATAGCAAACCTTACAGCAATATAATGTGTCATCACTACAATTGTACGTTTATGATGAGTATAAATCTATATAGTTAAAATATTTGGAACAGAAGTATTGAAGTCCACAGAAGAAACTTGCTGTTATCACATATACAAGTGAATTTTTGGACGCTAGTCTTAAGATGTTTCCGTAATTACTCGAGAACCATACCTTCACGTCGTACACATGATGTCAGGCTAGTGTGTTGAGAAAGGCTTCACTGACACACCTTGTCTTTTAGTATTTTGTATTTATAGCACATATATTGTTGTTTAGAGCAGACTACTCGCGTGATAAGAGGAACCTGCTACACTCTCCTCTTTAATGTCCACTTAGACTAACATCCGAGATAAGACTTGAGACACTAGGAGATACAACAGCTGTTCTGACCAGCCCTTACCTTTCACTGATTGTTATGTATATCAATAACTTTATATATGTACATATAACTCCTTTATATGATAATTACAGGTCACACTGAACCAAAATCTACATGTGCTTCTTGGTTATAGAGAACTCAAACAAATGTTGACGAATGAATAGTCCATTAATGCATGTTTCACGGAAACAAAAATCCTTGATATATATTCACTTTTGTACACTTCCATTCCCAAATGAAGCGATTTGTTGGTGCGAAGATGCGTTCATATGAACTTAAGCCAATATTTCTCTACATAAAATAAAACACAATTAAATATGAGCTCTGTCTATAGAAGATATGTAACTACAATTTGCTATAAGACTTTGTAAACAATTAGAAATATTCTTCCACGGTATAAGCTATTACACGTAGTACCATCTATTGACAGCAACACGCGCTCGGCTGCCAGATGTTTAGTCATTATTTCTCTCCTGGCCGACAATCCATACAACTAAAATAATTGTCTCTTACATAACACATTCAAATTAGTAACTTAAAGCAGTGTACACACATTACTGTCTGAACCAACTCCTTGTCAAGGGTTTATTTGTCAAATCTGTTTCAAATTTAGGTAAGCTTTTACAGAACGTGTTTAGTTACACATTTCGTTGTAGATACAAGAGTGATATAGTTAAATGTTTAAACAGCGGGTCAACCGTGCTCCATGATATTGCGCTTAAATTACGAGAAACACAAGAATGGACATTAATAAAGTTATTGGAAAACTGAACATCTCATTTCAAAGTGTACATGTGGCTGAGATTGAAGACACTATCTAAGAAATACCAATGATCGCGCTCGATAATACTTGCTGTAGTTTGTTGTCGATGTCTATTTGTCAGTTTTCTAATCAAATATTTAAAGTGAGTACACTAGATAAGTGTCTACACAAACATTCTCCTCTAATAATTACCTAGAGTGAATTAGATATGACCAGACATACGTCACGTGATAACTTCAGTTTAGCGTTCATTAATTGTAGAGTTCACTTGTTTAGTTACTGCTAGAGTGATGTTATTTATATGTAGTTGAATTGTATTTATGAGCAAGTTCTGTAACTGTAGGAAATCATTCGTCAATATTTTTGTTTGATATACATAAGTCTACAACTGTCAGTATGTGTAATTATCTTTTCTGTTTCCTTCAGTTCGTTTTGGTTCTAGGTAAAATGAAAATATTTGTAGAATACGCCGTGGCTGGGTGTCTAGACCATTCAGACTTACGCTCAGAGTGAAAATGTTCAGCTGCGATAGCATTTCCTTTACTTTATTAGGACTGTAGTATGAAATTAAACGAAAAATGTTAGAAGTATCATGTTATATTCCTAACAAAAAGTTACAATTAAACAAGCGACCATAAATTTACAGCTACTGAATGTATCTAACTCTCACGGATACAATTGTGATATTCCACGTAGTGTATAACAACGGAACCAATAAAAAATGCACAACTCCATGTAGCGAACACTTTTAATTATGTATTAAATGACGTTTATTGCTGATGTAACTATAATAACTAGCAGGTTGGTAATTCTGAGCCAGTGTTTTTTATCTAGTTGACATTTTACCTTCTAGTTGCCATGGACACCATTCACACTAATTCGACATTAAGGACGATTTTCATGAAGAAGCTCTAATTATACTAGTCAACAAATAACTATGATTTGCTTTCCACAAAAACAAAGACAGATTACTTCATTTAACTCGAACTTTCTAAATATGAAAACATGTTTCGCTTCCGTGTGACAGAGCTGAGGCGGATTCACACAAAAATGCCAAAATATTTCCCTTTGTTAGAGGAACGTGAGGTTATTGTCCATGGAGACGCACTGTATAAGTGTTTTGTCTGACGGCAAGATAAAAGGTTAAATAAACGAAGTATCGACTCATCAAACAGACGTTACAGTTCATCGTTAACTAAAATAAATAAGAGTGCAAGTTCCAACAATTCTTTTATCCTCTCCCATTTCTGTGTGTAATCAGAACATACATTTCAACAATTCCATGTCAGAATACATTACAGAGCTTAGATGATAACGTGAACTTCAGGTTGCAGTTTTGGGACAAAATATTACATATCTCCCTTCGTCGTATTGCACAGTTCCCGCTGTTAATGCAAGTTTAATACAAAATGTAATACTCCACTACCGGGCCTTACGACAAAAATGTATTTCTCTTTCCAGCCGCTACATCAGAAGTCTGCACGCACATAAGATCTGGAGATAAAGATTTTATGCGATTAATGCGTAAAATAAAAAGACGAAATTTAAACCTACATGCTCTCCTGTGTCATTATGACCACTTCACCACTCTACTACACGTACAAGTGTCCCGAGTTCGAATCTCGGTCAGGGCGAGTTACCTGGATAAGGCTTTTTCCGGGGATTTCCCTTATCCTGGAAGACGAATGTCGGGTAACTCTAAGCTCCATGGACCCCGGACTCATTTGAGCATCATTTCACCCATTTCTTTCATCGTGCGGTATTACTTAACGTTGGAGGACGTAAATTAAAAAAAAAAAAAATCTACTACAGCTAAAGTTAAACAAAAGACTACTGTAATGAGTCTAGTTATTTTAATGAAATACATTATCATCTCATGAGACTGTAGAGACAACAATGTCTAATGTAGGACTCGTACACGTGATTACCTGTACCACAAAATACCAAGGATAACGTTTATCCGGATTAAAGTGATACAGATATAGCAGTAATATATTTCTTACAAAACTTAGTACTAGAGTAGAGAATGTCATTTGAGTACAACGACCAGTAAAAGTTATGCCCCATTAATATATTTTGGCATATATGTGAGTAAAGTACCAAACATTTCACAATACGAAATTTGCAATCTACTCAGAACAAACATGTTAGTGGAAATACATCGATACGTGGAACAACCGGAAAGCGTTGAGATATACTTCGTTTAGAAGGCTTCCGTTCACAGACACAAACACTTATTCCTATGTTATTGTCTCTATATATAACATTGTTACTGTTTGCTTACAAATAACAAAAAGCAACTGAATCTAAGCTACATGTAAACAATGCAATTATAACTTCTTATAAAACTTTGTAAACAAAGTCGAACCTTGTTCATCAGTATAGGATGATACAGGTGGAGCCATCTCTACTCAGTAACGTGCACTCGCTTGCAGATTGTTTCAAGTATCTCTCTTCGTGGACAATGTTTATATGTAAACCGTAATGTAACTAAACTGTTGAGCTCACATATGTTTCTCAACTCACTCTTCCACGAAGGTTTGTTTTTCCATTTGCTGAAAGTTTAACATAAACATTTAAATAAATAGTTTCATTATCGTTTTTGTCGTAGATAAATAGTGATACATCTCATCTGAGTGCAGAGAGTCTACTCCCATTAGCCCTGTCCCCGTAGGAACAAGACCCGGGTCTCTTACAACCAGGGAGAAAGTCTCTCCGTGGGGCTTTCCATTAGGACAGTACCTAATTACCAAAACTGCCCCCCCCTCCTGGTCCGAAGACCAGTCAGGACGGAAGTGGATACGCCACTTACGCGCGTCAACACACAAGGTGAAGACTACCGATATGACCTCGGTGGGGCCGCCTGGCGATCTAGCACACCTTCTACTAGCTGAGCAGGCTAGTACCCGGAAACTTATGGCTTCCCTCAACCCCGTCCGAAGACGTACCCAATCTCCCACGGGTATCGGGAACCACTGCCCCTCCGAGACCTACCCATCCGAACAACTCCCGAAGGAGGGGCTCGGCTGTTAAATACAGTAAAATGTTTAAAAACTGTGTCAACACATACTGCCTTTAAAACTCCATGCTCTGTCAATGAAATCTTGACAATCCCAAGAATGGCTGTTAGTATATTTAAAATATAAAAGCATTGGGAAACCTAAACTGAAACAAAGAACATTTAGAAGATTGTAAAAGAGATAAAATTATCTGACACGAATAAAACGCTTTAACAAGATCTGCATTTTATGTACTAAGACGGTATGTTGTAATTATAATTTACTGGTTAAGGTAAATTATGCAATTTTTATTTAGAATGAGGCAAATTTAAGAGAATATTTCTCGAAATTTTAATATATAAACTTTGTTTATGATGGAAATATATTAAGATATTGTATTCATTCAAATCATTTCAGACATTATCGCATCTGGAGACTGGTCTGTGTATGTAGGAAGTTTTATACTTTGAGGATAACCATCTTGTATAACTATCATTTGTTATTTCCAACCCAACAACACATACATAGACACATGCAAGTTTATCCAACAAAGTTCTTTCCTGATTTATACTTCACTCGGAATATTTATTATCAAATTTTGGTCCAAGACTGTCGTGTATTTCCCCATCTCTAAGTGAAACTTTTGTTTCTCTCTCTGTATCATTAAATGGCTTGTTGTTTTGTGTTCCACGAACTGTATTAGTAAACTGCATAATTATGCAATTGAAAATAGGAATAGTGTTTTGTTTTGAAAGTAGAGAGTGTGTAATCGACGTCTTACCATCTATAAGAGCTAAAGAGTAAAATGATTTAAACAAAAACGCTGTAAATCATCTTGTAACAATATTATTACTCTTGTGACGTCGTTATTCATGACAGTTAATTACAATAAAAATATCAAAAGGAAGTTTTAGACATTATGTTAAGTTGGTAGTTTTTGCTCTACAGCTTTGGCAGCATTGCTAATGTTGACTGAGAACGTAATGAAGGATTAACCCTAAAAATTAATATGTAAATCCAATATAAATGAGGTTCTATTTGCATAAATAAAGTTACTAATGTACGGAACAGTAAGTCAAGAGTGAATAAATAAATAAATAAATAAATAAATAAATAAATAAATAAATAAATAAATAAATAAATAAATAAATAAATAAATAAATAAATAAATAAATAAATAAATAAAATCTGAATATTCTACCCCGGCACCTAGACAACTATGCCGGGGCATATATCCAAATTTTCTCTTTATTTTTCCATAAAATCCTTACAAATGTTATAATTATACAAATCTCTCAGAATACTACTCTACAAAAATAAAATGAAATAAAATAACAGAAATAAACCCAAAAAAAGCAAAAAAACAAAGAAAACAACTATAAAAATTACAAAATCCTTATTTCCTAAATCTACATCTAAATCTACTAATTCTGTAGTCCACCATGGCCTCTGCCATCACTCTCTCCCTCCGCCGCCCATGCAGTCAACTCCATTGTTAGATTATTCAATAATTCCTCCCGTCTTATCCTATTTTGTATTCTAGAACTCCTTCTTGGATCTTGTACTATTCTTCCCCTATTATCAACTCTTTCTCCTTTGAATATTTTTACCGCCCATGCTTTCTTACTTACAAAGTTAGTCAAAACTTGTAATTTATTTACCAATTGCTGTTCTCGAATTGTCATTTACGATATATCCTGCTAGCGCATGCCTCTCTTCTTGTTGGTGAATTGCATATCTTCCACATTCAAATACTACATGTTCAGGATTATCTTGTTTGTTGCATAATTCACATATATCATTTTCAGTTTTATTGATTTTCTTCCAATAGGTCTTATAAGGTCCGTGTCCTGTTATATAATGTATAAATCCCTTTGTTGGTTGAATAAAATTCAATTTTAGTCTCTCTTTGACGTTCTGAAAAATGTCAAACACTCTTCTACCTTCTAGACTTTCTGTCCATTCATTTTGCCATTTATCTTTTAAACTATTTTTAATCGCCCAAGATTTGTTTGTTCTGACTCCAGTTATATTATAAACTTTTTTCTAAATTTCCTTTTTTCGCCCAAAATTTTGCGCCCTTCAATCTTATTAATAAATCAATCGGCCAAATGGCCGTTGTTACTAGCAATGCCATAGTTGGTGTTGTTTTTACAGCTCCTGTCAGACGTAATAATACTTTTCTTTGCGTTCTTCTCAACAATCTTCTTATTTGTACATCATCCATCCTTTTTGCCCAAACTGCTGCCGCATACGTCATAATTGAAGCAAAAATGGTGTTATGATATATCTGTATGTTACGCAATGGAAGTACAAAATTTAAATTGGTTATTCTTGCTAGCTTTAGCATTATCTTCTCTGTTTTCTGTCTAATATACTCCGTGTGTTTTCTGAAATGAAATTTTTCATCTATCATGATACCCAAATATCTCATCTCTTTTTCCCGTTTAATGTTCTGATTATTTATCTTCACTGTAGGATCCAGCGTTAAATTTCCCTTAAAAAGCACATAATTTGACTTGTTTGGTGCAATTTTTAGTTTTGTTCTGAAACACCAATTTTATAATGTATTTGTAACTTCTCTTGCTTTATTTTCTAGCTCTAGTCTGCTCTGTCCATCCATCATTATGACTATGTCATCAGCATACGCTATTACATCCAAAACCTTATGATCTCTTTCCAGTAGTTCTAATAAATCTTCTGATAAAATATCCCAAAAAAGGGGCCCCAAGATAGAACCCTGAGGGCAACCAGTCAAGAGTGAATATTGAAAATTAATTGACAGCTCTTTGTGGAGACTCCTGACGTTTTATGTCTCATCTTGGACGTCAGTCAAAATGACTTGAGTGTCGCAGGTTCAGGGTTTCAAAGGAAATGTATTTAATCGCAACTCCCACGCCCTCTCCTCCCAAATATTGTAGCGCAGTTTTAGCCAAACTTCTTGTGTAAACTGGTTTTTTGTATTTATGGACAACGTAATTAAAAATACAGAAATTGATTAAATACAAAACTTGTTATTGAAGCTCAGGATCTGCCTAACATGTGACAGGAGGATATTTGATAAAATCACGTAACTCAGGAAACAAACGTCGAAAGCTTTGATTTTCTCAAAATTGGTTCTAATAACTTTTAATAAAATAAAATATGTAAAGTAAGTAGTAGATTTGTGGGGTTTCAAAAACACCTGCGTTAGCTGTTTTTGAAACCCCCTGGTTAAAAATCGACGCGAAATCCGCCTGTCCAAATATCGAAGAGGTTGGGTGTTGGTTGTGTTAGAATCCCCATGTTAAAATATCGAAGGGTTGGTTGTGTAGTAACACGTGTGTCACGTGTTCATGAAATCCGAGCCTTGAAAGTCGAGTAGAAATCTGTGTTTAAAAAAATATATATATTGATGTGCTGGCGTTCGTGTGCCCCCCCCCCCCCTCCAGGAGCTTGACGACGACGACGACAACAACGACGCATCTCTCCCAAGCCTGCAAGGGCAATCGTGTCATTTTGTTGTATGTATGTGAAATGTAATTAACTGATGAATGTAATTACTGAAAAAAAAATGTGAATGGATTTCAGTATTCACACACACACACACACACACACACACACACACACACACACACACACACACACACGCACACACCGCTCCGTCCCCCCCGGCACTCCTGCAAATCGAATGGAAAAAATGTATTTATTCACGTAACTAAGTATACATTATTAATTAATTTATTTGTTTATTTAAGTATTTATTGAGTTATCCATTACAGTTATTGGGCTCCTGAGGAATCTGACACTCTATGTGTGCTAAAAAGCGATCCTTTCCCTCTGTTCAAAATATAAATGCATATGCAGTGAAATGTTAAGAGAGGCAAGTAAAGATTTAGCGAGGATGAATGTTTATTGCTACAGCTGTAGCCACCCCAACGGAACAGCGAATCCATATAACTTACTTGGGGTGAAATATTACACACACCTGCGCTAGGAATCAATTAACGCAGCTGGATTCTAAAAATTCACTCAAGCGTAAAGGAGACAAGCCAACGAGATATCTATGCAATGAAATAAATAATGTAATAAGAATAATTGTAATGATATAAATCAGCTTAGTAGAAAGATGCCAAAACGTCGAAAAGCCATGCAAAGTCAGCTATAACAATGCTAGTGCTTCTTAAAACGTCTGTACACCAAATAGGCGTATAACTACGAGAAAAATGTTTCTAAATAAATCTAATAAAATGCAGTAATCGCTCGAGGCGTTAGACTTAACGAATTGAAGTTAAAAAAGGATTCTAAAATAGGATTCGCAAAAATAAAACATTAAAACCAATTTTACTTAGAGATAATGACAGTAGTCCGCTAGGCTTAACGCGTCGAATATAGCATATATAAGTAACTAAGAATGCAAATACGAATTGGACAGTATCAAACTTTTAATAATACATCAAATGTTGTAAGGCTATGCCGTCTCTGTCCCATCGTCGACGTTTTCAAAAGGCAGCGCAGGTAGGAACGTCGAACTGAAAACGTGTATTTATTTAGCTACCTATTTATTATTTATCTGTTAATGTATTCAGTTATTGGGAGCCCGATGAATCATACTCCATGGAAATGTGTGGTAAAACCGAGCCATTCCCTCTGTTAAAAATAATGCGTATGCAGTGAAATGTTAGGAAAGGTAGGTAAAGATTTATTGAGAAATAATGTTGTTCGCTGCAGCTAAAACCACCCCAACGGAAGAGAGAATCCGTATAACTTACTTGGGGTGAAAAAATTACGTACACGTGCGGGTAGGAATCAATTAACGCAGCTGGGTTCTAAAAATTCACTCGAGCGTAAAGGAGACAAGTAAACGAGATATCTATGCAAACGTAATAAATAATGTATTAAGGATAATTGTAATGATATAAATCAGCTGAGTAGAAACATGCCAAAACGTTGAAAAGCTATGCAAAGTCTGCTATAATAATGCCAGTGCCTCTTAAAACGTCTGTACATCGATTTGGTGAATAACTACGAGAGACACGCTTCTGAATAAATCTGATACGAGAGACTAATCCGTTCGAGGCGTTAGGCTTACCGAATTGAAGCAAAATATCACTGGAAGGAATAAAAACATAAATTATCTAACGGTCACACTCAAACGGTCCTTCGGAATAATACAGTCGCATTAAGTAGCAATACAAACTCGAAATACAGCTTGCAATAATTAAAATGCAATAAAAGGTTATACTCATATTATAGATGGCATTATGATATTATTAGTTTGCTGCAATACAAATTTGAAATATTGTTCAATGAGGTAATTACCATGAATGCACTAAGGTGAACAGTGGGTGCGACATATTCCACTTCATCCAAGCTAGCCAATCAGGGTGCAGGTAGCAGTATCGTAATAAAGGGTATAAACGACCAATCGCCACACGAGTGCGTGCGCAACGTAAAAGGGGTGGAAACTTTCTAAAGAGTATATATATACTTACAGTTAATAGCTATAGATCTTATATTATTTAATTTTTAGTTAGTAGATACATAAGATGACAGGTTAAAACTCTACTCTAAGTTTAATAGTTTATAGCGAAAGAAGCAGAAGCATAAACTTAAGGATGTGTGCAAACAGGTTACAGCCAGAATGGAAATTTTGGGAGGGGGTGCTGAGGTAACAAAACAGTGAACCGAGCGAATAAAACAGCACATCAGCAACTGAAACGTAGCAGACAGCATCAACATGAATGAAGGTAAGCATTATGCATATGTCTATGTACAGTAATTTCCACGTAATGAATCGAAGCGTTGAATAATATGCGTGAATTTATAATTCCAGAATCGATTCTTCACGATTTAAATCAGCTTGCGGAAGGAGGTTCCTATCTCCCGACGAAGAAGTTACGAGAGATTCCCCGAGACGTGCCACAAGCCATACACGATGTCAAAATCGTGAAGACGAGATACGGTGATAGAGTCGTACTTAAGCTGCAAGAATGCCAGGTTTTTTTGCCCGAGAGATTTAAGAAGATGACAGCAGCTCAAGTGGATGCTGCTAATCAGGGTGGTTGGAGTTTCGTGTATTCCGGTGAAGAAACTCTTTAAAATGGATTCAAGAAGCACAAATTAACTTTTTTAAACAGTCGGGAGTAACCAGTGAAGGTAAGACTTTACAAAAAAACTAAAATCGTGCTGCACTACTGCTATGAAGTGTCAATCTCTTGATGTCAAATATTTCAGTGTAAGTTAAAGTAATCAGCGTTAATCTGTTAATATTTGTGAATGGAATACCTAACGAATTAGTCATTCTATATAAAAGGCAAATCGATAAGAGTAATAATGCAAGCAAATTTAACGTTTTAAAAGTCATTAATGCATATCTGCAGCCAATCGACGGGAAGTTGAGGAATTCAATTAACTAATTAAACAGCCAGTAGCCATATACAAATGAATGTATTGTGATGATACATTATGTATAACGTTTTTTTTTCAGGGAAACATGTTACGTGTATAATCTTATTTCTTTTCCAGAAAACATGTTACGTAAGTGAGGATAAAATTTCAATAAAATACAGAGGTGCAATTTAAAAAAAAAATTCAATAAAAGACAGAGGTGCAATTTAAAAAAAAAATCCATATTAGGGAGTGCAGTACTCTGAATGTTCTAAATCTTTGTTATTCAAAAGATACAGTTATCATTTAATTCCACTGCAAATAACATGCAACTTATTTCTTTTAAGGAAAACATGTTATGTAAATCAAATTCAAAGTTCAGCAATGTTAATAAAGTAATCATTTTAAAGCTTAAAAATATAGCATTGCCATGAGTGTTCAAATGTTTATTATTTTAAAAGTGTAATTATTCGTGTTTTCTGACATGTTTAATCCATAATTTCAGGAGGTGTAACGAGTCGCAAGAGACCGGGCATGCAAGATATTCAAGCAAGTAGTGCAAAGCAGGCGAAACGCAACGACAAAACATTGGAATGCATTACTGTAGAATCAGCGTTCCAGCACAGGATCTTCACAGGTACCATAAAAAATTCTATACACGAGCTAGATCCATCAACGTTCTTGAACTTATGCAAACCCGTTGTTGCCAGTGAAATCCAGAAGGCCATAAGAACTTAAAAATCAGGAATTAAATTAGCCGGTACTTTAACATGTCAATATATAATAACTTCACCCGATAATGAAACAGTTGAATCGATTAATTTTAACAGTAAGATGGATGCTATATTGCAATCGACAAACAAATCTGAATGGTATGAAATTAAACTGAAACAGCCTATAATCGCTCATCTAGAAAATTTTGAAACAAAAGCCAGTTCGAAAGCGCTTTACAGGATAGATTCGCTAACTTTATACGCATGTCAGTACGATCCGTTAAACGCAGGTTGCTTTAAGCCGCTGCCATCCTGGATAAAATCAAAGAGAGCTGTCGTGAATATTCGGAATACTGACTTTAAATGTTTTGCATATTGTATGCTGGCAGCAAAATATCCAGCTCGCCAGAACAGGCATAGAGCTAGCACGTACAGTAAATATGATATATATCGCGAATTCAATTTTAAAGGAATAAACTTCCCCGTCGCCCTTCATGACATTGAATTATTCGAAAAGCAAAATCATGATATCTCGGTGAACATATACGGGTTAGAGAGAGAATCCATTATCATCTTATATCAGACGAGGGAGCAAAAGATAAACCATGTGAATCTTCTAATGATCAATTCGCATTATTCTCTCATAACCGATATGTCGCGTCTAGTAAGTAAGCAGATATCCAAACATAAAAGTAAAAAATTTGTGTGTGAATCTTGTAATGCATGGTTTTCGACTGAAGTTATTCTGAAGAAACATAAACTGAGATGTATGAAATGTCAAATTATTAGCATGCCTCGCGCAGGAATAAATGATGTTATCGAGTTTCAGGCTTACTCAAAATTCGTTAAAGTCCCTTTTGTGATATACGCTGATATCGAGACTATGTTAATAAAAGTGCCATCGTGTCAGCCCGATGCGATGCATAGTTGGACACGTGATATGCACGTGCACGAGGCGATATCCGTTTCGTTGCACCTGGTCTGCAGTTATGACGAGACACTAACAAAATTCAAAATATTTAGAGGTTCGCATGCAGTTGAAGAGTTTCTTAGAGAATTAACTGTGATTGCCGAGGATGTGCTTAGGATATACGGTGATGTGACAGAGATGCATATGAGTGATGAGGATGAATTAAATTTCAGAAATGCAGTCCAGTGTCACGTATGCAAAAAGGATTTCGATTCTGACTCGATTAGGGTGCGTGACCACGATCATCAGACCGGATTATATATAAGGGCTGCTCATAAATCATGCAACCTCAATAGAAAAACGCCAAACTTTATCCCGATATTTTTTCATTGCCTATCAAAGTATGATTCGCATTTCATAGTAAAAAAGTTATCGTATGACAATGAACCCATTACATGTATTTCGCAAACATCGGAGAATTATCTGTCATTTAGTAAAAGATACACATCTAATGGTAAATCAATATTCCTCAGATTTCTTGATAGCTACCGCTTTCTGGATTCTAAACTGAGCGATCTTTCTGATATGCTAGAACCTCAAGATTTTCGGTACACAAATAAGATGTACGTTGATCCTAAGCAGCGTTTGTTAATGCAACGGAAAGGTATTTTCCCATATACATATTTAGATTGCAAGGAAAAATTAAATGATTCCAAATTACCTCCTCAAGAGTGTTTTGATAATATAAGCAATGATGATTACATGCACGCATGCGCGGTATGGAGAGAATTTGGTATACAAAATCTCGGTGAATACTCTGATCTTTATCTCAAGACAGATACGATCTTATTAACAGACATCTATGAAAAATTCCGAAGTTTAAGTATCGATATGTATGGCTTAGATCCTTGTCATTACTATACAGCTCCTGGCCTATCATATGGCGCAATGTTACGAACGAGCCGCGTGCAAATATCGCTGATTACCGATCAAAATATGCTGGAATTTTTCGAATCTGCGATTAGAGGCGGCATCTGCACTGTATCAAAACGTTATTCCAAAGCAAATAATAAATACATATCTGCTTACAATGAAGCGGAATCGATTAAATACCTATCATACATGGATTGCAACGGACTTTACTCACACCTTATGAGTGGGAACGCTTTACCGTATGCTCAATTGAGATGGTTAAACGATAACGAAATTAATTCTATAGATTTTTTGAGCATCAGACATGATTCAGATACAGGTTATGTTTTAGAAGTAGACCTGGAATATCCGGAGAACCTTCACGAGTTGCATAACGACTTGCCATTATGTCCGCAGAGTGAGATAGCTCCGGGTGATAATTACAAAAAGTTACTTGCAACGTTGAATCATAAGGAAAAATATATATTACATTACAGAAACTTGCAGCAGTGTGTAGAGCTCGGTTTGAAAATGAAGCGTATACATCGAGCGGTATCCTACAAACAATCCTTTTGGCTTAAGACGTACATTGATTTAAATGCTGCTAAACGTATTGAAGATAAAACAAAATTCGGTCAAAATTTATGGAAGAAAATGAATAATTGCGTATATGGTAAATTTATTGAGAACGTCAGACGTTACAATTCCTTTCACCTAGCGAGCAATTGGAAACAGGCAAGAAAGTTAATATCACGACAGACATTCATACGATACGTAATTTTTGACGAGAACCTTATAGGACTCGAACTGGTAAGGGAAGAAATTAAGATGACGAAACCGATTTATATAGGACAGGCCATTCTAGATCTTTCAAAACACTTGATGTATAATTTTTATTATAATATTTTGAAGAAACAGTTAAAAGATATGATGTTGAATTATACGGATACCGATGCATTTCTGTTTGAAACCAGTAGTGACATTTATGAATTTATTAAATATAATATACATCTCTTCGATACATCTAATTACCCGATCGATAATGTGTACGGTATTCCGTTGATGAATAAAAAAGTCGCTGGTCTATTTAAAGATGAATTATCGGGTAAAGTTATGACAGAATACGTAGGTTTACGTTCAAAATTGTATTCATATCGATACGATGGCAAAACGGTCAAGAAATCTAAAGGCGTTACGAGTGATGGCATGCGGTGCATAACGTTTGAGGATTATCTATCCTGTGTAAATGATATGACAGCCGTACGTCATGCTAAACAGACGTGCTTTAGAAGTTATAAGCACGTTGTTCGAACCATCGAGAGTAATAAAGTTGCTGTTAGAGGATTCGACACGAAGCGATTTATACAGAAAAATTCACATGAAACCTTGGCCTGGGGTCATCATTCTGTACCATTGGATAAGTAATCGTATAAAAAATATGTGAAAAAATCTTGTAAAAAAGTTGACAATGTATTTTAAAGCTAACAAAAACGTGTGAAATAATTTGCTTTTTAATGATTTGACACAAATATTTAATTTTTCAACATGTGTACATGCAGCAGTGCAAGCGTGATTGAAGTAATGCTTTTTGTGATTTGAGATAAATCTTTACACTTTATAAAACTTATGTACATGAGTCATGATGTCATTTTAAGCAAGTCTTGAAATACGTTGTCAAGTTTTGGTGCTCATTCATTGCTTTGAGTTGCTGATGGTATGTATAAATACCTTTGGAGGACTATAATCCCGCTTATGTATGGGGATATAATATGATATATAATATGAGATTATTGCATCTCTCAATTCCTTAAAAGAGGTAACAATTAATTTTAAACTTATGTTTAAGGACTTTAACGTGCATAATACTTAATTTGTTTTATGTATACATGCATATTGGGATAAAGCTATAATTTGGACAGGTGTTTACTATTCTATTGATGCGTCGTTAATTTCTTTTTTTAAAAAAAAAGTAACCATTAATTTGAACTTAGATTTAAGGATTTTTCAAGTGTAAGACACTCAATTTGTGTTTATGTATGCACGCGCATTGAAACTTTTTAAAATGTAAGCATCATTAACCATTAACTTTACCGGATATTGATTGGATAATATTATAATTACGGTGCTGGGGACTACATTTTCGCTAGTACGCATCTTTAAAATGTAAGCATCTATTTGAACTTGGATGTAAGGAGTTTTAACATGTGAAAATACCTAATGTGTTTATGTATGCATGTGTACTGAAGCTCATTTTATAAAGAATGTGAGCATTATTCTCTATTAAATTGAAGTTAATTTAGGGAGTTTTAACCTGTTGTGGATGCATTATCTCTACAGGATTTATTTAGAATAAAAGTATGGTTTCTTGGGGTGGGTTACAATTCTGCTTATATATGTATGTTTTAAGAAAATATATACATTTTTCACTATGAACTTTGAACTTAGGTGTAAGGAGTTTTAACCTGTTGTCGATGTATTATATATAGAGGATTTAGTTGGGGTAAACATATAATTTTGGGGGGACTGCATTTCTGATTATGTTTGTAGGTATATTGAAATTCTTTTGAAGATTAAACATTAATTTGCACTAATATTAAAACAATTTAACATGTAAAACACTTTACTTTTATTTATATGCACATGTATTGAAGCTGTTTAAAACACAGTGTAAGCATTATTTTTAGAGGATTTAGTTGTGATGTTCTACTGAAAAATTTCTGTTTATGTAGCCACGTATACTGAAACTATTTAAAAAATATAACCATTATGTTTAGAGGATTTAGCTGGAAAGGAATTATAAAATAAAAACACTAAATTTTTGGGAAAATATCTTGTGTATTTATTTATTTATCAATAAAACATACATTCCTTTTTACACAATATCCTTAACATCGATCCATTCCTTTGTAGGAAAACCCAGCCACTTAACGTACGCACGATTACCACGTCGGCGTATCACTCTCTCAACAAGGTATACATTAGGATGGCGTGTTTTTAGTAGTTCGTGACCATAAAAACCGCCCTGTATTTCATTTCCTTCTGCATCCTCCAGAAAATAGACAACTGGGTTAGTATTCCTTGCACGAACAATCCGAAAGATCTCCGTACTCCAATTGGCCGTGTAACCTTTCTCAAGTAGTCCCTTGTACCTGGAAATCCTTACACGATCACCGACATGAAAACTCCTTGCATTCCTTTTCTCTCGACGTTCACGCCCGCCATAACGATATACACTAAGGAGCAGATCGTTGTTGCTGACGTCACGGGGCTTCATGCGAATCGTCGTATGGTAGGTATTGTTGTATGAATCGATGATTCTAGGTAGCATTTGTAACCACTGATGCGAACCCTGAATCAGGAATTCTCTATGCATGTTCATTTTAATTGTTCTAATCAACCTTTCCACTGCTGCAGCCTTGATGCTACTGAAAGTACTGTAATGATTGATTCCATTCCTAAGCATTAATTGCCTGAAATGGCGATTGTAAAACTCCTTCCCATTATCACTTTGAACGTTCTTAGGAGGTGAATTCAACTCTGATAGGATACCGTGCATAGCTCTTGTCACGCTAATGCCACTTTTATCTTTCAATGCTCGTGCATAAGCCATTTTAGAATAGAAATTAATAGCAATAAGAATATACTTATAATTTCTATTTTCTTTTGCATAAGGTATCATTTCAATAAGATCTATTTGTAGTAGATCATTAAGACCTTTACTTATTATTTTACGGCGTAAGAAGCGCCTTCTTGCCGGCGAGTGTAATTCGCTTGCTATGACACGTTTAATCATGCTATGATTTTCGAGTTTTTTAATTCTGTGATTATTTCCTAAATCTCTGCTGAATGGTTAAAGTTACCCGCATCCCTCGATGCAATGAGTAATCTCAATCTGTCTATTAGAACGTTGGGATCGGTCCAATAGATGTAATCCAGTTTTCTGCCGGGTACGTGCTCCTTCCAGTAGAGAGCCGAGCCCGTGCGACTGGAAACAAGATCTCTAATAATATTGCGATACTTGTAACCGCGGCTTGCTCTTATACGCCCGCTCCTAGTGTATCCCTGCCTGTAAACCTGAGTATTCTGCAATATCTGCGAATAGGCGTCCAGATCCTCTTCGGTATATGATGAATTGAGCGGCGATCGCTTGAAGAGCAATTCGTACAATCCAGGACTTGCATCGTAGCTCTCTTGCCCTATCTGAATACCGTCATCGGTGAAATCGATAGTTTTATTCCCTAGTTTATATTCTCCATCTTCATACCGCACGCCGTAGGTGGCATCCATGTCGCTGGAGCTAGCGGTTCGAACCTTCTTCAGGTACTCTGCAAGTAGATCATCCTCCTCCTCATCCCCATCCTGCATCGTTAACGACTGGTTTTGACTTGTCACGATCCCTGTTGGCTATAACCTTCAAGGGCTCGGTTACAGGCTGGAGAACCTCGGACATGACGTGGTGAGTTTCGAACTTGAGACCTTTCAGGGAGCGTAACTTTTCTCGTATTGCCCTACTGTGACGAGCGATTGATTGTTTGAGTCTTATACCTTCGGCATCCATATTGTACTGAATGTATAATTAACCTACTGCAGATATTTTATATGAAATTATAATTTCTATACTTAACATGTGACCATCCTTAGCACGTTCCACTGGTGCTGTGAAAGTGAGTAAATCACCAGTTCGAATAGGGACAGGATACCTTACAACTAATTTATCGTTTATTGCAAACAGTGTGTCATGCGCCGTATGAGGGTGTATTGATGAAAGCATAGAACAAGAAATTACATTCCCATTTCCTGGAGACTTGTAGAATTCGAGACCCGAGGATAACGTATACCTTAACGAGGGACCTCTAAAGGGTCGTGTATGCAGTGAAATGATGAGCTGACCTTTCAGTTGTTGTAACATGCCGTTTACGATATGTCTCGTCTGTATTTTCATGTTGTCAATATCGTTCACTGCACTGGTTAGATTCTTATCCAGTTCCGTCTGTCGCTCGGTTATATCTTTCACGGCCTTTTCCACTGCTGTAGATATAGTTTCGGCAACGGTTGTTATCGTTCTAGTTAAACCGGTTTGCAGTTCATTCTGTTTCTGTATATAGAACCGATTAACATATTTCATGGTTGCAGCATCGTTATCCTGTGCAGGATCGGCTATATCCTTTAATCGTTTCATTCGAAATGATAGATTAGCATCAGACTCTAGAATTGGCATTCTGGCATCTATATACTTTTTATTGATAACATCGTGATCGTCAATGGGATCCAATAGAACTTTCATCCTTATAGCATCCAGAATGACATTGTTATCGGAATCACGTTTAAATGCATATTTTGTTAAGTATTCCATTAGATGTTCATATTGGAGGTCGAGGGATTTTTGTATGTGATTCCTAAGCATAGCTTCAAACTGGCCCATGCGTTGATATGAAGCCTGTTCGCTGAAGATCTGCATTCGACTCTCGACATCACTCGTACACGCGTCCACATAGCTCTTAGTTGATGCGTCATCACTTTCCTCAGGATCGTGAACGTTGCGCAATCGCTTTCCCTTGAATTGATAGTTTCCCGATCCATCTCTACTTATGGTATACCGGTTAATCACGCCCCGGGAGGGTATGACTCTCCGAGATCCGAACCTATCGATACTCATGACTACAATGAAGGATGCGCGTTATTTATTCACTCTGATAAAGATGTCGAAACCGTGACGGTAGTGTCCTTCGTTCAAAGGGAACTCGGGTACTATGACAACGAAAGGTCGCGAGTTCGATCCGTCATTACTCTCCCAAACTTGTTTACACATGTCCTTAAATTCCGCATACGTCATATCTGTGTTTACGTAATCATCATATATATGCTTTAAGTTGAGGTTATCCTGTCTGAAGAGCACGATCATATTTGCATTATCTCTAATTAAATGTTTAGGCACCTTCGCATATGACTGTGCTAAGTATACGGCATCGACATTGCGATGTCTACCCATGCTGTAATATGACGCTATTTTTCCATGCTTCTCATTTATGACATCATCGAATACGAATATGGAGTTTCCTCGGGCTTCGGATGGTTGAACCACCTTCTCGCCATCCCCGAACGTGAAAACTCCAATATCGGGTATGGTTTTTAGCACCTTGAGCAAATACTGGTATTTCGGTTGGTGCAACGATTTTGAATATATGTCGAGATTCTCGAACCTAAGACCATTTTCATGGATGAGCAAGTTCAGTAGAACGTTCGTCTTTCCAGCATTCGAACTACCCAAGAGGAGTGCTCTGACGTTGCACGGGAAGAGCGCGCCGTGTCGTCCTTTGCGTATGTCGTTGTCGAAATCGAGCACCTGTATAGGCAACTTGCACTTTTGCTTCACTACTTCCATATCGCAACTAAACATATAAATCATAACGTTTGCTTTTTTATTTCATAGTAAGCCATGAACTCTGCAGGCGTAAAGAAGGGATCCGGAATCCTTAATTCGCTAATTAATTCTCTTCCGTTTGAGGCTCATTTACCAGGGTACCGATTCTGTGGACCTGGAACGAAACTACATAAGCGTCTGCAGAGAGGGGATTCTCCCAGAAACGCTTTGGACTCAGCCTGCCTCGCTCACGATCTCGCTTACGCCACTCATCAGGACGCAGATTCGCGACGTTTGGCCGATAAGGAACTCGTTGAAAAGGCTTGGAGTCGAGTAAAGTCTGCTGACGCATCTTTCGGCGAGCGACTTGCAGCCCGACTTGTAACAGCCATCATGAAGGGGAAAGTTGCCATGGGCGCTGGAATGCGTAAGCGACGCAAGAGGATCATACCGAGCCCTCGAGGCGGTTTTTTACCTCTGATCCCGCTTTTGGCGGCTTTGGGCGCTGCAGGTAGCCTAGCCGGTGGCGCTGCTCAGATCGCCACGGCTGTGAATAAGAAACGTTCCGCGGAAAGACAGCTTGCAGAGTTGAGTCGTCACAATCAGAGCATGGAGGGTTTAGCTAGGGGTAAAGGCCTTCGACGTAAGAAGCGCAAGGGCAAAGGATTGCATCTTCGTGCAAAAAACTCGGGGCGAGGCCTGTATTTATCCCGGAAAAAGCCCTAAGTGCTGCAGAGATCGATGCCTATGCACGACGACTGCACATTCCTCATTTTAGATGTGTGTACATGATAGACAACTTACCTTCACGTCCTCGACATGTAGAAAGGATTATCGTAAATTTGGATATCTCGCGTAACCCGGGAACACACTGGGTTGCGATACGCAAGGATGGAGATGTTGCATTCTACTTTGATAGCTTCGGTAATCTAAGACCACCGAAACAGATTGAGTCCTACCTCGAGGGTGTTAAACTCATGTACAACACCAAGAGGTTTCAGAATTTTGGATCTGTGATTTGCGGTCATCTGTGCCTGCAGTTTCTCTTATAAAACGGATTTACCGACTTGAATGTTTGATCAAAATGAGTTACACAATCACCGTGAGCGGTTCGAATGCCAGCTTCTCTAGCTTTCTCAACCCGCCTCTTCATCTGGATCCGAATGGACTTTACGAAATAGCTCTATTGAATTTCGAAACCTTTTATTCCATTCCTAATGTGGATGAGAGCAACAACTTATTCCATTTCGCTCGCAATGACAAGAACGAGAGTATCGAGATTCCTCCTGGAACTTACGAATTAGATGATATCGCGCATTTTCTCAAGGGAGCCCTCGACGTCGAAGACGGGTTTATCTTACGTGCTAATAATAATACCATGAAGTCTGAGATACAATGTCCATATACTATCGACTTTACTCAAGACAGATCAATTGGCTCTCTTCTCGGATTCAAAGCACAGCGTTTGATTCAACCGAACGTGATGACTGAGTCTGATGATTTGGTGAACATCTTCAAAGTTAGCATCATACGCATCGAGTGCAGCCTAGCCACGGGATCCTTCATTGACGGTAAACACGGTCATTCTCTGTACGAGTTTTTCCCGTCGGTTCCTCCCGGTTACCACATTTCGCAAGAACCATCTAGCCCTATATATCTACCAATCATCGATACGAATCTCATTGATCATCCCGACATTAGAGTGGTAGATCAGAACGGTGACGTGCTCGACTTCAGGAACGAAACCATAACCGTACGATTACACATACGTCGCAATGGGAATAAATTTTAACCATCGTTCCTATATTAAGAAGCCTCTTTCGAGATTGGGCTATACTCGCTCATTGACAGGGCGTCCGATCACGTCGTCTAATCGAAGGTTCCTCGAGGCTTTGGGATTCAAAGTGCTATAATGGATGTCCTCGATGTAACAGGAGTACCGACCTTTGATGATAAGATTAGTAAAGAGGAGGAGCACGTCTTCCTGCCATACAATACATCGGCTCTTGACGCGAACGATGAAATTAGAATACCGTGTCAAGCGGAAGATTTGTACACTCTTCCTAGTAGAAGTTATCTCTACATAGAGGGCTCTCTCACCAAAACAAGTGGCGGACCCTCCTCCTCAAAGCTGACCAACAATGCCATGGCATTTCTGTTTGACGAAATTCGTCTAGATATGAACGGCATTACTATAGACAGAACCAGGAATCCGGGCATTTCTTCAACGATGCGCAACTATGCATCTCTGAATGCACTGGAATCCGATCGAATGCAGAATGCCGGATGGACCTATCCGGGAGTTGACGTCGACATCGTGAATTCAAAGAATGGTGTCTTCAATGCTGTAGTTCCTCTTTCGATGCTGCTGGGCTTTGCAGACGATCACAAGGAAGTCATTCTCAATAGCAAATTTGAACTGGTTCTCATTAGATCTAAAGATTCTAATAATTGTATATCGGGCAACGAACCAGCTACTATTCAACTAACTAGACTCGAATGGAGGATGCCCGTTCTTCGACTTTCAGATGGAGAGAGAGTCGAAAAGCTTAAACTCGTCAAATCCGATAAGCCACTGCACGTAGCCTTTCGAACCTTGGACCTTCACACTCAACCTGCGGTACCGCAAACTAAGGCCTTCACCTGGAACATTGCAACTACAACGAAACTTGAGAAACCTCGCTTCGTCATAGTCGGTGCACAAACCGACAGACTGAATAAGCTTAGTAAGGATTGCTCACTCTTTGATCATTGCAACATCACCAATCTGAAGCTTTATCTCAACAGCGAGTGTTATCCTTATCACGATATGAACTTGGATTTTGAAAACTCTAAATTTGCATCTCTGTATGATCAGTATTCGAAATTTCAATCATCCTATTATGGAAAAGAAAATTACCCACTTTTGAAGAGAAGTGACTTTCTGAATTATGCACCGCTCTTTGTCATCGACTGCTCGCATCAGCCTGAGGAGACCGTGACCGGGGCCGTGAATGTGAGACTGGAAGTTCAAGCCTCATCCAACTTTCCTGCACAAACATTATATTGCCTGATTATTCATGATAAATTGTTCACCTATAAACCACTAACGCATGTTGTTCAATCTATCATATAAGGATGTAATTTTGTGGAAATAAAAAAGAAAACGAAACTCAAATTTATGTTATCTTTTTATTGATTTTAACATACATTTCCTTAACCTTTTCCCTGACGCTCCTACTTTTTGCATCGTATGAACACATTGATTTATATATGTCATGTAATTGAAATAAGTTTCTTTCAATATATGGGATTAGTCTCTTAAGTTCTCTTATGGCAATGCTATTTAGATTTATGCTGTTTAAGTTTAAGCACGTATTCACAAACGTTACTTCATTCACTTTATTCATGCACAGTAATATATTGTACGCATATATTATATTCTCACTGTATGACACTTTTGGATGCTTACCATCTTTCAAGTAAGTTTCCAACGCATCCATATTTTGCTTTATTATTAGCCAGTCTTTCTTTGTGATGTATACAAAAGTTTCATCTGTAGCTCTGATATAGAGGGATGGGAGTTCATGGTATAAGCCTATGTTCACACGGTGCCCGGAGTTGATGGGGATGTCGTCTACCATGAACACACTATTCGCCATCACTCTTTGTCACCTCTTCAGGAGCGGGGGCCATGGGTTCGAACATCATTATTATAAAGCTGTCCTTGTCGAAGATCCTCTTCTTCTTGAGCACCCTCGGCTTACAGCTCTTCTTCTCTGCTTTCTTGTCGGACCTGCGAACATGCACGGCTATGAGGATACGAATTATTACACGCTTTTATATTAAGTGTGACGTTTTCTTTTTACTCACTTTTCTTTATCTAGTTCTTTGGACGGGCCGGCTTGTTTCTCGTCACGGATTGGAGGTGTTATGTCTTCACCTTCCAAGCTTCTGTAATTACACAATGAGAGAAATCTTTTTTACCCGTACACAAAACACTATAGCTCACTAATTTCCAGTGCTTTTTCTTTCCACTTACCTGAGATATACCTTGCACTGCATTCCACACTTGCCGTATGAAGTGACTTTGTCATGATGTGCAGGATTCTTGCAGACGGTTTGATGAGTCTTTCCATCACACATTTCCTCGTGATGATCCATCCAGTGTTGCTGCATGCTCTCGTAATCTTGCAGATGTTCCCAGAAGTTGATATCGCTCTCCACTCTACTTGTTTCGCTGCTCATCTTGCTGAGTGTTAGATGACAACTGACAGATGGAAGTGATCGATCGCGCACCCTCCCTGCAGTACATTGGTGCACTGCTACGGATTCATCTGCTCACGGAATCGGTTTGCATTCCTTATTGCGTCGTGTAGGAGGGGAGGATCCATAGAGTGTTTGATTCCTACGGCTCCCGATAATAAAATCAATACTTACTGATTTAAATAACTACACTCGACGCGTTCCTTTTTGCAAATGTCGACAAAGGTGAAGGCGATTGACAATTCAGTCTTACAGCATTCACATATAAATAACATGCATCACCCCTATTGCAGGAGTGCCGGGGGGACGGAGCGGTGTGTGTGTGTGTGTGTGTGTGTGTGTGTGTGTGTGTGTGTGTGTGTGTGTGTGTGTGTGTGTGTGAATACTGAAATCCATTCTCATTTTTTTTCAGTAATTACATTCATCAGTTAATTACATTTCACATACATACAACAAAATGACACGATTGCCCTTGCAGGCTTGGGAGAGATGCGTCGTTGTTGTCGTCGTCGTCGTCGTCGTCAAGCTCCTGGAGGGGGGGGGGCACACGAACGCCAGCACATCAATATATATATTTTTTTTAAACACAGATTTCTACTCGACTTTCAAGGCTCGGATTTCATGAACACGTGACACACGTGTTACTACACAACCAACCCTTCGATATTTTAACATGGGGATTCTAACACAACCAACACCCAACCTCTTCGATATTTGGACAGGCGGATTTCGCGTCGATTTTTAACCAGGGGGTTTCAAAAACAGCTAACGCAGGTGTTTTTGAAACCCCACAAATCTACTACTAAAGTAGTTTCGTGGCAGATGAAATATGACAAGAATCTTCAGGGAATGTTAAGTCTTTTATGTTATTGATATAATTTGTGTAACTGTTAAACAATAAGAGATAGATACAACCTTACTGCACAAAAACCTGTACAGTTTGAAAAAACTTACATTTTATTCACTCCTTTTTGTGCAGCGAATCATTTTCAACATTTTGGTCATTATTGGTTAGAATTTGTCAATATTTTTACATTCCTCAAATGGATGTCGTTATTCATTTTGGCCCAAGCTCTACAAACAAAACTATATCATTAAAGCCACTTGATAGTGACTTGATCTAGCGAGATTTTATTCCCGCTTCAAGTCAACTGTATTACCATATGAAGCCTAAATAGTTCGTGATAATACAACGTGTATCTGGATTAACGTGAAGAAGTAAACAAATTTGTAACTATAATAATAATTTGTACAGGAGTAGTTCAGCGTTTAAATAAGCATTATTAAATGATTTGCAGCAACGGAATTTTCAAAAGCATGCTCTTCTCAATCTTCCGGTTTTTTGGAAATGCTTATGAACTGTTCTCAGAAGCGCCGCGCCGTTGCCGATTTGTTAGACCACTAGACACCTACCAAAACGTCCCGGGTTCTATCCCAGGTGACCACATGTGAAATTTATGGTGAAAAAGGCGGCGTAGGTGCGGGTGTCCTCCATCTTACTCCACCAGTTCTCCATCATCATTTCATGTATCATCAATGCCGCCATCTGTGGTGCCGCATGTAGTAAAAGCGGACGTTAAACACTACAAACCATCACTCAAAATCGCCTCATTACGTTAAAGTCTCAAAAATTTCAGTCATTATGAGTAACCAACAGAATGGTCTCCAATGGTATTTATCGTTAAAATAAGATAAATGATAAAATTTTTGAAAATTTTTGGAACTCTTGTTTCTCGGTATACAATAATACAGCAAGAGCCACCTGTTGGCGGCAGAAGTGTATTAGCTTGTCAACGAAAATAGTTTCTCTGGTGGAAGATCATTATAACTAAAAGTATCGTCTCGTGTAAGATATTTATAATAATAACTGTACAAAATTACCTTCTCAACGAATGTTTCCAAAAAGATTATCTCTACATCAACTTCAATTTTAAGATAAGAATTTACTGAAGCTTTTTCATTATGTATTCAATTATAGAAGTGTGTTACAGCTGAATGTGTAAACAAAATGTGAAATGTGTAGTGTTTAACGCCCACTTTTACTACATACGGCACCGCAGGCGTTGACACTGATGATGCACGAGATCAAGATGGAGCACCCGTGGAATGAGATGGCGAGGGAAATTGGAGGTCCCGGAGAAAACCCGCCCCAACGCCGTGTTGTCCACCAAAAATCTCACTTTGCGGTCGCCTGGGATCGAACCCGGGTCACCTTGGTGAGAGCCAAGTGGTCTAACCACTGAGCCACGGCGTGGCCTGAATGAATGTATAAACAGCAGGTCCACCATGCTGACCTTGAAACTCCATGCTATTCATATGAACTCATGACAATTACAGGACTGGACGTTTACATTTTAAAATGTAAATATACTGGATAACTGAACGTCCCAAGTCAGAGTGCACTTGTGACGTCACGACCACACAAATGTACAGATACTAATATGAGAGAATTAACTAGACAAAGAAATGACTGGAGAACATCCTGAAGTGAGAAGAATAACAGGATAAGAACAAAGTAGAATATCGTCCTGTATGATTAATAAAGTGATAAGAGAAGAATATAATAAATATTCAGTATTTAAATATTACCAAACTGCACAATTAACCAATATGAGCATTATCAGTAAATGTTCTTTCAAATCATTTCTAACAACATTAATAGGAATTGGGATACAAGTAACAGGGGATATAAGTTTTATCAAATGTTATGAAAACAAACGACTGTATGCTTTTCTTTTTTGTTTTGAAGTTTCATAGAACCTATCTCTAAGCTGTGAAACAAACTGATGAATCAGTAATATAAACTCGATGTCATATCTGGGATTCAAACCATCACTGTTCAGCCTTAAGTCCATCTCATGATTCTGTCTGCACTTTGCAGTATATTTATACTTATTTATTACTCCAAGTTTTTTCATCTACTTCAGCTTTTTCCTGATAAACATGACGAGTCTGAAGTACATTCAACGTCTTGGTGAAGTCCTTTTACTCGGCTGAAGAAATTTAAGTGCAATAAACGTAAATAATGTTAATTAAATCATTAATAAATAATACCTTACTTACATATTGTGAGTTTCCGTTCGAGACATAAAAACAAAAAATCTGCAGAGAATATAAATGTGAAAGTATTCCACTCTTTATAAATAGCAGAAAATTAATACAATTTTTATTAATCTTGATAAATAGGAAATGTTAACTCCAAGAACAAGCTATAAAGCTTATCTAACATCTATCTCATTGATAAGAATATCACGCAATGAATAGAAAAAGGCAAAATTATAAATAAATTATATTCAAGAAGAAATAAATGCGTTGAGTTACTTCTAATAAAAGTACATTAGAGAGATCAAGATGGTTCTTTGTACTTACAGAACAACAAACAGCTCAAACTTGAGCCATAACTTGAATTAGCCAATAACCTTTCGCGACGCTGCATACCAGCGCTCGAAGGTATCACGTGGCCAATAAACCATTACCACTTTGCCTATGTAACCCTCAGCAGTGTGGTTGAAGTTAAGGAAAGTGTAGCTTTTACAAATTTACATTAGATGCTATATAATATAAAGTAATTCGTATATTATTTTGGAAGTAGCAAGACTGTCTAATGTTTATCTATTTTAACGTGTAGCCATTAAAGTAACAGTTGGTTTTAAGATTAGTTTAAACGTACGTATATTCAGTAATTCATAGGAGTACACCATCGATGATATATATAGTCAGCAGTAAATTAAATACAGAAACAGAACCCTCGGACACGAGCTCCTCTTATACATAACGTATTTTGGAAATATTGATGAACCCTTATTGGTAACCCTCATGCTTTATAACGGCAAGGAGCTCCACTCATTTGTAAAAAATACAAAGATGTCTGGACCTGTTTATGTTTGTAGTACGATTCAAGCAATTATGTCTGTTCCAGAAGATGGTCACTAAATCTATATTGAAGCCAAAACTGGGCTAGACGCTCTACTGTCATTAGAGTGTTTTTAGAAGTAGAAGTTTAAACGTGCAGTACTTTTGTTTAAGTATACGTACGATGTAAGTAGCTGTACAGCAGTTTTATTGCAATTGTCTAGAAGTACCCTCGGTCTTTTGTACTTTTCTTCGGGGTCCAGGTCATACTCATCTGGACACGAATGAGACGACTACGAGGTCGACGAGGACGACGATGACGAGGAGGTACTGGCAAGCTGTATTTAGCGCGAAGCTTCTAGTGCGTTCCCTCCAAAATTGGGTTTAAGCGCAGGTAGAATTTTCTTTTACTAATAATGGGTTAAGGATGCGGTGTTGTGAATGAGGATTGTAGAAATTGAGATAGTAATTTTACTCTTCTGAAGGAAGACAGTATGTTGTGCCTAATGTACCCTGGCGATGAAGTAGGTTAAATTTAGATGAAGAAGGAGGGGAGGCGGGTGGAGGGGAGGGTGGGGGGAGGAGGGGATGAAGACATTTAAATCCCAGCCATATATCCACCCTAAATTGGGATGCTATGTTTTCCAATAACTTTGTTAATGTCCATTCTTGTGTTTCACGTAATTTAATAGCAATAGCATGGAGCATGGTTGACCTGCTGTTTAAACATTTAACTATACCACCATTGTATCTACAACGAAATGCGTAATTAAACATGTTCTGCAAATGCTTATGCTAAATTTGAATCAGATGTGACAAATAAACCTCTGACAAAGAGTTGGTTCCGACAGTAATGTGTGTACACAGCATAAAGTTACAAATATGAATATGTGTCTTTAAGAGACAATTGTTTTAGTTATATTGATTGCCCGCCAGGGGAGAAATAACGACTATATGTCTGTCAAACGACTACGTATTGCTGTCAATAGATGGCTCTAGGTGTAATAGCTTATACTGGGCAAGAGAAGCTGTAATTATTTACAAAATTATACGGCAGATTACAGTTATGTTCTATTGGTGCTGAATAGATTTATTTGGTTTTCATGTTTTGAAAATAAACTGATGGTACAATTAATATAAACGCCCCATCGAACGAAAAAATATATTATGTGTAAGTACGGAAGTAACTCAAGTTGAGTTGAAGTAAATGCTTTTTCCGCTTTATAACATGTGGATTTAATGTCAATTATTTTCAAGTTCTGAGATTTGCGTCTGACAATTAATATTAATGCGTCTCTAATTGTTTCTGTTCATTACAAATGAGAGGAGAGCCTTGTGATTAACTGCAAAGGTTCATAAGCATTTCAAGAGAAGCTCGTAATATGTAAGAGCTACACATCGCTTAACTTGTATCACACTGATGAGGGCTGCATCGAGAAAATTGGCAATTATTTCCTGTATTACATTTTATCTTGAAGCGCTAGTGTAGTGGGTCGCGTATGGCGATTCGCTAATTCTAGTTCTGATACAACTCCTCAATATTCAGTTGTGTGATGTTCTGTGTGTACATGTTGATCTTTCTGGTGGACTTTTATCAGCAGCAACTGAAAGGATTTATTACTTATTGAGTATATCTGTGTAATATTGGCATTTTTTTCATTTGTGTTATATTCCCAGCAATGAAGTAGAATTTGTATAAGTTTACTAGCATGTTCTCAGCGTTGACGTTTTCTGTTATAGAAATTAATTAATATTTTCTTAACTTTCAGCTATCCATGAAGAGTGGAATAGGTTTACGGTTAAAATTCTTTGCATATTTGTGGTTTTTAAGCCTCGAATGTCAACTTATAACGTGAAGTTACTTTATAATTCATTATCCTAATACCATTCTTGACGTTTATTACACTTAAATATCTGAAGCCGAGTAAATAATGTTCAACAATATGCTTCATTTTATTTTAACATCCTAACACGATAAAACATTGAGTATATGCAAACATTGAGATATAAATATTGTCACCCAGTTATCGGGAAGCACCACAAGCAACAGCTGAGAAGGGGCCGGAGGCCACGCCACGCCCACTCATCTGTCTCCTGTCACTAACTGAGGGGTGATTTGCGGTAGTGTCGCCGGTCCTTCGATGTTTCTCTCCCCTTCTCCGGTGGTCTGGAACGTTCGGTGATTAGAGACTTCTAGAAAAACACTGACATTCTTATAAAAAGGGTTTCAGAGAGACAGTTAGTCAGTCAGTGCTTGACGAGCTAGCAAACGGACGAGAAGACTGTGTACGTGCATCGGAACGTTAACTTACGAACTGGTGAATTGTAATTGTGTGCATTACGTATTTCTGTGTAATTGGCAAGTGCTTAACTGTAAGTCGGTGGAAATAAAGAAGATTTTTGAGTGGTGCAATTGGACCTTTTATTCCACGAACCCACAAAGTCACACTGGTGTCAGGAAGCGGGAAAACAACATCACCGAACATTACAACAATGGAGGCAGCATTAGAAAAGATTTTAGCGGAACTGAGAGAAATGAAGACGGCTAAAGACAACATCACTGAGAAGATGGAAGAAATGAAGGCCGAACTAACAACAAAAACGGAAGCGGCAAATAACAGCCTGGCCGCGAAGCTGGAGACTACAAATAACAACCTGGCCGCAAAGCTGGAAGAAATGAAGACGGCTAACGATAACCTCACGGAGAAGATGGAAGAAATGAAGGTTGCGAACGAGGCCCTCGCCGCGAAATTTGAGGAACAGTTGGCCGGCGTGAGGGAGGACGTCACGGGACTCGGCAAGCGGATCGGCCAGGTGGACGAACGCGTCGGAGACCTCGCGAGCCGCGTTAATGAGCTAGAAGGAAAGGCCGACAACAGCACCAAGTCCCTGAGCGCCATGGTGGAGGAAGTCGTCGGCAGGAGGTTGAAGGATTTGAAGGCCGACGCACCGGGACGCGACATAACATCGCCGCGCGTCAAACCTCCCAAGTATGACGGCGCGTCAACGTTTGAGGTCTTCCGCCGCCAGTTCGACACAGTGGCCAGGCACAACGGATGGTCACTGGAGGAGGAGGCCACACAGTTAATAGCCAGCCTCCAAGGAAGAGCCGCGGAAGTCCTAAACGCGGTGCAGACGACGGCGGCGCCCAAGGACATTTGGGAAGCCCTGGAAGATCGCTTCGGGAACCACCGCTTAGCCGCAGCAAACCGCAGCCAGCTAAAGGCAAGGTCACAGCAGCCGGGGGAGACGCTGCAGGAGTTCGCCATTGCGATCGAGCAGCTGGCTAGCAAGGCCTTGGTTGACCTGCCACTGGAGTTCGTATCCCGGGAAGCCGCCTACAATTTTGTCGACGGGGTACGGGACACGGAGATTCGTCAGCGCCTAATGCTCGGGGAATATAAAACCATCCACGAGGCGCTGACAGCGGCATTAAGGATGGAGGCGGCCAAAATAACATCCACCCCGACGTCGAGAACGAGGAGTGTCCGCTACGCCGGAGACAGAAGACCACCTGAGGGACGCCAGCGAACACCCAGTGGCCTGTGTTGGGGGTGTGGACAGCCCGGACACCTGCAGAGAGACTGCCGACACCAGGAAGAGCAGCCGGAAAACGAGTAAGGGCCGTCGTGGAGAGGGGCACGTCGGCGCCATCACCACCATCACCACCATCCCCTCGAGTGACACTGCGCGCCGTCAGCCGGCGTATGGATGACAGCCTCATCGCGGACGGTTGGATAAGAGGAAAGCCGTGCCGCGTGCTGGTGGACACCGGGGCGGCCGTGACCATCATCAGACCTGACGTGGCGAAGGGTTTGCCGGCAAGGAAGCCAAGCCGGCCATACCAGCTTGTCACGGCATCGGGCGACACCTTGCCTGTGGAGAAGGAGGCCCTGCTGGAGCTGAACTTGGGACGGAGTGCCGTGCGTCTGTGGGTGTTCGTCGCGAAGGTGGCTGAGGTGATCCTGGGACTGGATGCCCTCAGGAGCCATGAGGCGACGGTCGACGTCGGCAAGAAGGTCTTGCGGCTTAACGGAGAAGAGGTTATACTCCGTCAACCCGAAGAGCGCCTCGGAATGTGCAGGGTCGTCTTGGACGAAGACGTGGTTGTCCCCGCGAGGAGCGAGGTGGTGGTGACGGCGTGACTGGAGGGCCAGAGAACCAGGAACATGATGCTGGACCAGAAGACGCCTGTAAACGGATTGTGTGTAGCCAGGGCATTGCTGCCGTGCCGAGAGGAGGTGCCCCTGAGACTGCTAAATCCTACGGACGCCGATCACGACGTCCAGGCCGGGACGGAGTTGGGAATGTGCGAGCCCGTGGTGAGCGTAACAGCTATCGACGAGACCCAGATGCCGGCGCTGAAGCAACACCTGGGGCCCCGGCTAGAAGGCTTGGTGGAGAGGGCGGCCGACCACCTGACCACAGAACAGCTGGAGAAGGTTCGACAACTGCTAAGGCGGTATCAGAGCGTCTTCAGCCAAGGTGATAGTGACTACGGCCGCACGGACAAAGTGCTTCACCGCATCGACACCGGGGACGCCCGGCCTATTCGGAAACCACATAGACGCGTTCCGCTGGCGAAGCAAGGGGCTGTACGAGACATGCTGGAGGACATGAGATCCAGGGGAGTGATTGAAGAGTCTGACAGCCCTTGGTGTTCCCCTGTAGTCCTGGTGACAAAGAAGAACGGCGAGCTGCGCTTCTGCGTAGACTACAGAAAGTTGAACGCCGTCACCCGGAAGGACTGTTTTCCCTTACCCCGGATTGACGACACCCTGGACACGCTAGCTGGTGCACAGTGGTTCTCGACCCTGGACCTGAAGTCGGGCTACTGGCAGGTAGCTCTAGACCCGAGAGACAAGGAGAAGACCGCATTCTCGACGGGCCAAGGTCTTTGGCAGTTCACGGTTATGCCCTTTGGCCTCTGCAACGCACCAGCTACCTTCCAACGCCTCATGGAGTCAGTGATGAGAGGGCTGACTTACGATGCCTGCCTGCTATACCTGGACGACATCATCATCGTTGGGAAGACTTTTGAAGATCACCTCGAGAATCTGAGTAAGGTGCTACAGAGACTGCAGGCGACCAACTTGAAGCTGAACGCGAAGAAGTGCCAGCTCTTCCGCAAGGAAGTTAACTACTTGGGCCACATAGTCTCAGCAACCGGAGTGGCCACAGACCCGGAGAAGACAAAGGCTGTGAGAGATTGGCCTCGCCCAAAGGATAAGAAAGAATTGCGCAGTTTCCTGGGGCTGTGCAGTTATTACAGGCGCTTCATAAAGGGGTTCTCCAACATCGCAAAACCCCTCACCCGCCTGACAGAGGAACACCGGCCTTATGTGTGGACGGAGGATGCAGAAAACGCTTTCCAGCACCTAAAGGAGACCCTGTGCAGTGCTCCAATTTTGGGTTTCCCACAACCGGGTGGCGCCTTCATTGTGGACACCGACGCTAGCGACCATTGCATTGGAGGTGTCCTATCGCAGATCCAGGACGGCCATGAGCGGGTGATAGCCTACTACAGCAAGACGCTATCCAAGGCAGAGAAGAACTACTGCGTCACCCGACGAGAATTACTGGCGGTAGTAAAGACATTGGAGCACTTCCACAAGTACCTGTACGGTCAGCCATTCCACCTGAGGACTGACCATTCCGCCCTAACCTGGCTATTGAGCTTTAAGAACCTGGAAGGCCAGACAGCACGTTGGGTCCAGAGGCTGCAGGAGTACGACTTCACCTCGGAACATCGTAGAGGGAAGAGCCACGGTAACGCAGACGCCATGTCCCGAAGACCCTGTCCGGAACAGTGCGGCCAGTGTACAAGAGTGGAGGAGAAGGAGCGTGCCGCAGCAGTCCGAGTAGTCACGGCAGTGCCTGCGTATGGCTGGGATAGCGCAGGCCTGAGGAGGGAGCAGCTGGCGGACGCAGACTTGGGGCCACTCTTGAGGGAAGTGGAGGCAGGGACGAGACCAACCTGGGAGGACATCGCACCGAGGAGCGCCACCTACAAGTCGTACTGGGCCCAATGGGACTCGTTGAAGACCAGAGAGGGTGTGCTGTTCCGGGTATGGGAGTCACCCTATGGGAAGACGCAGAGAGAACAGTTGGTACTTCCCCGGAGTAAGGTCCTGGAAGTCCTGGAGGAAGTACACGCCGGTACTTCGGGAGGACACCTGGGAGCGAACCGAACAATTGACAAACTACGGCAGCGCTACTACTGGCTGAGACTCCGAGCAGATGCTGAGAGATGGTGCCGTCAGTGTCACGTGTGCGCGGCGAGTCGTGGCCCTCAGACTAGGAGCCGGGGTCGCATGCAGCAGTACAACGTCGGAGCGCCATTCGAACGGATCGCCGTTGACATTGCTGGACCGTTCCCAGTTTCCGACCGAGGCAACAAGTACCTAATGGTGGTCGTGGACTACTTCACCAAGTGGCCGGAGGTGTATGCCATCCCAAACCAAGAGGCAAAGACAGTCACAGACTGCCTCGTGGAGCAAGTATTCTGTCGATATGGGGTGCCGTTAGAGCTACACAGTGACCAGGGTACCAACTTTGAGTCCAACCTAATGAAGGAGGCACTACAAAGGCTTGGGGTGAACAAGACTCGCACTACGCCTCTACATCCCCAATCGGATGGCATGGTCGAAAGGTACATCAAGACCTTAGAGGAACACCTGAGGAAGGTCGTGGCCAGCCATCAGCGAGACTGGGACGTCAAGGTGCCACTGTTCTTGCTGGCCTATCGCTCGTCTACACACGACACAACTGGGATGACGCCAGCCAGCTTAATGTTCGGCCGGGAGTTACGCCTCCCTTGTGACCTGGCTTTTGGAAGCCCTCCGGAAGCGAAACAGCCAGCGACCGAGTATGTGGAGAACTTGGTGGACCATCTCCACGACATGCACGAGATGGCTCGCCAGAACATCCAGAAGGCGAGCGACCGCATGAAGACCAGGTATGACAGGCAAGCCAACAGCCAAGGGTTCCAGCAAGGTGACCTAGTCTGGTTGTACCGTCCTACCCGGACCAAGGGACGGTGCCCGAAGCTCCAGCAGCCATGGCAAGGACCGTACCGGGTGGTGAAGAGGATTAACGACGTGGTCTACCGCATCCAGAAGGTTCCCCGAGGGAAGATGTTGGTGGTACACCTGGATCGTCTAGCCCGCTATGATGGTGCTGTTCGGGACGACCAGCTTTGAGGAGGGAGCAGTGTCACCCAGTTATCGGGAAGCACCACAAGCAACAGCTGAGAAGGGGCCGGAGGCCACGCCACGCCCACTCATCTGTCTCCTGTCACTAACTGAGGGGTGATTTGCGGTAGTGTCGCCGGTCCTTCGATGTTTCTCTCCCCTTCTCCGGTGGTCTGGAACGTTCGGTGATTAGAGACTTCTAGAAAAACACTGACATTCTTATAAAAAGGGTTTCAGAGAGACAGTTAGTCAGTCAGTGCTTGACGAGCTAGCAAACGGACGAGAAGACTGTGTACGTGCATCGGAACGTTAACTTACGAACTGGTGAATTGTAATTGTGTGCATTACGTATTTCTGTGTAATTGGCAAGTGCTTAACTGTAAGTCGGTGGAAATAAAGAAGATTTTTGAGTGGTGCAATTGGACCTTTTATTCCACGAACCCACAAAGTCACAATATGTATAATACTTCTGAAAATACTTTGTAAGGAGTAAACAAATGTCAACTGGACCGATGTAGACAATCATAACACTCGCTGGAGTAAGACCATTGATCAAAGAGAACAGTGTTTACAATGTACAAGTATCCGACAATGTCATACACCAAAAGTGTTGAACACTGACAAAGACATTATCAAACTAGCCAATATATTTGAGTCAGTTTATTAGTTAACACAGGTATTATATCGATATAGCTTATATGACAGATTTGGTTTTTGTTTCTAAGATCTCCAGTTAAAACTGACAGTTGATGTTTTGTGTATGGACAGTAAATGCTATATATTTTTGTGAGAGTAACTTCAGCTTGTGTTTTGGTACGAGGTCTGTGATAATAGCTCTAGCTAGGTTTTACTACACACATCCAGATACTAATTGTACAAAACTATCGGACAATTGCAATATATATTCATTAACCCACTAAATGTTTTAGCTTAGAGATGTTGGTAATTGTACAAGTGCCATAGACTTGTGTAAGTTCAATGTGTACCATCACTGGAAACATATGGCAGTTGAACTGAGTACCTGGAGCCATTCTGCCAATACTGTTGACCTTTACTACAATCTGTATTACTTACTTTAGATTTTTTATTGTAACTGACTTATCCGACGTTCCACAAGTAATCAAAATAATTATGCAATGTTCTAGAATGCTTTCAGTTGTAAATATTTGTCTCTTCAGTTTTTATCACTAGAAAGGCTCGGTCACAACTACAGCCTACTCGTGACTTTCAAAACTCAACTTTATCCTTATTTTCAGACATACACTTACCAATACATTGACGGGTGACGTAACTAGTAAATATGAAACCTTTACCACAAATTCAAGGCTAACTGATATATCAGTTACTGAAACGTATGTTAAAGGAACACAAACAAGTTAGTGAAGTACAAAGAAATTCTGAGGTTCTACTTGGTTATGAAGAAATATATAACAATCTTGGGACAAAAGTATAGTTGAGATGTCAAATTAACCGCGTACTAGCGTGTTTAGAATGTCTTCTGTAAATGACTGTAGGAAACAACAAATGGAGCTTATATTAAGAAAACCTTTACATGAGCTAAATTAACCGAACTTTTAATATGTTAACATATCTCTAAAGATTTGAGCAAAAACCAGTATGTTTAATATATCTGCATAACAAAAAATTTAAACATTTGATTTTTCTTGGAGTATCCTAGGAAGGTTCCCTTATTAATGAAGTTTGTATAATTTACTTTAATTAGTAAATCATAAGTTCTAATTGAAGTCCTGGTAGATTATACGGCTGATCATGTTAAATTGTATAATTTACTTATTTCACTTCTAATGTTTTCGAAATGCTGTTTGATTTTACTTTAAATTTGACAAATGTCTTGTATCTTACAAATGTAATTTTCTATTCTTCTGATACTCATGGTTACATAGGATTAGAATGGATGTTATATTGACTCACCTTTTAAAAATTCAACTTTATCCTTCTTGTAGCTACAGGACTGCTCAACTACTTTTGCAAGCCTTTACCTTCACTATGTAGCAGGTAGAAAAATAAGACTTCGTGGAAAAGTGGTTTGACAAAGATTCGTGATAATAGTACATTAGTCGCATATGTTACACGTGAGGTGATCTTTGGTTATATAGATTGTCTGTCAAGAGAGAAATTTTAGTCCAAAATTGCAATCGAGAGCATGATGCTGTCCATAGATAGCTCTAGCTGTATCATCTGATGTTGGAGAAGAGGACTCGTTTTTATTTCCAGAATTTTACAACAATTTCTAATTATGTTGCTTGCATATGGATTACATTTAATTGGTTTATGGAAGGCAATCAAACCTTCGCTACTATATATAAAGAGAGACAGTAATATACAAACAAATGAGTGTGTCTGAGAAGAGAAGCCTGCTACAGCAGAAATATCTTGAAGCCTTTTGCTTCCTGTCAGTATGCGGACGATCTCATGATCTTCGCAGTCAATAGGAATACACGGTACAGCTTCCGGCAAATCCAAACCCAGCTCCGGGCCATTGGCGAATGGAGCGCAAAATGGCGAATGGCAATTAACCCGGAGAAGAGCTCTGCTATTCTCCTGGCGAAAACCATAGCCAACCGGTTGCAGCAGAACTTCGTTTTACGGCGCCGTCGAATCCCTTGGGTGCAAACGGCGAAGTATCTCGGGGTGACGCTGGACCGTAAGTTAACTTCCGTTCCGCACGTCAAGGGCAAGGTCCAGCTGGGGCACGTCGCACTCCGGAGCCTATACCCTATCTTCAGATCAACCATGCCGATCCGTCTCAAACTCCAACTGTATCGGGCGATCATTCCGCCTATGATTCTGTACGGCTGTGAGATCTGGGGAACAGTGGCTAATACCACTTTCGTCAGACTCCAGACGCTGCAGAACAAGGCACTACGCATCATCTACGATACAGGCTGGAGATTCCCGGCTCATATCCTACATGAGCACTCCCAGATCCCGTACATTGTCGATGTCATTCGCGAGAGGGCACGATCAATGTACGAGAAAATCCAAATTCACCCCAACCCTTTAGTGAACTCCCTGGGAAGGTATGACCCGAGAGATCAAAGGCGCTTGCCGTCCTTCAGACTGCCGAGAGACGTCCTGGGACCCCTTGGGTAACCCAAGGAAAACCCCAGATGTCTCTGGGAACAACTTCTACGCCAAAGGACAAGCGCTACACAACCCGTATCCAAAACGGGGCAAAAAACTAATTCGTGTCTCCCAAAAAAGGGAGAACGATTAAGTACAGCTGCCCACGACAAAGAGGGGCAACCCATTTCAAACCTCTCCAAAATTTCAAACAGTAAACAAATTCAAACACCCCAGCAGAACATGGATCTACTAGTTCATTTCGCAGGTTAAGCCGCAAAGCGGCTAGGTACTGCGGCATATGACACCCGGACGGGGAAAGCCCCGCCCGACTAGGACTACCTCTGGACCTAGAAGTATGGGTTATATGACAATGAAGCACACTTTTTTTGGTTGTGGTGTCTGATTATCTTCAACACATTTGTAAACGTATGACCACAGTTTCATAGCAGATCCTCAACTCCTTGGTTTGGATTCAAGCCGCATAGGGCACTCTTCCTGAACTTTTCTCCCGGCACTAAGAATTCCGTCGGCAATGTAGTGAGCCTCTATTGCGACCGAGCTATGGTACATCTTCCTTACAGCACAGTTCCTATATCTTGTTAAGGATCTGAAAGTCCATCTTCTTTCGAAGCCACATCTCGCACACTCATGAGTAGTTTACGGCACATTTCGACTATCGCATATTAGAATAATACGCGTCAAATACGCTGAGGAAATGCGCGGTAAACTATTCAACAGTGTACGAGATGTGACTTCGAAAGTAGTTGACCAATGGGTTTGTGAAAACATATCCCAAGAATCCACTTGTCAACTTGAACTTTTTCCTGTTAAATATGAATAATTATATCTTTCACAAAGCATTATAGCTTTAACATTCCTGTTGAAAATTAATAATGTTGTAGTAAAGCATTGCTGTTGTTGTTAATTTGCTCTTTAAAAGACAATAACAACTTTAATAAACGAGAAAATGAGCTCACTAAAGATGCTCTTGAGGTTATGCAACACATCTCTAGTTCCTTTCCCTGAAATGTGAATTTCAAAGCTTGTTACTGAAATAATTACAAGAAAAGTGACCTGACATTAAATTAATGCACTGTGTAGGTACAGGAAGGGATATCACAGGGATATGTTTAATGCAATTTCTTTGTACACAGACTAATGTTGAAAAATTCCTTGGAACGAAAGTGGGGAAAAACGTAAAAATCACTAAAGAAATGTATATATAAGTTGTAAATGAAGATAACTATGTACCAAGAGTAGTACTATCTCTTTAAAAAGAAAACAAAAAAGATCTGTTAATGCCTATATTTAATAAGAATTTGAAAAAACTTCATAGTACATGCGTTATATTCAGCACAAGTTTACAAAAGTATATTCAGAGAAAAACCTGAAATTTGTGATTGATTCATTACAATGATGTAGTGAAACCTTAAAAATTAGTACATGAGGCAGTGTCAGCAGCTAAAAAAATAAATTTAATAAGACACCACTTTATATACTTCTAATCACTCTTGTCGAATTCACAAATGAAGTATACATTATTATTTGAATGAAAGATACAATTCAGTGAATCTAAGAAGAACATTAAGTACCTAAAAACAGCATTATTCATTTAAAATTGTCCTAAGCTTAACTTTGCCTTTGCAACGCAAGAATATTACAGCGTTGAATTTGTAAATGCTTCAATGATATGTATAAGCACAGTAATGAATGCTGAAGAAAAAAAATGAAGTTTTAAAAATAAAATGCAATGCACAGTGTACCTTCCAATAAGAGAAAGTTTAATGTACTTATTTGATTGTGAAGTATAATTTTCTTAATGCGCACAGCAATTGTTTGGGTAAATGACTTACCCAATACCTATGACTTACCTAACTTGATAAGACTTCAAGCAATATACTTCTGACTAAGATTGCGATTGGAGCCCCCTGCATAGTCTAAACCTCTCAGGCCGTGACATCAACTGAATGTGTGTCACATAAATAATAATTATGAAAGGCTACACTCTGAACATGCTGTTTGTTGTTTAGTTATGCAGTGAAAGTGATGGAACTGTATGTTTTAAATGTTAATTGAAAATAATTTAGTACTGTAATTTAGTTGCTGACACATCTAACCACTATTCTTTAACAGTTCATAATTGCCTAATGTGTTGGCTAGAATGAAACAAGAAGTACATTATATAACAAAATAATATGCAAGTTTTATCTACTTTTCAAGATTATTAGGTGGTTTCGCATCACTGCGTGTAACGGATGGCTTATTTATTAGCTTAAGCATCTTTTTTCCATACTGAAGTTTGAGTTTTTCATCTCAACTTAGAACAATGAGAGGATGCTTAACAATGTCAGTTTCCTGTCACATGTAACACTTCTGTGGGTCACGCTAGTAAAGTTATATCAACCTTAAAATTGTTAGCATTACAGTAATTGTGCACCAATATTACTCATGAATGGTGGCAAGTAAATTTTGAGAACAGATTTACCACAGAGTAATACATAAATGCCGTGCAAATGTCACTTTAACTTGTCATTTTTCTAAGCCCATTTGTCCCAGTTGTGTTGCAATATATGAGAAACTCAACACTATGTGCCTTTAATGTCAAATGTACTCAAGGCATTCTTAAAACATGGTAGACTTATATTGCAGAAGACTAAGTTCTAGGCCTAGACACTGTTTATATATATACGAGGGCAATCCAGAAAGTAGATTACGTTTTGGAATAAAAAGTAAACAAAGTATAGGAAACAAATTTTATTATATACAGATGAAAGCCACACTCAAATACTCTTTTCGACATAGTCACCATTCAAATTAAGGCATTTATCGTAGCGATGTACGAGCTTGGAAATTCCTTCGTCGAAAAATTCGGCCGCCTTCGCCTTCAACCACTTCGTTATCTCTTCTTGCAGCTGTGCGTCGTCATCAAAACGCTGCATAGCCAGCCACTTCTTCATTGCTGGGAATAGGTGGAAGTCGCTCGGTGCCAGGTCGGGACTGTACGGCGGATGAGGAAACAACTCCCACTTAAAAGATTCAAGAACTTCACGAGTGACATTTGCCGTGTGGGGCCGGGCGTTGTCGTGAATCAACAAGATCTTAGAGCCTGCACTTTGGAATAATTTTGAAAATCTACTCTATGCTCATTTAAATAAAATGATGAAAATTAAACATACACGTTTAAAACATAAGTTGTTCATATTAAAAGGTCAGCCATCTTATATTCCAAAAATCAAGAATAACAATAAAGCAGTAATTAATTTATCTGAACAACCTCTCAGCAATGAAGAATTAAATTTGTTAAATAAAGGGTTGAAAACCTGTGTTGCCTTCTCTGAAGATATAAAAGAATTTGTAGCAGATATTGAATTAAGTATTAAAACTGTTCCTGTGCAAGAAAGAGATAATGTTAGATCTCAATGTACAAAAGTTCTTCAAAAATTAAAACATGGTAAATACACTTTTCCAGCATTGAAGATTATCAAACACTTAAATAATAAATCCATTACATTTGTAAAAGCAGATAAAGGAAATCAAATTGTTTTACTCAACAAAAATGATTATGAAGATAGAGTCATGCAACTTCTTAAAAAGTCTGATTACTCAGAAACACAAAAAAACCCATTACAAGCCAACATAAGAATTATTAACAAAGTTATTAATGAAGCTAATTGTTTTGATTTAGCTCTTAAAAAAAGATTAAAAGTCAGTAATCCAACACTACCACGGATTTACTGTCTTCCAAAAACTCATAAAAAAGATAACAGTATGCGACCTATTATCAACAACATAGGTTCGCCATGTTACTTATTGGCAAAATGGGTTTCAAAAAAGTTTTCATCTTTGAAAAAATTTGAAAGTAGAAGCATTAAGAATTCTCTTGAACTTATTGAATATATTAAAAACATTACTATCAATGATAGTGACCTATTAGTATCTTTTGATGTCACTTCTTTGTTCACAAACGTCCCAACTGGGAAGATTTCTTCATTATTACAAGAATGGCTTACTTCAATTAATATTAATGAAGCTGAGATTCATGATCTACTAACTTGTACTACCAGTTGTATTGACCAGAATACCTTCACATTTAATGGAAGATTATACACTCAAACACATGGTTTAGCTATGGGTAATCCATTATCTCCATTCTTAGCTGACTTATATATGAGCAACTTAGAAATTCAAGTAACATCTACTCACTCAGATATATTTAAAGTATGGTACAGATATGTTGATGATATTTTCTCCATCATACCCAAAGATAAAATTAATGAAGCCTTAGAAATTCTCAACAGTCAAGATGAATCTATCAAATTTACTATGGAAATAGAAGATCAAGGACTCTTACCTTTTTTGGATTTAAAAATTTCCAAGTACCATAATAAATTGAATTTTGGTATTCATAGGAAAAATACACATGTGGACAATTACATCAAAGCTAATAACTATAATCCAACATCACATCAACTTGCAGTATTCCATTGTTTAATCCACAGACTTATAAATGTACCTATGCTTGAACAGGAATATCAATTAGAATACCAACACATCTTGCATGTTGCAAAGATCAATGGCTTTAAAGAATCAACTATATTTAAAATAATTAATGAACATATATACAAAAACCACATAAGTTCATTTACTACTTTAAAGAAACCAGAAAATACTGTTATCTACAAGAAGTTTACCTATCATCCTTGGGCATTCAACAAATTTAAAAGAATTTTTCATAATTATAATATAAAATTAGCCCCAAAGAATAATTTCAACCTTAAGAATCTGCTCAAAAAACCTTTAAGCAACACTATTGATAAATTGAAATTATCTGGAATATATAAAATACCATGTGACAATTGTTAAGCATATTATATTGGAAGAACTAAGAGAAATTTAAAAACCCGTCAAACGGAACACCTGAGGAATATAAAACTTAAACAAATAGAAAAGTCTGCAGTTGCCAACCATTTCTGGAAACACAACCATGAAATTGGCCAAAGTATACAACTATTGAAACATGTACAAACAGTTAATGAATTAGATATTTGGGAAAAAATTTATATCCTAAATAGTGAAACAAAAAACCTTTTGAATGTTGAGATACCACCATTAAACAGTGTTTTAGAACTTATTAAAAAAGTTAAAAAATCCAACATTGATGTCGTTGAAACAAATTTAAAGAACTTAGACCCAGTTGAAATTAACCCATATGTCAACCAATCTAGTTTACTTCAGGAACATATGAGTGAGGAAGCACATCTCTCAAAAACAACCAGTAACTTAAATATTGGTCCAGAGAACGAGGGGGAAAAAGAAAAATTGGAATTTCATCCGCCACCACAGGTCGACAGTTCAATTAACCCACATCCAGAGGTAAAACAGTTACAACCAGTCAACACCACAGATGACCATCAGCCACCTGTGTCCGGCCACAGTGTTCCAGTCCCAGAAGTTGGCAGCACAAATCAGGAGATAACCAAATGACAATCACAGGAGCAGAAGTTTCTTGGAAGGTTCGGCTCGTCTCCACCTCAGTAGCTGGTCAACACACACTGAAGATGATCAAAACCTGATCGAAAAGCGCTTTTGGGGATATGAAGAACATCTCATCTGAGTGAGTAATCATAAAAATGTTTGACAACTACTCATTTTCTATACAAGATCTTAGAGCTCAACATTCCTCTGCGCTTGTTTTGAATGGCTCTTCTGAGTTTTTGGAGAGTTTGGCAATACCTTTGAGAGTTTATTGTAGTGCCTCTTTCCAGGAAGTCCACCAAAATCACACCTTTTCTGTCCCAAAAAACAGTCGCCATCATCTTCCTTGCCGACATTGTTTGCATGCATTTCTTGGGTTTTTGGGGAGAACTTGTGTGCCCTCACTGCATTGATTGCAATTTCGTTTCACAGTTCACGTGTTTCACCCATGTTTCGTCACCAGTAACGATGCGATCGAGTAAAGAGTCACCATCCTTATGGTAAACGTCCAAAAAGTTCAACGCTGCAGCCATTCGCTGATTTTTGGTGTCCTCTGTCAAGATTTTTGGAATCCATCTTGCACAAAACTTGTGGTAACCAAGCTTTTCGCTGATGATTTCGTGCAACAAACTTCGCGAAATTTGTGGAAAACTCAAAGAAAGTTCCGTTATTGTGAACCTTCGATTTTCACGGACTTTAGCATCGACTTTTTCGACAAGTTCGGCAGTCACTATGCTGGGTCTCCCACTTCGATCTTCGTCGTGAACATTGGTTCGGCCATTTTTAAATCTGATCACCCACTGACGCACTCCACCTTCAGTGATAATGTTGTCCCCACACACTTCACAAAGCTGCCGATAGATTTCTATCGGTTTAGTTTTTTGCAGTCAGAAACCTTATTACTGCACGCACCTCGCAGCTCGCGGGATTATCAATTAACGCAGACATTTCAAACCGTCACAGTATCTGAACGGAGCACAGCACGAACCTCTCACTAGCACGGCTAGATGCCGACTGAGCTGCGCAACGCTCTGACCCCAAGATGACCGCGCTAGCCCCGCCCCTAGCGGAAACAGACGAAAACGTAATCTACTTTCTGGATAGCCCTCGTATATATATATGTCTGTGTGTGTGTGTGTGTGTGTGTGTGTGTGTGTGTGTGTGTGTGTGTGTGTGTGTTAACAGGGAAGAGGATTAATAACGTATTATTAATTGTGAAGCTTTACTAATTAGAGATCCAGCCACACTGTCTTTAGGTAATAGCTGCAGCTGATATTGTACATGTTTTAAGAATAACTGGAATACTGGAAATGAAAGTAAAAGTGGCATATAATAATGACGATGACACAATGACATTTTAACCATTTCTTGCAATGCACAATTACACCTAAAAATTGTAAAGCTTTTTCCAAATCAATTCTAATACCACCAGGTCTCTCTTAAGATGGTTATTCAGGTACCTAGTTTGGTGTAGTATGTACAATAATATTACATAGTGATTACTGCATTAAACAAGAGAGAACAAATTGGGTTTATGGAATCTCAGATCATATTTGTAATTGCTGTTAAAAGCTGTGAAATTCTTTATCAATGATGTAGATATACTCTGATGAGTAAGGTTAAGAGAACCTAATTCTTCAAAATACTTATCATTGTAATTTAAAGGAAAAGTTTATAAAATTCATATCAAGAATCTCGCCCAAAGATTTTTATTTAACACATCCACATTACATGTAAACACAGACGCTGCCAATTATATATAAAAAAATTCTACAGAAGTGAAAGAGAAATGAATTCTGCACAAATCTACAGCCACGGTTTTGGCACATCTGAAAATCCACAGCTATCTTTGCAGTAATTTAAACTGCATATTACTTACCTTACAGGGACTTATATATGATTCAATATTTTAAGCTTAACTACTAACACAAAAACTAATGTATGCAATCAACTTCCTAAAGTAACTTCACTTTTGCTAAAAGTTTAGAACATTTTGGTCACGGAAGTCCACAAAGCATTTGTTAAATTTTCCACTGATATGAAAATGAACTCAAACTTTAGGAAATATTTGATATGCAACATTAAATTGCTGAATACGTGGAAAAGAAAGCTTTGCACCAAATTACTAATGTTAGTAAAGAGCACTGCACATCACCATAACAAGAAACATACCCAATATCCAATAATCCTGCGCTTTCGATTTCTGCAGTCGTATTCCTATAAGCTTGAGATGATGACTCCTGGAAGAACAAAATATCAGAAAATCTCATTATGGCAATAAGAAGGTATCAAAGTTAATGAAACTAATGCTTTTTTATGTGAAACGTCCGTCATCCATTACGAAGTGCTACATTAATTTAAAGAATTTAGATATACATGAATATATATGAAGGCACAATTCAGGTTATGCCATGATACTAATTTTTGGTATTTAGTTACATGCTAAATCTTACTTACAAATAGCTCCTTGTAAAAATCCATTCTCTTCCTTCTTGCTGCCCATACGTCCTCGCAGGCCTTTCAAATCTTTGCAATTTCACAAGTCGATGAAAATTTTATTCAGATTAAGTTCCCTTGGCTTCGATACCGAGCTTTAAAATTTCGTTCAGATATGTACAGGTTAGCTAACGTAGTGCCTTTATCATCTTCCTATCTCACATGACGTAGCCTGGAAACAAGCTTCTCTTGAAATGCTCTGAAACTTTACAGCAACACGCGCTCGGTTGGTAGATGTCTAGCCATTATTTCTCTCCTGGCGGATAATCAATACAATTAAAACAATTGACTCTTACATAACATATATTTATATTAGTAACTTAGTGTTGTGTACGCACATTAGTGTCTGAACCCGCACTTTTTCAAAGGTTTACTCCTCTTATCTGTTTCAAATTTAGGTTAAGCATTTACAGAACGTGTTTAAGGACGGTGGACGTGTAAATGCCTCAAGCGGTCGACATTTTACTTCACGTATTTAGGAATCCAATGATATATTGCACTATATATATGCCCTATGCGTAAATATTATGCCTGTTGTTGGCACCTCTGCTGCCGATGTAGCTGAATGTCTATTCCAGAAGGCTGTCACAAAGTGAGAAGGATTATAGAGTGGGGACAGATCAGTGTTCTCCGACATTTGGACACGGTGTCAAGTGGTGAAGTTCAAGTAAAACCAAGTGATATGTCTGGTGAGGAACAGATAAAGACACGGGATACAATGACGATTGAACAGGGCCGCAGTGGCCAACGAGAGGATCTTTGAATCATTAAATTTTGAGAACGCCAATAATGAGCTACTAAGCATCGATATTTCCATAGTCGGAAAGCAGTTTTAAAGACATTGTAATCCAATAATTTCACCTAACTTGTTTAAATATCAACTTATCAAAATCTGATAACAATTAGGTTTAGTACATCCTATATTAATAATCTCCTGGAGGCGTGTTGACCTTCTGTCACGAGCGTTGCATTCGCCTGTTATCTTGGGAGCTACGTGCCTGATAGGAAGGGTTAGACAATTAGAAGTTGGACATGGCATGCTTCACTGCAGGAAATAGTGGATACGTTTCTTCAGTTGGATTTCAGAGGAGAAGTGGAAACGTGTCTTTGCGAGGCTACAGACCAAGCACTATGCCAGCAACAGTAACATTTCAGGTTCGATAACATTTGACAGAATAGATCATCTTATTCGGAACTTAGAAGTAAAAAAGGAGAGAAGATGAGCAAGGTGTACCTGTACATAAGTCGTCAGAACTGAATGTTCTATGTACAATTACACCTGCTCGTTGAAGTCGAGAAAAAAAAATTGTCAGGACATGATTACAAAGAGTTGTAAACAGTCACAAGAGTATACCAAACAGATCGACGTCATACTGATAGTCCAACCAAAAGTACGATATCCAGATTTAAACAAATGTACAAGATGACTTGAATGTTTTGAAAAAGACCTCCGTGAGTTTTTGTCATACAGCACAACTCAAAACCCAAAAGTCAGTTCAATAACCGAAGATGATGTTCAAGGACGCGACAAGAAGCTGGTAAAGATAATGGCCGTCCAGGTCGAACACTTAGATGTTATATATTCCTTTGTCAAAAATTTATTTTAACCACTGTTTATTAAAGTTCCATAATTATATTTTAACGTACATTCAAGACAAAATAAACGTATTTATTACATTTTCTGGGAATGTGAGAATGTCTCTGTCCACAGAAATGTAGAATGCTCCAAATTAGATGACATATTGATAACGAGTCCATATTTCAAGCACACAAAAAGCGTTAACTTATATTCGCTTTAGTAGTTCTCCTTTCTCCAAATCAATTACTTCTTCGTTCGACATTATGTATACTCTAACTACTTTTTGTTTTCACACACTTTGTCACGAGGTCTAACCGAAAGTCTGAAAACTCGGGCATTTATCAGTCCGTGAGCGATGGAAAACTCCGGGGCTCTTTCCTCGGGGCAATACCTGCAGTCTGAAATGCCCCCCCCCTCATCAAATCAAGACGGGTGGAAGTAGATATTCCACCTACGCACGTCAACCCTACAGGGAAGAACTACCGAATAACCTCGGTGGGGCCGCCTGGTGATCTAGCACACCTTCTACTAGCTCTACAGGCTAGTACCCGGAACTTTTTTAGCCAACCCTCTGCCCCCTTCGGAGGAACACACTGCTCCCACGAGTCCAACCCAATCCGAACAACTGCCATTCAAGGACGAGCTTGGATGTTCGACCCGAGGCTACTCTGGTGACGTCACAGGTCCGTAGCGCTCGCACCACAGCAGCTGAAGGGGACGCACCACCTTCCCTACGAGGTTTGTTTTCACGCAAAGCAAAAATATTACATTTAGGCCATATTTTAAGAAAATAGTGTCTGTCTTACAACACTTTATAATAATTACGAATTTTCTTCGCTGGTGAAGGATGTAACATGTATAGCCCTTTCTGAATGGCAACACGCAATCGGCTGAAAATTGCTTTAACCAACAGTCCAAATTTTCATTTAGCAGGCAATCAATATAATTGGATAGTCATTTTGTACAAATTACTTTCTCAACTCACTCTTCCCTAAATGGTTACCTTATCATACGAACATAAATTTAAAATAAAAACGTTTACAGATATAGGTTCCATATCCATTTCATTTTCTCTTCGTGAGGGATGCAGCTAAATGTTTAAACAGCACGTCATCACATGCTGCCTTTCAAATTCCATAATATTACTCTAAAATCACAAGAGCCATAAGGACTGAGGTTAACATTTAAAAGATATAATGATATTCAGGACTGGAAGAGAAAGCAAACAATATAACGGAAACTTAAATACGACAAAATAGGTTGATATAAATTATGTACAATAACGGGAACAGCTTTTTGTTAATAAGACTAAGTGTATAGCTTATGAATTACTAATTTAATTAATGAATGAACAACTAAATCAGAATGAAGAGAACGTAAGTCAGACATTTCAAGATATATGTACATAGTGTTTGTTATGAAAACATGTTAAACATGTGATATCACTAGAGACAATCTCCAAAATATAAAAAGTTGAAACAACTTATACGAAAAAATAGAAGCTAGCAAGGGTGAAGCGACAAACACAAACACAACATAAATTATAACTATTGGTAGCAAACTTCAATTAATTTTTAAGGAGCTGATGCAAAGTTCCCATCATAAGTCTCGAAGACCGAGAGTTCTCAATACTGTGACTCTGCGGGTTCGTGAAATGAAAAGTCCAATTGCACCACTCAAAAATGTTCTTTATTTCCACCGACTTACAGTTGAACACTTGCCAATTACACAGAATTACGTAATACACACAATTACGATTCAGCAGTTCGTCCGTTACAGTTCTACTTGCACTCGCAACTACGTAAACTCCTCCGACGCACGTACGCAGTCCGTCCCCTCACTGGGCGCTCCTCACAGCTCTCCAAGAACTGACTCAATTCACTCACTGCAGCCCTTTTTATAGGAATTTCGCCGTTTTCTCGAAGCCTCTCGTTTCAGTGAATCACCGCGAAGGTTCCAGATGGCAGGGGAAGGAGGAAGAGGCGGCCAGTGACAAGTGACACTTCCCTAATCATCCCCTCAGTTAGTGACTGAGATAAATGGGTGGGTGTGGGCCGATAGCCTCTGGTCCCTTCTCAGCTGTCGTTGGTTGGGTTTTCCGATAATTGGGTGACAATACACTGGTCCACAGAGCTTTGTCTATCTTTGATCCCAGCCCCTTGAAACAGGAATTACAGCACCTGAGACTCACTTTCTCTCAAAACGGCTACTCCGAATATGACGTTGAAGCCTCGTTCACCAAATCTAGGAAAGGGAAACCTCTAATACAGCAATCCTCAGATAAGACTACCGCTACAGCCTGCATCCCGTTTACCGGCAATCTATCCGGCAGAATCAGCAGAATTCTCGCCAAATGCAACATCAGGACCATCGACAAGCCACCTCCGAAGATTAAGCATCTGTTGAGACCAGTGAAGGACAAACTGGACTTCCAAGTTCCGGGAGTGTATGATACCGTATATAGGACAAACCGGAAGGACCATCGCTACTAGAATAATCGAACATGAACGGAGCATTCGTTTAGTGCAACCTGAGAAGTTTGGACTGGCAGAGCATTGTTTTGATAACGACCATAGAGCCAATTTTCAGGAGACGACCATCTTGGCAAAGTGCAACAGCTACTGGGAGCGAAGAACCAAGGAAGCTTGGCGATTTCCTTTGAAACGAGCACGCCTAATCTTGATGCTGGATTTCAGTTCAGCTCCTCTTGCAAACCGGCCTTAAAACGGAAATCCGTTGAATTAAGAAGCAAAGGTACATACAGTTTTATAACCAGGTTAAGTAGTTACGTTTCTTTGACACAATTTTCTATACTCACGCCATTTCCTGACTTGGGATTTAATTTAATGAAAACTGTCTTTTGCTTAGTAATGCGAATTTTGATAGTGTTTTGTCTTGGTTTTAGTTCTATTATATCCAGTGTTTCATTTGTGGTTATAACATTTTATAAATATCGTGATGATGGGAGAGATGCACACTCCCGAAACGTTGATATATAATCATCTTTTCACCCGGCTTGCTGCCCTAGAAGATAGTGAGAGGAATATCATAGAATTTGAAAGGCAGCATGTGATAACCTACTTTTTAAACCTTTAACTGTATCCCTCACGTAGAGTAAATGAAATGGATATTAAACCTGATTTTATAAACGCTTTTACCTTAAACTTGTATTCGTATGATTAGGTAAAGCCTTTGGGGAACATTAGGTTTAGCAAATTATGTGTACGAAATTGTTATCCAATTACATTGATTGCCTGCCAGAAGTTCTGGCTGACGCATTAACAAATGTTCAGGCTTTGGAGTGTTATCCAGAGATGGCCCTACCTGTTGTATTCTACACCAGCGAAGAAAATCCGCAATTATTATAATTTATGATAGGATATTGAAATTGTATTCTTTAAGTATGGCCTGGGTTTAATTGTTCTGTATTGTGTGAAAACAAAAGGTAGTTAGAGTATATTTAGAGCAAATGTCCGACGAGCATGTATTTGATTGTGGGAATTGAGACCTTCTAAAGTGAATATATCTTAACGCTTTTTGCGCCTTTGAAACATGGGACGATTTTCAGTAAAATCCTTAGTTCTGTTTGTAAGAAGGTAATTTGTTCAAAATATTGACACGGCTGTTGCTAACAGATACAACAGGAAACAAAATACCAGATGAACAATTCGAGGACAAGCGACCATGCATGAAGTACAAAACCTTTTGGACAGCACAGACGATACACTCAGACATCCAAATACAGTGTTTATAGTAATAGTAAATGCGCAAACTGTGCATTATTCAATTATATTTATTGAACTCGTTGACTGCAACATTCCCTGCCTCACACTCCACTATGGAATCTAACGCACTCCTTTCCTTACAGTGAATACACGCAGGGTTTCCTTGTATCGTGAAACTGTTTAATGGTACATTTTTAAGTGGAAACCGTGTGCTGTCAGGTCAGTCACCATATATGGTTTCTCGTAGCTGGTACGATCCAATCTTTATCACCATGGCGTTCGTCGTGTAGAACTCTTCCCTTTTCCCTAATGGCTGTGCCAGCCGTCCAGAGATGGTAGCTGCATTTTGATTCTTTAGTCCTCCTCTTGCTAGAATGTATGCTGGTCTGCAGGGCGTGAACTTTGATAGACCTAAGACTCTCTTCAAATATCTCGCCTTTCTCTAATCAGGTTCGTTGTGAGGTGATCCCGTGAGCTATTGTGGGCACTATCCTCAACTCAAACAGTCTCATAGCTGTAACGAGTGACATCAGGTTTAAATCTCTGATACTGGAGATCCCTTTAATCGCTGCGAGTATTCTCTCCGGGGAGGCATCGGTGAAATTTCGTCAAAAATTAGGAAAACGACATTTTCCGGTTTTTGCATTAACGTTAGTTTCAGAATCTGCCGTCAGTTTGGCCCTAGCGCCATTTAAAGAGCAGCTACGTCTTTATTTGAACGCCCATGTGCGGGTGGGGGCGTGACCATTTATATTGCTTTTTCCAGTGTGTCGCAAAGTAATTGATGGAATTCTCACGTTTAAACTACCCGGTTTGATTCTGTGAATATGGTAATGTGCAGAGACATCTTCTGGATGTTTTTGGAAGCTACTGAACCTTTACGCTAACATTTTTATATATTATTTCGCACTTACTACTTTTGAAAGTAAACAAACATTTCCACTGACATGTAGTGTTTCTGAAATATGGTTTACATGCAAGTGATAGCTGTGGATAGCAGCTTATATTAAATTATTATTGTTTAGAATAGGAATAAAGCCCGATTTAACATTGTATTGCTTTCTTGTTGCAACAGTAGGTATATGATTCGTACCAGGTTAGGTTAGGAGTACAGTGTCTATTTCAAAGCAAAATATAATGAAACTTTAAGGTGTTCTAGCCATAATAGTAAGTACTGACACTAGAATGCTCTGCTTGAGGTAAATGTTAAGTGAAAACATATTATAGCCCAAGAGTTAACAGCGATTCTAGTAGGCCACCTTTTTATGTAAATAGAAGAATGGTTGCCGTATTTCTGGGCAGTGGTAAGGGTCATATTTCTATGCAGAAGTTTTGTATGACCATGGGTATGAATTGCATGAACTATTCTACTAACAATTTCCATCTCATAGACAAAAATTGTACTATTCTATGGGAGAGTTGCATTAAAGGAGAAGCACAGAATGCTAATGAAAGTTTCCATGGAGTAAATGTCACAAAGAAGTTTTTGTATTAAGAAAGAAGTGATTGCAGCTGTTATTGAATTTAATATGGGTTATAAAGATAGACTTAAAGTTAAGGCAAAAGTTGCAGCAAGCAAAGTAAGTCTTGTTAGCAAGAAAATTAGGAGTTTTAGGAGTAGGTGAAAGCTAAACCAAAGTGATCAAAGTTCATTGAGCAAATATAAATCTGCCAAGCAGCAGTTAAAAGTGACTAAATTAAAATAAGAAGAGGATAGTAAACTAGCTGAGTGGTGTTCATATAGTGCAGGATGGTTTTGAAACATAGAAAAAAATGTTGTTTATATTTAGATCCTCTAACTAGATTTTTCTTCATATCCAACTTTTGGCACTTTTAATACTCCTTATAGTCCAGACACTAGAGTTTTCAATGAATATCTTTAAGTTTTGCATATTTGTATATTTCTAGACAAGTTTTCAATAAAAATTGGTATCGTTATGGCTGTATATGAAAAAATTAATAATGATTGCTATTGAAGAAAGAAAATTGAAAAAAATTCAAGAAAATTCTATCAGATTGCCTAAATTTTCTCCTCCAGAACCATTAGACTTGGACAAATGAGTATATACATACATAGTTTTGTAACTATTATCTAAAGGAACCAGAATCCAGAGTTCAAATCATTTATAACAAAAAATTGTAGAGAATGTAATATGTTTCCCAATGTAAAGAAATTGCAGCAAAAAATTAAATTATTATTGTTTTGGTAAAAACTACTGTATATAGAAAAATTATAAAAAAGGGCCACAGGTAACCAAATTAAAGAGAAAGAAGGTAATAAGATAGCTGTAGAGCCTGCATATGGTGCATGGAGTTTTCAAAGTAAAGAAAGTAATGTAATTTCTATCTAAATCTTTAAATTCATTTTTCTCCACTTTCAATTGTTGAACATTTTTGTATCTTCAATATGCTCCAACTTCTCAATTCTCAACGAATTTGTATTAAACTTTGCATACATATTCCTAAATAAATGTTTAATAAAGTTGGTATTTTTGTTTATTTAAATTAAATAGTTTATTTATTATAGATTTTTAAATCTCAAAATTACAAAAAATTAAGAAAAAATTAACATATTTACACATATAATTTTTGTCCAAAAATACTTAATACACACTTTAAAAGTATAGCAACCTTTATAACTGATGTACAGCGAAACCTGAATCTAACATTTAAAGTTTCTAAAAGAAAAACTGTATGAGCTGGGACATTTTATATAACATACAAAAATCATACTATAAAAAGCACTAAATATTTTTTTAAAAAAGAACTATTTAAGATAGAAAGATGAATTTTAAAAGCTTAACTAGATTCCCTATATCCCACCTAATGACAAAATTTCAAACAGTTCTGATGTAAACTCTGGATTTTAGCATTTTTCAGATGCCTCCCTTACACACTATATGTGTTTGATTTACATATAACAGAGAACTGTGTACTAAGTAATGATTAGATTTAGGTGGTTTAAGGGACAGGTACGTGAACTGAAATGTGTAGTGTTTAACGCCCACTTTTACTACATGCGGCACCGCAGGCGCTGACACTAATGATGCATGAGATGAAGATGGAGCACCGGTGGAATTAGATGGCTGGGGAAACCGGAGATCCCGGAGAAAACCCGCCCCAACGCCGTGTTTTCCACCACAAATCTCACTTTGCGGTCGCCTGGGATCGAACCCGGGCCGCCTTGATGAGAGCCAAGCGGTCTAACCACTGAGCCACGGCGTGGCCTAACAGGTACGTTTGAACACATTTTTGCCCTTCTGCTTTAAAACTAATATAGCAAGTAGGGTATTAGAGAGCGTTTTTGCGCAGACCCAAATGAGCAAGATGGCGGCCATGCGCAATCTGTATGTTTAGTGGATTTAGACAGTGTTTAGGTAGGCAGTCAATCCTCTTAATTTGCTGTAACTTATAATGCTATGTCCTGAGGTATGATCTGGCGCTCTAGGGTTATGGGATGCAGGGTTTCTTAGGTAAAGTCTGTTGGTCTGGAGCTTGAAAGCTGTGGGATTTAGAGGTTAGGTCCTGAGGTATGATCTGGGACTCTATGGTTAAGGGTTGCAGGGTTTCTTAGGTAAAGACTGTTGGTCTGGGAGGTTAATAGCTATAGGACTTAGAGGTTAGACACTATACCTATACGTATACCTGAAAATAGGTGTAGCATATGTGAAAAGAGTTTCCTGGAAAGCTACAATAAAAAGAGACATGAGCTGGTATGTGGCCGGTTTTACGAATGTAAACATTGTGGTAATGTTTATGATACTGAGAATCGCAGAGATACTCACCAAGAACGATGCGAGAGAATAACTGCTGCTAAGAAACTCAAGATCGGGCCTACCAAACATAAATTGCTGTTAATGGTTCCTGATGAAGACGATGTCGTAGAATATGAAACAGCTTTCCAGGATCGACCGAAATCATATTTCATCCAGTGCTCTACATGCCAAGACCTGAATGCATATCTCCAGGAATCAAAACAGCGGATAATTCAAGTCGTTCAGAAGCAACTGAGGATGCATAAAAGTGTGAAAATTAACCTCATGGCTGAATGTAAATTTGTGAATGCCGTTGGTGATACTACTGATAAATCCTTTAAAACACCAAATCAAGCAATATTTTTAGAAAGTGACTTGGACGCCATATTGGAAAGTAAATTCAAGAAACTTTGTACTGAAATGGAGGAAAGTCTACTTAAAGGAAGCAGCTGGGCTTTATTAGATGTTGATGGTGTGCGTGTTAGGATCAACAAGAATAATGGGCTAAAAGGGAGCAGTTACATCCCTCTACCGGCTATTGTTGGAGCTAAAGGAGCCTGTATAAATCCGCGGAACTATGATGATGAGAAATGTTTTATGTACGCCGTACCTGCCAAGTTCATTCACAAGGATCCTCAACGTGTTAGCAAGTATAAGGATCTTCAAGAAAGATATGACTTTAGCTGCGTCCCATTTCCTATGAGCTGGAGTGATATCCCGAAATTTGAACGAAAAAACAACATATCCATAAATGTTTTCGTTTGGATGAAAAGAATCAAGTGTTTCCTATGAAATTGTCAATGAAGAACTGACTGAGCATCGCGACCTGCTTCTATTAAGCGACGATGCTGGACGCCAGCATTACGTCTATATAAAGCATTATGAGAAACTTATTCATCAGCAAAAAACTAGACGTCACGGAAAGATCTACATCTGTAAGCGCTGTTTTACGCACTTTGATAATCAGCATGGGGGAGGCGGAGCTGAGAAGTTGAATGAGCATAGAAAAATATGTAATCAGCACGGAGTTGCCAGGATTGTTATGCCGACAGCGGAGAAATCCATCGTTAGTTTCAAGAACAATGAAAGGATGCTGAAATTTCCTTATGTCCTCTATGCCGACTTTGAAAGCATTCTTACCCCTTATCACAGCTGTCCTTGTAATCCCGAAACATCTTATACAGTTCCATATCAGAATCATATCCCTATGAGTTTCTGTGTATATGTCAAACCGTCGGCCTCGATGGAAGGCCTACAGACCGATCTTCCTACTGAACCCTACGTATATCGTGGTTATGATGCAGCTGCGAAGTTTATGGAGTATTTAACTTCTCTTGCAAAGAACATTAATAGTATATACAAAACTGATGCTCCATTAACACTAACATGTGAGCAGCAAAAATCTTTCGAATGCTCTACAGAATGTTACTTATGTGGTAAAGAATTTACCGGAGAGAACTGGAAGGTACGAGATCATGACCATATAACCGGTGAATACCGAGGAAGTCTACATAATAAGTGTAATCTAGCCTGTAAAACACCTAATTATATTCCTGTCTTCATGCATAACCTGAGTGGATATGACTCCCATTTCATTGTTAAGGAGTTAGGATGTACTAGCGAGACAGTAGAAGTTATTCCTAGCTCAGAGGAAAGTTATATATCATTTTCCAAGTATGTTGGTGACATTAAACTCCGCTTTGTGGAAACCTATCGCTTTCTTAGTACCAGCTTGGATAAACTAGCAAAAACTCCAACATCATATCCTGAAACCCGGAAGTACTTTGGAGCAGAGAAGATCAAATTAATGAGCCGTAAGGGAGTGTTCCCCTACGATTACGTCACATCATGGGATGTTTTGAGTGAAACACAACTTCCTCCGAGGGAGGCATTCTACAATAAGTTAAACAAAGAAGAAATCAGTGATGCAGAGTATGAGCATGCAAAAGCAATATGGAGTCACTTCAACATTGGAACGCTAGGTGACTACAGTGATCTCTACTTAACTTCGGATGTCCTCCTACTAACAGATGTGTTTGAGACATTCAGAGAGCAGACCCTGAAAACCCATAAAGTTGATCCTGCACATTATTTTACACCACCTGGACTTACATGGGATGCCATGCTGCTATACACAGGAATTGAACTGGAATTACTACAGGATTATGACAAGCTACTCGTGGTTGAAGCAGGTATAAAAGGAGGATTATGTCAAGTTTCTCATCGGTATGCAGAGGGGAACAGCCACTACATGAAGAAATATGACTCAAGTAAGCCTTCACAGTATATTACGTACGAGGACGCGAATAACCAATATGGTTGGGCAATGTGCCACGCCCTTCCTTTTGGGGGTTTTAAGTGGGTTTCTCCTGAAGATATCAACCTAGAAATACTAAGAGAAGATGACCCTCTCGGATACATTTTAGAAGTAGACCTTCAATATCCTGCAGAACTCCATGACCTGCATAATGATTTACCGTTCCTGCCTGAGTGTATTAAGCCTACGGGTTCTTCTACAAAGAAATTAATTCCTCACCTTGGATCAAGAACTAAGTATGTGGTGCATTATATGACCTTGAAGCAGGCCCTTAGTCATGGGTTACAACTGACTAAAATCCATAGGGTGCTACAATTTCAACAGTCATGTTGGTTAAAACCTTATGTGGAATTCAATAACCGGTTACGACAAGGATCGAGAAATGATTTCGAGAAGGATCTTTACAAACTTTTTAACAATGCCATGTTTGGTAAAACTATGGAAAACATCAGAAACCGACTGAATATACGACTTGTCACCGATTGGAAAACATTGGAGAAACTGGTTGCTAAAGCCTACATTTATTGATAGAACTATATATGGGCCTAATCTGGCGGCAGTACACATGGCGTCGCGGGAGATAGTCTTCAACAAGCCTATATACATTGGGATGTGTGTGCTGGATATCTCAAAGACCTTGATGTATCGGTATCATTATGATGTGCTAATGCCGTATTACGGACTTGAAAATCTGAAGCTCATGTACATGGATACTGACTCTTTCATCCATCGTGTGACTACCAGAGATATATACCAGGATAAGTTACGTTTTCTGGAACATCTGGATACTGCTGATTATCCTAGCGACCACATATGCCATTCTACAAAAAACAAGAAAGTGTTGGGAAAATTTAAAGATGAAGCCAATGGAAAAATCATTCATCGTTTTGTTGGACTGAGACCGAAGATGTATGCTCTCGACATCGATGGAGGTGTAATAAAGAAGATAAAGGGCAAAAAGCATAGTGCCATCAAACAGTACATCACCTTTGAGAGCTATGTGGATTGTCTTAAAAGCAGAGAAATCATAAGAACGCCGATGAACCTAATTATGTCCCGTCAACATAATGTTACGTCAGTGGAAGTGAACAAAATATCCCTATCTCCACATGATGATAAGAGAGTAATTGCAGATGATGGAGTATCTACATATTCCCACGGACATTACCGTGTTGTTAACAGTGAGTGAAATAAGGAACCCTAGAGCAGAAAAAACCGACTTCCATACCCAGAAACAACAAACTCTGGTACGTAGCTGACATCTAAACACGAAAAAACCTTGGATAATAAGAGCAGAGGAAGGCGTTAAGTCTACCGTTCAGAAAAAATTCTGACGCTGGTCCCAAGTCCAGAGAAAAACGAGGGGCGTCTACCTCACTACATAAGCTAACTGAACACACCTTAATTAATGTTAAAAAGGTAAATTTAAAAAAGGACCTACAACCTCATAATTTGAAATATCCTTGAAAACTTTGAATTAGTATAAAATGATTTAAGTAGCTGAACTTGGTCTAAAGGAATCCCTGAAATGCACAAAGACCTCAGAACATCTGAAAAAGCTTGAAAATAGCTTTAGAAAATTTGTTCAGCATTACGAAATATTACAACATGCAGGTGAGTAAAAGCTTGAAAAAGACACAAGAGTATGAAGACACCAATCTGCCTGAAAAACCGTATGAAAACTGTACATCTAGACCATTGCAAATATAGCTCTAACAGAAACCAGGATATCTGTATCTGTCAACCTTTTAGCTATGAAAACTACGGCTCTTAACCCTGGAGCTCCCAGATCATATCTTAATACATAACCTCTGGACCCACAGCTTTAAACCTTTAGATATGAACCTTACAGCTCTTAACCCTAGAACCCTCAGATCATACCTCAACACGTAGCCTCTAGATCATACAGCCTTAAACACTAGACCGATAGATCTAACCTCGAATCCAAACGACTTAACCACCAACCCTACGGTCTGTAACCTCAAGACCTGCGAGCTTAAGTTATGAGACCTACATCCTTTAACCCCCAAGACCCTAACATCATACCTCGAGACAACCACGTGACCAATAAGGGACGAGCCCCTCAACCAATATACATAGCCTTTCAGATCAAAAGATTTAATCACGAAGGCTAAGATATAAGCATAAGACCTCAAAACATAACAAAGTGGAATAGAGTTCCTGAAATCATAGAGAAGGTACCAACAAAAAAACCTCAATGTTCAGGAAAAAACAGAAGCAGTTACACAAAGGGTTAAAAATTTCCTGTATAAAAGATCTATAATCAGCATATATACCTCTAGCAGTGGTAAAGATAGTTCTTGCAGCTCTAACATCGACTTGCCTCAAGAAATTTACACCATGCATACAAGTAGTTAGCATGAATAAAAATAGTTGAGCTTAAAAAATACAGGTTAGATAGAGGACAAAAGAAACATGCTTATGATAGGTTGAGGAGGTAAACATTGAGCAGCTTAAGAAAAGAGTACGGATGCCAAAAGCAAACACAATTAGGTTAAAGAATTGTGAAAGAAGGCAAAAAAGGAGTATATTAGGTTAGGCTAGTTTATAATAGGATGAAATAGGAAAGCATACATGTAGGGCTTGCCTCAAGATTAACAACCTTTAGCCGCTGGACTAGCAACCTGAACTTCAAAATCATAACACAATTCCTCAACCCATACAACACAACCATAAGACCCTACAGCCTTTATACTCCTGACCAAAAACCTTTAGCTATGAGCCTTACAACTCTTAACCCTAGAGCCCCATATCATACCTCAAGACCAAACCACTAAATCCTACAGCTATTAACCTCCCAGACCAGCAGCCTTACCTGTGAAAACCTGCAACTCTTAACCCTAGAGCCCCAGATCATACCTCAAGACCTAACCTCTGAAGCCTATAGCTATTAATCTCCAGAACAGAAGTTTTTACCTGTGAAACACCTGCAACACTTAACCCTAGAGACCCCAGATCATACCTTGAGACCTAACCTCTAAATCCTACAGCTTTCAACCTATCAGACCAACAGTGAAAACTAGCTGTGAAACACCTGCAACTCTTAAACCTAGAGACCCCAGATCATACCTTGAGACCTAACCTCTAAATCCTACAGCTTTCAACCTATCAGACCAACAGTGAAAACCTGCAACTCTTAACCCTAGAGCCCCCAGATCATACCTCAAGACCAAACCACTAAATCCTACAGCTATTAACCTTCCAGACCAGCAGCCTTAACTGTGAAAACCTGCAACTCTTAACCCTAGAGTCCCAAACGTTATCTCAAGATCTAACCTCTAAATCCTACAGCTAATAACTTCCCGGACCAACAGCCTTACCTGTGAAAACCTGCAACTCTTAACCCTAGAGCCCCCCCCCCAGATCATACCTTGAGACCTAGCATCATGATCTACAGCAAATTAAGAGGACTGACTAGTCTACTAAACACTGTCAAAATATCCTAAATACATAGATTACGCATGACCGCCATCTTGCCCTTTTTGTCTGCGCTGGAATGCTCTCTTCTCTCCTACTACTTTTATGCACTTCCCATGTTCTACAACTTTTGATAAATACTTATGACAAACACGTCCACAAAGAATTAAGCAATTTGCATCTTTCTAAAAACTGCGATAAACAATTCCTACTAGAAGGACCGCAATCAGTCATTTTGACGGGTATGGAAGTGTGAACAATAGCTTTCGGATCTGTCCACATCTGTTGTTGTTTTCCTTCCTGATTGGTTTATGGCATTCTGCAAACCCTTTGTTGATGAGTAAGAAAGTTTTATTGCCCAAGTAGCACAATTCGTGCAACCACTTCTGTATTTACGAGGTGTTGGAGCAAAAATCTTTCCATTGAATTTGTTATGGTCAAATACCTGGGACCACCATTTTTCAGAAATGCAATGAGCAGAAACAAATTTGCTGAAATTTTGTGGTTTATGCGATTTGGTGTCAAGGACACACGTTCTCAAAGACTAAGTACAGATCGCTTTGCAGCTGCTACTCCTGTCTGGAATCTTCTAATTGCCAATTCCTTGCAAGGCTAGATGCTCCTCATTCAATATATGAGCAATAAACAGGACAAATTTGGAATAAAGTTTTGGCTTGCAGTTGATGGAAATTCAAAGTATCTGGTGAATGATTTTCCTCGCCTGGGCAAAGAAGATCAGTGCCCCATAGGTGTTCCTCTTGCAGAGCATGTTGTAATGTGTCTTATACAGCCCTTTGTTTTTGAGGGAAGAAATATTACATGTGACAAATTTTCCACAACTAAATGTCTTGCAGAAAGTTTTAAGCGTAAAAGTACAAACATTGTGGGCACAGTAAAGAAACGTAGAAGGGAAATCCTTCAAACAGCAAAATCTGCTGCAGCACCTTTGCACATGACTGTTCTTTATAAGTCAGGTGACATAACTCTGACATGCTATCAGGAAAAAAAGAACAAGAATGTGCTTCTTTTGAGTTCAATGCATGAAAAATTTACCGTATGTAAACAACATTCTAAAAGGCTACCAGGATCAGTGGCATACTACAGTAACACCAAGTACAATGCTGACGTCGATCAAATGGCTTGAATGTACACAGTGAAGTTTGTATACAGAAGGTAGCCTTTGCATGTTTTTTTTCCCCAATGTGTTGGCCTTGGCAGCTATTAATGCATGGGTACTCTCTAAGGAAGTAACAGGTGAAAAAGTAAATAAACGTTTGTTCATATACAACTTAGCAGCAAGTATGTTTGTGGACCATGTTTAGGCAATGCTGATTACACGTGTGTTAGGCGCTACGATGCTGCATTGAATGAGCGAAATCAGGTTTATCTGTGGTTTTTTTTTTTACTATATACTGTTGTATTCTAAATTTTATGTTGAAACATGTATTTGCCAAGGGAAGTTGTCCATTTTACATTTGGTTTTCATATATATTTGGATAAATTTTTAGGCTTAAAATGTTCATTTTACCATGTAATTCTTCAGACAAAACTAAAATTATATACTGGTAAACTTTATTAATAATATTAAATAAACTGGTATGCATTAAAATTTGTTTACCATTTTAAAAAGGGCAAATCAAACTGCATCCGTCAAAATGACGGTTTGGTTCTTCTTGGTAGACCATACTTGCGAGTCCTTCTAGTGTTTATCCCCTACTTAGTTCCTTATATAATTTTATTCCCTGATGGTGTATGGATTTTAAATTTTTTGAAGTTGTTTGACTAGAAAGATGGATATGTTGTGTTCTGGTATTCCCTGTTCATTTTAAAATCACCTATTTTTCTTATGTATAAAACAAACTGTTTCTAAGATGTACAAACATGGTAGAGGTAGTATATTCAATTTTTGAAAAATTGGTCGACTAGATGTGTACTGTGGTACGCAAAATATAATTTGAATTATTTTCTTTTGTAGTTTAAATATTATTTGTAAATTGTTGTCGGTAGAACCCCAGAATGGTATGGCAGAGGTGAGAATTGAGTGTACGTAGCCACAATATATAGATTTTAATACCGTATTTATTATGTTAGACATCTAAAAGTTAATATTAATTTACATAGTTTTGCAGACAGATAAGTTGTATGATCCTTCCATTTTAGCTTTAATCAATCATAATACCTAGAAATTTTATGTTATTTACATTACAAATAGGAGTATTGTAAACAGATGTGACACTAAAATTTATGAACAAAGTTTTATTGGAATTTAGGGATAGTTGGTGCTACAGTTTCATGTTAATCAACAGCATCTGTAGTTTCCTGACTAAATTTTGGGGTCTGTTCAGTAGTGGAGTGGCGAGTTTGAAATGCTGCTTGAGCTAATGATATTTTCTTTTTCTTTTTTTCTAAGTACCATATAAGTCTAGACTGAACCAGTCGTTTCATTGTCTTAGAGAATATGCTTGACCTTGATGTTTAAATAATTCTCCAAAATTGTGGTCTGGATCTGGCTATAGTTTGTTCTGTAATAACTCTATTGATTTAAATAATTCTAGTGCGGTGAAATTTGAAGTAAAAGTACCATCTTTATTGATGAATTTTGTAAATTGTTTCAATTTCTGTTTATCTTCATATTTGTTTTTTTTTTTTTTTTTTTGAATTATTTTCTTGTAAAATGTTTGGTGAAGGCTTTACTGATTTTTGATCAAGTACTATATGTGCGCGATAAGAAGAGCGATCAGGTTCCAAGTCTTCATTTGGTAAGTTTCGTTTAACTCTGTAAACTTGGAGGACAATTTTGAAATTTGAAATGCGCTATACACTGACATCTAGTGGCTAATACACTAAGCTTTATAATGTCTGCCATATTTCGTTTTGATCAATTTCGAGGTTAATTAGCTAACCAGTTACAATAATCGTATGTTAGAATTAGAATTATAGTTTGTCCTTGGCAACATATACATGTTATGAGACACGTCATATTGTGGCAACCCTGTATGGGTTGTCAGACCTGGCGCCACTGGCTGATCTTTGTTCATTGGTTGCGCTGGAGAGGGGGTTGGCTTCCTCTTCCGCAGACGAGCGGCCGCCACCAGCGTGAGAGGATGTGTTTGTAGCAACCCTCCGGAACACAAGCCTCATTGAATGTAAGTTGTCTGGAATTATTAAACCTCTTTTTAAAATGCATTTGTGAGTTTTCCTTCGCTGGACCTTTCACCACCATGCAGGTAAGCTAGTTATCAGTAAAATAACATGTCCACCCTACCGCGTGGTGTAACTAGTGTTTGTTGAGATGGTTTAGCTCTACCGCTACGGATTCCCCCCCTCAAAGCTAATAAATATTAAATCTATTCTAATGTAGGGTGTGACATATTGGTGGAGGCGCCGGGTAAGATCTCAAAATTTTTTTTTCTCCTTGCTTTAGTCCGGTTTTTATGAAAAAAATTTGAATGTATACGGTGGTGAAAGATGGAGGAAACATGGCCGACCGCGTGGTGTTCAATTAGTTAGAAATTCTAATCTGGTCATCGTCTCGTAATCCTTTAACTTTTGGTCTGTTTTTTATTTGATTTCTTCAATAGTAAACTTATTTCATAATATTGTGCTAAAATTTTTTTTATAACTACATGGAAATTGATAATGGACACCACGTGGCCACGTGTTGATTTTCAAGGGACGCTGTGTGAGTTTTGGCAGTAAAATTCAAAGTAAATAGTTTCTTTTTTGGTGTTTTTGTGAAGTATGCACTTCATTTTTGTGTTCATTCCAGTTGGTAATTCTGCTTATTTTATTCTGGTGTCCAGTGTTACTTAAAAGTAAGTCAAAATGCCTAAGAAAACGCGGCAATCATCCAATGTGCCAGTTACAATGGACTCACATGATGTAATAGCTTCGACTTCTGCTTTAGCTAATCAAAGTGCACATGTACCTAGTAATTTAGAAGTATCCATGGCACCTAATGTTAATCAGACTCAGACAATGCAAGTTTCTCGGCCTTTTATTGATCCACCCTGTTTTGACAGGATAGCACTGATATCTCCTTCAGAATTTTTGAGAAAATTTAACTTAGTTTCTACAGCAAATGGTTGGTCAGATGTACAAAAGTTGAAGTTTTTCCCATGTTACTTGCGAGACACAGCAGCACTGTGGTACCGAACTTTTTGCCATAGACACCCTGAGCATGATTGGCATTTTCTAACTCAACAGTTTTTGGCAGCTTTTCAAATGTCCAATCAAGATGAATTGTTGGAAATTAAACTTAGGCAGAGGGTACAATTAGAAAATGAACCTGTATTAGATTACATTTATGATGTATTATCCTTGTGTGACCAAGTTAACGCTGCAATGACACAAATGGAGCAGGTAAAAAACTTAGTGAAAGGATTGAAACCTCAGTATGTGCAAGCTTTGCTCCCATTGAATCCACAAACAGTTGAGGAGGTTTTACAAATTATTAAAAGCGTTGATAAAGCTAATTTTTATGTGCAACATAGACAACATTTAGTACAAGCACAAACATCAACTTACACTTCTCCACCTGTGTCATCTGCACCTGTTTTATCACGGTTTGAAAGTGTAAATCACTCTGAACCAGTTATTAATGTTGTTTCCACATTGAGTGAACAGGTCACTAAACTTGCTACCCAAATGCAACAGCTTCAGTCTCAATTCACTGCTGCTGCATCTACTGTGCAGCCACCTCCACTTAAGCCTCCAAGACATCATGAAAAGAGACAGCAGGCACCTATTGTGTGTTACAATTGCAACAAGCGTGGTCATATGGCACGTAATTGCTGGACTTCACCATCTGCTTCAAAAAACTCGAGAGGCCCAGCCTCCAACGACATAACCTAGAGGTACCCAAAGTAAGTTCACCTGTGTCTAATGTTGTTTCTCTTCCAGGTCAAATTTTGCAAATTTTGGGGTCCATTGGGGAGTCAAAACTTCCAATTTTGTTGGATACAGGAAGTGCAGTTAGCATTGTGAATGCAGCTCATATCAATGACATTTCTAAAATGAAACCTGTCGAGATTTTGCTTAAAACAGCTGGTAACAAGTTATTAGATGCGCCTTATCAAACAAATTTGAAATTTCAAATTAATGACCTTGTTTTTCAGGAAGATGTGTTAGTAGTAAAAGACTTGGCACATAATCTCATTTTGGGTAATGACTTTCTAACTTCACATAAAGTTACCATTGATTATTCTTGTGCAGAAGTTAAGATTCAAACTCATGAGGGAGAAATGGTACACATTCCTTTTGAAACAACATGTGGTGGTCCCTTTACAGATATTGCTGTGATTCCATTGAACGATGAGGTACAGATAGTTAATAAAGTTTCTGTTGTAAAAGATGTTAAATTGCCACCGCTTACTACTTGTTTTGTGGCAGTGCAGCCTTCAGCTGATATTACAAATGAGGTTATGTTCGAGCCTTCTACCAGTATTATGCATAAGAAGAATATTTCTATTCCACCTGTAGTTTGCAAATCTTCAAAGGACTTTGTGATACCAGTACATAATAATTCAGCTGTTCCTCAAACACTTTTTGCTAAAACTGTATTAGCTAATGCTCATGAAGTTGCATTTGTTCAAAGTAACTCAGTTTCACCTAAGGATGTTACTCCATTGAACGCTCCAAAGTTTGAATTTAATGTTAATACCAACTTAACTGAAGCTCAAAAGTCAGATCTTCATAATCTGTTGTTAAAATATGAACATGTTTTTGCCACTTCATTGCAAGATTTAGGCTCAACTAATGTAGCAGAATTTAAAATAGGGGTAAAGGATGAAAAACCTATTAAGCAACGACCCTATAGGGTAGCTCATAAGCAGAAAGAGATTATTTCCCAACAAGTAGAGGAAATGAAAAATGCTGGTATTATTAGAGATTCTCAGTCACCTTGGTCATCACCTGTGGTGTTGGTAAAGAAAAAAGATGGCTCTATGCGGTTTTGTGTAGATTATCGTCAACTGAATAAGGTTACAGTAAACTCAGCCTTTCCCTTGCCTCTTATTGATGACCTCCTTAGTTACCTTGGAGAAGCTAAATGGTTTGCTTCCTTAGATTTGTTGTCAGCATACTTTCAAATTCCTTTAGAGGAGAATAGTAAAAAGTATACCTCATTTGTTACTCATGAAGGGCAGTATGAATTTGAACGTTTGTCTTTTGGGCTTGCTAATGCACCAAGATTTTTCAGTTTTGTTGCTGAGAAATTGTTAGGAGACTTGAAATTTAAGAAAGCTTTAGCATATTTGGACGATATTGTTGTTTTTGCCAAAACTTTTGAGCAATTATTAGAAAACTTAGAAGCTGTTTTTCAACGTTTGGAAATGCATAATTTTAAACTGAAACCTGGGAAATGTTTCTTTGCTATGGAAAAGATAAAGTTATTGGGTTTTGAAGTATCTAAAGATGGAATTTCCCCAGATTCTGAGAAAGTTACAGTGATCAAAGAACTACCACGCCCAAAGAATGTTAGAGACGTGAGAAAAGTTTTGGGTTTGTTCAATTTCTACAGGAAATTTATTAAGAATTACTCTTACATTGCCCATCCATTGATTCAGCTGACCAAGAAAAGTCAAAGTTTTATTTGGGGCCCGGATCAGCAAACAGCATTCCAGCAGTTAAAGAACTCTCTTGTTTCTGCTCCTGTGTTGGCTCATTATAATCCTGGAGCCTATACAGAATTGCACACTGATGCTAGTGGTCTAGGAATAGGATGTGTTTTACTACAGAAAGTAAATGATAATCTTAGACCTATTGCATATGCTTCTAGAACTTTGTCAAAATGTGAAAGAAATTACAGTGTACCAGAGTTAGAGCTTTTGGCAATCGTTTTTGGTTTAACACATTTCAGGACTTTTGTGTATGGCTATAAAGTGCATGTTATTTCAGACCATCACTCCCTTTGTTATCTGAACAATTTAAAGGATTTGACAGGCCGGTTGGCTCGATGGAGTCTAAAGTTACAGGAATTTGATTATGATATATGTTATAAATCTGGTAAGAAACATAATGACGCAGATGTTTTGTCAAGGTTCCCTGTGTTACAGCCTGAAGAGCATCAAATTGAACAACTTGATGAGCTAATTACCTGTTTGCTATCACCGGTTGAGGTTGCTCAGAAACAAAATGATGATCCAGTTCTGACTCCAATTATTAATGCCCTTAAGGATCCTGAATCTGCTCCTGCTAAGGTTCAACGTCAAGCTTCTACCTATATTTTGAAAAGTGATGTCTTGTACAGGAAAAATTCGAGTTCTACTGGTCCCTTGCATTTACTAGTCATTCCTGAGGTGTTAAAGCATGAAATTTTGTCCTCATGTCATGATGATCCACTATCTGGTCATTTAGGTTTTTCTAAAACTTTTAGTAAGATTAATTCAAGATACTACTGGATAGGTATGAAAAAAGATATTGAGCATTTTGTGAAAACTTGTCCAAGTTGTCAGTCTAGGAAGGCACCTAAGAATCAAAAACCTGCTGGTCTTTTGCAGCCTATTCCAGTTAACTTTATTGGAGAACGTTGGGGAATAGATTTGTTAGGCCCTTTGCCTCGTTCTACGTCGGGTCATAAGTATATCATAGTTGCTACAGAATATGCTTCTAGGTGGGTTGAAGCTGCCTCTCTCTCTTTGGCTACCATTCCCCAGGTTACTAAGTTCATCTTACATCAGATTATTTGCAGGCATGGGGCCCCTGCCATGTTACTGTCTGATCGTGGTAGTGTCTTTCTGAGTGAAGTAACCCAGGAACTCTTGAAAGCTTTGTCAGTTTCCCCTCATTTTACTAGTTCATACCACCCTGCATGCAACGGCCTTACTGAACGATTTAACCAGACTTTACTAAATTGTCTTAGTCATTTTGTGGATTCAAATCAGCGCAATTGGTATAATGTTTTACCATATGTGATTTTTTCATACAATTCTTCTGTTCAGGAAACTACAAAATTTTCACTATTCTATTTGATATATGGTCGTGAACCTTCCTTACCAAATCAGGTGCAACTTCAGGCCACTTCAAATGATTTATTTGTTCGGCAAACTTTGGAAGAGATTCAGAAAGCTCGTGAAGTAGCCATCCATAATATTAATCAGCAACAGATTAAACAGAAAGAAAGATATGATGCTAAGCATAGAGATACTCATTTTGCAGTAGGTCAGCTTGTTAAGATTTTTACTCCAATTAGGAAAAAGGGAAAATGTACCAAATTGCTTCATAGATATTTTGGGCCTTTTGAAATTGTTCGACAAATTACTCCTGTTACTTATGTGGCTCGTCGACCAAATGCTCCTAGAGTTAAGGAACAATCAGTACATGTTTCTAGGATATTCCCATATTTTGATCCTGTGGGACCATATAGACTGTAAATGCATTTTGCTTTTCTTTTGTGTCACATTAAATGTAAAAAAGGTTGTATGTAAAGTATATTGTCCCTTGATTTCTGAGTGTGAATTTTGAGATTTAGTGTATAGTGTGCTAAGCTATTTTGTTTTGGAATATGATGTATATTATTGGCAAATGGCAATACTTGGATAGATGTTTGATTAATTAGATGTCAAAAGTTGAACATACAATTGTTATTATTGAAAGTCACAATTAATTGATATTAAAAGTATATGTTCCCTAATAACTGTTTTGAGTTGAATAACCTCATTTTATGATAAATTTTGCAATGATTAGAAAATTGAAATTTTGTTTATTAATTTTAAGTTTACATTCTGGAATAGTGCTGTGCTACCTCGATAAGAAGGATGAATGCAATTATGTGTGATTATGTGAAAGATGTAGAGGTAAAGTTTATCTGGTTAATGGGGTTGCTGTAATGTGCCCGTTAATCCAGTGTTTTAGGCTCGATGAAGTGGCTGAAATGTGCTTATCGATGCAAGTAATTAAGTGTATTTTTTGAGTTTTGTTTAGCATTGGTGCTGAAATGTGCATGCTAAGATGATGAGGAAAACCTGAATCACAGAGAGGTTTGTGAATGACTGTTATGAAGCTGAGACCTGGGGATGTTCTGTTTGTCATCCTCGCCATAGTTACCAGGTATTTGTGAGATAGCACATTACTAGTACAGATGTTTACTTTGTCTCTTTATTGCAGGATGCTAATAGTTTGAACATTTTGATAAAATTGTTTTGGATTAAGAGTGATATATATTTTGGAGTTGTGTGATTACCAGTATGCTTTAATGGTTTATTGAATTCTAAGTTTTATGTTGAAAAGCAAAAGTACCCTTCAATGTATACAAAAGTTTTTAGAATAGGCTAAGACATGATACTATATTTTCTCTTTTGTGTATCTAGGATGTGAAATTTTGAGGCCCCAGAACTTAATTTTTCTTTCAGTTTTGTTCTATGTATTGTGTTGTAGAACGATTTTTTTTTGTTGGTGTAGTAATGTGACAGTAGTTTTGTTGGCATGCAAAATGTTGATGTTAGTAGATTGTAAGTAGTTTTGTTGATTTGAAAGGTAGTAGTACTGATGATATTAAGTAGTGCGCGCACATAATAAATATGATTGAAATTATAATGGTAAAACAAAGAGAAAAACTGAGCTCATTTTTGTTTAAGTGTACACGTCAGTTTTTGTTAAAAAGTTTATGGCCACGTGTAATATTTTGGGGTACCCCTCTAATTGTAAGTTTTGGTATTTTGAAAATTTGTAATATTTTTATTCAATGTTTTGGAAGGTCAAATTATTTTGTGTGTGTGTGTGTATTGTATTATTTCTACCCTAAGGGGTTTTTGTAAAGTCTTGATTGTGACATTCCTACGTTTTATGTATTCTTTTGTGAAGATTATTTTGTGAAGATTATTTGATTTATCTTGTCAAAATTTGTAAGCTCTATATATTGCCGAGTGATGGAAATTATCTTAGTTTTATCATGTATCTTGCTACCCAGATGGGGTGCACCTAATTTTTTTTTATTATTTATTATTGTTCAGAAGTGAAGTTTGTTTTTAATGATGGAGTTGTCTTCTGTAATCGACGTACACTTATATTTTTGGAAATAATGTTGTAGTATGATGATACGTATCAAGTCAGCCCTATTTATCTGCGTTCCTGCTGCACCACACTGTTCCTACCGAACTGTTTGCACCATGGGAGTGCTAAACCTGCCACACTGCCTGGTGTCATCGGGCTTTGGTCCGCCCTTTATGACCACTGTTCGTCAGAGCTTTGGCAGCTATTAGTGCTGTCACTTCGTACCTGTGTTGGGGGCAGAAGAACTATTAATGCCCCACATTGTTATTCAGTGTAGAGCAAGTACAATTGTGCTCAATTCAGTGGTCTTTATTCATCAGTGACTGCAGTGCAAGCTTCAAGTTTTTTATTACATTTGTGAGACCAGTGGGAATGGAATGTACTGTTCAGGCAGGTTGTGAAACTTTTTTTTTGCTTGGTGCAGTAGTGGTGAAAAGTGCTGAACTTCATTTATTTTTCTTTGAGGGCTTTTTAATTAAAGTTATAGACAGACACTGGAGTAAAGAAACGAATGTGTAACGTCAAGAGAAGATTTATGTTTGTAATACTGTTTGTGATGTTTGTATGCTAATTTTTTTTTTTTTTTTTTTTTGTTCCATCACTCGAGCGAGTTTCTTTTCATTTGTTATTAATTGTTCTGTTGACCCTGGGTCAACAGCTTGTGGTCCGGGGGGAGGTGTGGCAACCCTGTATGGGTTGTCAGACCTGGCGCCACTGGCTGATCTTTGTTCATTGGTTGCGCTGGAGAGGGGGTTGGCTTCCTCTTCCGCAGACGAGCGGCCGCCACCAGCGTGAGAGGATGTGTTTGTAGCAACCCTCCGGAACACAAGCCTCATTGAATGTAAGTTGTCTGGAATTATTAAACCTCTTTTTAAAATGCATTTGTGAGTTTTCCTTCGCTGGACCTTTCACCACCATGCAGGTAAGCTAGTTATCAGTAAAATAACATGTCCACCCTACCGCGTGGTGTAACTAGTGTTTGTTGAGATGGTTTAGCTCTACCGCTACGGATTCCCCCCCTCAAAGCTAATAAATATTAAATCTATTCTAATGTAGGGTGTGACAATATTGTATAAATACAGTATATAAATAAAGTCATTGATTACATACAATATACACAGTAAGCAGCTCTCCTATGGTTTCATGTGGTATTTGCTTAGACTAATTTACTACAAGAAATGTCATAATATAAATATTACAGATTTGTGAATGTACTCATTTGTTCTGTACTCGGTGGTTATTTACATGGTTATAGTTCTAAACAGTGAAGCATAGTTGGAAATAGTTTTGTTACTGCATTACATATATCATCACTTATTTTATACATTCAAATAAAAATGGAGGGCATAAATACAGTAATTCAGGTTCTAATACATTTAAATGTGAAATTAAATATTTTACTTCAAGTTTTTCTTTGACCATTATGGTACCCTGGCTGTGAAAGGCATAAGACTGCCGTCTGAAGCGACAGTGTATCTGAGAACACTATTTCTAATGTGAGAATCAAAATAAAACAAACAAGAACTGTAAAATGGAGAATTTAATGTCAGTATGGTACGTTGGCCATGGTAGCTCAATGGGTTAGAGCGATTGGATGGAAACCAGGAGTTCAGATCCCAGCCATGGCATTGAATTTTTCATGTAGATTCGATCTATCAAAAACCTTAGCCTATATACGGCTAGTATGAGGAAATTATTAATTTCCATCAATTAACTTAAATAATAAGAGTTAAATGAGAAGCCTGGGACTCAAGTACCTAATATAGTAAGTCGCCACAAATGGTGTATCTCGAATGCGACAGCTCCTAGTGGTTTACTGGGGAAATGTGTGAGTCAAATGGAGAACTGAATGTCAGGACGGCACGTTGGCCATGGTAGCTCAATGGATTAGAGTGACTGAACGTAAACCAGAAGATCCATGGTTGAAATCCCAGTCATGCCATTGAATTTCTCATGTAGGCTCAATCTATCAAAAACCTTAGCATATATATGGCTAGTATGAGGAAATTAATAATTATTAATTTCCATCAATTAACTAAAATAATAAGAGTTCAATGCTGAAGCCTGGGACTCAAGTGGCAGCTTGAAATCTTTGTTCTACTCACTCCTGTACAAAGCTGTTTTCAACTGTAGCAGCTTACTATTGCTCCATTTGGTTTCATTAGCAACTTGCACCTTTTAACTTTCTGCACAGACAACAAAGGCTTGGAAAACTTCTGTGATAAGCCAGCTCTTCTTTTGAAGCTTCCAAGGCCATCATCTCTATTTTAACAGAAGCTTATGCCTGCCTGTACTTTTTGAGTGCAAATGAAGCCTTTGTTCCTGGTCTTCAGAAAGGAGAGCAGTGAGTCTCAACATTGCATGTTTACTGTCATTTTGTTTGGTATAGCCATTAATCCCTTAATAACCAATATTCCATTGAGCATCAGTCCATTTCTTGTTGAAGCTCTGCATGAACGTGTTTCATTCAAACCTGCCTTCGTGCTTTCTCAATATCTTGCACACCTATAGTGCTGATAATGGGTTTTAATTTTGGGTGGAAAAAGACATCTCTCAATTGTTAGTATTTTTAGGAGTTGGTTGTTCTCCAGCTTCTTGGTGGAGTGAAACAGCCTTTTGTTGAGGATGCTAAATATCTCAGACTCTTTGTTTTTAAAGCAAACTCTTTTGGGAATCCATATTCTACAGGTCGCTTTCCTTGCTCATTGCAATTGCTTCTTGTTATTGTGGCACTTTCTGTACTGTAGGGGAAGACAGGTAATGGCAGTGTGACGTCAGCTCACCTACCAAATTTGCTCCCGAATGAAAGGTACGTTAGCGTGTGATGTCAGCGTGCTGATTTCTGCTGCGGAAATAGTTCAGTGTTTGTGGGTTCCAACAGCATAGGAAAGATAGGAAACCTATCAGGTGTTAATATGTACAACTTACATCTTGGGCATTGTGATATTAATGCTGACTGCTTTAATTAGATAATTTGTCACAATTTATAAACAATTACATTTTGGCTCTGTGCTATGAGGAAATATATAAAACTTCAACTCGTTTATCTGAAGGTCAGGCATGTTATAAAGTAAATACAATTAAACCAAGTAATTTTCGTGGAGACCCACCCAGAACAGAATTACATGGATATTTTCCGACACTTTCTGTTTTGTTTTTCTTTTAACTAGTTTTATCAATGTCAGGACGTAATGTCTGGGAAATTTGTAATCGAAGTCTGCATGTTAGATTGTGGTCTGGCAAGGCACTTTGGGGTTTGGACTTGGCTAATTTCATTACAGAAAAAAAATTGTTTGCACATATTTCGAGCCAAACATACCGGATGTCAGTGCAGCATGTGAGTACAACCTCGGAAATCTGGTTTGGGGGAGTTCTTGTAAAAATCAGCCAAGTCTTTCTTGTGTGTATATTTATCCAATAAATCATCATATTGTAAATTTAACCAAATTCCATTTGGTACATGGTAGCTACATTGTTGTCATCGAATGCGATACACCTGACTGAACCCTCAAATTCTGTACTCACAGCGCTATTTATGTAGGCAACTTGGTACTACACAGCTGTTGCCTGACGTTACACGCACTGTTGGCCTTGCTCCCAACTGAAATACATCACAACTTTTGAAGCTGTCTACCTCGGCTGTATTGCCATTTGCAGATTGATGCTGCAGCTCTTACCAGGCATTAATATGTTGAAATTAGACTGTGGTACCACTGTTTGTTCTGCTTTTTTGTAATGTTACGTCCTCCAACGTTGTCATATCAGACCATATTTGTTCTGCTTGATCACTTATTCTGCCTAGATTGGATCCTGTACTTGATTAGCATTTGAGCATTTTGTACTAGTCCAATCTGTAGTTTACATACAGATTTTGGGAAACCGTCCTTCTAGATATGTTGACATATGCTTCTTTTTGTTACATTACCTTACATGTAATGTTTTCTCACCCTACCTATGCTACTATATGCACACGATTATAAGAGGGATCAGGTTCCAAGTCCTCATTGGCTAAGTTTCGTTAACTCCGTAAACATAGATAACTGATTACTAGGGCTAGGATTTTAATGCCTCAAAAATACTTAAAAGACACTTTAAAAAATGCAATAATGCCCTAAAAATTTCAAAAAAATTCCCTTTAAATTGCAAATATTTGTTTTTGGAAGAAAAACTCAAAAGAAAATAATATAAAATATCAAAGAACAAGTTTATTTTAAACATTTATACAGGTACACAACTATTTAAGGTTTTCTATATTATTTTATTAGCACATACGTTAGCAGTCATTTCATGAGTCCTGAATTACAATGCACAATAAATATCATCTGTAGATTTTCAAAGCAAAATGACTGCCGATTATCTGCTAACCATGCTTTGTACATTGAGAAGCTCCTTTCCACTTGCACTGAGACAAGAGGAGCATAAAGTCACTTGCCACTTTTTTTACCAAGTCCCTTTGTTCCACTAACTTCACTCCTGACTTCTCTAAGCACATAATAGCACCAGGTAGGAATCCAAAATTTGACTTTATATACAAAAGTTTCCCTGCAAGTTCACTGTCTGAAAGAAGTTCTTACACGAGTTTGATGGAGGTCGCATCACTGCTATCAAGCATGTCAATGATTCTTTTCACTACTTCAATGTTCTCGCAGAAATAGTTGCATGCAGGTTCCCCATCTGGTCACAACTGGTGAAGGAGGCAAAGGAACTTCAGCAGCCTTGGACTTGAATGTTGCAACTAGTGAAGGTGCCTTTAAGAAGACCTTCTTGATGCATCTATTAGACGATCAACTTCAGGAAACTGACTCTGCACTTCCTCCACAACTCGTAGTGCATATTACATGCACCATTTTTTTGAGTAAAGAGCTTGAAGAGAATTAGTAGCTTTTACCATATATGATGCAGCATCGGTCAACAACAGGAGTATGTTGTCATGTTGAATGCCATTGGGGTATATTAAACCCAAAGACCTGTCAAACACTTTGTTAATTAACTTTAAAGAGAGTCGATTAAAGACACTAGACAACACTTACTTTTAAATTTTTCCGGAACATGTTTCAGAGGCTTTGCCTCTATCATCGGCCGGCTCTCAACTGGTTCTCGTTGGTGTAGCTGACGATATTTTGTCACAGGTCTCCTCTGGTGGCGGTTCAAGGAACTTGCTGAACAAATCTTTCTGGGGCATGTCGAAATTGAATACTTTGTTCCTATTTTTTGAAATGAAGATTTGTTCCCATGTGGATAGTTCTTGTTTTTCTGATGTATGTTTCAGTAGTTTTGGTTCTGGATTTATGTTGTGGTTTTTCTCCCAAAAATGTGTGGCAACTGCTGATTTTTCTAATTGTTTATATTTTATGTTTCTAAAGTGTTCCTTTGCTCTTGTTTCTAAATTTCTTTTTGTTTTTCCATTATAAATTTGACTACAGTCATTGCATTCAATTTGATATATACCAGATTTTTTGTTAGCTGGAATGGCATCTTTGATGTTTGAGCAAATTAGGTTTTTTAAGGAGAAATGGTTGACTGGTGCTAGTTGAATATTTTCTTTTTTGAAGACTTTTTTGAATTTATCATAGGCCCATGGATGGTAAGTGAATTTTTTGAAAATCATATTAGTTTCTGTAGCTGAGAGAGTTGTGGTTTCCTTTAGTAGCTGCTTCTTTTTTGCTAAGCTCACTTTTTTGTCCACTAATGATTTGGGAAAGTTATTTTTTTGTGCTATTTCAATTATTTTGTTGTATTCTGTTTTGTATTCTTCTGCTGTGAGAGGGATGTTTACCAGTCTGTGTGCTAAACTATTGAAGATTGCCTGTTTGTGGGATCTTGGGTTGTAGCCATTAGCTTTTATGTAGTTGTCTGTCTGTCTGTGTTGGTTTTCTGTAAATGCATTTACAGAAAACCAACACAGACAGACAGACAACTACATAAAAGCTAATGGCTACAACCCAAGATCCCACAAACAGGCAATCTTCAATAGTTTAGCACACAGACTGGTAAACATCCCTCTCACAGCAGAAGAATACAAAACAGAATACAACAAAATAATTGAAATAGCACAAAAAAATAACTTTCCCAAATCATTAGTGGACAAAAAAGTGAGCTTAGCAAAAAAGAAGCAGCTACTAAAGGAAACCACAACTCTCTCAGCTACAGAAACTAATATGATTTTCAAAAAATTCACTTACCATCCATGGGCCTATGATAAATTCAAAAAAGTCTTCAAAAAAGAAAATATTCAACTAGCACCAGTCAACCATTTCTCCTTAAAAAACCTAATTTGCTCAAACATCAAAGATGCCATTCCAGCTAACAAAAAATCTGGTATATATCAAATTGAATGCAATGACTGTAGTCAAATTTATAATGGAAAAACAAAAAGAAATTTAGAAACAAGAGCAAAGGAACACTTTAGAAACATAAAATATAAACAATTAGAAAAATCAGCAGTTGCCACACATTTTTGGGAAAAAAACCACAACATAAATCCAGAACCAAAACTACTGAAACATACATCAGGAAAACAAGAACTATCCACATGGGAACAAATCTTCATTTCAAAAAATAGGAACAAAGTATTCAATTTCGACATGCCCCAGAAAGATTTGTTCAGCAAGTTCCTTGAACCGCCACCAGAGGAGACCTGTGACAAGATATCGTCAGCTACACCAACGAGAACCAGTCGAGAGCCGGCCGATGATAGAGGCAAAGCCTCTGAAACATGTTCCGGAAAAATTTAAAAGTAAGTGTTGTCTAGTGTCTTTAATCGACTCTCTTTAAAGTTAATTTATCATAACAACACTGTTTTCAACACTTCCAAGAAAGGAACTTTGTTAATTGTTGAAACATTAACTTTTTCCAACTGATTTACCTCAAAGTATAAATGGGTATCCAATATTGTATGCAGATGACACATCAGTTATTTTACAAAATATAAGTCATAATAGTTTGCAAACTGATATAAGCAATGCATTAAATAACTTAGACAAATGGTTCACTGATAATGGTATGAGCTTAAATAAAACAAAAACTAGTATTATACAATTTAAAACTGCTGCTAATGCTAATCTGAAACAAGATAATGTAGACAATAATAATAGTTCTATAATAAAGGGTTATAGTAAGATATTAGGAATGCACATAGATGAATGCTTAAAATGGAATATCCATATTGAACATATAACCAAAAAATTGAATTCGGCATGCTATAACATGTTATGCCTGACAAATATGATGAATATAGAAACAAAAAAAGTTGTATATTACAGCTATTTTCATTGGATCTTGGCCTATGGTATAATATTGTGGGGAAATGCATCGGGATGGGAAACTGTTTTTAAAATTCAAAAAAAGGTAATGCGTATAATGTTACATGCTAACTTTAAAGATTCATGCAAACCACTATTCAAAAAATTAAAAATTCTAACAATGCCCTCAGTATATATTTTAGTTATCCACCTATGTATATAAAAATTATGAGAAACTTATCCAAAAACAAAATCGTCATCATTACGGCACTCGGAAAGAGTCCAGCATATAATACCCCATGCATAGATTAACATTATATGAAAAAACACCCTATTATATGGGTATAAAAATATACAATAAATTACCTCAACGACTCAAAGAAATAAAAACTCTGAAACTATTTAATAAAAGTGTAAAAGATCTGTTATTACATAAGACATATTACTCCATACAGGAATTCATGGATGACACAATATCATAACTACTGCATTACTTGTAATTGATAATTTATGTACATATACATTAGAATTAGTTTTTCTTTTAAATTTCTTTTATGTATAACTTGACGACTCACCAGTTTACCAGCTAGGCTTACAATGTAAACGTTATGTGACAATAAAGATTCTATTCTATTCTATTCTGTTCACGATTTATTAGGACTTTTTCTTCTGGACCATCCTCTGACATTGTGCCCACCACAACGTTTGCCACATAATGGCCTAGCGAGTGTGCAAATTCATCTATGCCTACGCTTCTTCCAAGTTTATACTTTCATCTATGCTTGCCCAAATTTTTTTCCCTGACACTTTTTGACTGATTCCCTGTATTGTTTTCTGGTAGCATTTACTCACATTATTCTTCCTTAATGTTGAAGAGTCTGGAATAGGCTTTCCAGTATGCTTTTCTAGAAAAGTGCATAGCTTTGAATTACTCAGTTCGTTCAAAGGGATATCAGCACAAATGAATGCTTTAGAGTTCTTCAAAGAAAGGTGAACCTGAAGAAGAGCAAGCTTCACCAAGTAACATTTGGTGTGTTCTTTTAGCTTCAAGCAGCCGTGGTCCTCGAATGTGTTTTTCTCTCTTCACATATTGGTCTATAGTAAACTTCTTTTCAGCTGCCGCTTGTACTTCACATAACTTGCAGAAAAGTACATTCCCATCTGTGGAGAAAACTTTTTCACCATAAAGTCTAAAATAATTATTTAATTTATTTGCAATGTTTTGCTTTAGTTTAGGCATGATGATTTGTCAACTTCACATCACAGTTCTTTACACTGTTTAAAAGACACGTCTCTGCACTGCTATTTAGAAAAGATTTGCAGACACAAATGAGCTTTGACCCTTCTGCTTACGAATGCAGTCACCTGATACTTGTGCTTAGGAATGCAGCTACCTGCTACTTGTGAAGTGAAACAGTTTGTATTACGCAAGTTCATTAGCGGTCCTTAGAAGGGGAGGAATGTAGTCTTTGTCCCGTTTCCTGGAACCCAAGGTAATTTTACTTCTAGTACTATTTGGAGCAAAGTAAAACAGTTTGCTAAATAATTAAATGTAAAGCTTCGCTCTTGAAAACATAAAAAAGTAAATTGTATCTAAGGTATATTCTAACATGCTTAATTATAATAAAAAGTACCCAATAGTATTAAAAATGACTAAAAATGCAATAAAAAACCTAAAAATATGCCCTATCCCACAAACATTCACAAAAAATGCCCTAACAAATATTAAATTAACGCATTTTACTATGAAACACATTTATATTTAACCCACTTTTAATTTAGGCTTACTATAAAAAAAAATATGCAAAGTCATTGAAATCCTAGCCCTATTGATTACATAGAAAATGAAGCTAATCCTTGTTTCACATAAGCTTGCCCCGTATCTCTTTAGGTCACGTGACCCAATCCCCTCTCATTGACTGCTATTGTGATACAGTCTATTGTGCGGTAAAAATTAGTTCGTTATTTAACATGGTGATTTATCTTTATATCTTGGAAGAGAATTGTCAAGTTTATATTTTCGTAACTGTTTGAATTAAATATATTACGCAACAGAGTTGATTTATCTGAAATGCATGTTAATTCTTAAACGAAGTAAAGAGGAGGCTCCTTTGCTTCAGCCCGCCTTTCAGATGATACAATAGCACATGCTTTAGCAGTAGTGGTGACATATTTGTTTATATGACTCTTATCACTGACCTTGTTTTGAATTGGATTAGTCATATATCGCCATTCGAAGGTGTGTTTTGCCGAGTGCAAGAGGTAAATTATTTCACTGATCGTTTACTGCAGGTTTAAATGTGACAGGATGACACCACCTATGGCGCGAAAGCGTTAGCCAATTAGAGTGTGGGGGAAGGTAGTTGCACGCGGAGTGATACATGTCAGCGGGGCAAGGTTATATGAAACAGAGAGTAGTTACTGTGAAGTAATAAATATTACACAAATATATTATTTCTTAATGAATCTCCACTTATCTTAAGAAGTTGATGTTTTAACATCAACATCTTAAGATAAGTGGAGATTCATTATCAAATATTTATATTTGTGTAATAGATGACAACTTTGAAATTTGAAATGCACTATACACTGATGTCTAGTGGCTAATATGGTAAGCTTTATAATGTCTGCCATATTTCGTTTTGATCAATTTCAAGGTTAAAAAGCTAACCAGTTTACAATAATCATATGTTAGAATTAGAATTCTAGTTTGTCTTTGACAACATACATGTTATAAGACGCATCAAAATGTGTAAATATTGTATATACATAAAGTCAAATTGATTACATACAATATACACAGTAAGCAGCTTTTCTATGGTTTCATGTGATATTTGCATAGACTAATTTACTACAAGAAATGTCATATGAATATTACAGGTTTGTGAATGTACTGTGCTCCCAGTGCTCATTTACATGGTTATGGTTCTAAAAATTCGTTAACCGTATAGAAAGAGTGTGCATATCCCTTTGTGGTTAAAGCTTCATTCATAAAGGCTCGTTTGGTTTGCTCAAATTGCCAGTTTATCCTTGTTACGAGTGTGGTGGTGATGTACATCAGCATTTACTTGAAAATGATTTATATTTGTAAGAACATTTGTGGATGTTATTGCTCTCGAAAGGAGACACATTATTATCCGTCTACCTCCATATAACTGATATGAATGTAATTGAGCTGGCATGGTCAAAATTAAGGAATGTTTTCAGAGGATGCAGTGTTACTTGTGATATCTTTGCTTATCTTACACACTATTTTGCTGAACTGTTCTTCAAGGTTGACCACACTGCAGAAACAAAATATCATTAGCTCTCATTTCTTCCCCTCTGCCTGCACCACACCGTAAATCCAGCACTCAACTTATCTTGTGTGTACTGTGTATCCTTTGGTGCTGATCTCCGCAGGATGTAGATTTAGAAACCTATTGTCTAAGTTGGACAGAATACTTCCTTGTCTTTCCTTATAGAATTTCACCATATCTTCCATAGATACAGATTTGTGTGTGTGGTTTTTTAATTTTTTTTAATGCCTGCTTTTATTGTATGTGGCATCGCAGGCAGAGACACTGACTATACATTAGATGAAGATGGAGCATTGATGGAATGAGATTGCAGGGGAAACTAGAGATCCTGGAGAAAACCCGCCCCAGCAGGTTGTAGTCCTCAACATCTCACTTTGCAGTCGTTTGGGATCGAAACCAGACTGCATGGGTGAGAGTTGAGTGGTCTAACCACCCAGCCACAGTATGGCATTTACTTTGTTGCAAATTTCAAGTATGAGTTATATTCATTTGAGTCAGCTACCCAAGGACACCACTGTCTTTTACATAGTAGATTTGGCAGCTTTAAAATCTACTTTCCCAGAAAATATTTCTTATATGCTCACCGGCTCTTAAACAAATCAAGGTATCGGCTGTACTGTGGTTGTTCATTTTCATTTCTATTACAATAGTTGCTTTCCACTTAGCATTTCTGTTTATACATCAGAACTACTGCAATTTTCATCCACTTCTTTGACCTCAGTCCAGTTTCATCTGTTCTGATTCCCTCATTTATTTAGTTTATAGGTTCCCTATAAACCCACCCCCCCCCCCAAACTGCTTATTCAGAAAGTCCATGATCAGCTGCTCTCTTACATCTTGTTGGCACTGTAATGTGCACTTAACAGTGAAGCATTTCCTCACCCAGTGTCAGTTTTTCTCGCTATCCAAGGAGCTTTGTTCATAGAACAATTTAGTTACTGGTTTAGGTGATGACTTCATCTGTATTTCCAAACTTCTCCCATATGTTCAATTCATTTTATAAGTATTAAATAATAGATACAAAAGAGCATGGCACCTAGCACTTTAGTGCTAACCAAATGCTGCTGCTGACAGGTCATTGTTGGGGCAATTTAAATTTTTATTCAATATATTTATCATAAGAGTTAAGTTAATCATTGTTTATTACTGATGCTATACACATATTGAATCAGTCAGTTTAATTTTATAGCAATTAGTAAAAGCTTACATAAAATAACTTATAATTGTCATCTTCTGTAGCAATACACTATAGAACATTTTAAACAGGTCATAGAGATACTTTATAACTTCACATGTATTTTGTTACAGATTTAACATGACTTCTCAACCCCAACCTAATGAACAACTTCCAAGGATTATTGCTTTGGAGGAGAAGGTGAGTTTGATCTCCGAGCAAATGTTGACAAATATCAACTCTGTGAAAAGACACCTATATAGATACCCTGGTTGTCGATAAAGAACAAGAGATAGTCAAGCTGAATCAAGAACTTGAGACAAGCCAGAAAATGAATAAAGATTTGGAGGACAGATACAGGACAGATACGTGGTTATTCTACAGGAAAGATATAAAAAAGCTTAATTTTTCCTTTCTCTAACACCTACTTATTTTAGGTAGAGGATATATACCTACATACCTGTTTCCCTGCAAATGTTTTCTTTGTGTTCATGTGTGCATGACAAACTTTTTTTTTCTTTGTGAAAGATTAAATGCATATTTTCAGCAAGATAATGTGACCGCACATACTGCTGGGGCATCCATGACATCTCCACTGTATCATTGGCAATAGAATTAAAAGCAGCGGACAATGTCTGGCTCGTTCCCCTGATATGACAGCATTAGATATTTGTTTATGGGGAGCAGTAAAAGGTAAAGTGTATGCAAATAATCCACATTCCTTAGATGAACTTAAAGAAAACATTTGTAAGGAAATAGGTAAGATTGGTGCAGTGGAATTGACAATGAATGCAAGTTTTTTCACGACGGTGTGACTTGTGTATAGCACAAAATGGACAGCACTTCCAACAGCTATTGTAATTAGTGTGAGTACAAATTCTGTAATTAATATAGCACAGTATGTTACGTTGTTTTTAGTTCTGCAAGCTAAAACTCCCGAGTGTGGGCGAGCAAGCAGATAACTGCCTCAGCACGGCAACTGTTGTGGACATTGATTCTTAAACTAACAGCACTGTATATATCCTTTTTTATCTGAGGAATAAAAATTAATCCATGCTCTCAGTAAAAATAAAACTACTACAAGGATGATTAGTAGAGTTTATAAAGTAAAGCCAACTTGCCGCCATGACATTAAATTCTCCATTTGGCTCATATATTTCCCCGGTAATCCACTAGGGGGTCTTGCATTCAAGATACACCATTTGTGGCAAATTACCATCGTAAGTACTTGAGTCCCAAGCTTCTCTTATTTAATAAGAGTTAAATGATTTATCAAAACTCTTAGCCTATATATGGCTAGTGTGAAGAAATGATTAATTTCCATCAATTGACTAAAATAATAACTTCGCCCATACCCAGAGTTTTGGCTCACAGAACTAAAAACAGTGTAACTTGCTGTGCTATATGAATTACAGAAGTCGGTACTGACCCTATTCCCAATAGCTGCTGGAAGTGCTGTCCATTTTGTGCTATTTTTCAAACATTGGTCTAGATATGTATGTAGATGACATTTGGGCAGTAGTAAATGAGAAGCAGGTGGATGATGCATTAAAATTACTTAATATACCAACTCCTGCAATAAAATTTTCCATAGAAAAAGAGCAAACAATGAAATCCGTTTCTTAGATTTGAAACCTACCAGAAAACATTCAATACTTGAATTTGGCATACATAGGAAGGAGGCACACACAGAAAATTTCATAAAATCAGATGCATATATCCCAAGACAACACAAGCATGCTGTTATCAACAGTTTAACTTACAGGCTGGTTAATGAAGCTTTAAACAAGATGGAATATATCAAAGAGTACAATAGTATCATTCACATTGCTGAATTGGTCAAAAAGAAAATTGATAAATTCAAAAGACACCAAAGATGCAAACAAGTAACTACTCTTTCGCCAATCAGCAATAAAATTCATACTGAAAATTTACATATCCCAGAGCTATACACCTTTTCCAAAAAGTCTTCAAAGAGCACAATATTACTTTGGCCCCACAGAACAAATTAAGTGTACAACACCTTTTGAAATAACATAATTCAAAGGAGATACCCACAGACAAAAAATCAGGTGTGTACCAGATAAACTGCAAAAGCTGTGAGAACTTTTACATTGGAAAAACAAAAAGGAACTTGAACATTAGGCTTAAAGTGCATTTTAGGAAAATCAGGAACAAAGAAATGGATAAATCGGCGGTAGCATACAATTTTTGGAAGGAGAATCATGATATAGAACGAGAAATACACTTATTAAAAAGTGTCCAAGGTTGAGCTGCATTAACCATGTAGGAAAAAATCTTCATTAAGAAATATGAAAGAAAAATGTTTAATTTTGACCCTACCTTTGACGAAAACCCAAACTTCAAGTTCATCAAGATACCGACATAGATGCAACTGTTGCCTCCGTTGGTTAACAACAGCTGATGATGGTCGGAAGATCCTAACGAAACGCGTACTAGGTATATACTAGCAATCAGTGGAGCTTTATTAGTTCGACTCACAATTATATTAATTTTGTGCTTCATTGTATCATAGTGCTTACACATTGGAACAATTATTAAATATTAAATTTTCTGTGGTTTAGATCCCAGCTATGGCATTGAATTTTTCATGTTGACTATCTTTTCCGTACTTTTAATATTTAAATGTTAGTGTTTTTTAGCTAAAATTTGTTTTAAAACCATTATTTCTGTGCACATTAATCTTGCATGTTGATATCGTCTATGTGCACCCTATAAACTACTAGTCTGGGTAATGACACAGATGTTATCACGATATATGTAGATTACCTTCCTGAACATATTGCGTGTGAAAAGAAAGTGCTGCTCATCCATATTTTTTGGGCATACATCTTGAACTATTTTCAAAATCCCAAGTGTTCTGTCATAATTATTTGGAAAATTTGAAGACACGCTGTATTTGTGAATGTTTTCTCTCACAGCCTGCACCAGATCATTGTAAAATCAGACGTTGAGCTGCTCTGTGGCTGATGCACATTTTCATGACCTTCATTAAATGTGTAAGTCACTTCCTGAGAGTTTCATCAGTTATTCTTTCTCCATAAACTTCAAAGAATTAATCTCAGAAACTATTTATTGTTGGTTTATTGCCTGTGACTAATATTTGTTGCATTCAAAGAATGAATTGGTTACTGGGTCATTAAAGACACTAACAGTTTGAATAACCAAGGTGAAATTGCTCACAGTTACCTCTGACTTCCATGTTAATGAAGAAAGCGAACAGATTTGGTGAAAATTGGGTCTAAACAAGGAAAATATTTAACCCTGTTGCTGTCACTCCACTTATGAGTTTCTGGCCTAAAACATGACCAATTACATCGACTTTGCTACACCGAGCGAAGATTGCTAGTGTCAATCTATACTCTGTTTCATATAACCTTGCCCCGCTGACATGTATCACTCCTCGTCCAACTACCTTTCCCCTCGTCCTAATTGGCTAATGCTTTCGCGCCATAGGCCATAGGTGGTGCCTTTCCGTCACATTTAAACCTGAAGTAATCGTCATAATCATTGCTGGGAAGATAAATAAAATCATACAAATAAGGATATGAAGGCATGCAAAAATACAAGTTTATAATGAAATGAGCAAGTTGGAACTTAATGACGGAGCAATGTAACTGAAACAAGTTTATAATGAAAGGCCTTCGGCCTTTTCCACTGGGATTTTTTAAACCAGCACACATACCTTTCAAAAATGCTTGTCTTTCAGTCTTAAAAGCCGTGTCACGCCATACCTTACTTTTCGTGTGTTCTTCATACTCCCAAATCTCGTCAAGGTAGTATATTTTGCGACTTGTATCTCGGTACAGTCTGACTGTCCTTAAATAACGCATTTTTCTTGCCTCTTTTTTCATTCACAAACCCCAGCTGTATAAGCAATCTGCTGAAATTTGGTGAATCTGCATCCTCATTTACAGCAGATGAAATGTTATTTATGTTAGGGAGTTCGTTTCTAAAGAAAAAACTATACACATGACGACGCACAGCACTTTTCAGTATTTTCTCCGAGCACGCGCTTTTGTTTATTCCTGCTTTTGCCTGGAGTGGTAAGTTTTCTCAATTTCACATCGCGATGTTCCTACGGATCTAACACTCACACCTGTAACTTCAGAGCACAGCTGTTCGACTTCTCTCACTGACAAAGATGGATTCTTCTCTATGAGTGCATTAAACACATGCACCGCAATTCTTTTTTCGCCTGTTTGTAAGGATTTACCCTTGCGATGCTTCAGCGAAAAACTGGCGGTAGACTCTGCCATTATTCATAGAAGTACACGCGCAATAAACGATCAATAAAATAATTTAGCTTTCGCACTAGGCACAACAACCTTCGAATGGCGATATATGACTAATCCAGTCCAAAACAAGGTCAGTGGTAAAAGTCATATAAACAAATATGTACCGCTGAAGCATGTGCTATCGTGTCATGTGCTTGAGAGCAAAGGAACCTCCTCTTTACTTCGTTTAAGAATTAACATGCATTTCAGATAAATCAACTGTGTTGCGTAATATATTTAATTAAAACAGTTACGAAAATATAAATTTGACAATTCTCTTCCAATACATATATCACCATGTTAAATAACGAACTAATTTTTACCGCACGACAGTCTTTACCACAACAGCAGCCAATGAGAGGTGATTAGGTCACGTGAGCAGTAAGAGATACTGGGCAAGCTTACGTGAAACAAGGATTAATCGATGCCATGTTTGTGAGACTGTAAAGTTTCTGAAACACGGTATACCCATGTCTTATCACAATGGAAAGGGTAAACATTCTTTCTGAGTGTTTTTTGGAAATTAAAAGTATTTCCAATCCTCACTACTATAATTTGACCATATCCTGTGCAGTTGTGTTTATTACTTGTTATAATAAACATGGCAAGTTATTCTCATGATGTGTCAGGGAGAGACGACAGATTTACGAAATGACGAATGTAATATCGATACAGATACTATGACTGTGAAGAAAGTGACTAGAAATGCTTAACTTTGCAAAGTACGGTTATCTTTTTAATTAATGATTTGTACTTTAATTTCTGAACTATATGTGTTTATTATAATTGTCTTCATAGTTATGTGAAAAATAATTCTTAGGTTTGCAATATAATGTTATAACTAGTGTTGGAAAACAGCTGACGATAGGCAATATATTCCAGATGCAAACCACCCTAAAATCAAATACTGGTGAGATAAATGTTTCATATCTTTTTGTAACATGACACAGTTATTAAGATGTGTTAATGTCACCGGAACGTCGGAGTAGCGACAAGCTGGCGGGGAAAGAGGCAGTGTACGAGCCACGCCCACACGTGGGTTAAGCTTGCCAAGGGAGAAGACGAGGCTGGGGATCGAAGGAAACCGAGTGAGGTCTGGACGATTCCTTTCCTTCCCTCGCCATTGTGAAAGACTGTGATGCTTTGGCAACTTTCGAGAAACGATGGTTCGGTTATAAATAAGAGAGGTGAAAGTAGTGGCTAGTCAGTTGTAATTGGACTTGTGAGTTTTCGTGTACTGTAGGAGTTGTGTGGACATTTGAACTGTACCGAGGTGCAAGTTGAGAACTGATAATTGTGTAGTGGTTTGAAAGTGAATGATTTTGTTTGGTTACGTGTGGTGAAGCCACGAGAGACCGTGTTGGTGTATGTTGCGTCATCCTGCTGCAAAGCGCTGTACAAACTGTTTTTCTACGGAAATAAAGAGAATTTTGAATTTCTGCAAACTAGACTCTTAATTTTACAAACCCCCAAAGTCACAATAATTATTTTATTTGTAATGGACTACATTTTTGTGCTGCTAAATAACATTTGTGTTGTGTGTTTGGAGGAATTTAGTAACAGTGACGTCAAACTTAATATAAAAATTATTTGTGGTTGGTTTATTGACACTCGTCACTTACTTTTTCATATATTTATGAGAGACTAGTTTCAAAGGCCCTGGCCTCCATTTTCAATCTCTTTCCAACTGGCATCTGTTGTTGTCTGCTCTCTCTGGTGGTGGAACTATGAACTTTTTTGTCAAATTATCTACTGGCGGGATTTCAAGGTTCATTACGCGATCCTTATTTTTCCAGATGAATATGTTCTCCCATGTTGTCAATCTATTTTGGTTTATCACTCCTTTTAATAATTTTGGATTTGGATCAATGTCATGGTTTTCATTCCAAAAATGAAATGCTACTGCTGACTTGTCTTCTTGTTTCAATCTGATGTTTCTAAAGTGTTCTTTGACTCTGGTTTTTAAATTTCTTTTTGTTTGACCTACGTAGCAAATTTTACTACTTGTTACTTTTAGTAACCAAATCATAAAAGCTCTTAAAAAGAAACCGGTTATTTATACTAAAGCAGACAAGGGAAATAAACTAGTAATTCTGGAAAAAGAAGAATACACAAAGAGGATGGAAGATTTGTTAGAAGACAGTAATTACCAAAAAGTTGAAACTAATCCATTAAAGTACTGCATTGAAACCACAAATAAAACGCTAAAAGAGAGCAAAATAATCAACAAAAAAGAATTGCACAAAATTAAAGTAGATAATCCAACATTACCAAGAGTATATGGGCTGCCAAAAATTCATAAAGCAGGGAAAGGCATGAGACCTATTACTAGTAGCATAAATGCCCCCACATATAATTTGGCCAAATGGTTACTAAGTAAATTTAATAGTTTTCCAAAATTTGAAAGTGCAAATTTTAGAAACTCTTTAGATTTAGTAGAAAAAATCAAAGATATAAATTTGGACAAAAATGACAGACTGGTTTCATTTGATGTCACATCTTTATTTCCAAGCATACCAACAGAAAAATTGCAGACTGTGTTAAAAAAAATGGCTAGCTACAATTGATATGGAAGCAATAGAAGCAGAGGAATATATTTCTCTAACAAAAATATGCATTGAGCAAAACTTCTTCAGCTTTAATGGAAAACACTACAAGCAGAAATCAGGATTATCAATGGGGAATCCACTTTCACCTTTTTTGGCTAACTTATTTATGAGTACATTTGAAACACAAATTAAAAAGTCCTTCCCATTGATCTTCAAGGTTTGGTATAGATATTGTAACGCGGGCGCTGGAGCACCCTGTAAAGCAGCTGGCAGCGGAAGGTAGGGGAGGTTCGGTTAGCCACACCTCCTCCTCGTTTGTCTTGTGGTGGTGACAGACTGTGGTCAGGGAAAAAACATGACTGTGTCGCCGGTTTTCTCTACACCTGTTTCTCGATCTTTCTGTTACTAGAACAATCCTGTAAACACGAGAAACCGGCGATATTCCTATATAAAGAGAGTTACAGACAGACAGACGGAGTTAGTGAGTTGAGTTGGTTTTGGTTTAGTCAGTCAGTGAGTTGGTTTTGTCAGTGAGTGAGGAGACAGTCGCAGTTCTTGGTGTAAGAGTTAGTCAGTGACGTGTTAATGAACGAAAGGGTTGTGCAACGGAAGACTGTATGTAACTGTGAAGGTGTACCGGAGCTTACGTAACCGCGAGTACAGTGAAATTGTAACGGACGGACTGGTGAATTGTAACTGTGTGCAGCAAGTAATTCTGTGTAATTGGCAAGTGTTAAACTGTAAGTCGGTGGAAATAAAGAACATTTTTGAGTGGTGTAATTGGACTTTTTATTTCACGAACCCACAAAGTCACACTGGTGTCAGGAAGCGGGAAAACAACATAACATCACCGAACATTACAACCATGGAGGCAGCATTAGAAAAGATTTTAGCGGAACTGAAAGAAATGAAGACGGCAACTGAAAACCTCGCTGCAAAAATAGAGACGGCCAACGACATCACCGCGGAGATGGAAGAAATGAAGGCCGAGTTAACCACAGAAATGAGAGCAGCGAACGGCAGTCTGGCCACGGAAATGAAGGCGGCGAACGAGAATCTCGCCGCAAAGTTTGAGGAACGTTTGGCCGGCGTGAGGGATGACGTCGCGAACCTGGGCAAACGGAAGGGTCAAGTAGACGACCGCCTTAATGATTTAGAGGAAAAGGCCGACAACATCGCAAAACCCCTCACCCGCCTGACGGAGGAAAACCGGCCTTATGTGTGGACGGAGGACGCCGAAGACGCTTTCCAGCACCCGAAGGGGACCCTGTGCAGTGCTCCAATTTTGGGTTTCCCACAACCGGGTGGCGCCTTCATTGTGGACACCGACGCCAGCGACCATTGCATTGGAGGTGTCCTATCGCAGATCCAGGACGGCCACGAGCGCACAAGAGTGGAAGAGGAGGAGCGTGCCGCAGCAGTCCGAGTAGTTGTGGCAGTGCCTGCTGAAGGCTGGGATAGCGCAGGCCTGAGGAGGGAGCAGCTGGCGGACGCAGACTTGGGGCCACTCTTGAGGGAAGTGGACGCAGGGACGAGACCAACCTGGGAGGACATCGCACCGAGGAGCGCCACCTACAAGTCGCACTGGGCCCAAGGGGACTCGTTGAAGACCAGAGAGGGCGTGCTGTTCCGGGTATGGGAGTCACCCGATGGGAAGGCGCAGAGAGGACAGTTGGTACTTCCCCGGAGCAAGGTCCCGGAAGTCTTGGAGGAAGTGCACGCCGGTACTTCAGGAGGACACCTGGGAGCGAACCGAATGATTCACAAACTACGGCAGCGCTACTTCTGGCTGAGACTCCGAGCAGATGCTGGTGGTACACCTGGACCGCCTCGCACGCTACGATGGGGCTGTTCGGGGCGAACAGCTTTGAGGAGGGAGCAGTGTAACGCGGGCGCTGGAGCACCCTGTAAAGCAGCTGGCAGCGGAAGGTAGGGGAGGTTCGGTTAGCCACACCTCCTCGTTTGTCTTGTGGTGGTGACAGACTGTGGTCAGGGAAAAAACATGACTGTGTCGCCGGTTTTCTCTACACCTGTTTCTCGATCTTTCTGTTACTAGAACAATCCTGTAAACACGAGAAACCGGCGATATTCCTATATAAAGAGAGTTACAGACAGACAGACGGAGTTAGTGAGTTTAGTTGGTTTTGGTTTAGTCAGTCAGTGAGTTGGTTTTGTCAGTGAGTGAGGAGACAGTCGCAGTTCTTGGTGTAAGAGTTAGTCAGTGACGTGTTAATGAACGAAAGGGTTGTGCAACGGAAGACTGTATGTAACTGTGAAGGTGTACCGGAGCTTACGTAACCGCGAGTACAGTGAAATTGTAACGGACGGACTGGTGAATTGTAACTGTGTGCAGCAAGTAATTCTGTGTAATTGGCAAGTGTTAAACTGTAAGTCGGTGGAAATAAAGAACATTTTTGAGTGGTGTAATTGGACTTTTTATTTCACGAACCCACAAAGTCACAATATGTTGACGACATCTTTGCAATTGTACCAAGTAAACATTTAGATGATGCATTAAAATTACTCAATCTGCAGGAAAGGACTATCAAATTCACAATAGAAAAGGAAATCAATGGACAACTACCTTTCTTGAATCTAAATATCATCAGGAATGATACAAAAATAAAATTTGGAATTTACAGGAAGCCAACACATTCAGAAAATTATATAAAAAATAATAGCCACAACCCAATTACACATAAACATGCAATAATAAACAGCCTTACACACAGACTAGTCAACATACCCATGGAAAAAGAAGAATATTTCAAGGAACAAAAAGCAATAATACACATAGCAGAAGAAAACAGATACAACAAAAGTTTGGTGTTGAAGAAAATTAGAAAATCTAAACTAAAGAAAACCATTAAGGAAGCAACCACATTTATTAAAGAAAAAGAAAGCAACAGCATATTCAGTTCATTCACATATCATCCAAAAACATTTAATAAATTTAAAAAGATATTCAAGGAACAAAATATCATCTTGGCACCTACTAATAGATACTCAATTTTAAAATTACTAAATTCAAAAACAAAAGATGAAATTCCTTCAGGTAACAAATCTGGAATATACCAAATAAATTGTAAGAATTGTGAAAAATGCTACATAGGTCAAACAAAAAGAAATTTAAAAACCAGAGTCAAAGAACACTTTAGAAACATCAGATTGAAACAAAAAGACAAGTCAGCAGTAGCATTTCATTTTTGGAATGAAAACCATGACATTGATCCAAATCCAAAATTATTAAAAGGAGTGATAAACCAAAATAGATTGACAACATGGGAGAACATATTCATCTGGAAAAATAAGGATCGCGTAATGAACTTTGAAATCCCACCAGTAGATAATTTGACAAAAAAGTTCATAGTTCCACCACCAGAGAGAGCAGACAACAACAGATGCCAGTTGGAAAGAGATTGAAAATGGAGGCCAGGGCCTTTGAAACTAGTCTCTCATAAATATATGAAAAAGTAAGTGACGAGTGTCAATAAACCAACCACAAATAATTTTTATATTAACATTTGTGTTATTTCCAAAGAAATATGTAACATTTCATTTCAAATTACAAAAAAAAAAAAATTACCACTCCTTGTAATTAAACTTGTAACCAATGTTGGCAGTAAGAGGGTTAAATTGTACTGAGTTTAAAACTATGCCATAAATAATGTTCCAAGAATTTATGATAATTTGAATACCACGGACAGTCTGATTATATGTAAAGTAATGCTGCTTTTGGCTGAAAGTAACACTGACTTCCATGACAATATACTTATATACCTCCATTCTTACGGAATATCTGCAGCTCACAAAATTTTATATTTGTGTTAATATTCTATTCATCAAATTATGCGGCCTTCAGTATTAGAAAGCATGTAAAGCAGATTTAGGACGGGCAGACCCAGAGCAACTGACTTGTCTTAGGCAGAGTTACCTAGTTCGGACACAGACAACACAAATGTGAACAGAAACTTTCTCTCTTTTTCACTAAGCCCAAAGTTTCTAATGGGAACACGACACTGCAATGTACCTTGGTAACTGCTGCAAGAATTTTTGAGGCAGCCTGTCAAGGGCCATATTTTTATGCTATAAAATTCTCGAGTTATCGTAAGTGGAATGAACATGCTTACGTTTGTATTTATAATATGTTTCAACTTTTAAACTTGCCCATGTGTTATTTCTTTTCATTACGAGTAGGTGGTGAGATCAAAGTATAAACTTGGAAGAAGCGTAGGGACAGTGAAGCACGAATTACTACAAAAGTGAATCGAGAAGATATTGACACATTGCTTCACTCACACTGTTTATTCACAGGACATGTTTCAAGAGCTCTTGCTCCTATCAGCTGATGAGTATCAGCTGATGATAGGAGCAAGAGCTCTTGAAACATGTCCTGTGAATAAACAGTGTGAGTGAAGCAATGTGTCAATATCTTCTCGATTCACTTTTGTAGGTGGTGAGATATTATGAATTGTCATTTAGAACTGTATATATTTAGTTCATAAATTAATTGAACATGGATCACTGCAGTCCGAGGGCTCACGCACATATTCTTTAAAGGTCAGTTCAAGATCAGTGTGTGTGTATATATATATGCCTAACTTCTGTTCTGGTGGTGGTGGTATGTCTTTTTAATGGATTGTTTAATGGCTTCTTGAGTGAAATCTGTTTTGAGTCTGCTAGTTTGATGTCATAATCTTTAAATAGTCATTCAAACTTAGGAAATGCATGGAACTGCGATGGTCCTGAGAAGTTTCCTGTTTTTAATGGTGACATGAGTTAAGTTTTAATCAAGTATGACTCTTTTAATATTAAATTAGCCTCACTGTTAACATTTTTATTTACATTTATTTAGTTACAACAATTTTCTTTACAGCTTTTATTTGCAACTACAAGGGCGGTCCAGAAAATAACTGCATAGCGCAGGAAGTTGTGGGGTTAGTGCCGACATCTACGTCTCAGTGTGTGCATTGCTCAATGAGCTTCAAGTTGTCCAAAGGAGAACATTGTGCTGTTTTGCATTTGCTAGATATAACCTCAAAACATGTGCACCACAGTAGAAAATCCCTCCAAGTGTGAGGTGGCAAAATATATCTCAGCACACAGAAAAGAAAGCTAGTCACAGTGAAGCAACAAATATTACACAAATAAAAATATTTGTAACAGAATCTCCACTTAACTAAAGAAGTGGATGTTCATAATTCCTTCTTTCTTTCTTAATCTTAATCAATAATTTCTTCGTAGTTTGGAAACCAGAAAGAAAGAACATTTTCGTACCCTTAGATATAAACAAATTGATAAATCAGCCATAGCAGAACATTTTTGGTCATTTAACCATGAAATAAATCCCAAACTTAAATTATTAAAACACTTAAATGGTCCCATAGAGTTAATAGTGTGGGAGAAAATATTTATTTTTAAAAATAAACATCACGTAATGAATTTTCACATACCAGCAATTCATTCTGTTTTTAGGTTTGTTTCGTGTTCAGATGTTCATAATGTTGGAAGCGTAACATTATAAAAGAAAATAACATGGTAACAGAGATTTCCTTAACAACAGAGTTTGTTTAATAAACTGAAGACAAAGGTGATGTGCCTTCGAAATCGATCTTTTATAAAGAAGAAGGAATTATTAACATCAACTTCTTAAATTAAGTGGAGATTCTGTTACAAATATTTTTAGTTGTATATCTCAGCAGTTGAAATTCATCGGGAATTGTATGCAGTATGTGGTCCTAATATTATGATAAAATGTGTTGTTTGTTAATGTGTAGCACTTTTTAAAAATGGATCAACAAACATTCATGAAGAGAACAGGAGTGGTAAGCCTACTCTCATTAAAGGTGACCTGGTGAACAAAGTGAATGGAAAGATTTGTGAGGCCCATTGTTTCACAATAAGATAAACTTCCGATCATTTTACCAAAATTTTTCGGAGTGAATGTTCAGACAAAATGGCAGTCAATGCAGTAGGGACATTTAAGCTTCTCCAACCAAGACAAAGAAAGTCTGTCGAATGTTGTCTGCAAAAAAATCATGGCTATGATTTTTTGGTATACCAAGGACATGTTACTCGTTGATTTTTATGGAATGTGGCACTACCTCAATTCTGAAGCCTACGGTGAAACTATGGAAGGCCTAGTGCCTGATTTCACCAACAGATGTTAAAATCAACGTTAACAAATGTAAAGTAAGAATTGTCACAGCACTAACATTAATGTTAAATTTCTTGCATTTCACCAACCTGTTTTCTGAGAATGTTAACAAAAACATGTTAACACCAAGAAACTTGAAACTATTACAGCTATAAAAGACTATAGTTGAGTTGCATTATTTTATGAACGTAATGCGATGCGCTTTTCTTTTCATTTTGGTCTGCACACAGTTGAAAAATTGGCGGGTGAACAAAATCGTATGCAAAACACTTGAGAAAAATTTCTCATCGATAGAGAAAGAATTATTAATTAAATTGGTAACAACGTGTAAGGATATCGTGGGAAATAAGAGGACGGGTGCAGTGAATGTACAAGAAAAAGAATTCTCTGGGGAAAATATTGGAAACAAATTTAATTCAAATGCATGTGTCACTACTATAAGCACCAAACAACTTCAGTATTATGTAAATTTAAAACGAGGTGTGAAGGACAGGTGACTTGAACATTTCAAGACGGGAGGGGGATAGCGTATTATCTAGATAATTCAGTGAATTATAAAATCGCTAAGTTATTAGTACTTGAAGCAAAGGCGAGATCAGCATATTCCTTTCGATGCATGTTCAAACCTCTTGTACTTCCGCAGTAACCTTAGCAACTTGTTTCGACAGTCTATACCTCTGTAGAAAATTTTCTTCTGATAGCTCCTCATAATCATTTCTCCTCATAGGCCATATTCTATTACGAGTGCCATTTAGACGGTCTTAAATACAGTAAATTGACATTTACAGCTGCGTTCACGTCCACCATCTTGACTATTTTCAATTGTTAAGAACTTAACAGAAGTTTGGCTTGTTAGTTTAACAAGAGATTTAACATGAGTTTTAAGCTAACACATGGCAAAATGCTTGTTGGTGATTTTTGTTTTAACTACTGCTTAACTCGTCTTATCATCTGGTGGTGAAATCGGGCATAAGAAGTGCCAAACATGCTTAGTTTTAACACATCCGGTGTTGTGTTTGTGCATGACAATGCCCATCTGCACACAACTCAAAGACCAAATGAACTTTTAGCCAATTTAAAATGGGACGTTTCTGACCATCCTCCTTTCAGCCTGGACTTTGGCTCCCAGTGATTTTTCATCTGTTACCATACATCAAACAATGACTTGCATCTCGGTGCTTTGCTAGGTTTTTTTTTAAATTTACGTCCTCCAACATTTAGTGATATCGGATGATGAATGAAATGGATGAAATGATGCTCAGTGCATCCGGGGTCCATGGAGCTTAGAGTTACCCAACATTCGTCCTTCATGATAAAGGAAAACCCCGGAAAAACCTTATACAGGTAACTTGCCCTTAACGAGATTCGAACTTGGGATCTCTTGAGCGTGAGGCAGACATGCTACCATCTACGCTACCGAGGCAGGCATATTACATGTGTAACAAAAAATTCTACAGACAATCAAAAGGATTAGCTATGGGGAGCCCACTTTTGCCTATCTTAGCAGACCTATACATGAGCTATTTTGAAACACACATAGTAAAGGCCTTCCCACAGATTTATAAATTTTGGCAGAGATATGTTGATGTTTTTGCTATCATTCCAGAAAAACTTAGAGAAGATTCTCTAAAATTACTAAACCTGCAAGATAATCACACCCAATTTACTATGGAAGTAGAAAGAGACAACACCCTACCCTTTTTGGACTTCAAGATAACTAGAAATCGTCATGGTGTAGATTTTGGAATATACAGGAAGCCCACGCACACAGACAATTACATAAAGAAATATGAATACAACCCAGTTTCACATCAACTAGTTGCCTTTTTAAGTCTAATTCACCGGCTATACAACATCCCACTGAGTAAGGAGGAGTTTTTGAAAGAACAACACATAAAAAAGAGATAGCAGTATTTAATGTATTCAACCCAGCCATCATAAGGAACATGGTGAAAAGAAAGGAAAAACTCAAGATAATATCAAAAAGACCACTCTCACACCGTTTAAAAACACAAACTGGCAATATAGAAAATTCACCTACCATTCATGGGCTTTTAGAAAATTTGCATGAATCTTCAAAAGACTAAACTGAAAACTAGCACCCCAAAACAAATTCAGTCTGAAGAACCTGCTAAATAAACCACTAAAAGATACAATCCCCAACGCTTCGAAATCGGGAATTTATCAGATAAACTGTGAAACCTGTGATAAAAGCTACATAGGAAAAACTAAGAGAAACTTGTTAACCAGGCAAAAAGAACACCAGAGGAACATAAAGTTGAAACAAACAGAAAAATCAGCAGTGTCACACCATTTTTGGACAGAAAACCACAACATTGGCGATAACATAAAACTGTTAAAACCTTTAAGTACACCCATAGAATTGGATATTTGGGAAAAAATATTCATAACCAAAAACAGGGATAAAGTTATAAATTTTGAAATCCCGGCATTAAATGGAGTATTAAAACTTAGTGCCCCTAACACAAGATGGCAGAGGGATCGGAGCACCGTAGTAGCAGAAGAAGAGGAATATTCATTTAGTCACCAAACAGCTGAGGATGAGATCGAATGATCTTGAAAACGTTTCGATTATACAACATAGTAAGTGAAGTTGAGTGTAAACATAGTGACTCATTAATCCAACTCAAAAATGAAGAATACTTCACTGTTAAATGCTTCTGTTAATGCTGTTAATGCTTCTGCTTTTAATATTTAAGATGTTGGCTTTCTGGACCATCCTAGTTCAGGTATGTTCCATCATGCAGATGTTGAAAGGTTTATGCTTGTTGAAAATGACAGAGTTTCAAAATAGGATTGGAATAGTTGTATTGTGCACTATGCAAACTGCAAGATAATGGTTTCAATATTAAAAAGCCTTGAGCTAATACAGTACAAAATATCAATTGCTTTCTAGATTGATGGCCAGTATAACTGATATATTTTCCTGGTAAACCACTAGGTGCTCGTATTCCAGATTGTATACGGCTAATGTGAAGGAATGATATACTTCCATCAATTAACTTCAATGTGATAATTGAACCTTGGAGAGTAAATGTAATGTACCTTAAGGGCACACAGTGCCATTCATTACCTTCCGTTAAGGTTAAGCTGCTGTCGCATTAATTTGAATTAATCACCACAGGGTACACACTTGATGCTTTACACTATTAAACTGTATGCCGATTTTTACTATTTTTCTTTTGTATCATTTAATAAACTCATGTTGAAGTCAAGACATTTAGATCTAATTAAGAAGCAATAAAAGTGATGATTAGTTTTCAGTTGATGCTGTTATGGCCAAACAGAACATTTCAGCTATGTTTCTCAAACATTGCAATTACTACTCAGTATAATTATACTCTTTTTGTAAACACCAAGGTGTGTTCCTCTGGTGAAAGTTACTCATGCCATAAGAAATCATTTGTAGCGTGTGGAGAATGGAACGCATATGAAATGTTGCCAGCATACCAGTGTGTAATATTAATGAAGAATATTTAACTTCCAGTGTTTAATAACACTATCCAACATTTTGAAAGTTTTTTGCTGTGCCATGTGATCTAACTAATTTTGTGTAACTGAACACGAGTCCTTTATTCATTTCTAATTATCACATCATGGAAATGAATTATTCCTTCATACTAGCTGTTTGGATAGGTAGAGTCAGATCAAAAAGTTCAGTGCCATGGCTGGTATTTGAATCATAATTCTCCCGGTCTCAGTCCGCTTTGACTGACCACTTTGCATATTTAGCATCTCTTTGCGTAACACCAAAAATTTCCTACCATCATTAGTTTCAGGGTGGAAAAAGGGCATCCATGTCTCATCCATTGTCACAATCGCTTGAAAGAAAGTTCCATTCATGCGGTCATCGTGCATCAACATCACCTGACAATTTTCCATCTGCACAGCCTTGTGATCATTGGTCAGCATTTGTGCCCCCCCCCCCAGGGGCCTACTTCGGTAGGTACGGGTTTGGTGCACCCGGGGTCCCGAGCCAACAGTCTCCCTCGTGTGGGCTCCTCTTCATGGTTGAGGGAGACGGTCCACAGGCGCACCCACGTGTAGGCCGTGCGTGGAGACCGGTGGAGAAGGATTTTAGATTCTTTTCTAGTTTAGAGTTTAGGATTTAGTGAACGAAATTTTTAGTAGGTTTTGATTGATGTTTTTTATGTACGTGTATTTTTAATAGGTTTTGTTACACTGGTATAGTTTCTAGAAAGTTTTATATCTGGCTTTTGCCATGACTAGTTTTTTAAAGGGCGCTGATGACCGCCGTAGTTGAGCGCCCTTATATATATCATCATCAGCAGCAGCATTTGTGGCACCCACCTGGAAGATACTTCGCATTTTCACATCTTCATGCAGGATTGTGTGAAAAGATCCCATGGAAATGCCTATTTTTGGGGCAATGTCTGCAGTGCTCAATCGGTGATCCTCCAATACAACGTCCACCACTTGCTGGATCATGTCGTCAGACCAGCTGGTGTGACGCTGTGATTGTCTTGTTTTATTGTCACTTCATTGAACTGTCACAGCCAGGAACACATTAGATACATCTGTGGTACCATCACCACATTAATTTACCACAAAAACCTGCTGGTTAATGTTGTGGAGCAATCTTTTATTTCTAGAAAGGCTTATCCCCGATCTCACCAACAGATGTTAAGAATTAACATGCTGTTAGTCTGTTTAGCAATAGTTATAACAAAAGTTGCAGTTCACCAACAAGTGTTAATTCATGTTAAATCTCTTGCTAAACCAACAAGTCTTATTTCTGTTAAGTTAACAATTGTAGAATTGTCAAGATGGCAGCGTGAACACAGCTTTTGATGTCTATTTGCTATATTTAGACCGTCTAATGGCATTCATAACAGAATATGGCATATGAAGAGAAATTATTTTGAGTAGCTATCAGAGGAAGAATTTCTACGGAGGTATAGACTGTCAAAACTAGTTGTTATGAAGGTTACTGAGGAAGTACAAGTGAGGGGAGAACATGTCTAGTATAGGAATAAGGCAATTTCACCTTTGCTTCAAGTATTAATAACGTAGCGATTTTATAATTCACTGAATTCTGTGGAAAATACACTGTCCACCTCCTGTCTCGAAACATTCAAGTCACTCATCACTTCTGTCCTCTGTACCTCATTTTAAATTTACGTAATACTGACAAAATTGCTTCATACCTCATTTGTGACTTTTGTATTCAAATTAAACTTATTTCCAATCTGTTCACATGTCACATATTTCTCTTTCGCATTTACCGCATCTGTCCTCTTATTTTCCTCAATATCCTCCTTATATTTAGTTACTAATTCAACTAACAATTCTTTCTCCACTGATGCCTGCCTTGGTTGAGTAGATGATAGCGTGTCTGCCTGACGTTCAAGAGGTCCTGAGTTCGAGTCTCGCTTAGGGTGAATTACCTGGATAAACTTTTTTCTGGGGTTTTCGCTTATCCTTAAAGACAAATGTCGGGTAGCTCTGAGCTCCATGGACTGGACACATTTGAGCATGACTTCATCCATTTCATTCACCATCCAATATGACTTAATGTTGGAGGAAGTTAATTGTTCTTTCTCACTAACCGTGTGTAGGATGCACTGTGAAATGGTAGACCCAGACTGAAAAATTCAATGCCATAGCCGGGATTTGTACTACGGATCTTCTGGTCTCCGTCCAGCCGCACTAACCATTGAGCTTCTATGGCCAACGTGACATTAAGTTCTCCAACTGACTCATGTTTTTTCCCGGTAAACCACTAGAGATCTCATAAACACATGTGACAACTACCTTAATGACGGCTTATAACGTGTAAGTACTTTAAGGCCCAGGCTTTATAGTTTGGACCACTATTCGGTACAATTAATGGATATTAATTGTTCCTTCACACTAGCCATGTGTAGATCGCTCTATGTTGTAATTACATACAATGTGCAGAAAAGTCCAAGTGTAAAACATGTAATGCAAATAAAGCATAGCACATGTTCAAGCAGTACACTATGCAGTAATATTAAAATAAAATATCTTTAAAGTATAAATATTAACATACTAAAGGAATAGTTAAGTTGCTTGCAAATTGTTTTATTTTATTGCAATATTTGTATTGCTGCAGCGCCACTAGCTTGAATTTTTATGTATTACACAATAATTTGAGAAGTAACCTTGCAAATGCTCTGTTAACATACATGCAGTTAATGAGTATAACGCTTGAACACATGTGCACAGTTTATTTGTAATAAGTTTTACTCCATTCATTAGCGATGTGTAGACTATCAGCATGTCCTGCTACTGGGAACTGGTTTAATAATGTTGCGATTAGTAATTGATGTTTTCTTCTATTGCAGCTTCCGGTGAATGTACCAAACAGAGATGCTATACAAAATGTTCCTACACAAGTTGAAGAACTATTTAAGTTTATAAGAGATGGAAATGTAGCAGAATTGAAGTTGATGTTAGCGTCAGGAGGAGATGTGGATGTTGTAGATGGTAATGGCTACTCTCTTCTACATTATGCAGCACAACATGGGCATGTGGCAGTTTGTGAACATCTTCTGGACAAGGGCGCAGATGTTAACCTTAAGGGTTACAGGGGTACCACTCCCCTACACAAGTCTTGTTATAAAGGACATGTTGACATTGTAAAGCTCCTTATTGCTCGTGGTGCTTCTGTTAACATAACTGACTCAGATACATCTACTCCTCTACATTATGCATCAGAACAAGGACATACAGCAATATGTGAGTATCTTCTGGACAATGGGGCAGATGTTAATGTAAAAGGTTACTGGGATAACACTCCCCTACACAGGGCTTGTGATAAAGGACATATTGATATTGTAAAGTTGCTTATTGCTCGTGGTGCCACTGTTACAACAACTGACTCATATAAATCTACTCCTTTACATTGTTCATCAAACCAAGGACATACAGCAATATGTGAATATCTTCTGGACAAGGGGCAGATGTTAATGTAAAGGGTTACGGGGATAACACTCCCCTACACAGGGCTTCTGATAAAGGAGATATTGATATTGTAAAGTTGCTTATTGCTCGTGGTGCTTCTGTTACAATAACTAACTCAAGTAATTATACTGCTCTACATTATGCATCAGGACAAGGACATATAGCAATATGTGATTATCTTCTAGACAAGGAGGCAAATGTTAATGTAAAAGGTTACTGGGATAACATGCCCCTACACAGGGCTTGTGATAAAGGACATATTGATATTGTAAAGTTGCTTATTGCTCGTGGTGCCACTGTTACAACAACTGACTCATATAAATCTACTCCTTTGCATTATGCATCAAACCAAGGACATACAGCAATATGTGAATATCTTCTGGACAAAGGAGCAGGTGTTAATGTAAAGGGTTACGGGGATAACACTCCACTACACAGGGCTTGTGATAAAGGACATATTGATATTGTAAAGTTGCTTATTGCTCGTGGTGCTTCTGTTACAACAACTAACTCAAATAAATATACTCCTCTGCATTATGCATCAGAAGAAGGACATACAGCAATATGTGAATATCTTCTGGAAAAGGGGGCAAATGTTAATGTAAAAGGTTACTGGGGTAACACTCCCCTACACAGGGCTTGTGATAAAGGACATATTGATATTGTAAAGTTGTTTATTGCTCGTGGTGCTTCTGTTACAATAACTAACTCAAATAATGATACTCCTCTACATTATGCATCAGAACAAGGACATACAGCAATATGTGATTATCTTCTAGACAACGGAGTGGCTGATAATCACTAGACCGTTTGGGGTGACACTCCACTACACAAAGCTTATTATAAAGGTCATACTGATATTGTAAATTTGCTCAAGGCTCGTGGTGCATGTGGTACAGATGTTAATTGTAGCAACCCTTATCACTTTCCAAAGCAGGAAAGTTTGTGAATACTTGAAGGGATTGGATGTTTTCATGAAATATGTTCCCCTGAGAGACCTATACACTATGCTCTGATACAACAGCCATCTTACAAACTGACTGTCTTGGAAAACAATGGTTACTTCATACCAAATGTTTACCTGTTTTAGTGATACAGTTATAGTTGTATGTTTGTCATTAGTTACTAAATTCGTATTTAATTCTCTTTTTCTAGGTTAAACATCACAATTCTTCTTAAAACTCACAGCAACCTTAGTTTAAAAGATCTTGTTTGTAAGTCTTGTAGGGTTTGCAAGCATAAGAAAAAAATTCTTAATGTGGCACTGTTTTACTAAATATTTGTGACATGTTTATTCTGTAAAAGTTTCTCTACTGCAGCTCTATGTGTATAGTAATGTCAGTATCAAAGCAGTGTATGTTAACCTGATAACTGGGTATGTTAGTCCGAGCAAGGATTACAAATTCTGAAGGAATTGCATATAGAGATAAGTATGCACAACTCACTAACCCAGGTTATCAAGTTTTTAAAAGTTCATTAGTCGAGAAGAAGCAAGTGTGCTAATACAATCATTTTAAATACTTTTGTTAGGTGGAGGCAACTTATTGCCATGTTATTCCTAATTTAATTTTTGTATTCTCTGCATATGAATGTATTTTCTTTCCTTTGTTATGATTGTCAATTTCCTTAAAACTGTAGCAATCACTTCCATTGTTTAAGTTAAGTTTTGTAAACAATAAACTTTTAAAAAGGAAAACGTAAAATACTGAACGCTTTAAATAGTGCTCTGCATGAGGCTGTTATAGTGGCTCCTCCCATTAACCTTAACCTTTTTCCCACTTTGTTTCCTGTTTGATTATATTCCATTTTCACTCAATTCTCGGGCAGCCAGCCAGGTGAAAAGATCAGATATCAACGTTTCGGGAGTATATCTCTCCCATCATCAGGATATTTATAAAATGTTATAACCACAAATGAAATACTGGATATAACAACTATAAACTAAGACAAAACGTCAAAATTTGCATGACTGAACAAAAGACTGTTTTCAGTAAATTAAATGCCAGGTCAGGAGATGGCGTGAGTATAGAAAATTGTGCCAAAGAAACGTAACTACTTAACTTGATTATCAAGCTTTATTGATCTTTGCTTCCTAATTCAATGGATTTCCATTTTTAGGGCCGGTTTCCTAGAGGAGCTGAACTGAAATCCAGCATCACGATTAAGCGTGCTCCTTTCAGAGGAAATGGCCAAAGCCTCCTTAATTCTCTGCTCCCAGTAATTTGCATTTTGCCAAGATGGTCGTCTCCCGTCTATGGTCGTTATCAAAACAATGTTCTGCCGGCCCAGACTTCTCAGGTTGCATTAAACTCCGTTCATGTTCAATTATTCTATTAGCGATGGCCCTTCCGGTTGGTCCCACATTCACAGAGAATGCGGTACACTCCCGGAACTTGGAAGTCCAGTTTGTCTTTCAATTTCCTCAACAGACGTTTCATCTACGGAGGTGGCTTGTGGATGGTCCTGCTGTATTTGGCGAGAATTCTGCCGGATAGATACGTGGACGACACTTGTAATTTGGCCACATGGATCAGACACTTTGCCTAGCTTTCTTGCGCATTTCAACAGCCTTCGACCTCAAATACAGTTTACCACGGAAGTGGAGAAGGATGGAACTCTTCCATTTCTGGACATTCTTGTTTCAAAAAATAGCAACGGTACACTGGGGTATGCTGTATATCGCAAGCCTACACACAGCGATCTCTATCTGAACGCTCCTAGTTTCCATCATAAGTCTCCACGACTGGGAGTTCTCAATACACTGGCCTACAGAGCTTTGTCTATCTCTGATTCCAGCCACTTAAAACAAGAATTACAGCACCTGAAACTCGCTTTCCGTCAAAACGGCCACTCCGAATATGACGTTGAAGACTCGATCTCCAAAGCTAGGAAAGGGAAACCTGTAATACAGCAAGCGTCAGATAAGCCTACCTAATTGGAAACAAGCTAAATTAACCATTATGAAGAAAAGTGCGGATAAAGACTATGGATTGCAAATCCTATAGACCCATATGTCCTCTAAATACGATTGGAAAATTTTTTTGAGGCACTTATAAATAAACATATAATGGAATATCGCACACTAATAGGGCTTAATGAGGACCAGTACGGTTTCAGGAAAGGCAAATCTACGGAAGACGCCATAAATTCTGTTATTAGTACTACCCTCACATCAAAACAAAAATATCTTATGGCAATATTTCTGGATAACTCTGCAGCTTTTTATAACCTATGGGGACCACACTTTTTCACCATGCTCAGACAACTTAATTATCCAAGAACATTATATAATATCTTAGAGGATTATTGTAAAAATAGAAAAGCACATTTTGTTGGCGTACATAAGACTGTTACAAAAAGCATTACCAAGGGATGCCCCCAGGGTTCGATCCTCGGACTGACATTCTGGGATGTTATTTTGGAAACATTATTGGAACAAATTAAGAGCAATAATATTTGCCTTAAGGTAGTGGCGTATGGAGATGATATTGTATTCTTGGTGGAAGCCGATTCAAGAAAAATTTTGGAAGAAGAAGGAAATAGCTTATTAAGGGAACTTTTTAATTGGTGTAGAAAATCAAAAATGAATATCTCGTCAGCTAAATCGAGTTATATATACTTAAAAGGCACATTTAAGTGAAATCATAAAATTCAACAATGAACCCACAAAACGCTTCAAAGAAATGAAATATTTAGGAATACTTCTGGATGAGAAATTAAGTTTTAAATGTCATACAGATTATGTTAGAGTAAAGGCTGAATAAATAATGTTAAAACGTGCTAGGTTAGCTCAATTTTACTTCAAAATCCCATTAAATACAATAGCCACGTATCATACGAGTATCTTTGGTACAATAATAACCTACGCAGAAGCGATTTGGGCGCATAGAGCTAAAATCATCGTAAGGTCTCAGATAAAAATATCGTTAAGGTTTACCGGAGCCGTTAATACAACACCAACTATGGCACTATTAGTAATTAGAGGTATTTGGCCTCTGTGTTATCGAGGAGCATGTTTTTGGATTAAAAAAGGAAATCAGAGTAAAGTATTTGAAATTATGGATGGTCATTATCAGAAAACAAGGGACGTGAAGAATAAATTATTTGAAATGTGGCAAGAGGAATGGAATATTATGAAAGAAGGAAGAACATATTTTACTTTTGGAAATATTAGAGAAAGATTACAATATAAATATAAAAATATCAACTATACGAAAGGAGTAATTCATTTTTGACGGGACATGGCCCTTATGGCATATATTGGAACAAAATTAATAAATCACACACCGGTGCATGTGATATATGTAAGACACATGAGAACATGTGTTGTTTGAATGTTCTAAATATGCTCATTTAATTGAGGAAGAAAGAAGATCTTTATAGGGTTACAGAATTTATTATATTATTCGAGATAAAGATTTATTATGCCAACTACAATCAATGTCCAATACAATCAGTAAACAAGCAATTGAAGTAACAATTCCACAGAGAGTAATTGTTCCGGTACCAGAGGTAATTTTCGTAAGATCTGAAAGATTACGTAATATAGGCGATGATATAATTAATCGTAATATGAATCCAGATGTCAAGAAGGAGGAAATGAAAACGACGAAGAAATAAATATCAATTGAAAATAATATATTATATTAATAAGATGATAAGATTGGGCTGAAAGTAAGAGAATTAGGCGCAAGAGATTACCAGGGGAGCCGCACAATTTATCTACAAAGGTGGAGCTTCCAGAGGACGGCAAATCAGAAATAGTTGTTGTCCCACGGCATGTGACCATGGAGGAGATGGCTGCGAATATATCAACACCAGCAGCGAGGTATAAACGGCGGTGCCGACATGGAGACTTCAATATGGTGGATCGAATAAGGCAGCATCATAATGTGTGTTTCTTTTATTTATTTATTTTATCAATAGATTGATAAAATTATTAGTGAAGGCGAATAAAGTGCTATAATGTAGAGAAAAGTTTATTAAAATATTCTTCATTAATACATTTGATAGTAATAGTGAAAAAGTGTTAAAATGTAGGGAAAATTTTATTAAAATATTCTTTATTACTCAAATGGAGAGTGATAATGATTGAAGTGGTAAAAGTAGGGAAAATAAATTTTCTGTAGTTATTCCTTTGGATATTAGAGTTTCAATTTCTTTTGAATGAAAAGTTGCATGTTGATACATTTTTTTTATTTAATTGTTTGTGAAATAACTTTATGACTATTATTTTTGAAAAATAAAAAAAAATCCTATAATTTGAAGTTATAAAGATTTATATTTGTGTTTGAAAATTTTAAATAGAAATTGACAAGTGTAAATATTTTAAATATCATCTGATTTTAATATTAAAATTGTTTATATATAAAAAGTGATAAAGTCATAATATTTGTATTATTAAATTAAATAATAAGAATTTAAATTCTAAATAAGTTAAATATTTGATTAATACTAAATTATATTTTTAAATTTTCAGTTTTAAAAATGTTTTGTATTAAAATGTGTTTTAATTTGGTGCGGGATTTCTAAGTTTGAGATGAGATGCACGTTGACTGTTTCGAAGACCCAAGTCGAGAAGCCAGATATAACAGGGTTAATTCTTTTTTTTTTTTTTTTTTTTTTTTGAGTTGTTTCTTGATGGTCGTGTCTGATTAAATAAGAGTCGTGTGACATCTAGTTTTCAGGCGTGGTTCGGAATAAAGTTTCGGAGAAGTCAAATTTTGTAACATATAATTTAATTGTATTATTTGGATTACATTTTACTTGAACTTCCTCTCCCAGTCAACTGCAGGTTACTTCCAACATATCGATAAATTCTTACTTACTTGATAAATAACTTCGGTTAATTACATAAAATTCTTGATCCTGCACAACTATTCATCACTGTTCAGATCACAGAAAATTTCTACCAAGATTATTGATTTTCCGTAACTATCGTTACTTCTATCTTAATTTTGTGATTGGTCGGTTTAATGCCACGTCACAACATTACGTCCGAGGCTAACGAAAGAGAAAGCCTCTTTCGTTAGCCTCGAAAGTTTCCCTGTCGCGCCGAAACCGGTCTCTTTCGTTAGCCGCGATTACGCCATACAATTATTACTACGGCCAATCACAAAATTACATATATATTTTTACTTATTTAAATTACTAAATAGATTTACATAATCATCTTTTTTATAAATTTATAAACTTTTCATACCTTTTCTAAATATAACTCGAAATAACTGCTACAAATTGGAAGTGGAAATTAATTTTGTGCATTAAAATTTTTCTTGGTTTTAAATTTTAATTGTGATATCAATTTTATAAATAATATTTCAGGAAGTTAGAGTAAAGTTTTATAAATATTAAATTATAAATGTTTATATTAATGATTGTCAATAATAATTTTGAAGTGTTATATAATTCTGTTAATATTTTTGTTTTTTTTAAATTATAATGAATTGTAAGAATGTTTTATTAATTTTTGAAAGTGGGTAAATTAGTAATTTCTCATTTTCAAAATTTATGGTTGGTAATTAATCAATCTGTAATTGATATCTTTGTGTGGTAAGGATATTTTTGTTTGGTTAAATAGTAGTGCTGGATACTAGTACCAATGGTGGCCGCCGGCTACCGGCAGCAAAATATTATTATGGGGAATTTTAAAATATAGTTAACTTAATAACTGAATTACCAGTTATGTATTACTGGAGACCAGTAATATTATATTTTTGTTTAAAATAATTTTAAGTATGCTTGAAATTTTTGTTAAAAAAAATTAAATTAAATTTATAAAATTTTGAAAGGGAAGGATTAATTATATTTTTTAAATTTAATTTATATTAATGTATGTTTATTAGAAATGTGGTGTGGATCTTTATTTTATTATAGTATATATTAAAATGTTTGTATTTTTTTATTTATAATCTGTTAATTGTGTATGTCTTTGTATATGTTTTTGATGTTTTAATAAATGAATAAAAGTCTGAGTGTTTACCCCGGATTAAGAAATTAGGTGCCGGGGTATAGTATGCAGATTTTTATTTTATTTTGTCCACATCCCCAACACACGCCACTTGGTCTTTGGCGGCGTTCCTCGGCTGGCCTTCGTCTCCAGCGTAGAGGTTATTGCTTGTTGTCGGCGTCGAGGTAGCCGTCATCTTGGCCGCCTGCATCCTCAATGCGGCCGTTAGCACCTCGTGGATGGCTTTTTAGTCTCCGAGCATTAGGCGCTGACGGATCTCGACGTCTCGTACCCCGTCAACGAAGGTGTAGGCGGCTTCTCGGGACACGAACTCGGCTGGGAGGTCGAATGAGACTTTACTGGCCAGCTGTTCGATGGCCAGGGCGAACTCCTGCAGCGTTTCCTCTGGCTGCTACTACCTTGACTTCAATTGGCTGCAGTAGGCTGCGGGTAAGCGGTGGTTACCGAAGTGGTTTTCCAGGGCTTCCCAGATGTCCTTGAGCGCCGCCCCTGTCTGGACCGCGTTCAGAACCTCTGGGGCCCGTCCTTGGTGCTGTGCGGCATCTGACTCTGGTGACCACTTGTGCTTGGCCATTGTCGAATTGACAGTGGAAGACTTAAAACGTTGACGTGCCGTCGTACTTTGGTGGTTTGACGCTCGTGGATGTGTAGCGTCCCAGTGCGTTGGCCTTTAAATCCTCAAATGTCCTGCCGACGATGTTCACCACCATGGCGTTCAGGGACTTGGTGTTGATGTCGGCCTTTCCCTCTAGGTCGTTAGCGCGCTTGGTCAGGTCCTGGACGCGTTCGTCCCCTTGACGCATCCGCTTGTCCAGCTCCGTGACCTTCACGCCGGCTAACTGTTCTTCAAAATTGACGGCGAGGGCCTCGATCGCCGCCTTTATTTCGGTTGCCAGGCTATCGTTTGCCGCTTTCATTTCCGTGGTCTATTCAGCCTTCATTTCTGTGGTTAATTCGGACATCGTCGCGCCCAAGTTGCTATTATCCTGCTCCGTCTTCGCAGCGAGGGTATCATACACCGTCTTTATTTCTTTCAGCTCCGCGGCCAGGTTTATTGCCGCTTCGTCTTCGCAGCGAGGGTGTCATTCGCTGACTTCGTTTCTTTCAACTCGTTGGTGAGGTCATTAGCCGTCTTCTTTACTTCCATCTCTAAAATCTTTGCCAATGCAGCGTCCATTGTCCTATATCCCACTTCTGACACCAATTGTGACTTTGTGGGTTCGCAGAATTAAAAGTCCAGGTTGCAGAAATAAAAAATTGCTATTTATTTCCGTAGAAACACGTTTGTACATTACGTAGCATATAAAAATACGACATTCAAGGCCGTCGACCACAAAAGAGTTCGCCGCACACACATGAATGAAGTTTAATTACCACTGTCCCAACTGGCAAGCCGCAGTAGCTCCACTCACTGTGCCAGAAATCTGTGGAATGTTTTTTAACAATCAAGACGGCACTAGAAGAAGACGAACCCTCCAGACATCTGTCATTTTGTGCGCGCCCGTCGCAACAATTGGCTCGCGACAATTTTGAAATACTCTTTCTATTATGTGTTTACCTCATTACTATTTCTGTTCAACAGTACAAACCTCTTTTCTTCTCAAAAGAGATTTTGATACCCTGTGTGTTCCATTTGTATTTTATAGGAAAGCATGCATTTTAATGTTTATAGATGCCTAAGAACAGATTTTGCTGCATATGGTGATCCATTTATTCACTTTCCTCACTCTTATTTGTCGTTTAGATTCAGGGTCACTAATGTTTTGCATAGCACTTGGGCTTAATGGTCTGACACAGCATTTATAAAAGGAAAAGTTGTTAAATTTATTCTATTATTGCTTATAAAGTTATTATATATCGCTGTGCATGATTCATTATTAACATTCGTTAAGAAATTCACTGTATAGTATAAATTATATAAACCATTAGCGACGTTAAATCTGTTATATTTGTAGAATCTATTAAAGAAGCATTTATATCTCCACATATGGAGAGTTTGAGATTTGGTTTATAGATAGTTTTGAGTAGACTACTTTTTTAATGAACGCTAACATTTCTCGATGGAGCCCTACATATACAAACAATGTAATAGCTACCTTTCAAGTTTTATGTAACAAGCTTGAAAAGTTTGCTCGACACAAAAATTATAATATATCTCATGTTACTTGTTATTTTACATATACAGGCTGTTTATGAACTACACCGAAACATTTTCAGAGCAAGTGGAGATATCTTGAAACAAGTAATTTGAGATAGGAGTCTTGTGGTTCAAATGTGGAAGTTTCTGAAGTGCCAGTACGCCACTGCTAATGATAACATCGTTTGAGTGTACAACACACGAAAATAAAAACTTGTCGGAGCAATCTCCATGGTGGAGAATGTTTCGTTTTTTTAAATATTTTGTTTACAATTTTAATTCTTGTAAACTGAGACCTGAAGCTTTCCTGGCGACTTCAGTAAATTAAACATCAGGAGAAGGCGTGCGTGTAGAAAATTAATTGGGTCGAAGAAATGCAACTATTAGTTATAGCTGTATACATCTGTGATTCTTAAGTAACGGATTTCCATTTTAAGGCCGGTTTCCAAGAGGAGCAGAACTGAAATCCAGCATAACGATTCAGCGTGTTCCTCTCGGAGGAAATGGCCAAAGCCTCCTTAATTCTGCGCTTCCAGTAACTTGCATTCTGCCAAGATGGTCATCTCCCGAAAATTGGCTCTATGGTCGTTATCAAAGCAAAGCTCTGCCAGTCCAGACTTATCAGGTTGCATTAAACAAACGCTCCGTTCATGTTAATTTATTCTGGTAGCGATGGTCCTTCCGGTTTGTCCCATATACGTTGTCTCACATTCACAGGGAATACGGTACACTCCCGCAACTGGGAAGTCCAGTTCGTCTTTCACCGGTCTCAGCAGATGTTTAATCTTCGGAGGTGGCTTGTGCCTGGTCCTGATCTATTTGGTGAGAATTCTGCTGATTCTGCAGAATAGGTTGTCGGTAAACGGGATGTAGGCTGTAGCTACCGCTTATCTGACGCTTGCTGTATTACAGGTTTCCCTTTCCTAGTTTCAGTGATCGGGGCTTCAACGTCATATTGGGAGCAGCCGTTTTTTCATTAATGTTATTGCAATGATCAATCAACTTGATGTTCTTAGCTACGGATCACGTTATTTCTTCCCATCAGTATTTATATATTAAAATAAAGAAAAATTGAAGCACACGAGAGGAACCAAACCAATGTCCTTTAGAGCAGGAGTTTTCCACTTTACAGGCTCGACCATCAGAGCACCAAAATGAAACCACTAAAGAGGGCTACATGATGCGATAATATATTAACCGCTGTTCGGTGTCGTACTGGCAGGTGATTAGTTCAAGGTTTGAGTGATTTTTTAGGCATTAAATCTTGAGAACGCCATTAATGAGCTACTAAGAATTGATATTTCTACATGTAAGACTTAAAGCTTCCGCGGCAAGTGTGATTGATTAAGGCTTCACGGGTGATCAGCCGCGTCAAATTTAAGAAGGTCGAGCTTTAGGCCGTTTTCCACTCTATGGCCTTGATCAGGAACTGAGAAATTGCTGCGAAACGTGACCCTATACAATGTTAACTTGGTCACTCGGGCAATGTCTAGGGCAGGGCGTGCTCCGCCCACTGATTAACATATGTACAGGGTTATGTTTCGATCGGAAGCGACCTTAGGGCAGCTCCAGGAAATTTCCCAAACTTCCTGCAGAGAGCAGCAGCAGCGTGCAAGTGGAAAACCTCGCAAAGAACACCAGCCGGCCATCTCCATCATCAGCCAGGTGAGGTGCACGACTACACGGCCTAAGCCAACGCCCTAAAAGGCGGTGTACAAGGCGCTCTTAAGTACGGCCCTCGTACCTCACGCTTTTTAGCAAACCTGTCCTGTCTGGTAAGTATATAGCCAAGGTTAGCTGTGCACTGCACTTCGGTGCAGGGCAAAATACCCGAACAAGGTGACTCAACCCAAACTTTCTCACCAGCCAGGCTTCCAGAAATGGAAGTAATCCCCAGTACAAGCAATGGAATCACCCACCCTGCTGTCAGGGTTCCAACCCTGACTGCAGGAAATAAACGGCCGCGCCGAAAGCTGATAATCGCGTAAAAGGCAAGGCCGAAAGGTTATCTCTCGCCAAACAGCTATCTAGCAAGAGCCCTTCCCGCGAACAACCAGAGCGGATAGGCAAAATTTCAGAGAGCGGGCCCTCAGACAATTCCTCCTCTGAGAAAGAGTATTCCAGCGACGGAACTGTGGTTCCAGAAAATTTATGCTCTAGGATGGATCTCTCTGATGGGAAACACAGCTCATCAGACATATCTACATATGTCAATGAGGCTCAGTTTCGCACCGCGACCAACCGGCGAAGGGAGAGAAGAGCCCCTCACCTGGAAACAACTGGTACGTCCAGTCGTTCTAGGCCACGAAGGAGGCACATTCCTGCTGTGATCGTGGACGACTTCCGGGGCTTGGTAGGCTTCCTAAATGAGACCATGCTAATCCTGTCGGTGTCATGCCAGATCACCAGGAGGAAGAGCCGTAATGCCTTCCGGGCGAGTAACGCCGAAGATTACCAGCTACTCTTAAGGGCTCTGGACAAGAAGTCCATCCCTTACTTCACCTTCGGCCTAAACTAGAGCCGTGACATCAAGAGGGTCATCAGAGCCCTACCAGTGGACACACCGGTGGGTGACATAACCGACGACCTCAACCGCCAGGGCATCCAGCCCCGTCTGGTCAGTCAGCTGACCAAACCAGCTCCACAGGATCAGCCTGGCCCTGTCCCCATCCCACTTTTCCTGGTAATAGTGGAGCGGGCCAAAAATCCGGAGGGGAAGCCAGATGGCGTCGCAACCATCTGCTACGTCCGAGTGAGGGCTGAGCCCGTGGGAAGCTCTGACGCCTCCTCCCCAATGCCATCGCTGTCGGGTTCAACCACTCCAGCCAGTTCTGCAAGAGAACTCCCCGCTGCTTGAGGTGCAGTGGAGCCCACGACAAGGAAGTTTCTCCGAGGTCAACCATAGATGTGCCCACTTGTGCTAACTGCAAAGTTGCGCACGTGGCTTGCTACGGCGGCTGTCCTGCCCGAAAGGCAGTTATAGCTGTAAACAAGCCACCAGCAAGACAACAGAAGCAGACCTCACCAGCAGGGGCGAACCAAAGTCCGCTCCCCTCAACCAGCTCCAGCGTGCCCACGACTCGGTGGCCTAGACAGCTCAGGGATGAGAGGGCAGGAGGAAGACCTGCACCTATTCGTTTTAGATCATCCTCTCCATCCAACCGTGTCGCCCAGCCAGACACCACTCCCCTATAAGCTACGCTCGACCCCTCGGATATGTTCAAGTGGCTGTAGCAACTGCTGCTGACACATGGACAGAAGATCTGTGAGCTCGTTGTGAAGTTCTTCACTACCACAGATCCGGCCAGCAAGTTGCTGGTGGCAATGGAGGCGATGGCCCTCCTGACCACAATCACGCAACAGCTCCGAGATGACGTATCGAACTAGGACACGTACCTCGTTTCGATTCGCATTTTGGAATGCGTATGGCCTAGCAGGTCAGGGGAGCGAGCTGCTTCACTTTGCTCGAGGCTATGCCCTAGACGTCATCGTCAGCGAAAAGAATCTCCGACCAGACTCCCGATTCCGTGTTCCGGGCTACATCTGCCATCGCACGGATCGACAGGGACGTCCAGGAGGCGGAACTGCGATCTTGGTGAGGCAAAATGTGGTCCACCAACCGATCCAGCTCCCACCTCTACAAACCTTAGAGACCACGGCCATCAGAATGATACTAGACGGATTAGAGGTCCTGGTAGTCTCTGTGTACCATCCATCAAACCGGCAGTTCGTATCAAACGACTATCTATCCATCCTAGCCGTATATCCCTGTGCTATCATGGCCGGCGACTTTAATGCTAAACATCAACGTTGGCACTGCAGTCGTCGGGGGGATGCAAGAGGCAATGAAATCATTCGCCTTATAGATGCAGACCCTCAACTCCAAGTACAGGGTCCCTGGCAACCCACTCATTACCCGCGAGGAGCAGGACTGCCTTCAGCCATAGACTTCGCGATCACAAAACATTACCATTTCATCTCACACTCACGTCATTAAATGCATTACATTCAGATCACAATCCGGTGTTGACAGAGATCTACACCAGGGTTGCCAGTCACGACATCTCGCTTCAAACGCTAGAGGTTGATTGGGAAGGCGTCAGGAATTGCCTCCGCACTTCCATCCCACCAAATCCCAAAATTACAAATATTCCTACCCTGGAGAATGCCATCTCATCCTTCACTTACATCGTGAAGCGGACTGCCTATAACATGACAGTCTACGCCCCGGCTCCTCTCCATCCCGATTCCTCCCTTTATACACCCTCCTTCTAATCCGACGATCCTGGGCAGCACGGAGATTATACCAACACCACCGCACGCCACATAATCGAGCGCTCCTAAGACGTTTACATCGAGATGTCGGTGCCGGACTGCGCGAGCACAAGGCGCAAGCGTGAGAGGACAAAATGGCCAGGTTGCGCGTCGAATATGGCGACGTGTGGAGGATACCCAAAGGCCTCAGAAGTCACAGAGGTCAATACACCTCTCCCATTCATGGTACCCAGGGACTGGCCTATGAACCCCAAGCCAAAGCCAACGTCTTCGCTGACTATCTTGAACGTACTTTGTGTCCGAGGGATGACCCCCAGGACGACAACTTTTCCGAACGCGTCCGCCGGAAGGTGCGTCGTTTCTTACGCCGCCCTCCTGAGGATGCGGAGAGACTCCCTACCATCTGACCTAGCGAAGTCCAATGCGCACTCCAGCGTCTCAAACCAAAGAAGGCGGCGGGGCCGGACGGGCTGACTCCCTTAATGCTCCACCATCTTCCCTTCAATGCAGTTCTCTTCCTGACCAGGATTTTCAATATTTGCCTTGCCCTTGGGTACTTTCCACGAGAGTGGAGGGAGGCCCGGGTAATATGCATATTAAAACCAACGGAAAATCCGACACATCCTTCCAGCTACCGATCCATGAGCCTCCTTTCCACCCTCTCGAGGGTTCTCGAGAGGCTGATTCTCGCCCGCTTGTCCCCAATATTGGGAGACGTTCAAGCCATTTCTGACCAGTTTGGCTTTCCTCCTGGGCACTCGACAGTTCAGCAGTTGCTGCGTGTGGTAGAGACCGCTGCCCTGGCTTTTCAGGAAGGCGCCTTCACGGCCGCAGTTTCGCTAAATGTCGAGAAGGCCTCCACGACATGGCATGCCGGACTCCTTTATAAAATGATCCACCTGGGGCTCCCAACACCAATGATCAACATCATACACAGCTTCTTGCGACACCGTTCATTTAAAGTCTCAGTCACGAGGAAAGCATCAACATTAAGGCTAGTGAGAGGCGGAGTCCCCGAAGGCTCTGTGCTATCCTCCACCCTATTCAACTTCTTTATGGCTGATTTCCCAACAGAGCCACGAGTCCTAATGGCACAATACGCTGACGCAAACACTGCAGTAAACACAATAGCTTGGTGTTTGTTTCTCTTATGATAACGCTGCATAAACAGAATGCCCTCAGGTATGCAACAGTTAGAGATCCTGTACTGAAAGTTACTTTGCATTTTATTTGTGGCAATTTACTTTGGTTTACGTGTGCCTAAGTCCGTGTATATGAGCGCATGTTGTGATCATTTGCAATTGTGTTTAATGAATGTTTAATTATGTCTAAATATAGTGACAAGCGAAAACTTGAATGTGCTCTGGAACCAAATAAAACTGTATTTGGTAAAGGTATTCCAATCAAAGGACATAAACGGGAAACAATATGCTCTGTGACAGAATGCTTCGATGAGGAGAAATTGAAAGGGGAGTCTAGTATTCCATTCTCTAAGGTGCTTGATAGGACTTCACGTGCGTAGGCATCAGTAAGGGCATTAAGGTTAAGATTGGGAAAGAAAAGTATTTTAAAGAAGAAAGTTAAACATTGGGGTATAAATTAGAAATTCCCGTATGTAAGCGGCATTTTCCCACTTCAATAAGCATCAAAATGTCACAGGTATGCCTCTTTTGTTACAATGATCTTTACGTTGAAGTGTTCTTACATGTTCTAGCATTTGCACGTAGAGTCACGACTGCACTATTGTCTCTGTGTATGGAATTATAAATAATAATAATAATAATAATAATAATAATAATAATAATAATAATAATAATAATAATAATAATAATAATAATAATAATAATAATAATAATAATAATAATAATAATAATAATAATAATAATAATAATAATAATAATAATAATAATAATAATAATAATAATAATAATAATAATAATAATAATAATAATAATAATAATAATAATAATAATAATAATAATAATAATAATAATAATAATAATAATAATAATAATAATAATAATAATAATAATAATAATAATAATAATAATAATAATAATAATAATAATAATAATAATAATAATAATAATAATAATAATAATAAACAATAATAATAATAAACAATAATTAATAACAATAATTAATAATAATAGTTAATAATAATAACGATAATGATGATAATGATGATAATAAAATACCCATTGCAGTCGCAACTGAATCACCTTCGCACGCGTAATCCTATCGCGATCTCCACGTGGCAGCAATAAGCGGCAACGACGCCTCTCTCTCCACACGAAACGTCAATCACTTTCTAGATTGGCGACCAGTATAGAATGAATGTCGAGGACTGTTTAACAGTTCCCAAGTGTACTTAACTTTTTCAGCTGACATAGAGAACACCGCTGTCCAATTATCTCTTCTAATTTGTTAGGCTTCATTTTTTGTTTCCGTTACAGTTATAAAATCTTCCTGTAAAGAAATCCTTTTATTATAAAACTGTTGGCCTTTAAATTTAAGAAATCGTAAGTTCATGTGTGCAATTTAGCAACTGTTGGTACTATTATTCTGTCCTCTTGGAGCTATTCACATCTGGAACCTATTTAACAACTGTAAACTTCTAGCCGCATTAGAATTTCGAAATGTTTGTTATGATCATTTACTTTTTAAGAATCTAAGATTGCGAACAAATGCAATACGGGAATGTACATTAGTTAAGAAATATTTTCTGAAATTCATCGTTTCTAAGCAACAAACACGTCAATAAGTAGGTATGTTGCTGTTTCTTTTAACTTTGCCACTTATGAAACTCAAAATGAATATTAAATAGATATACAGTAGAAGCTCGTTTAGCCGGATCAACAGGAACAAAGGTCGATCCGAGTTAACGAAAATTGGGTTATCTACAGAATTACGGGAAAACGATAAAATACAATTGTACTTCACCAAAATATTTTTAATGGAGTTCATAAATTACTATCGACACACTTTCACCCAAAAACACATACACTATATGTACTGAAATAGCCTATGTATTTGCACTGTACACACTATAACTACAAATTAGAAGCAAAAAAGCCAGTGAGCTTCTGCTGTCTCAGTTTAGTGTATCACGAGCAGCACAACCTCACAACCGCTTTAACATTAGAAGTTAATTTGGCAATGTTTAGGCTTGACCCTCGAAATAGAGCTTAAATTTCTCTGTTCCTGCTTTTGTGTGTGTGTGTGTGTGTGTGTGTGTGTGTGTGTGTGTGTGTGTGTGTGTGTGTGTGTGTGTCATAACCCGAGGCAAGATTAGGTGGAGACAATTACTTATAAAATTCGCATTAATCATTGCTGTTTTGTGCTGAATATTTTACCATAAATTCGCATTAATTTTGCGCAAATTTTCGGGAAGAATTAATGAGTAATGACATGACAAATGAAAAGCAACAGGTAACTAAAATAATACAACTGTTAAAACCCCCTTTCTTTTCAAATTAAAATATTTTATTTGAATTTAGCAGACAGTAACATTAACCCGTAACCGGTATGGTGGGGTCAGGAGGATTCCAGGTAAAATTGTATACCATGTTAAACCTATTGTCTCCACAGTGTGTGGCCGCGCTGTGGCTCAGTGGTTAGACCGCTTGGCTCTCACCAAGACGGCCCGGGTTCGATCCCAGGCGACCGCAAAGTGAGATTTGTGGTGGACAACACGGCGCTGGGGCGGGTTTTCTCCGGGATCTCCGGTTTCCCCCGTCATCTCATTCCACCGGTGCTCCATCTTCATCTCATGTATCATCAGTGTCACCGCCTGCGGTGCCGTATGTAGTAAAAGCCAGCGTTAAACACTACACATTTTTCCACAGTGTGTCACTGCGGCTCTCAGTACCTGTCAGGCAGTATGCTTTGAGTTGTTGAGCGTTGAGGCTGTGGTGAAAAGAGTGCGTACACATCATTAGCAGTTGTTTTTCTCCTTAGCGGGGTCAGGGTGATTCCACCATACTGAGAACGTATATCAAATCGTATTACGGTATGTTTCAGGAGGAAATGTCAACAGCTTACGTAAACAAAATGCATTATATTCAGGGGCGACCGGTAAGGCACTGTATTGATGGTGCCATAAATAAATGAATTAATAAATAAACAAATGAATGAATAAATAGATGATGAATTTATGAATAGATGAATAAATAAAGAATAGATAAATAGGTGAATAGATGAATATATAAATAAGTAAATAAATAAGGGCTGTTAAAATATAAATGTGTACCAATTTCGAACAATTTAGGTACCTAATCTTATCAATAATCTATATTTTATAATAAACCATACCAAACAGAACATACAGGGAAAGTGAAATAGATATTTAGTACATCCGTACTCTTCTTACGCACAGGTGTAACGAGCAGAGTAGAAGTTTGATAATACAGTTCATGGGGAATGTGATACGAAGTGTTCGTGTAGGATTTCGCGACAGAGACAGTTAGTTATCTTTAAGTCCCGTACCTTACTGCACTCTGACGGATGAAGCGTAAGTTATGCACCACCTTTTCACATAAGAAGCCTTATAAGCACTTGTCGAGCCCTTAACACAGGCGCTTATGTGCGTAGACGGTGCCGTTCTGGAATCGGCGCCAAGCCACGGAACACAACCAGGACAGAGCACTTGCGTTTAGCGCGCCTATTCACACGAGGGAGCAGATACCCAGAAACAATTTTTTTTTTTTTTTTGCGCAAATCCTATACACTTCTCTTTCTTTCGAATTCATATAGATGGTGTCATGACACAGTGGCACTACCTCAGAAGCCGCCCCTGCTGACATGAACTATACGCGTTAACAAGATCTGTATTTTGTATACTACGAATTTATACAACAATTATGAATTACGGGTTGGAGTAAATTATACAATATTTATCTAGAATAGAGCGAACTTAAGCGACTATTTCCCGAAGATTAAATATATAGAATTTGTTTATGATAGAAATATATTAAGATATTGTATTTAATCAAACACAAACACAATGGATGCTTAGAGACATTTAACTGTGACCTGTTTTCAGAGATTTGATTCTCGCTTCAAGTCAAGGTATTCCCATATGAAGCCTAAGAATCAGTGAATACTAGGGGCGGATTTTATGTAATATTAAACTAATAAGTATGTGCATTAATATGTAGCCAAAATTGCTGAAATATGTAAATAAGTATGTAATGAACAATTATATGTAACATCCAAAGCTTTATTTCTTTACTACAAAACATAAACTTACTGATAGACTGGTCAAATCTCTGTTTATTGTTAATCAGTTTGCCTGTAGTACCGAGTATGAGTTACCCCATCCAAACGTTTGTCACAGATCGCTATGCATAACTAATTATAATTATAATAATTATCATATTGTCGCTTCAACGGGCATAAAACGTTCGGCAAAAATAGACAACAGACGGATAGGTTTCACGTAGATAACGAGCTTGCCTAAGCAGATAAACATAGCGCTTGAGATAAGTGACTTGCCGGCCCAGATAGGGTTTCACATAAGGAAGGTTCTAGCGAAATCTTGATTGACAGAGAATAGTTGTTTTTCTTTATCCTTCTGGAAGTCTCGAATTTATCAATGAGGTATTTAAGAAGGCGACAACCCGCCAAGAATGAGTTGTTGTTGTTGTAAAGATATGTAACAAGAGTGTTGTCAACAGTGGAAGTTGAGTAAGCTGTTTGTTATTGTCATCGACCTTGGTGTTGTAGATTGTGATGTAATTATGTTGCTACGCAAATAAAGAACATTTAGAACTTTGGCAAATTGCACTTTTAATTCTACGAATCCACAAAGTCACAACTGGTGTCAGGAGTGCGAAAAAGAGGCTGCATTGGAAAAGATTTTGGAGAAGATGATGGAAATGAAGACCGAACTGATCTTGGAAATGAGAGCAGTAAATGACAACCTCGCTGCGAAAACAGAAGCCAGTAGTAGCGCTGCCGTAGTTTGTCAATCGTTCGGTTCGCTCCCAGGTGTCCTCCTGAAGTACCGGCGTGCACTTCTTCCAAGATTTCCGGGACCTTACTCCGGGGAAGTACCAACTGTTCTCTCTGCGTCTTCTCTCCCATACCCGGAACAGCACGCCCTCTCTGGTCTTCAACGAGTCCCATTGGGCTCAGTGAGACCTGTAGGTAGCGCTCCTCGGTGCGATGTCCGCCCAGGTTGCTCTCGTCCCTGCCTCCACTTCCCTCAAGAGTGGCCCCAAGTCTGCGTCCGCCAGCTGCTCCCTCCTCAGGCCTGCGCTATCCCAGCCATCCGCAGGCACTGCCGTGACTACTCGAACTGCTGCGGCACGCTCCTTCTCCTCCACTCTTGTGCATTGGCCGCACTCCTCTGGACAGGGTCTTCGGGACATAGTGTCTGCGTTACCGTGGCTCTTCCCTCTGCGATGTTCCGAGGTGAAGTCGTACTCCTGCAGCCTCTGGACCCAACCTGCTGTCTGGCCTTCCAGTCGCGCCGTCACCATCACCTCGCTCCTCGCGGGGAATACCACGTCTTCATTCAAGATGACCCTACTGATTCCAAGGCGCTCTTCGGGTTCACGGAGTATAACCTCTTCTCCGTTGAGCCGCAGGACCTTCCTGCTGACGTCGACCGTCGCCTCGTGGCTCCTGAGAGCAACCAGTCCCAGAATCACCTCCTCAGCCACCTTCGCGACGAACACCCACAGACGCATGGCACTCCGTCCCAAGGTCAGCTCCAGCAAGGCCTCCTTCTCCACAGGCAAGGTGTCGCCCGATGCCGTGACAAACTGGTATTGTCGGCTCGGCTTCCTGGTCGGCAAACCCTTCGCCACGTCAGGTCTGATGATGGCCACGGCTGCCCCGGTGTCCACCAGCACGCGGCACGGCTGCTCTCTCACCCAACCGTCCGCCATGAGGCTGTCATCCACACGCAGGCTGACGGCGCGCAGTGTCACTCGAGGGGATGGTGGTGATGGCGCCGACGTGCCCCTCTCCACGACGGCCCTTACTCGTTTTCCGGCTGCTCTTCCTGGTGTGGGCAGTCTCTTTACAGGTGCCCGGGCTGTCCACACACCCAACACAGGCCACTAGGTGTTCGCCGGCGTCCCTCGACTGCTCTTCTGTCTCCGGCGTAGCGCACACTCCTCGTTCTCGACGACGGGATAGCTGTTACCTTGGCCGCCTCCATCCTTAATGCTGCCGTTAGCGCCTCGTGGATTGTTTTATAATCGCAGAGCATTAGGCTCTGATGAATCTCCGTGTCCCGTACCCCGTCAACGAATGTGTAGGCAGCTTCCCGGGATACGAACTCTGGTGGGAGGTCGACTAGGGCCTTGCTAGCCAGTTGTTCAACTGCCAGGGCAAACTCCTGCAGCGTCTCCGCTGGCTGCTGTGACCTTGCCATTAGCTGGCTGCGGTACGCTGCGGCTAAGCGGTGGTTTCCAAAACGATTCTCCAGGGCCTCCCAGATGTCCTTGGGCGCCGCCGTTGTCTGCACCGCGTTTAGGACTTCCGCGGCCCGTCCCTGGAGGCTGGCTATTAACTGTGTGGCCTCCTCCTCTGGTGACCATTTGTTGTGCTTGACCACTGCGTCGAATTGGCGGCGGAAGATATCAAACGTTGACGCGCCGTCATATTTAGAAGCTTTGACGCGTGCAGATGTTGTGTCACGTCCCGGTGCGTCGACCTTTAAATCCTTTAACCTCCTGCTGACGACGTCCTCCTCCATGGCGTTCAGGGACTTTGCGTTGCTGTCAGCCTTTCCCTGCAGCTCGTCAGCGCGGCTTGCCAAATTTTCGACGCGCTCGTCTACTTGACCCATCCGCTTGCCGAGCTCTGTGACGTCATCTGTCACGCCGGTCAGCTGCTCTTCGAACTTCACGGTGAGGGCCTCGTTTGCCGCTTTCATCTCCGTGGTCAATTCGGTCATCTTCGCGGTCAGGCTGTTATTTGCCGCTTCCATCTTCGCTATTATTTCCGCGGCCAGGTTGTTATTTGCCGCTTCCGTCTTCGCTGTTATTTCGGCCTTCATTTCTTCCATTTTGTGTAAAATCATTTCCAGTGCCGATTTCATGGCCGTTATCCCACTCCTGACGCCAGTTTTGACTTTGTGGGTTCGTGAAATAAAAAGTCCAATTACACCACTCAAAAATGTTCTTTATTTCCACCTTATTACAATGTCACACTTGCCGATTACATAGGATTTCGTAATGTACACAATTATAATTTCACCAGTTCGTCTGTCCACGTACACTGCGAGCTCCTCACACTGCTCGCCACGACTCACTCAACTCAACTCAACTGATGGTCGCCTCTCCTGTATTGATCGGTGGCTCGAAGTTTCTCGAGAATTCTTTTTTATGGAGGGAGAAAACATTATCGATGTTTCGCCTTCTTTCAGGCGGCAGGAGGAGGGGGAAACGAAGATTCAGCCACGCCTGTGGTTTCCCCTCCCTCCACTCTCTCTCTCTCTCTCTCTCTCTCTCTCTCTCTCTCTCTCTCTCTCTCTCTCTCTCTCTCTCTCTCTCTCTCTCTCTCTCTCTCTCTCTCTCTCTCTCTCTCTCTCTCTCTCTCTCTCTCTCTCTCTCTCTCTCTCTCTCTCTCTCTCTCTCTCTCTCTCTCTCCTCTGCAAGCGGTAACGATGCCACACGCCCACCTCCACCGGCCTTCCCCTGCATTTATTGATCGGTACCGTGGAGTCTGCCGATTGGGTAACAATATTTCCGGATATGGTTCACACCCTACCCACCCACCCACCCACACACACACACACACTAAAGAGGGCCCTCCTCGGCAGCAAGTCTGCCTCACGTCAAAGAGCTCCCGAGTTCGAATCTCGGCCAGGGTGAGTTACCTCGATAACGTTTTTCCGGGGTTTTACCTTATCCTGAAAAACGAATGTCTGGTAACTCTAAGCTCTATGGAGCCCAGGCTCATGTAAACATTATTTCAGCCATACCATTCATCGCCCGATATGAGTTAACGTTGGAGGACGTAAATTACAAACAAAATAAAAAAAACCTACAGAATGGTGTAAATTGTGTTTTTAAAAAATCTACATTCTTTTTGCATTAACATTTTATCTGTCGCTAACAGTTTAACAAATGGCATTCAGAATGAATATAACTTCTTAGGATCTTCCCAGAAAATTCAACATTTTTAATCCAGATTCTTAGAAACATATTTTTTTATGAAATTAAAAGGTTTTAATAATGTTTTAAGCGCAATTCAAGACGTCATGGGGTGGCGGAGGAATTAATTCAAAATCTTGTTTGTCACATTTTGTAAACATTCTAAGCATATAGATGCTAGTTATTGACTATGAGAAGAAAAGCTGTAATTGATGTACAAAACAGTTCAACTGTTGAGGGAAGCCATTAATATTCCCGCGTACTAGCCAGCATAGCTAGTAGAAGGTGAGCTATATCACCAGGCGGCCCCACCGAGGTCATATCAGTAGCCTTCCCATTTTGGAGTTGGCGCGCATAAGTAACGTATCCACTTCCATCCCGTCTTGAGTCCACCAGGCCCTATGGAAAGCCCCACGGAGGTGCCGGGCGCCCTTTTGGGACAGCTCGGTAACTCCCTGGTCGAAGCACTAATGGGAGTAGAACCTCTGGCATTAACAGTTTAAAATTAATTTTTTGAGAAAGATTTTTCTTACACTTTTCAGTATACAAAATGCTTCACGCGTCAAACTATTTTATTTAACTTGATGAAACTGACAGGATAGGTCCATAATATGCAAATAAGTAACTTCACATTCCCCCTTTTTTGTTAATGCTCACTTTTTGAAAATTATATGGTGTTAGGGAATAAAAAAATTAATATTTTCAGAATGTTTAGAGCTAACACATGGAAAATATTTTAGAACAAATGCTACAAAAATATTCTAAACAATAAGAATGTGGGTCTTTTAAAATTGCTCTGTACTTGCGAAAACAAAAATTCAACTTAAAAGCTCACATATTTTACGCGTAGAACATTTTATATAGTGAGTAATTTTTACAATATTTTCACAGAAAATAGTTAAAAATTTATGCAATATTTGGTGTAGCAACATGAAAGTTTGCATGCAAGTTTAAAATATTACTCTAATTTTGAGGCTAAATGTTCATAATGATAGGATTATTATTATAGAAGTTGGAATTTTCAGTGTAGCCTTGTCTAATGTACATAAATATTCTTTCTTTAAAGTCAGCAGATTAATATATTCTATTACTGTGGAGCAAAGCTAACTCATAAAATAAATAATTATTGAACTACTTCTGTAGACCTTTGTATTAACCTTGTAGCAGATAGTAAAATAATATCTGTGGACAAGTGGTTTGACGAAGTATTGTAATAAGTGCATATGTTACACGCCAGACATATATACATTTAACGCCAGGACAGAACATTTAGTCCAATGTTCCAAGCGACAACGTGATACTCTCCAGAGATGGCTGTACCTGTATCATCTTATATCGGGGAACAGCATTCGTATTTATTTACACAGTTTTATAAAGTCATTGAAAATATGTTACTTACGTGTCATTTATACTTAATTGTCTTTTTACTTTTGACCACAAACATTAGTATATGGTCAATAATACGCGTACAAATGATTGTATCTGGGAAAGGTAGTCTTTTACGCATTTCGCGTCCTTGGACCATGGGATGTTGCATTTCTGAGGAGCTCTTCAGAATTCTTTATGTTTGGTAGGGACACTTTAATAATGTGACTTTGTGGGTTCGTAGAATTTAAAGTCAAATTCACCGAAATTCTAAATGTTCTTTATTTCCGTAGAGATACACTCTTCAATTCCCACGTAACAACATTACATCACTAGTACAACACAATCTTCCAAGGTCGATGACAATAACAAACAGCTTACTCAACTTTCACTGTAAACTACATCAACACTCTCAGCTGGTCTCTGCTTACTCACTCTGTTTACAACTAACTCTTGACGAGTCGGCACTTCCTTAAATACCTCATTCCTAAATTCGAGATATTTCTAGAACAATAAAGAAACCGAATTATCAAGATATTACCAGAAATTTCCATTTATCTCAGTTTGTTTGTTTCGGCAAGTCACTTATCTCAAGCGCTATGTTTATCTGCTTATGCAAGCTCGTTATCTACGTGAAACCTATCCGTCTGTTGTCTTTATCTGCAGTCTCTTTTGTATACACAAACCGCGCTTCACTCTCGGCACCGAAACTTCCGTGCTTTATCGCCGCGACAATAATGTGTAGGAATAGAAGTATTAATATATATATGTATTTAAGGTTGTCGCCTTTATAAATTATGGATTTAATTTCAATTACCTGATATAGCCTTGAAACTTGAATCCGACTACAAACAGGGCCCGTCTCGGTAGCGTAGACGGTAGCATGTCTGCCTCACGTTCAAGAGGTCCCGATTTCGAAACTCGGCAAGGGCGAGTTACCTGGATAAGGCTTTTTCCGAGGTTTTCCCTTATCCTTAGAAACGAATGTCGGGTAACTCTACGCTCCATGGACCCCGGACTCATTTGAGTATCATTTCACCCATTTCATTCATCGTCCGATATGACTTAACGTTGGAGGATGTAAATAGCAACAACAAACAAATAAAAAAATACGCCCAAACATTTTTCTTTTGTTTAATTAAGCCGCTTAAAAGATAAATGGCTCATAAGCCATGCTGCCAAAGCTGTGAAGCAAAAACTGTCAACTTTACTACAACATCTAACACTTATGGCAATGTGCACAAATCTCGATCAATACATTATCGCGGTAAAATACTGACTTTACCGCGATGAGCGGTCATTTCTGGTGCATCGACGACGGTAAACTTCATCCAGGTTTTAATCGCCGTTTAACTCTGACCGGCCGTGAATGGCCGATTATCTTGGCTGGTAATTGTAAAATGGCGGCTTATGTTTTGGAACGCGATAATTTCGAGGACGAGCTATAGATGCAATACATTCACGGTAGTGACAATGATCGCATGCCCGTTATAGAGAAAATCCGTTTGAAGATATTGTGACTTGGTGGGTTCGTGAAATTAAAAGTCTAATTGCACAAACTCAAAATGCTCTTTATTTCCACCGAATTACAGTTGGAACACTTGCCGATTACATAGAATTACGTAGCGCACACAATTACAATTCACCAGTTCGTCTGTCACAGGTCCACTCTGCTCTCGCAATTACGTACAACTGCTTCGATGCACGTACACAGTCTTCCAGTCCGTTCACTAGCAAGGCGCTCCTCCGGGTGCTTGCCAAGAGCTGAGCTGACTCGCCAACTGCAGTCCCTTTTTATAGGAATATCGCTGTTTCTGGAAGTCTCGCGGTTCAGTGAATCATCCTGAAGGTTCCAGACGTCAAGGAGGGGGAAAGAGATGGCTAGCGATGTTTTTCCAACCATCCCCCTCGTTAGCGCTACAAGACAAATGGGTGGGCGTGGCCTAAATGCCTCCTGTCACCTACCCGGCTGCTAGCTGGTCGGGCCTTCCGATAATTAGGTGACAATATGAACGATAGGAAATTTCAAGAAAGATTCCGATTATCCAAGGAAGTAGTGTGGTGGTTAGTAGAATAATGGTGTGATAGGTTAGAATTCCCAACAAACAGAAATAATCCGATATCACCTTTGATTTGAGTGTTAACAACGCAACAGTTGCATATAATATACAAATCGGCGACGGGTCTAATACTCATCGAACCACGGAATTGCGTATTATAAACAGTGTGTCGCTAGCAATAGCCGTACTTGGACGTAATTATATACAATTTCCGGCAAGTAATGCTGATGTAACGTCAGTCTTGATAACTGTAGTGTAATTAGTGGTTTTCCAGGAGTAGCTCGAAGCGGCTCATTTGAAGCGGTTCCCGAAGTATCTGTTTCGTCACTTTCCAGAGCGAGCTGTCAGAAGGACAGAGAGTAGAGACGAAGTATTGGTAGCTACTCTAACGGTGCTCATCCAAGGCATGTTTAACCTGGCGAATGAGTTGGTTGAGACGTTGTCGCTGCCGAGGCTCCCTCTGGCGTTGCCATAGCCTAGAGTAGACCACGTGCATTGGGAGTGGTTTGACAACAGCCCCATGCTTTATGTTTACTACTGAAGTCACCTAGAAGCAGGGTCAGCTTCTGAGGTAGTGCCGCTGTGCCATGGCACCATCTGTATGAAAGCGAAAGAAAGAGAAGTGTATAAGAATTGCGCAAATGGAATTGTTTATGAGTAGTTGCTCCCTCGTTTGAATAGGCGCGTTGAACGCCAGCGCTCTCTCTTGGTTGTTTTCCGTAGCTTGGTGCGGATTCCAGAACGGCACCGTCTACGCTCATAAACGTCTGTGTTAGGGCTAGGGGCTAAGATGTCTGCTTATACACGGCCTCTTATGGAAGAAGTTCAGAGAAGGTAGTGCCGGGATTTCTCTGGCGCATAACTTACGCTTTGCCCGTTAGAGTGCAGTAAAACACGGGACTTCAGAGAACCACGATCCTGCCACCTAGCGAAAGACAATAGTAAGAATACATTTCGCGCTACACCTTCCTTTAATGCAGTGTCACCATCCTACTGCAAGTTAATGCTGAAGAACTTCAAAACGCAAATTAACGCTTAATGAAATCAGTTGTAGAAGCACAACACACAGATATCTTTATAAATAAAATTAATTTGGTTTCAATGTGAATATAGTATTAGATTTTAAAATTAAGAGACAGTATTTCAAAATGTGCATATTTCACAGCAGCAGTTTTGTTGGTAGAACATAAAACCCGCGCGTCCAGCATGTGTTGGACACATGTTTTCAAAACAATGGTAGAGTAGTTCTGTATGTGCTCTTGTAATGCTGTAGTTCATCGTGAGTATGGATTTTTAAAACAGTGTTCAGTGTTTTTTCTTTAAGTTAAACTTCACAGTAAAGTTACGAACATGAACAAGGTGAGTAAATTACTGAAAACTCCATTTAGTAACAGGACTCTTAAGTGGTAAAAATTCAGATAAAACAATGGGTAGGCTACTCCCAAATCTGAATCTGCAGCAGCAAACAAAAATTCGATGCCGTAAGTTTAATCCAGATATTTATCAAAAGAACAAATGGGTTTGAGGCTGAGATGAAAACAATGCAGTTTTTTGTTTTCCTTGTGTGTTATTTGGGGGAGATGTCCATTTGTGTAAGACTGGAATAACTGATATTGGGCATTTATGGTCTAAAATGAAAATGCATAAAACATCGAAGCAACACATGGACAATGTTCTGAGTCTTTCATTTCTAGGCAAAACCAATATTCAGGACAAATTAGATTCGCAGTATGGGCAAACATTCAACAGCCATAACAAACAAGTATACAAGAACAGGTATATATTGAACTTAATTATAAACTGTATTCGGTTCTGTGGTGCTTTGGAGCTGGCTCTTAGGGGACACGACGAATTTGAAGACTCTCAAAATAAGGTTTTTTTTTCGTGAGCTCATTCAGTTTAGTGCGGAGTTGGATAAAGAACTTCAAGTACATCTCAGCCAGCCATCAGTATTCAAAGGCATTTCTAAGACTGTTCTGCACGTTCTGTTTGGTACAGTATATTATAAAATAGGATGGATTATTGATAAGATTACCTCAATCGTTCGTAATTGGTACACATATTTATTCTTTAACAACCCTTATTTATTTATGGCACCATCAATACAATACCTCACCGGCCGCCCCTGCCTAGAAGTATTTGAGTTGGTTACCGTTAAATAAATTATGAATAGTTATGCGACTTAGCCGGCGCTTGGCTGCTTATACGCTGCGATAATTTTAACTGGAGAAGCATTTGTTTGAGGGAGTTGTACACCCCAACTTCAAGGTCAAGTACAATTGGGAGATAAACAGAATGATTGACTACGTTTTACAAAGATGGCAACACCACCAGAGCGAATATTGGTCCTCCCGATATATGACATAATTGGGAATCTTAAATGTTACAGTGGTAAGTGAGCTTCACTTATGCAGGCAATATCAACGTTGTGGTGATATAAGAAAGCTGTGAAGGAGAATTTTTTCTCTCTCAAACCATTGGCATTACAATTAAGTAACGTTAGTTGAGAGAAGAGAACATAACACTAATGGCCTTGGGCACCAATCTCAATCAAGATTTTACTGCGATGAGCGGCCATTTGTGATGCATCGACGACGATAAACTTCATCCAGGTTTTCATCGCCGTTTAACTGACCGGCCGTGAATGGCCAATCGTCAATTAATTTGGCTCGCCATTGTAAAATGGCGGCTTATGTTTTGGATTGCAACAATTTCGAGGACGAGTTTTACATGCAAGACATTCACAGCGGTGACAATAATCGCATGCCCGTTATAGAGGAAATCCGTTTAAAGCTATGAACGATAAGAAATTCCAAGAAAGATTCCGATTATCCAAGGAAGTAGTGTGGTGGTTAGTGGACAAATTGTTCATTGGTTAGAATTCCAAACAAACAGAAATAATCTGATATCAGCAATGATTTGAGTGTTAACAGCGCAACAGTTGCATATAATATACAAATCGGCGACGGGTCAAATACTCATCGAACCACGGAATTGCGTATTATAAACAGTGTGTCGCTAGCAATAGCCGTACTTGGACGTAATTATATACAATTTCCGGTAAGTAATGCTGATGTAACGTCAGTATTGATAACTTTAGTGTAATTAATGGTTTTCCAGGAGTACTTGGAGCCATAGATTGCAGTCACATAAGGACTCGGTCGCTTGGGGGTGAAAATGACGAAGTTTATAAAAAACAGAAAGGTTAATGTCACTCAATTGCCAAACTGTGAGTGATCATAATTTACTTATTAGGGACATTGTTGCAAGGTGGCCAGGTTCGGTGCATAATAGTGTTATATTTAGAAACTCCAGCTTAAGAGCAAGGTTTGAAAATGGAGAAATGCCCCATAGCCTCTAGGAGATAGTGGCTATGGTTGCAGATCATCCGATTATAAACCCACTATATCTCTCTATCACGTCTTTGAAGTGAGAAGCTAAGTCTACTTACTTATTAACGTCAATATTGCATGCAATCACAGATTAGTACAACGCCTTAACTCTTGTGGGAGTCTCACTGAGACCGGTTTAGTTCGGAAGCACAAAGCAATCTTAATTTCTCACAAACACTGTGTATGTTTCTATATTTATGTGTATGTAGGTGGCAGCAAAAAAATAGGTGAGGAAAAGAAAACAAAAAAGTAGGGCTTTAATTTGCTGGTTGCCGCATTCGATTGTTTTGTATAAACAAAACTGTTCTAAATACAACACATTATCTCCGTATCTCCTAGTGATAAACAAATGATTGACGATAGATAGAGTCAACATGAAAAATTCAATGCCATGGCCGGGATTTGAACTACGGATCTCCTGGTTTCCGTCCAGTCACTCTAACGCATTGAGCTACCTTAAACAACGCGCCGTCCTGACATTAAATTTTCCATTTCACTCATATATTTCTCCGGTAGACCACTAGGGGTTGTCGCATTCGAGATACACCGTTTGCGGCAACTTACTATCGTAAGTACTTGTCAGGACGGCGCGTTGGCTATGGTAGCTCAATGGGTTAGAGCGACTGGACGGAAACCAGGAGATCCGTGGTTCAAATGCCGGCCATGGCATTGAATTTTTCATGTTGACTCTATCTATCAAAAGCCTTAGCCTATATACGGCTGGTGTGAATAAATGATTAATTTACATCAAGTAACTAAAATAATTGACGACTTCTAATTTGGGAAAAGTATTATGTTGATAAATTGTCACAAATAATAAGGAAATACCCCGCAAATGATTCACTTCACACAACAAATGCTTTTACTATCTCAGTTGACTTGTACCTTAAACTCTGACTTTGTAATTCAAATCGTGTGAGTTCTTAGAAAATGAAAATGTTAGAAATATCTTCTATAGGCTAATCTGACTTACGGGGAGTTTATTTAAAAAGTCATTTGATTCTTTGTATCAAATACAAATTTTAACGCCCGCCTCGGTACCGTGTCTGACTCATGTTCGTTTGACAAATTGTCAGAATTTAAACTTATGCAGCAAGTGTTAATTATGATAACATTACAAACTGTAATATCCAATTTTGTGACTTTCTGGGTTCATAAAATTAAAAGTCTAGGTTGCAGAAATTAAAAAATGTTCTTTATTTCCGTAGAAAGACGCTTGTACAATTGTGATATCAGTAGAATGACGTAATACACACGAAGGCAATCTTCAAGTCCGTCTGCCACACGTGCACTCTACACAATTGTAAATCCCTGACTGACTCTCTCCGGACTGTCGTCTACACCAGTCTACCGCTTTTATACACATGGCGATGTTTCTCGACAGCTCACGAAGATTCACGGACTTTCGAGGCGGCAGGTGAAGGAGAGAGAACTGTCCAGACATATCTTTGGCTCGTTCTCTCCCTGCCCCGTCTCTGCTAGTGCGAGCACGGGCGTGATTTGAACGCTATCTGTCTTTTCTCTCCCTGCTTCTCTCTCTCTCGCCTAATAACAAGCGCCTAGCGACAGCATTAACATGATTATTTACTGAAAATAACATACCTGGATTTCTGAAAACGACTTATTGCTAGCTTAGCTAAAATAAATGAGGTTCATAGAAATTTTGCCCTGTTTCACAATACGCACACTCACATTGTACGCTGTGCTCGTGAGTTCCTGGCTTTGTGAAAAATTGATCCGGTCACCACTTTCTCAATTGACAATTCCTTAAAAGCAACTGTTCACTTTAAAAGTAATATTTCTGGTCTGGGAGCGGAGTATTTTAGCCCTAGTAACTGCGCCACTGTACCACATTTTTAAAGTCATATAAGATTTCTCGAAGCACAATGTAAACATGTGAATTATCAGCCTTTTGTCAGAGTTACACAAAACTCAGTTTGCGTTACGGACCGGTCTTGAACCGAACTAAAGAATACGCGCGTCTTCCCTCAACTGCAGTGATCCTTAGTTAGATAATTTACGAATAATAACACGTAAGTTCCTAATGACACTTCGTAATGTCTTACTCAGTACTGCGTAATGAAAAGGAAAAATTGGAAGTTGGAGCACGCCATAAGCATCAACACAGGAGTCAGGTATTTGTTCTCCAAACGATGACTTGAGAACCATACGTCGTAGAAAATTAGCCTTCCTCAAATATTCCTGCAGCGTATACCAAGGCATATTACAATGTCGAACTTCCAGTAGTAATTTTGGACGCATAATGAAGAGAAATATCTGTTGCTCACGTTTGTGCTGTGTGTTCCGAACGAGGCAACACTACACGACTATGATAGGACAGTCACTCTAGGGGGTCCTCCCTGTACGATCTATAGTGTACTCTAACCTCAAGGCCCTTTCCTATTTGCTCGGTCAGAAGGTGACCGAAGTGTTAAGTTCCTACCCCGACTTTTGACCTAGTCATGCACTTATACAAAGGTCATTCCAACTTACCTGGCTACAACAGACACCTACAGTAGCTACAAAATAAGAATGAACATGGGCACAGCCAGTGAAGTGTTCGCGATCTCTTTGCGTTGCCAGGTCTACAGCCAGCAGGCGACAGAGATAGAAGATGTGCCTGTCTTTGTCTCACGGTATCCCTCTAGCAGTCAGCTCAGATGTATGTACAGCTGCTGACAGCAAAGTTAGCTTAATATTTCCTCATGTGTGTGAAAACATATACAATGATTATCGCATGGTGGCATAAACTGAAGCTTAAGACCTTGACGTGAGAACAGTTTGCCTACGCAGCATTGTTCATATGCATACAAAACGAAAGGACACAAATTAGATGCGTCCACGAAAGAATGGCGTTTGCAACAATGAAATAAAGTACTGACATTTCAAAGATTTGTGAATAGAGTCTCTACTTTAATGGTGCCGTTATTGTACACTGCCTGTAATGGACTTTAAACTAATGTTTGTTTCATTAAAATGCTTAATAAATATGGATGATACGAATGTGTATTGGAATGTTGCTCTATCTGTTCCAGAAGACCTAAATATTGGAACATCTCCTTTTTTTTTTTTTTTTTTTTTTTTTTTGTAATTTACGTCCTCCAACGTTAAGTCATATCGGACGATGAATGGAATGGATGAAATTATGCTCAAATGAGTCCGGGGTCCATGGAGCTTAGGGTTACCCGACATCCGTCGTACAGGACAAGGGAAAACCCCGAAAAAACCTTATCCAGGTAACTCACCCTGACCGAGATTCAAACTCGGGACCTCTTTAACATGAGGCAGACATGCTACCACCATGCTACCAAGGCAGGCTACCCTCTAATTCGGTGAACTGTTTGCCTTCTTTAACAATGTGCGTCACAGTATGAGCACTCACGTGACAAGCCTGTGCCGTTAATTCTTGGCTTTGAGCGAAATTAGTACTTTCGAAAATGTCTTTAATTGGCAATTGTTTGAAAAAAAAGAACACACATGAAAAATAATATTTCTAGCCTGCTTATGTAATATCTTAAGAGTTGTCTCGCAGTCCTTACTAAGGCACACTAGTAGGCTTGCTAAGCGATATATTTGCTAACCTTGAAAAGCACATGTGCACTCTTAAGAGATCGCCACTTTACTGAAAGCAAGGTACAAATTGCAACCGCAGCATAGCATCTGTGTGCTTTTGTTCACTGACAGTTAATGTTTCTTTTCTTTCTAGTCAGTTGTCTTATATTTCCATATCCCCGAAACCAGATATCCATTAAACATGGGGGTTTGGACAGTAACCCTCAGAAAAAATAGCTCTGTGACATGGGATAAACAAAATAATACTGTAATTAATATATTTTGAGCGCGCAAAGAAATTATCCGTACGATTCGGCCAAGCGAGCCAGTATGTGTGCTTAACTGTACAACATTGCACTCACCTTATTGGCTAGACAACGATACACCAGCCACGCCTACCTCCGCCTTATGTTCATTCCTATTTTGTAGCCACTTTAGTCCTATCTCTGTGTACTGAGAGCTGTTAGTAACTTGTACACGACTCCCTCAAAATTACAGGTCAAGCTGAAAAAGCTAGTGAAATTATTTTAAGTTTTTTAATTCCCTCATAAACGTGGTACATTGTTAATTGGAATTTTTTCATTTAAATTTTTCTTGCAACATCAAATTACGGAAACCTTTCTTTAACTTTCTCACAGTTGAAAGTATTTCTACAACAGGTTTCAATAGCTTTTGCCGTGTCTGCCTCACATTCAAGAGGTCCCGAGTTCGAATCTTGGTCAGGGTGAGCTATATCTGGTTAAGGTTTTTCCTGGGTTCTATCTTATGAAATATGAACGGTAAATAAGCGCCATGTACCTGAACTCATTGAGCATCATTTCATGACTTAACGTGTTAGATTTTCCCTTATCCTGAAAGACGAATATCTGGTAAATCTAAGCTCTAAGTACCCTGAACTCATTTGAATATAATTTCGTTCATCGACAGATATGACTTAACATTGGAGGTTTTCCCTTATCCTGAAAGATGAATGTCTGGTAAATTAAGCTCTATGTACTCTGTACTTATTTGAAATTCATTTCATTCATCATCCGATATGACTTAACTTTGGAGGTTTTCCCTTATCCTGAAAGATGAATGTCTGCTAAATCTAAGCTCTATGTACTCTGTACTTATTTGAACATCATTATATTCATCGTCCGATATGATTTAACGTTGGAGATTTTCCCTTATCCTGAAAGATGAATGTCTGGTAACCCTAAGCTCTATGTACCCTGTACTCATTTGGACATCATTTCATTCATCGTCCGATATAACTTATCGATGGACGTTTTCTCTTACCCTGCAAGATGAATGTCTGGTAACTCTAAGCTTTACGTACCCTGTACTCATTTGAACATCATTTCATTCATCGTCCGATATGACTTATCTTTGGAGGTTTTCTCTTATCCTGAAAGATGAATGTCTAGTAACTCTAAGCTCTATGTATCCTTTACTCATTTGAACATAATTTCATTCATCGTCCGATATGACTTAACGTTGGAGGTTTTACCTTATCCTGAAAGATGAATGTCTAGTAACTCTAAGCTCTATGTATCCTTTACTCATTTGAACATAATTTCATTCATCGTCCGATATGACTTAACGTTGGAGGTTTTACCTTATCCTGAAAGATGAATGTCTAGTAACTCTAAGCTCTATGTATCCTTTACTCATTTGAACTTAATTTCATTCATCGTCCGATATGACTTAACGTTGGAGGTTTTACCTTATCCTGAAAGATGAATGTCTAGTAACTCTAAGCTCTATGTATCCTGTACTCATTTGGACATCATTTCATTCATTTTCCGATATGACTTAACATTGGAGGTTTTACCTTATCCTGAAAGATGAATGTCTAGTAATTCTTAAGCTCTATGTACCCTGTACTCATTTGAACATCATTTCATTCGTTGTCCGATATGACTTAACATTGGAGGGTTTCCCTTGTCCTAAATGGTTAATGTCTGGTAACTCTAAGTTCTATGTACCCTGTACTCATTTGAACACAATTTCATTCATTGTCCGATATAACTTAACATTGGAGGTTTTACCTTATCCTGAAAGATGAATGTCTAGTGACTCTAAGCTCTATGTACCCTGTACTCATTTAGACATAATTTCATTCATGACTTAACGTTGGAGTAATAAATTAAAAAAATTACTTTAACACTAATGATGGCAGTAGGTAAATATTTCAGTAGTAACTAAGCTTGTTGTCTCCACCCTAATATATCATATTTGGGCTGCTACCCTGCAGTTTAAGCTGTACAAAAGCCTTGCTGGAGTATTGTTGTTTTATGTTAAAAACACATTTAAACAAGCAAATATTCATTTCACAATTTATTATATATTTTTTAAAAAGTGCAATTCATTAGTCATAAAACTAAAGTACAGTTTAGTGTAACAGATGTTTCGAAACAGAATTTCCAAATCAACTCTTCTTCCTGTTAAAGATAGACATTTTATGAAACTAACATTTTTTTTCAATATAATTACAAGTTTGTCTTCCTGAACTGGCCAGTTTAGGGAAGTTTATTTTAAGTAATCATTCTGTTCTGTTATTTTTAACAATTTGGCATATTAATGTTCTGGAAGATTGACAATACATTTTTGGAGGTTTTAATATGTGTGCATTTAATTTCCCAATTTTGTATATTTGAACTGGAGTCATCAGATGAACAATATAATCCTGAACAAATATTATTTTGTAATCAATTTAATTGCAACAAACTAAAGTGCATTAATGATAACTTCTCTTACAGACTTGATTTTAGATTATAAACAATTTGTACATGAATTGACACTCCAATATCTTTTTTGACCAAATAGTCTAATTGGTTCACTGAAAACAATGGTATATCTATTAGGAAGAGAAATTAATGAAAATATTGTACAAAAGGCACAGATGATTAGGCTTAATTCAGGTCTGGAGATCAGTACTCCGAAGGTGTGAACAGAGTACTCCCTTCTCCGTTACCTGCAGTAGCTACCACCACATACGCTTAGATAACTGCTCCCCAGGCCTGGTTTAGCTAATCCTCCAGTCAAATTACCTCGATGATACCGGGTCTAAGTGATAAGCATCTATAAGAAGAAATACAAATATTTTTGGAAGCGATCCGCGTAAACTTCCTGAACAAGGTCTATGTTCGGTGTCTTGTGAAGTAAATTAGCGTAGTCGATCAAGATCATGCCGTGAGTTTCCCCTCCTTCCAGAGGAATGGACGCGTAGTATTGGGCTTGTTTGTAGATGATGCTAGGATCCCTGAAGACGACCGCAGTAAGAGGATCCGAACAGATCCATTGGTCGGTGCTATTAGCAAGCGAGATTCGCTCAGCTTGGTTCATCATCTGTATTGTAGGTCTGTTCAGCTTTCCAAGAGTGTTGATTCGCCATTCCTGCACAAACAGATCAGCAGAATGTTACGTATAGTGGCGGAAAAAATGCAACACCATCAAGGATCACTTAACTATACGTTATACAATGATAGTATCACATGATAATAGAATCAGCACAAATGAAGCAGACATTGTGAAGACCACAAGTAGGTATGTGCAAACATTTGCATCAACTTTTGGTGTAGTCCCCTCGGGAAGCAATACAAGACTGTCTTTCATCACTGCTATTCAACTGTGGTGGTATCAGAGTGGCTACGTAAGTTATTGATACTGAAGCAAATAAATAAATAAATAAATAAAATAAATCCAGAAGTTAAATTATTAAAACAATTAAATGGTTAGATAGACTTAATGGTTAGGAAAAAATATTTATTTTAAAAAATAAATATCGCGTAATGAATTTTGAAATACCAGTAGTAGATTCTGTTTTTAGATTTATTTCATTTCCAGATTTTGGTAGTACTGGAAAAAACATAGTAACCTCTAGTGTGTGTGAACTTGAAAACAAGGCTGTTTGAGGCTTGAGCTGAAGATGTGAAGAAATCACGATCCTCATCAATTAATAAGAAAACTTACATCACTTCTTATAAGATGTGTGAAGTTTTATGTTACAAATTATTATATTTGTAGATCACAGTGACTGTCTGCAAAGTAGGCACAGAGATGAGAGAGTTACGCTTCAACAGCCATCGACGAGGGCTATTCAATAAAGAATGATCATAATTTGTTTACGGTCATAATTTTAGGCACTAAAATTCAATCTTATTATTCTGTTAGCTTAATGTGAAACAAACACGCCGTAGTAGTTTCATTGTTCGTACTCTTGGTTCCCGCCTGTGAGAACCAGGCAAGTTCAGACATGTTCAGTATCACCTACCGCTGTAATGGAGGTAACACGCGACGAACAATATGCGGCTTTGAAATTCTGCTTTCGTCTCAACAAATAGTTGAGGCCTATACAATGTTACAGGAGGCCTATGGAGAGTGTGTTCTTCCCTACAGCGATGCTCGACGGTGGTTTAAAATGTTTAAAGAGGGAAGACAGTCAATTTCAAAGGAAGTTGGAACCGGTGCTCCAGTTACTGCTCTTACGGAAGACAACATCAACACTGCTTATGCCATTGTGAGAGAGGTCGACAAATTGCCTTAAGATCACTTTCTGAAATACTGAACATTTCATTGAGTGCCACCCACACGTCGGTGACAGAAACATTACACATGAGACGTTTTTGTGTGCGATGGGTTCCAAGACAGTTGATTCCCAAACAAAAGGACATTCGCATGTAGGTCTGCATGCAGTTAAAGTTGAAGTTAGAGGAAGATCTGGAGTTTATTTCAAACGTAATCACTGCTGATGAAACTTGGTTACATCATTTTGATCCTGAGAGCAGACAGCAAAGCTCAGTGTGGAAATGTCCATCACCAACCCCCCAAAAAGCAAAAGTGGTTGCTTCTACTGGGAAAGTTATGGTCATCTCATCTTTGACATTCATGGAATGGTTTATCAGCATGTTGTACCTGCACACACATCAGTAGCTGGATAATACTACAGGGATGTCCTGAAAACATTACAAGTCCATATCAGACGGAAAAGACCACATTTCCGTGAAGCAGGCTGGATGCTGCACCACGATAATGCGCGGCCGCATATTGCCAATGTTGTTGCTGAATGTCATGCAAAAATTAACGTGAAGTGCATCCCTCACCCTCCCCGTAGTCCGGATTTAGCCCCCTGTGACTTTTTTCTATTACCTAACTTGAAGAAACGCCTTCATGGGAGGCATTATCCATCATCAGAAGCAGTGATGAAGGCTGCGGAGGCGATTTTGAAGGATCTCTCAAAAATGCTTTCCAGCATGTCTTTGAAGATTGGCAGAAACGGTGGGATAAGTGCATCGCATTCAGGGGAGACTATTTTGAGAAGGACCATCAAAATTATGAGAATGAGTAAAGGTATGTTGTCAAAACAAATTGTGATCATTCTTTATTGAACAGCCCTAGTATTATCCACTGACCGCGACACTTCAATTCCAATGCTATGACCCCTCAGTATCCATATTCTATGCCAATGTATCAAGGAGTGCAGTCCTGAAGGATGCTACAAAATTTTTTGTCAGTGTATTTGTCTTATTTACACCTAGAGTATTGGAATAGAGATATACCTCTCTAACGGCGACATACAGTTCTAAATAAAAGTTTTTTATGGGGGGAAGGGATGGTGTAAGCATATTGTTGAAGAAACAAAAAATTAAGTTTACCTTAGAGATCTTGGTCTTAAGCATCGTTTCCCAGGGTACAAGTGTCATAGGCTTGTGCAAGTGCTCCAAAACAATGTGTACCGCCACTGGATCCATGTGAAAGTTGAACTCTACACCAGGAGATATGTTACCAATACCTATTGAACAAAGAGTAACAACTTTAGCATAACATCTTCACAGTTTTATGTTGTAACTGTAATTTGCGACGTTATATGAGTAGTCCAATTATTGTACAATGATCTCCAGGGTTTTCATTTTGAACCCTCTCCTTTACCACTTAGAACTGTAATTTGATACAGTCATGTTACACCAAATTACTTCAGAACTGCGTTTTGATGCAAAACAATTTTTCTTTTTTAAGGTACCCCAGGACTAAACATTTTATTTCCTACATTTTTTAAGCTATTGATTTGAAACTTTGTGCACAATAAGTCCATGTAACTATTAACTATTGAACACATTTTTAGCTATCTGAGAGTTTTATTAGCAAACTAACAACTTAATTTGTAATTTTCATTTTAAATATCTGCATACTAGATAATATTCAAAGGATAACCTGCAGCAATGTAATGGAAGCAAATAAATGAAGTGGGCATATTCTCAATTATTAATATTGTTACCATAGAATTAAGCATTACCTTTAGGCTGTAAGCCCTACTTTCATAGATACGATCTTTTTATATGAAGATTTCATTTCTGGAAATATGAAGATACACATAAAATATTTTTTTTACATAATTTTTAAGTAACGCCAAAAATAATGATGGAACTAGTTTGCAGTGAAAATTTTCACTAAAATTGTATCAAAATTGATGGGCAAGCAATATTTTTAAAGTGAAAAGCATTTACGAAGGTTGGCTGATAAGTCCCAGGCCTTACAATAAAAAAAAGTCACAAAAATGTTTTCGTTATTTCTCAACCTAATCTTCAGAAAGGGTATTCTTTATGTCCATGTTCTAATCTAATTAAATCATCTCTGTAGTACGATTTATCATGTTCCTCAAAAAACTATTTACTACATCAATGACCTTCTCATTGCTGTGAAATCTTCGTCCTCCAAGAAATCTTTTGTGGTTCGGAAACAGGTGGTAGTCACTGGGTGCTAGATCTAGCGACTAGGGTGGTTGTTGAAGCTAATTCGAACTTTAATTTAACCGATTTTTCATTATTTCCGTTTATTTTCTTATCTGTTTTTCCTAGTTTCACAAATATTCACTATACACATAAACACCCATGCCCAAGGCGGGACTCGAACCCGTGACCCTCTACGCGGCGGAACACTAGAGACATACGCTTTAGCGACCATGGCTACGAGGGCCGGCATACTCAAACGTTGCAATAAACTTGCGTAGTAGTCACCAGTGATACATTTACCCTTTTTCAACTAATCAATAAAAATAATGCCCTGTACATGCCAGAAAACACTCGCCATTACCTTGTTAGTTGACGAAATTAACTTTGCCATATTTTGGACTTGGTTTACCTGGCGTAATCCACTGTTTTGACTGTGATTTACTTTCTGGAGTGTAATTATGCATCTAAGTTTTATCCATGGTAATAAGCCGTCTCCAAAATCCACTGGACTTTTACGTTAGAGCTCCAAATTCTTAACAGAAACAGTTTTTCTTTGCAACTTTTGATCAGTTGTCAACAAACGAGGCACCCATCTTGTACAGACCTTGTGAAAGCCCAAAAAATTACTTAACATATTACCTGCACGTTCTGTTGATATATTTACAGCCTCTGCTATCTCAAACAATTTTAATCTGCGGTCTTCCAGTACTAAACGACGAAGTGTTTCAATAATCTCTGGAGTAGTGACTTCCACAGGGCATCCAGAGCGAGGCTCATCACTAATGCTCGTACGTCCCATTTTAAACTCTAAAACCCACCTTTTAATCATTGTATATGAAGGGGCGGAGTATTTCAATGTACTATTCATTTCCTCGTTGATTTCTTAGGCATTAAGTCTTTCAAATTTAAGTATTTAATCTCTGCTCGTTTTTCCAAATCCTCCGTTTTCGTGATAGCTTTTCGTGCTTCTTGTTTAAAATGCTGTCATTCACAAAGTAAACGATATATATGCCTGTAACTATGGATAAAAGTTAAACTACAGGATGCTATCCGCCAAACTGGTCCAGGGACTTATCAGCCGACCCTTGTGAATTTACGGCAATGCCTATGTTATAGTTGGTGCTTTATCCTTTACTTTTTTACTTTCCTCTGCTAGTCATTCATGCGCTCTGTAAATGTTTTGGACTTTATATCAGTCATCCCAATTGTTCAACAAAACCTTACTTGGCCTCTATGACCTACATCCAATACCATGAAATCTTCTATACTCCTCGCACTTATATCAAATGTAGACTTTGCCATTATGGATTACATATTTTGGTTCTAGAATAAACCTCAGATGGGCAGAAACCATAACTAGCACATTTTGCAGAGCTAGTGAGCTAACCAATGCACTGTCAGAACATTTACAAGTTCATTACAACTGAGGTTTATAAGAATGAACCTACTCCTTGTTCCCGTACATACATTCTTCAAACAGTTTTAATTTTTCATTACTCTTGTTGATTTCACTTCTATCTGCAGAACTACCAGTAGATTCAACACAACAATGAATCCCAGAAGCTTGAACTTGAGTACAAGCCTGAATTTCTTTTGCACTTTCTATCCAGGCTTTTTAACCCATCTTGTTGGAGTACTTGGCAAATCCCTTTTTCTACTCTTCTTCCTTCAATTTCTGAATGCGTTGTCATGAATTAAAAAAAACTTATTTAACAACCCGTACACTTATAAACAGAACCACTTGTTGATATTATTGAACACTTTCATATTTACAATGATACACAAAGTACATATACAGGATGTTTCAGAAATACTTTTACAAACTTCAGGTGTGGGTTCCTCGCACCAAAAGAAGGAAAAAAGTTCAAATGAACATATGTACCATAATCCTTTTTTCGTGTTATTCCTGTCTCAATGAAAGTGTGAGTTCAAAGACTTTCGGAATCCAGCCTCGAAACTAAATTTCTCTATGCACTCATAGAAGGTTTTAACCTATTGTACTACATACGGTAGATGGCGAAGTGTTGCCATGGAGATTTGTTTATGTTTCTCATTTGTTATCAGTCTGTCTTCAGCGTTTCAATTGTGTACATGTACGTGAGTTAACTGTACGTGTTTCGTTCCCCATGGATGGATATTCACTTCGTGAACATGCAGACATGATTTTTATGTAATGAATGGTAATGACGCGAGGCTGCACGACCTGCTTAACATCTCCTTGCTGAGACAGGAACCATTGCACCACTAACTATTGATCGAGCAAGACCAAGAGTTGTTCGTACGCCAGAGCGCGAAGAGCAGATGTTAAAGTGTGTCGAAGATAATCCAGGTATCAGTACAAGACAACTGGTTATGGCATCTGGTACCTCACACGTGACAGCATGGAGGGTAGTTCACGAGCAGATCCTGTATCCATATCATATTCAAAGTGTGCAGGGCATTTTGCCTGCTGATTATCCACCACGGGATAACTTTTGCCTATGGTTTGTAGCACAAACAGCCAATCCATTGTTTGTCTCGTCAGTTTTTTTTTTTTTTTTTTTTTTTTTTTTACAGACGAGGCAACGTCTGGAAGAGATGAAATTACTAATTACCACAGGTACACGTATATCTACCATGACCGATGGATGGGCAGAGGAGGACCAGTTCCATGGCCTACACGCTCTCCGGACATTTTAAATCATTGGTTTATGGAGCCGCCACATCGACGTGTCATGGAAGCCTGCAAAACCATTCACCGCCATCCCGGAGTTTTTGAAAGGGTGTGACATTCCATGATTCGATCAGTACTGGCATGCATAGAAGCAAGAGGAGGACATTTCGAGCATTTATTATGACTTTTGTGTGTTATAAGTGTAACACTGTGTTGAACACCTCCTAACAAAAAAACAAAGGATTATGGGACATATGCTCATATGAACCTTTTTCCTTCTTTTGGTGTGAGGAACCCATACCTGAAGTTTGTAAAAGTATTTCTGAAACATTCTGTATATAAAAAGTTTAAAAACTGTAATTGTATCATATACATGCGTGATTATATAATACAAATAAGAATCAAGATCATGAATACAACATGTAACTGTATTAATTTACTACTCTAAGGAGCATGAACAAGGGAAACGTTGTAAGTACTATTAAAGCCAGACGCTTTACGCTACAAAAATCATAAAAATCTTTAGGTATTTTATAACTAATTGTATTTATTTGTTTCTTACCTTCAACACTGCCACCCATAACGACAATATCTTTAACTTTGGACAGAAAATCTGGATCCAACATTATTGCTAAAGCAATGTTCGTCAGTGGTCCCAGGCACAGTAACGACACCTCTCCTGCAAAAGGAAATACATAACAGATCCTTAAATCCTATAATGAATGACTATATTCACATAAATAAATCACAAATTAAAAAGCTGAGTTATCATCAGGGTTCGCTTTTACAGCAGACTGAACTTACAAATGCAGAGTTGAGTTAATAGCTCGTCCCGTGGTGTGGGGTAGCACAGGTTGTTACGTGTTACGTGCTCCTTAAGTCACAGACTTGTTATTCAGAGAAATGCAGCACAAAAGCTCTCATTTGTGAATTTCTATTTCTTAGGTTTTGACGTTATCTCTAGAACCATATGTCTTCTGCAGATACCCAAAATTTGTCATTACTGCGATGAAAGTCTAATTCAGAAATTTTCTGAAGAAAATCTCTGGTGTTGCATATATGTGCGCCATAAAAGAAGTTTTATTGAATTTCAACAGTGAATGTGAACCTATGAAAGTTTATTCATCTGCTACCTCTTTCTTCTTCATGATTTGAGGGAAAATAGAATTTGCTTTTTATTTGATACTTGGAAATGTACCTTGTAAGTTGTTGCGGTTATGTATTCCATTTATTTAAATTATTCATGTTGGTAATTTTTGTGAATTCATTTCTTTATTTTCAGTATCTATATGACGCAATTAGTTTATCTAATGCTATAGTTTTTGTATTTTGTTCTCACATGGAAAATAGTTATTTCAGAATGTTACTTGTAGACATGATAATTTGCTTGAAACATATTATATTATTATGTGTTTCAAATGGAAAGAGTTCTGGAGTCCAGCTAATCAGATGCTGTAACACACTCAGCGTTGAAAGCTTGTTACCTCACTCCTTTTATATTTCTCTCTCTCTCTCTCTCTCTCTCTCTCTCTCTCTCTCTCTCTCTCTCTCTCTCTCTCTCTCTCTCTCTCTCTCTCTCTCTCTCTCTCTCTCTCTCTCTCTCTCTCTCTCTCTCTCTCTCTCTCTCGCACTCTCATACAACATGCAGGTCTGCTTGGCGCAAGCGTAAGGGTAAGCAAAATATATTTTACAAACTTTTACAATGATGCAGTTACCAAAATCAAAATTGGAAAAATCATTTTCGCAAATTATGTATATTTTAAATACTATAACTATAGTTTATGGATTACCTGTTTTTCTATTCCAATGGAACTGCCAGTGGCTCATCCATATCGCTGTCACTGTCACTTCCGTTAAGAGACAATTCGTCATTGTCACTGTCTTCATCGTCTGAGTCTTGCAAATTTATGATTATAGGTTCCAAAATCTCGTCACGTGCTATTTATTTCTTAAAATCGTCTTCTTGAAGCTTTACCGCATACCTTACGCAGTTTTCCAAGTCCTGTTGTGTTACCTTGTCAATTTCTTCGTGAACAAGTCGTAATACGTCCGTCAGTTTGAAAGTATTGTTTCTGTATGCAACCCCCTTTTTATTTGGGCCCACACCAACTCAATTGGATTATAGTGACAGTGGTATTACCTCGTGTCCCATTTCAATTGCAAATTGATCCAGATGATACACTTTTACGTGTTTTTAAACGGAAGTACTCTTTTCAGTAACTTATTTTTAGTTTCTGTTTCCGATAATTTTTTGAAGAACGTGTACACCTTAAAAATAATACTTCAAGCCTGACTTCGCAACACCTGTCTTTTTAACTCGCCACTAATTTTACCGCAAGAAGCCATTATACTATTTAACTCTTACTCTACTGTTGTGTAAAGAAAAACTGAATAATATTGATCTGAACTCTCCAGAGTAAATAAACACTTGTTATCCAGTATTCATTCATAAACATAAGCATAGAGCATTCCACAGGCTAACAGGTAATGAAGTGTTTGCTCTTTCTCGAATTTAACAGCTTGACTTATTCACAGTAATTCTTTTATCACGTCATGTCAGCAGTTTAAATTTCATTTCTGAGTAATTTAAAGTATATGTACCTATATACACACCAACTAACTTGAACTCTCTAGAGTAAATAGAGATTACGAGCCATTCATAAATAAAGATATAATGTGACCAAACACATTCTGCCAGGGCAGCAGGTAATTTATTGTTTCCTTTCGCTCGCATTGGCTTATTCAAATATATTCTTTTACCATGCCATGTCAAACATTTACGTTTCGGTTCTGAGTAATTACAAATATACGTACACACATACATGTCAATCAATAATGATATTCATACAGTGCTTACGTCGCGATTTATTGTTATAATACAGGTAATAGTGGCTTATTTATTGAGCTAAAAATATGGGGTTTTCATGGTTATATAGATACATTATTCTCTACCTTCCAAATGGATCAATTTTGGGAAAATCTGAATTTTTGTTTTAGCACGAATAGTATTTCATACAGATCGATTAGGTTGGCGCTCCTCACACCACATAAGGGAAATGCCATACGACAACACCGCAGGACTACGATTGGTTGCTTGTCTAGTAGCACTCAAGATCAAACACCTTCCCATTTGAAACACATAATAGGCAATTATTTTGTGTACTAAGTATATACTGGATAATGAGAATGTTTAAGTTGTGCCCTGCTGCTATTGTATGTTTACATGTTGAGGTAGAGCGACCATCTCCCAGCTCCCTTAGAACTAACACAGTTGTTCGTGCACTTTTAACTTTAAGTGTTTCGTAACCCTGAAACATGAACTGGTGATGTGAGTGGCTGGTACTGGTGGTAAACCGACATCGGATCGCATACACTTAGCAATTAATGTACGCGCACAGGTACTATCAACAGACATCAACAAACGTCCGGCCTGCCTCGGTAGCGTGGTAGTAGCATGTCTACCTCACGCTCAAGAGGTCCCGAGTTCGGATCTCGGTCAGGGTGAGTTACCTGGATAAGGTTTTTTTCCGTTTTTTTTCCTTATCCTGACAGACGAATGTCGGGTAACTCTAAGCTCCATGGACCGCGGACTCATTTGAGCATCAGCATCATCATTTCACCAATTCCAACCATGGTCCGATACGACTTAACGTTAAAAAACTAGTCCGACAAGTATACCAATGCGCTATGTGTACACTCTGGCACGGATATAAAATGTAACCTACGTAACCTAAGTAACCTATTTCGATGTGGAAATTACAGTGAACAGCCATGTACATTCGTAACGGCCGCGTCGTGGCTCAGTGGTTAGACTGCTTGGCTCTCACCAAGGCGGCCCGGGTTCGATCCCAGGTGACCGCAAAGTGAGATTTGTGGTGGACAACACGGCGCTGGGGCGGGTTTTCTCCGGGATCTCCGGTTTCCTCCCGCCATCTCATTCCACCGGTGCTCCATCTCATATATCATCAGTGTAATCACCTGCGGTGCGTATGTAGTAAAAGCGGGCGTTAAACACTAAACTAAACTGTACATTCGTAAATTGTCGAATGCGAATTTTCTGCGCCTCTGGCTAAAGCAATATAAACATATTGGGAGATAATTCGTCCAACGCCACATAACGCTAATAGTGCACATGAATAATACAAATCATTTTCATGTGTTTTTCAGAGATTTAGTTTTATTTCTTGTATTACGCAGCATTGAAAATCCAGTATTTTTGTGTTGAATACTGGACAATTCATTTTTTGTTCCTTTGGTAGGTGGTGCTTCATGTATATTGTTAATTTTTGTAGACACCTCCTCGACAGCTTTTAGACAGCTTGAAATTACATTCTTTAAGCTGCTTAATGGTTGTTGATAATACCCAAAACGTTTGATTTATAGAATGGAAATTATCCAATAATTGTTGTGAAAGAAATGCTATTAACACAATATGTCAAACACCTTTCACTCCCTGGAAAACAGATCTATCTGCGTGGCGAGCAGTAGTTGTAATGAAACTAAAGGTACGTGTTGCGAACCGGACTATCCCTGCGTGTTGTCCTCGGGACTGACGTCAGCAGTTATATACTGCGAGGGGACTTGCGAACCGAACTATCCCTGCGTGTTGTCCTCGGGACTGACGTCAGCAGTTATATACTGCGAGGGGACTTGCGAACCGAACCATCCCTGCGTGTTGTCCTCGGGACTGACGTCAGCAGTTATATACTGCGAGGGGACTTGCGAGGGGACTTGCGAACCGGACTATCCCTGCGTGTTGTCCTCGGGACTGACGTCAGCAGTTATATACTGCGAGGGGACTTGCGAACCGAACTATTCCTGCGTGTTGTCCTCGGGACTGACGTCAGCAGTTATATACTGCGAGGGGACTTGCGAACCGAACTATCCCTGCGTGTTGTCCTCGGGACTGACGTCAGCAGTTATATACTGCGAGGGGACTTGCGAACCGAACTATCCCTGCGTGTTGTCCTCGGGACTGACGTCAGCAGTTATATACTGCGAGGGGACTTGCGAACCGGACTATCCCTGCGTGTTGTCCTCGGGACTGACGTCAGCAGTTATATACTGCGAGGGGACTTGCGAACCGAACTATTCCTGCGTGTTGTCCTCGGGACTGACGTCAGCAGTTATATACTGCGAGGGGACTTGCGAACCGAACTATCCCTGCGTGTTGTCCTCGGGACTGACGTCAGCAGTTATATACTGCGAGGGGACTTGCGAACCGGACTATCCCTGCGTGTTGTCCTCGGGACTGACGTCAGCAGTTATATACTGCGAGGGGACTTGCGAACCGAACTATCCCTGCGTGTTGTCCTCGGGACTGACGTCAGCAGTTATATACTGCGAGGGGACTTGCGAGGGGACTTGCGAGGGGACTTGCGAACCGGACTATCCCTGCGTGTTGTCCTCGGGACTGACGTCAGCAGTTATATACTGCGAGGGGACTTGCGAACCGAACTATTCCTGCGTGTTGTCCTCGGGACTGACGTCAGCAGTTATATACTGCGAGGGGACTTGCGAACCGAACTATCCCTGCGTGTTGTACTCGGGACTGACGTCAGCAGTTATATACTGCGAGGGGACTTGCGAACCGGACTATCCCTGCGTGTTGTCCTCGGGACTGACGTCAGCAGTTATATACTGCGAGGGGACTTGCGAACCGGACTATCCCTGCGTGTTGTCCTCGGGACTGACGTCAGCAGTTATATACTGCGAGGGGACTTGCGAACCGAACTATCCCTGCGTGTTGTCCTCGGGACTGACGTCAGCAGTTATATACTGCGAGGGGACTTGCGAACCGAACTATTCCTGCGTGTTGTCCTCGGGACTGACGTCAGCAGCTATATACTGCGAGGGGACTTGTGAACCGAACTATCCCTGCGTGTTGTCCTCGGGACTGACGTCAGCAGTTATATACTGCGAGGGGACTTGCGAACCGAACTATCCCTGCGTGTTGTCCTCGGGACTGACGTCAGCAGTTATATACTGCGAGGGGACTTGCGAAACGGACTATCCCTGCGTGTTGTCCTCGGGACTGACGTCAGCAGTTATATACTGCGAGGGGACTTGCGAAACGGACTATCCCTGCGTGTTGTCCTCGGGACTGACGTCAGCAGTTATATACTGCGAGGGGACTTGCGAACCGGACTATCCCTGCGTGTTGTCCCCGGGACTGACGTCAGCAGTTATATACTGCGAGGGGACTTGCGAACCGAACTATCCCTGCGTGTTGTCCCCGGGACTGACGTCAGCAGTTATATACTGCGAGGGGACTTGCGAACCGGACTATCCCTGCGTGTTGTCCCCGGGACTGACGTCAGCAGTTATATACTGCGAGGGGACTTGCGAACCGAACTATCCCTGCGTGTTGTCCTCGGGACTGACGTCAGCAGTTATATACTGCGAGGGGACTTGCGAAACGGACTATCCCTGCGTGTTGTCCCCGGGACTGACGTCAGCAGTTATATACTGCGAGGGGACTTGCGAAACGGACTATCCCTGCGTGTTGTCCCCGGGACTGACGTCAGCAGTTATATACTGCGAGGGGACTTGCGAACCGAACTATCCCTGCGTGTTGTCCCCGGGACTGACGTCAGCAGTTATATACTGCGAGGGGACTTGCGAACCGGACTATCCCTGCGTGTTGTCCCCGGGACTGACGTCAGCAGTTATATACTGCGAGGGGACTTGCGAAACGGACTATCCCTGCGTGTTGTCCCCGGGACTGACGTCAGCAGTTATATACTGCGAGGGGACTTGCGAACCGAACTATCCCTGCGTGTTGTCCTCGGGACTGACGTCAGCAGTTATATACTGCGAGGGGACTTGCGAACCGAACTATCCCTGCGTTTTGTCCTCGGGACTGACGTCAGCAGTTATATACTGCGAGGGGACTTGCGAACCGGACTATCCCTGCGTGTTGTCCTCGGGACTGACGTCAGCAGTTATATACTGCGAGGGGACTTGCGAACCGGACTATCCCTGCGTGTTGTCCTCGGGACTGACGTCAGCAGTTATATACTGCGAGGGGACTTGCGAACCGAACTATCCCTGCGTTTTGTCCTCGGGACTGACGTCAGCAGTTATATACTGCGAGGGGACTTGCGAACCGGACTATCCCTGCGTGTTGTCCCCGGGACTGACGTCAGCAGTTATATACTGCGAGGGGACTTGCGAACCGGACTATCCCTGCGTGTTGTCCCCGGGACTGACGTCAGCAGTTATATACTGCGAGGGGACTTGCGAACCGAACTATCCCTGCGTGTTGTCCTCGGGACTGACGTCAGCAGTTATATACTGCGAGGGGACTTGCGAAACGGACTATCCCTGCGTGTTGTCCCCGGGACTGACGTCAGCAGTTATATACTGCGAGGGGACTTGCGAAACGGACTATCCCTGCGTGTTGTCCCCGGGACTGACGTCAGCAGTTATATACTGCGAGGGGACTTGCGAACCGAACTATCCCTGCGTGTTGTCCCCGGGACTGACGTCAGCAGTTATATACTGCGAGGGGACTTGCGAACCGGACTATCCCTGCGTGTTGTCCCCGGGACTGACGTCAGCAGTTATATACTGCGAGGGGACTTGCGAAACGGACTATCCCTGCGTGTTGTCCCCGGGACTGACGTCAGCAGTTATATACTGCGAGGGGACTTGCGAACCGAACTATCCCTGCGTTTTGTCCTCGGGACTGACGTCAGCAGTTATATACTGCGAGGGGACTTGCGAACCGGACTATCCCTGCGTGTTGTCCTCGGGACTGACGTCAGCAGTTATATACTGCGAGGGGACTTGCGAACCGGACTATCCCTGCGTGTTGTCCTCGGGACTGACGTCAGCAGTTATATACTGCGAGGGGACTTGCGAACCGAACTATCCCTGCGTTTTGTCCTCGGGACTGTCGTCAGCAGTTATATACTGCGAGGGGACTTGCGAACCGGACTATCCCTGCGTGTTGTCCCCGGGACTGACGTCAGCAGTTATATACTGCGAGGGGACTTGCGAACCGAACTATCCCTGCGTTTTGTCCTCGGGACTGACGTCAGCAGTTATATACTGCGAGGGGACTTGCGAACCGAACTATCCCTGCGTGTTGTCCCCGGGACTGACGTCAGCAGTTATATACTGCGAGGGGACTTGCGAACCGAACTATCCCTGCGTTTTGTCCTCGGGACTGACGTCAGCAGTTATATTCTGCGAGATTCGTAAACTTCATATCCCTTAAAATGTGTATGGGATCGGATGTCTGGTGATAAGGAAAGGTTTAGTATTTCAGACTCAATGGCATTAAGGGAATATAGTAGGCCTAGGGATAGTCAAATTGCATGTTGCTTAATGACTGGTGCAGTTATGAAGTAACAAATTACCTGGATAAGAGTTCATAATGTCAATTCTAGCTACAAGAGCATGTTTTCAAATAATGTTGGAGTTAGAGTTACCAACTTACCTGGATAAGCGTTCACAATATCAACCATGGCTAGAACAGCGTGTTTTGGCTGCAGCTTCTTAGGCCAGTCTTCAGACTTGGAGTACTTGAAATCTCCAAAGCCATCGTTCCCGAAGAAATTGTCGGTTGGTTTACCGGGTACCAATGCTTCATAAGCTCCTTTGTAAACAGGTATCTGTAAACAAAGCAATGTTTCCTTAACTTATTCATGGCTACACTTTATGCTGTAAGGAAATTTGAAATGAAGTTTTGATATATGTACTGTAAGGAAATTTGAAATGAAGTTTTGATATATGTACGGTCTTTAAGTGCATGAGCTTTCTGGTATAACCCACGATCTTACAAACCAGAAGCTAACGTGTAACTCCCAAACCACAGAGGACGACAATGCAAAAGGATATTATTCGTTTTCATTATAGAACTCCTCAAGAATTAAAGAAATAATGTAAATTATACGCTTTAAGATATATATAAGAAACAGAACGATTTTGGTTTTCAAAGTCAAGAATCTAATGCCTCCTAATATTCTTTTAGAGGGTCAGTGTCTATAGCAGGGCGGGAACGAAGCTACAAAATAGGAATTAACATAAAGCGGGGCTAGACGTGGCTATTCTATCGCTACTAGCCAATGCAGTGTGTGCAACGTTGTACAGTTAAGCATGCCAAATGGCTCGCTTTGCCAAACCATACGGAAAATTTCTTTGCGCTCTTTAAAGATACTAAATTACAGAATTATTTTCTTTTTCCCATGTTACAGAGCTAGTTTTCTCTGACGATTACTATCCAACCCCCATGTTTGTGCCACATCCGGTTTCGGAGATATAGAAAGACAAGACACCTGACTAGAAAGAAAAGAATCATTTACTGTCAGTGAAGAACAGAACACAAGTGCTATGCTGCAGTTGCATTTTGTGCCTTGCATTCAGTAAAGTTGTGATCTCTTAAGAGTGCACCCGTGCTTTTCAAAGTTAGTAAATATACCGCTTAGCGAGCCTAGTGCTGGTGTGCCTAGTAGTAACTGCAAAACAACTCGTAAAAGTTTACACAAGCAGACTAGATATATTCTTGTTAATGTGTACTTCTTTTTCAAACAGATGTCAATTAAAGACATTTTCGAAAGTACAAATTTCGCTCAGAGTCAAGAATTAATGTTACAAGCTTGTCACGTAAGTGCTGATACGCTGAAGAACATTGTTAAAGAAGGCAAACACTTTACCAAATTAGGAGAAGTTTCCATATCTAGATCTCCAAGGAAACATCAAGCATCTAGAAAACGTGCTACCAACTTAGACAATTTTCAAAAGTGTGTTTTACGTAGAACGATTAATTATTTATATGACAAGGATGAATATCCAACTGCTAAAAGCCTGACCAATTTAATGAGGGGGTAAATAGAATATACGGATTCTGTATCTTCTATGCATAATATTCTGAAATCTCTTGGGTTCAAATATAGGAGAACCAATGATGGTTACAAATTTTTACCTCAAAAAGCGATATTGTTGCTGCAAGACTAAACCTTATGCGCAAAATGCACAGCATTGGTACAGAGATTCGTGGTGTGAAAATGCTTCATAAATACACATTCATGTCTTCCACATTTATTAAGTACTTTAATTAAACAAAAATTGGTTCAAAGTCCATTACAGGCAGTAACAAATATGGCATCATTAAAATAGAAACTATATTCACAAATCGTTGAAATGTTACTATTTTGTTTCACATAGCAAACTCCTTCTTTCGTAGAATGCATCTAATTTGAGTCATTTTGTTTTGCGTGCATATGAACGATAGCTACGTAAGCGAACTGTTCTCCTGTTCAAGGTTTTAAGGTTCAGATTATGTGATAATCATTGTAGATCTTCTCATAAACATGCTAAAATATTAAGCGAACATCTCTGTCAGCATCTGTATCACTGTACATCTCAGCATCTGTATGATACTTGCTAGGTGGATTCGGTGAGACATAGAAAGATATATCTTCCATCTCTGTCGCCCGAAAGCCGTGGAACTGGCAACGCCAAGACGGTAGGATAACCGTATTCGCTCAACACATGTTCATTCTTATTCTGTAGCTACTCTGTATGTATGAATTTATCCTCCCCACTACTTTCACCAAACAGGTGAACATAGCCAAATCAGCTGGCTGATTCTGCAGTGGCGTGGCAGTCTACCAATGCAGTGGGGTTTACATGTGCAACTAGAATGTTTAATGCAACTGGAAATGTGTAAAGAAAACTTGTGAAATTTCTTGAGTGAAGACTTAGGTTAATGTAAGTCGTCATATACGGATACTCAAGTTCTCAAGTACCTGTATTACTTCAAAAGTCGTCAATATTTATAAGTTAAACTATACACTTTATTTTTAGTGTATATTGGATAAATGGTAAATTGTAAGAAACAAAATCTTATTACACGTCATTATTTTTGGAGGTTTCTGATATACCTACTTCTCTCAAATTGGGAGTTATTATTAATTTTAAATATCACACACCAAACAACTCTTAAAAGATTTTATTGTCACGTAAATCTACTGTATTCTATTATTCACATTGAACAAGAAAGGAAATAACTTAAAAAAAAAAACACTTCTATAAATATTTATCTATACCGAGGCCGTACTTAGTTTATATGGCGATGTAAACAAAAACAAGCGTAGGTGTGCGATATTATTTACTGTTTAGCCTTGTAATTCTCTGTTGATGAAAAATATAGTTCGCATATCATTTTAAAGACTTTAAATCTATTACAAAATACGAGGGCTGTAAAGATCAATGAAGAATGATCACAATCTTTTTTACAACATACCTTTATTTATCCTCAGAGTTTGGATGGTCCTTCTCAAAACAGTCTTCCCTGTATGCAATGTACTTGTCCCAGCGTTTCTGCCAGTCTTCAAAGACACGCTGGAAATCATTTTTGAGATATCCTTCAAAATCGCCTCCGCAGCCTTCATCACTGCTTGTGATGATGGATAATGCCTCCCACGAAGGCGTTTCTTCAAGTTAGGGAATAGAAAAACGTCACATGGGGCTAAATCCGGACTACAGGGAGGGTGAGGGATGCACTTCACGTTGTATTTTGCAAGATATTCAGCAACAACATTGGCAATATGCGGCCGCGCATTATCGTGGTGCAGAATCCAGCCTGTTTCATGGAAATGTGGTCTTTTGCGCCTGATATGGACTTGCAATGTTTTCAGGACATCCCTGTAGTATTTTCCAGTTACTGATGTGTGTACAGGTACAACATGCTAATAAACCATTCCATGAATATCAAAGAATGAGATGACCATAACTTTCCCAGTTGAAGCAACCACTTTTGCTTTTTGGAGGGTTGATGATGAAGGAGATTTCCACACTGAGCGTTGCTGTTTGCTCTCAGGATCAAAATGATGTGGCCAAGTTTCATCAGCAGCGATTACGTTTGAATGAAACTCCGGATCTTCCTCTAACATCAACTTCAACTGCATGCAGACCTGCATGCGAATGTCCTTTTGTTCGGGAATCAACAATCTTGGAACCCATCGCGCACAAACACGTCTCATGTGTAATGCTTCTGTCACCAACGTGTGGGTGGCACCCAATGAAATGTTCAGTATTTCAGAAAATGATCTTAAGGTAATTCGTCGATCCTCTCTCACAATGGCATCAGCAGTGTTGATGTTTTCTTCAGTAGGAGCAGTAACTGGAGCACCTGGTCCACCTTCCTTTGAAATTGATTGTCTGCCCTCCTTAAACATTTTAAACCACCTTCGAGCTGTGCTGTAGGGAACAGCAGACTCTCCATAGGCCTCCCGTAATATTGTATGGGCCTCAATTGAAGATTTGTTGAGACGAAGGCAGAATTTCAAAGCCGCATATTGTTCCTCACGTGTTATCTCCATTGCAGCGGCAGGCGATACTGAACATATCTGAACTTGCCTGGTTCTCACAGGCGGGAACCAGGAGTACCAACAATGAAACTACTACGGCGTGTTTGTTTCACATAAATCTAACAGAATATAATAAGATTGAATTTTATTGCGAATAATTAGATCGTAAAAAATTACGATCATTCTTTATTGAACAGCCCTCGTATATAAACAACTTCACATTATTACAAATGCAACAGTCATACAATAATTAATTAGTATGTTATTTGATACATATAAGCAAATTTGTATGTATTAATCAGAGTGTACGCTGCGTTTGCGCATTTTAAAGCAGAAGTGGGAGATTAGTTCTTCAAAATGGCGGCTTCAGTGCAATATGTAAACATCTCAGAAGGAAATCGTTAAAATTTGGTGAAAAACAAATTGTTTGAACGTGTTTTGCAAGTCGTGTGAAAAAAAACCGGACTTTAACAATGGAAAACGTTAATTTGTCAGCAGCATAAACCCGTGTTTCAACGCCAAGTACGTATTAGTGCCACTCGAAGGAAAGTTGTAAAAGCGGGACAGCTATCCACTCCAGGAAAACATCGAAAAAGAAGCCAGTTGTGGATGGTGAATATGAACTTTCTAAAAGTGCTGCTCGTGCAAGATGCATAGCTTCTTTGAAAGAAACAAGCTACTAACAATTACAAAAGTGCTTCAAGCAGTAAACAATAACCCCGAATTGCCTAGCTTACAAAAACGAGCTTCCACACTTTTCTTCGCGACGTAGGTTTGCAATTTGTGAACAGAAACTGAGAAAATATAGTTATTCAGCCTGAAGATATATTGTTTAATTTAGAAATGAAGTAAGATGATGTGAAGAAATTAAATATATAAGTAATTGTTGTAAGTATTAAGTCAATTATCGTATAAAAGGAAAATATATTATACAGTACATGCACCTTTGCATTTAATGTCAATGTAAAAGTGGTACCTGTTAAGTTACTCAGACATTGAAAATGGCAAAGCAAAACTTTGCATAGAAGTTCATTGACAGCGCACATGTTTCACACGTGGGAACAAAATGGCGCGAATATTCCCTCCAGTCACAGTCGCCGGCGGAGTAATACATATTTCCGCTTCGTTTACATCGCCAAATAAACTTAAGGACGGCGACGGTATAGATGATCATGAAGTAAATGCAATATTAAACATTTGCAAGAACAATACAAGAGTAAGTAGAAAAAACGATGAGAGGTATGCACATCAGATGTTGTATATTCAGGAAAAGTCAAAAGCCGCATTATCACTAAAACATGTTCACACTTGAGAGAAGAGTTTGTACTTACATCTAGTCTGTTGGCAGTGTCCAGAGTTTTAAACACGTTCACTACCACATTGTCCAGGGGAGTGTTGCCGTTGACGCAAGTGACTGCCAGTATATTAGTCCGTGTACCAAGAAGCGCCAGGATTCCCATGGCGTCATCTGCTCCGGCGTCAACGTCCACAATCACATAGGGCTCTGCGGGGTCCAACTTCATCGGCATCACTACATTCCTGTCACCACAACATTAAGACAGTTACAATGTGAAACGGTACTCTCTTCCTCGAGTAGATTATTTGAATGTTCAAGGAATATATATACGTGTACTGAAAGAAATATTTTGTGTGAAATGTCAAGATTGTTACGAGCTCTGAACGGTAGGGATTTTTCCTCCCCTAAGAAAGCTGACCGCAGCCATAAATTTGATGGGTCACAGCCGGCGTTTCCTTTCAAACATAGTTGACAGGAAGGAGACATCGTAGGTGGTCTAAAGGGAGATTTTCGTAACTGGGACTCCATATGTTTTCTACCAACTAACTAATTAAAAATAATGAGCTGAAGGGGGAAGCGAAGTGTCATATGGCCTAGCCGGGAACAAGCAGATATCTAAAGTCAGTCGGTGGCTGTGAGTCGACCGAGTTCGTCGTGCTTATGCACGCGGAGAGAAATCACGTTCATTAAATCAGTCGGTGGCTTGGAGTCGACCGAGTTCGTCGTGCTAACGCACGCCGACAGAAATCGCATTTATTAAATCAGTCGTTGGCTAAGAGTCGACCGAGTTCGTCGTGCTAACGCACGCCGACAGAAATCGCATTGATTAAATCAGTCGCTAGCTGGGGGTCGGGCTCGATCGTCGTGCAGCAGCACGAAGTCAGATATCGCGTTCTTTAAGGAACGGGCGAGCAAGCTAAAGAAATTGCGTTCGATTAAAGCTAATTAGTAGCGGGCTGCTAATCCGACGACTCGTGTTATACACACGGGAGTGCTACCACTCAAACACGTAACCTACCATTCAGAGTTCGCCTAATTTACATGTATTTCGAGAGTAATTGAAATACAATCGATCGTCATAAGAGAATCAACCTGTGTTTCTTTCCAAGAACTCTAATTGATCCACCCAGAACGCCCTCTACCAAGAGATCCTTGCCAAAAATCCTATATTTATAAATATTAGGACAACTCCGAGAGCAGCCGAGTACATCGATATTCTTCAAATTTTGTTAGCGATGCTGACAACCCTAGGAGTCAAGCTCCTGCCAAATAATTGAGCAGAACTGCGCGGTAATACTCACCCCGACACCCCGACTTGCCACAAATGTTAAAGAATTATGTGAATCCATAATTCGCCTTGTTTACTGATGACGCTGGATTTACTCGTGGCGTATTGTGACAAAGTTTGCTTTAAACTTGTTTATTCCCGCCAAAAGCATTAGATCACTGCTAACGTACAATCAGCCTTTGTTTTACATAAATACAGGACGTTTGTACAATGTTCCTTTAAGGATGAAAATATGGATTTTTGGTTTTTCGCTTAATATGAATCTTCATAGTTTGGAGAACATGCCCATTATAAGGTTTTATGTGTTTGTGGCAATTAAATGTATTTAAATGGGATTTTAAATATTACGGCCAGGCTATCACGCCCCCTTTTTACTCTTCATTTTCTCTTCTGCTTGTTATAAGCAGAAGAGAAAATGAAGATGGGGACTCCAAAGGTTTTCTTAAGGTGCAAAAGGTCCTGCAAGTGAAAGAGCTAGAGTGTGTTGGACACGTACAAAAAACAATGGGTAGAAGACTTAGAGAAAAGAGAAATAATATGAAAGGGTACATGGTCGTACGCAAAACCCAAACGAGAGCTTCAATTACCTATCTGGGAAAGAGTTCCAAAATCTGTGAATGTTAGCAGTACAACCATTAAATTTGGTGTGAAAGATGCTGTGATGTTTCAATGATGGTGCTACTTAAAGGGGAGATGTATTTAAGAAAATTGGACTGGCACCAGGTTTTAATTTTGACTGGTCCTTTGGAAACATTGATGCATCAATTGTAAAAGAAGCAGTAAACAAGTGCACGAAGCAGGAATTAGGATGAGAGGTGAAAAGAGGAGGAAAGAGGATGCTGAGACAACTGGGTGTGAGGAAATGAATGGAATGTTTTGAATTTTGGGTATGTTGCATAAAAACACATTATCTTCTTTTGCCATTTACCGTAACTTGCTTTTTAAAACTTTACATTCACTTTTCTATAACACTATGATAGATAGAACTTTGAATTTGTTTGTGCATATCCAAATTTTCTGCTCTAAACATCTGGTGAAAGCTTCATATTACACTTTCATGCAATTCCTCAGAAAATATTTTCATATATAAAAATTTAAAAAATAAATACTACATTATTATTTATTTTTCAAATTGCTATTATTGATCACAATATCTTAATGGTTCACCAGGTATGTTTAATAGCATGTTTTTAAAGTTATTACAAAGTTTGAAATGTGTTACTTTAACTATTTAGAAGAAAAGGGCACCTAAAAAAGAAAATGCGTGAAAATTTTTGAAACTTTTGTGTTTTTTGGAATATCAATAAAGCCAAAATTATTAACTTTATTTATGATTTGATTATGGTTTCTGAATTATAAGAGACTGATATATAAGTGATAAAAGTTTCATTATGATAGATCGCATAGCTTTCAAGAAATATTAACATGTATTGCATTGAAATTCTACATGGAAATTGCTACTCTGATGCCCGGTTTCACCAACAGATGTTAAGAGAGGTTACAACATGCATCCAAAGGAATATGCCGATCTGGCCTTTGCTTCAATATCTTTGCGATGTTATAATTCACTGAATTATGTGGATAATACACTGTCCACCTCCCGTCTTGAAACGTTCAAGTCACTCGTCACTTCTGTCCTTCGCTCCTCGTTTTAAATGTACGTACCTACTAATAAGTTAGAACATGCATGAAAGGATAAAGGAAAGGATATGGTGATCTCGCCTTTGCATCAAGTATTAATAACTTTGCGATGTTATAATTCACTGAATAATGTGGATAATACACTGTCCACCTCCCGTCTTGAAACGTTCAAGTCACTCGTCACTTCTGTCCTTCGCTCCTCGTTTTAAATTTACGTACTAATAAGTTAGAACATGCATCGAAAGGATATGCTGATCTCGCCTTTGCATCAAGTATTAATAACTTTGCGATGTTATAATTCACTGAATAATGTGGATAATACACTGTCCACCTTCCGTCTTGAAACTTTTAAGTCACTTGTCCTTCTTCGCTCCTCGTTTTAAATTTACGTACCTACTAATAAGTTAGAACATGCATGAAAGGATAAAGGAAAGGATGTGGTGATCTCGCCTTTGCATCAAGTATTAATAACTTTGCGATGTTATAATTCACTGAATAATGTGGATAATACACTGTCCACCTCCCATCTTGAAACGTTCAAGTCACTTGTCCTTCGCACCTCGTTTTAAATTTACGTAATACGTTTCGTGTTTCTAGTAATGACACATGCATTTGAATTAAATTTGTTTCCAATTTTTTCCCACGTGACATCTTTCTCTTTTACATTCACCACATCCGTCCTTTTTTCCACGATATCCTTACACTTCCTCACCAATTCAATTAACAATTCTTTCTCCATCGATGAGAAATTTGTTTCACGGCATTTGTTTACGATTTTGTTTATCCGCCATTTTTTTAGCTATGTGCAGATTGCGGTGCAGATGAAAATGAAAACAAAAGTGCATCGCAGTACGTTCAGAAAATAATACGACTCATTCCTTGCCTTCTATAGCTGTAATATTTACAAGTTTCTTGGCGTTAACATGTGTTTGTTAACATTTTCAGAAAACAGGTTGGTGAAATGCAAGAAATTTAACAGCTTTGTTAGCGCTGCTACAATTGTTACGTTACATTTGTTAACGTCGATTTTAACATCTGTTGGTGAAATCGGGTGTCACTGGGACTGAAAAATGGTCCAAAAGTCTCAAAAATTACAATTTTTAGATTTATACATACAAATGTTCCTCAAACCTTATTTTATTGAATTATGGTAAGAGGTGTTTATTTCCGCCATTTTTAAAGGTCTATCACAAGGTTTAAATGTTCGGGGCGTGGCCATTTAAATGCCCCCTTTCTTCCTTATACAGCATGATGGCCTGTTTTTGCCGATTCTGATCGTTTTTCGGCTGCTTTTTCTCTGTAACTGCGTTCAAATCTTGCGGCATAGCTTAGTGCTGCTATCTAGAGACAGTTTGGTAAACTATAACTATGTATTCAATACAAAGTGTTTATGTGCTTCTATGCACATAAAATAACACATCAGATGGCTTATATACAACTCCAACCTCATCTCCTCCTTACAAAACACTCCACTGCCAATAGAGGGCCCAGCCCTGATCTGGCTTGAGACCGAAGGTCTGACTTCAGATCTTCAGTGTCCAGTCGTGTGTGTGAAAGTGTTTAATTAGAACCATTCAAACATAAATGCCTTATAAAAAGTCGTCAGCACACCTTGAGTATTTTAGCACCTAAGAAAATACAAAACAGTTCAGAATATCTGTGACTATTCTATGTTATTTGCAATAAACTTAGCGAATACTTGTAGATTCATTCTTGTTTTGACTGCCTGTGTTTGCTCCAATGTATAATGGCGACCTCCATGAGAGAAATGTGCTTTTGTTTACAGTTTGTTTTAAATAATGAAATATGTATATATGCAAGTTATTTGCTTTTCTTGTAGTGTAGTGTATTGTTAACTATATAAACAACATAATGCATGCTGTTTCATCATGTTGGCGTAAGCCGGTGAATAGAAATAACGAAAATAAGGGAGCTGTAAGAAAATCTCTTGCAGCTAGATGGAAAAGCAAAAATCGGGAGCAGGTTTCCATTTCATATGTACAGTTTGACATAGAGGAACATCTAATATTTCAGCTTAACATTTTCAAATGAACATAGATGAACATGCTAATGCTATTCAAACTATATTTGTAAAATCCAGAAGAAATATGTAAGATTTCAAGAACTAGGTGCAAACTATGTGTAGTACACAGTGTAAATAGTAATGTAATAAGCAGAGTACATTAGTGAAAATAATCAGAAAATTTTGAATACCACTGTGCACAGCAATAGAGATGACAGTGTAAATAATGTGCAGAGTAGTATAAATAGTGTGCAGGATAATGTAATTACTATTGTTGGTGCATATTTTTAGAAAAATTGATTTTTCTCCACTTTACAGTTTTAATACAATATGTGCTCCCACAGCTTTGCTTTTAGAGCTATGCCTCTGAATTTTTTTGAGCATATGCTCCATATATGGGTCTACAGCATCAGTCTCAGGCTGTAATATTTAAAACTTGGTTTGGCTGTAACGAAATTTTAAATACATAAAAGTACTAAAAATTAAATTCAATGTACTACATAATTAAAAATAATTTTCCTAAAAGTAATGTATTATTCTACACAGAGACTGAATTTTTTATACAGTTATTAGGGATGAAAAAATAACATAGTTATTGCACTAGCATGGTTATTGATGCACATGTATTAACTTTAATATTGCAATGAACTTTAATTAAAATAAAAAAAATAATTCCTTCAAAACTAATGATCAGAAATTACTAAATATTGGTGTGGTATTTTCTAATATAAAACCCATTATGCATGCAAAGTTTCAAGTTTATAGGTATAGTAATACATAAAAGAGAAATTTCAGTCGCAGTGTCCCTTAAGTCTCTGAAACACGTACCCTTTGTAGCTCCTGCACAGAGCTATAAAACTGCTTCGACAGCTCGGCGATCGCTATTGCTGTGTTCATATAATGTCTATTTAGGAGGAATTTTCCTCTTTACACAACTTACCCTACACAGAGATAGGACCTCATGCAGAGCTGCACAAACATCATAACCAGAACCCCTTTTGTCCTCAACATCTTGCTGGTCCTGTTCTCCTTACCTGCCAAACAAACAGAAATAAAGATACATCTAAATACGATCTGTCTCAAAGTAGAACGAACCTTTTGTACACATTTGGAAGGAGAAAAGGACAAACATTCTAAGGACATCCTCTTCAACGAATGGTGACCGTACATTTATGAATTATTTTAACAGCGTTCTGTTACAATGTCTGTATTTCTTTCCTTCTCCCACCCTATATGTTAACACAGAATTGTTATTCTCAAAAACCCTACCTTGTTTACTCTTATAAGTAAACGTAACCACAAATAAAATCATAAGAAAGCCAAAACAAAAGACAGATTAGACTTCACTGCGTAATTACTCCATGATCGAGAGGTCAGCGGATATTATGTGAACCCGGTCTTGTAAGTTCGTGAAAACGAACTTGAGAATATTCGTTAGTATGACTATCGTTCTTGCACATTTTTGTAACCATTACATACAATCAGATAATTAATTGTTTGAAGTAAAGTAGACATTGGAACTGTAAGTCGAATAGCTATTTAAAGAAATTAAAAAGCTATTAGTATTGAAATGTTTACTTCACCACATTTTAATGAGTGTGGTATAAAGCCTTCCGCATGCCTCGATAGCGTAGATGGCAGTGTGTCTGCCTCACGTTCAAGAGGTCCCGAGTTCGAATCTCGGTCAGGGTGAGTTAACTGGATAACGTTTTTTCCGGGGTTTTCCCTTATCCTGTCAGACGAATGTCGGGTAACTGTAAGCTCCATGGACCCCGGACTAACTTGAGCATAATTCATTCACCGTCCGATATGACATGAATTACAAAAATAATAATAATAATAATAATAATAATAATAATAATAATAATAATAATAATAATAATAATAATAATAATAATAATAATAATAATAATAATAATAATAATAATAATAATAATAAAAGCCTTGATCGTTAGACGATGTTCCTCTATTAGATTCTACATCCGCTTGGTTTTCTTAGGACTGACCCACGTCGCCTGGTGTCTTGGGGCACATGTACAAAAAGCCAAATGTTAGAAATATGTTCTGACAAGCAATTGCCTAATTTTAAAAATATAGACATTAGATTCTATTGTCTTGAGCCATTGTTTAGCGAGGTTTATTATCGTATGATGGTACCAATCTCTGGTTTTTGATACGAACAATTCCGTGACACCCACTTGCACTGCTTCAATGTTATCAACATTTCTTTTACGTAGATCTTGGGCCACGGATCGAAAAGGATGATAACTGAATGGACGAGATCAGGGTTGTATGCTGGGTGTGGTAGGAGTATGTTTCTCCCAATTTCTCAATTTTTCCCAAGGTTCTCCGTGCAGTATGAAGTGCTGTATCGTTCTGTTGCAATGGAACTCTATTTTGGTTAACTAATGCTGGGTATCTCCGTCTCAAAATTTCATGAACTCGTTCCAGTTGTTGAGAATAAAGATCCACAACAGTCGCCCTTCCGTTTGTAACAAATTCCCAGTGAATCACACCTTCAAAATTGCTCCAAACACACATTACTTTTCGACCGAACTGGCATCTTTAACGATACTTTGGCAGGTTGACGCAGATGAAGCCATTGTTTTGAGGCATCAGGGTTTCGTTAATATACCCATTTTCCATCACAAGTGACAATTCTCCTGACAAATCTATCATCCATGGGATTACGGATAAGCTGACGACAGATATTCACTATACGTTTAGCCTGTTGAGGTGTCACTTCATGAGGTACAGATCTATAGCTTCTATATGATTTCCAAGTGTCTTAATGTGGCGATATATGATATCTTTTGATGTACTAGGTTCTTCTGAAAGCCTACGGGTACTTATTTGCGGATTTTCTCGCATAACTTGGCGTGTATCCTCAATATTCCATACCTTAGGTCTTCCAGAACGTGGTATAACTTTAGTGTTTTCGTCTCCATTGTTAAAACGTTGGAATCATCGTTGTGTCACACGCTCACTAATGACACTTTCTCCTCCCACTTCACATATTCTTCGAGCTGTGGCAGCGGTTCTATAATCTTGTTTCTAGTAGTGTTTTAGAAGGACTCTAAGTTCAAACTTAGTTATCTCCATTTTGTGATTGTTTATTAACAACTGAAGACTGATACATACTCGCAATATACGCAGCACTAGATGTGGCATTCTGTGAATAGCATTTCCAAACCAAAGACACCCAATAAATTTTCCAAAACACCAACATAAAAAAAATGGCCTTACTTATGAGACAACCTAATATCTCTTTACATATCTACATTTTATGGAACTATGTGACAATATGTCAATAAATTATAAATCAATTACATAATATAAATAAGGGAAATTTTATATTTTACGATATCTACCCTTTTTCTTAATTAATAGGATTTTGTCTATCTTTTACGTTTTTTCAAGTTATGCACAGTTATTCAGGAGCATATCATCCTGCCATGTAACACCAACATCCAGATGAGACAAATAAAGGGTGTGAGTTTTTTTTTAATACGTGGCAGTAGTCCTCAGAACGTACAGACAGGTACCCTGTCAAACAGTAATTTAAATGTATTAGGTCCTTACTGCATGTGCATTGAACAAAGGTAAACGCATCATTACTTCAAATTGAATATATTAATTAAGTGCAGAGGTTGTACTACCATTAGTCCTGGACCCGTAGTACCGAGGATCCGGGCCGCCTTCTACCCGGGAGCGATGGATACTCCGGGGCTCTTTCCATAGAGCAGTATCTGGAGTCTAAAAGGCCCCCCCCCCCCCCCCCGCTGAGCACAATTAACTAGGTTTTGAATTAAACAATACAGTAGACTTCTTCAATATACGTGGCTTTGGATTGAAGAAATACAAACAAAAGCTAAGCAATAAGGACAACAGTGCTTACTTCATTGCAAAGTAATTAGTTATGGCACAACTTACAGAAAGACAACGAATTGAAATACTAATGATCGGATGTGATGATAGGAGGAGGAGGATCCAAGAAGAGATTTGTGTCTTGTTTAATGAATTGCATACAGAATGAAGGATTACTCACTCTGCGGTAAGTAAAATTTTGAAAGAATGCGATGAATCTGGAAGTGTTTAAAATAAGGCACAGTCTGGAAAGCCAAAACGAGCTACAGATGGTTATAAAGCTCTTGATGTTTTATTATCAATGGAAAAAAAACTCACATTTACCTACTCGCCAGCACATTATGGAAGGCAGGTGGTGAGTTACCTAAATCATGAATTTCCAGGAAGATGAATTGGCAGAAGAGGAGGTATTGAAGGGCCGCCAAGATCTCCTAATCTGAACCTCTTAGACGTTTTCTTGTGGGGATATTTGAAGTGGACGGTTTACCAGGACCGTCCAAGAAATCTTCAAGAGTTAAAGTGAAGAATTTGACAAGAAATGCAGCTGATCAGGCCAACAGTTTTGCTGGAAACATTAATTAATTTCAAAGACAGACTCTGGCATTATTTGGCAGTAAATGGGAGGCCATTTTGAGCATCTTTTGAACTAAATTCATCATGTGTTACAACACAGCGCCATCAATTTTGCTATGAATGTGTTTTCTTGGTTTATATTTCATATGATGTAATACGTCCTAACACATTTAAATTACAATTTCAAAAAGCATTTACCTATACGTTCCGAGACCTGAGGACCAAAAACAGTGTTGCCACTAAAAAAAGCCACGCCCTATTAACAATCATAGCAATATGAGAATATGTTAACTTACAGCTTTTCTATAAGATATCATTTCATACAACCATAACAACAAAGTTACAATCCTTGTACATTTTAGTACTTTAATTGATTCGGATATCCTCTTCCAGTTATAATCTGCAAATATTTTCCCCTGCTTTCTCGATCAAATGATTTTCCTTAATAATGTAGGCCACACGAGTTTCCAGGTTAAATTCCCTTATTTTTTCCACTGTCTTCTTGGGATTTGCGTAGGATGTGGAATTTGTACAGAATCGTTCCTTTATAAACCTATTACGTTCTTCTAGCAATAATAGTATTCTTGCATGTTATATTGTAGGTATATCCTCTATTTAAAATACTAATTTCTCTATAATTTTCACATTATTTCTACATTTATATTTTAAAAAGGTGATATAAATGTGAAAAAGTAGTGTTAGTGTAATACATTTATATCCTAATGAACTTATATTAATTACCTGCCGGGAAAATAACAATGGCCTCTTGTTGCTGTCCAGAGATTTTTATTTTTTTTTTTTATTTTTTTTAGTTTACGTCCTCCAACGTTAAGTCATATCGGACGATGAATGAAATGAGTGAAATGATGCCTAAATGAACCCGGTGTCCATAGAGCTTAGAGTTACCCGAATTCGTCTTTCAGGATAAGGGAAAACTCCGGAGAAAACCTTATCCTGACCAAGATTCGAACTCAGGACCTCTTGAACGTGAGGCAGACATGCTACCACCACGCTACGGAGGTGGGTATGTCCAGAGATGAGAGTACAATAGACTTTAAGTGATAGTCAAATGTTTTGTAGAGCACTGCCATGGCTAGCAAATTTCGTTACCTTTGCATGAATAAGAGATAAGAAAAGCAATGACTTGAGAAATGAGTTTGAGAAGTGGTCCTGTGTCAGATTTATGGCGCGTAAAAGACCTCAAGTGTGATAAAGTGGTGCCTAAGCAGATTTAAGAGATCTTTCACGCCCAATATAACGAGATGCTGAGAACTACGGCATTCATAAACAAAAACTAATTATTTAAACCAAACATTCGAAGGACATTTTTCTAAAAATATTTTGTTTTAGGTTCAAGGAGGATTCCAAAATCGAAATTTTGGGTGGATATACAACACTTTCCCTACGTAGGAGAGAATTTTTTTCTGAAGCGTCTCAGGAGTGACAGCGTCGTTGCTTTAAGGAGTAGTTTTATCGGATGCAAAAATATATGAGGTTAAGAATTTAAAAGAAACAATAAAGAGTTAAATAATTTGAAACTAATTTTTATTGAATTTTCTACACATTTTAACGTGGCCTTTGTATTCTAATTTAGAATACAAGCAGGACTTGCCCCTCTCTGTGACAAGAGAGAGGTGACATTTGTAAACACAAGGCCACTGCATAGTCTCCGTCAGTCAATGACAGCTGCTCCAAGGTTGCTTATTTATAAACAGTGCTTTACATTGTCAGTGAAATGCTGTATGATTTAATTAAGAGAAACAAAGATAAATTCAAACAGTATGCAATAGACTCCATAGCTAAATTAAATACTCGTAGATCCCACCGTAGCTGAATGGTTAGACCACTTGGCTCTCACCAAGGCGGCCCGGATTTGATCCCAGGGGACCGCAAAATGAGATTTGTGGTGAAAAACTCGGTGCTAAGTGGTTTTCTCCGCGATCTGTGGCTTCCTCCGCCATCTCATTCCACCGGTAGCTCCATCTTTATTTCATGTATCATCAGTGTCACCACCTGTGTAGCCGCATGCAGTAAAAGCGGCCATTAGACACTACAAAGAAACTGAAGTAGATATCTTACCTCCGTATCGTTATGATAAGAATTCTATCGAGTAAAATGGGCACAAATCAAAGCAGATGTCAAGAAATATAATGAATATTCAAATAATGAGGTGTAACATCTTCCGTAATGCAACACTAATGCCAGATTTCACCAACAGATGTTAAAATCGACGTTAACAAATGTAACGTAACAATTGTCACAGCGCTGTCAAAGCTGTAAAATTCCTTGCATTACACCAACCTGTTTTCTGAAAATGTTAACAAACACGTGTTAACGCCAAGATACTTGTAAATATTACAGCTGTAGAAGGCTATGGATGAATCGTATTATTTTCTGCGTACTGCGATGCGCTTTTGCTTTCATTTTCGTCTGCACACAGCTGAAAATGGCGGATAAACAAAATGGTAAAAAAAAAGCCGTAAAACAAATTTCTCATCGATAGAGAAAGAATTGTTAATTGAATTGGTTACGAAGTATAGGATTTCGTGGAAAATAGGAAGACGGATGCGGTGAAATTAAAAGAGAAAGATGTCACGTGGGAAAAAATTGGAAATGAATTTAATTCAATGTATGGTCATTACTAGAAACACGATACATCTTCAGTATTACGTAAATTTAAACCGAGATGCGAAGTACAAGTGATGAGTGACTTGAACGTTTCAAGACAGTAGGTGGACAATGTATTTATTATTCACATAATTCAGTGAATTATAAAATCGCAAAGTTATTAATACTTGAAGCAAAGGCGAGATCGGCATATTCCTTTCGATGCATGTTCTAACCACTCTTGTACTTCCGCAGTAACCTTCATAGCAACTTGTTTAAACAGTCTATACCTCTATAGAAAGGTTTCTTCTGATGGCTCCTCAAAATAATTTCTCCTCATAGGCCGTACTCTACCATTTACACGGTCTTAAATGTAGAAAATCGACAACAACAGCTGCGTTCACACCCGTCGTCTTGACTATTTACATTTGTTAAGGACTTAATATCAGAAATTTGACTTGTTAGTTTAACAAGAGATTTAACACGAGTTTTAAGCTAACAATTGTTTTTGAAATGCATTTTTGGTTATAACTATTGTTAAACCCGCGTTAAGTGTCAACATCTGTTGGTGAAATCGGGCATAAAAGTTAGTACGGAAAATTGAAAGGCTGCCTGTTAACATGTGAATGGGATAGAAGAAATGCACTGGGACAAATGTGGATTAATTGATGATATGTTGGACAATTTCATTATAAATTTAGAATTAAAGTGGCTCTGAGTCGGACGAAGACCTTGAAGATTACATCCGATGACAATGCAGCTGAGGATATTAGCAGTTTGCCAGGACCCTCCCTAATGCACTGCAATCTACCAGTAGTATTTAAAGGGTTGCGCTTGAAAGTGTTAAAGAGAGTCAATTGGAACGTTTTTATACCTACATGGAAGTGATGTGATGTGGAATTAGGGTTACCGACAATATAGTGGGCAATAGTGCACTATTTATCTAATTCACATGTTTCAAGATAAGGCGGATGAATTGTAGTGATTGTAAGCTGTACTAACTGCTTCATATAACAGACCAACATTTCAATTGATAACAATCCACTCACTATCCTATACAAACTATCACAGATTGTGGGTCGACTTTCCATCCCACTTTTTTTTGCGGTCGCTACGCAAGTACTGGAAAACATACGTAAATATGTTTGGATGGTTCTTACACCTTGTTAGACACATTAGAAGTCCACCATAGGTGGGAGAGAGAGAGAGAGAGAGAGAGAGAGAGAGAGAGAGAGAGAGAGAGAGAGAGAGAGAGAGAGAGAGAGAGAGAGAGAGAGAGAGATAGTGCGTTATTGTATTGCGATCTTTCACTGCGCATCATTTGATAACCCACAGTCACTTATCATTTGTCGTTTATTCTGTATTGTGTAGTGAACTACTATGCGAACAGTACACCATTTACTGTCCATTTGTGCAGTTTATGATATAGATGTATTATCATGGACGACATATTAATTTATGTAGTTTTTTTAGAAAAAAGTGATGGCAAAATAAGATTGTTTTCTGAGCATACATTAAAAACCATGTCAAGCTGTTTTGAAAACCAGAAGCAAACACAATCTCAAATACACTGTGTTCATTTTTATTCGTTATTTCCCACCCTCCGATTGACCAAGAATGACGTCATAGTTGACTGGTGAGTCTATCTTGAAATCAGAGTGCCCACTATGGAGAAGAAGCGGTAATGTTTCCGGAACAGTAACTAACTACAATGCTCTGAGTGTGATTGTGCTGATAACTAATACAACCGTCCTCGCCTTTCACCCCTCTTTACGGTAATCATGATTATCATTCTAGTACATATGTAAAGTAGCACGTTTCTGCTCAAAAGGTGGATAAGTAGAGAGAGCCCCGCGTCTTCAAGGTTGAATGCTACTTTCGTACCGGCATTAAAATTGGTGCGACATATAAATATTTTTTAAACCACTGCATAAAGAAGTTTATGCAACGCTATCCGGCATTCAGAGAAGTCCCTTGGAGCATAATGTTGTCATAAGCGTCCAGGTAACGTCAAATTGACATACTTTTTTGTTTTTGCAACATAAGCGTTTTACTTTTTATGAGTATACGATATAAACTTTTTGTCAGTCTCACGTTTAATTAAAATGTCTTTCTTAATGTCTTTTAAAACCAATAGGTGCATCAAACATTTACAAGATACAGGATCAGTTACTTCCAAACTGAGAAATATTCGACGCTATAAAGTGACGGTCCCAATTTAGGAGTAATAAACATAATAAGTAAATATTATAAATATATAATATAAATAATTGTTTCTTGCCTGCCACCGTGGTGTGAGGGTGTGAGGTAGCCTGTGCACCTGACAATCAAGAGGTCGTGAGTTCGAATCTCGCTAAGGATGATTTACCTGGGTAAGGTTCTTTGCAGGGTTTTCCCTTATCCTACGAAGACAAATATTGGGTAGCTCTGAGCTCTAGGGAACCTGGACTCATTTGATTATCATATCATCCGTTTCATTCATGCACTCATTCATTCGTTTATTCATTCATTGTTCGATATGACGTGCACTGTTGAAAGGACAGAAAAGAAATATGTTTCTTTACTAAAATGTTTTGAAACTAATACTGTTATTAATTTGATATTATTTTATTGAATTACATTAAGTTATATATCTTCACAGAGAAACACCAAATTGCAAGATACTGTTTGCATTTATCCGTCAATTATTGTTTATATTCACTAAAACAAACGACAACAGTTATTGTATCTACGCACCAGGCGAATTTACGCACCTTTATATTACACGGGCAGGACCTACCCCTCAAATAGCAGCCCGCCTTGGTAGCGTATATGGTAGCGTGTCTGCCTCACTTTCAAGAGGTCCCGAGTTCGAATCTCGGTCAGGGTGAGTTAACTGGATAAGGTTTTTCCGGGGTTTCCCCTTATCCTTACAGATGAATGTTGGGTAGCTCTAAGCTCCATGGACCCTGGACACATTTGATCATCATTTCACCCATTTCATTCACCGTCCGATATGACGTTGGAGGACGCAAAAATTAATTTTAAAAAAATCTCAAATAGTATATTTACCTTCCGGTAGAGACAGCCCTAAAAGCTGCTGTCAGCAGATCAAGTACGATCGCAAGCCGCTAGGGGAATGGTATATAAACTTGCTCCATCAACGATGCTAATGATGACATTAAATTTTGCGCGGTAAAACCACAGATAAAAATTAACACCGATGCATTAATTTGTGTGATGAATTTACATACGGTGGCTATCACCGGGACTACTATAAAGTATTCACTAGACTTCTGAACAAATATTTTACTTCAAAACCTTCAAGTTCTGAAGGAAAAAAAAAAGAAAACAGTGAAAAAGAAAAATCAACCTCCGCACCATGCCGTTTATACCTGGATTGACCAGAGACTCATCTCATTTACATTCTTCAACAGAATGTTCAACAATATCACTACTGTCTTTAATTTCTGATGCAATAGAACTACACTCCACCCTTTTACTGACAAAGAAAGCGATATTGACGACGATCAATCCTCGGACTGGAGTAGCACTCACGGAGATCGTGAAGATATCGACGACAACGATAAAAAGTATGAAATAAGTATTTCTTTGAATCCAATAATACACATTCAAAATAATATTTTATTAATCTATACGGAATAGCTATGAACACAATAAAACTATTTTTTTTCGTTGGATTTCTTACTATCAAAATAATTGTAACGTCCTATAGTAAACAATAGGTTTTTATAAGATATTGAGATTTAAATTAAATTTTTAAACGGTTCGTAAATCTCCAAAATATCACTGATTAATGTACATATTAGACTTTTGTTTTGTTTCTTTATTAACGTGAAAATTTTACTAAACAATTTTTTGAAAATTTATTTTTAGTCATAATTATATATCTTAATTTAGAAATAATTCATATAATGAACTTTTCCAATAAATCCAAAAAAAAAACACATAATACTGAGGGAAGGAAGCATGCGCTGTGAAAGATCACAAGAGACAGAACGCACTATCCACTAGCACCCGCTTGCATGTACAGTCAGCCCAGAAAGTATTCGTACACTACCTAAATGAAAAAACAATTTGTGTTGTTGCAATATAATCATTTATGAAACTTGGTAAACTTGTAAAATTATATGGTTGATGTATTTATTTACTTATTCCTACCATAATTTTGCTGGAAGTTCTCTAGAATCAGTAGTTTTCTACGGTAATATTCGATGATACTGTAAATTTGGCACAAAGAGTATTCGTACACCAAAGGTATCTAGATCGAATACTGTGGTTATATGACAAGCTAGCTCTCCTTTGTGGATAATATGCATTCAGCTGTGTCATAGCAAGTGGTCTGCACGCACTAGTCTGACATCGAACACAGTAGGTTGCGGAAGTAACGTAAAATGGGTTGAAGAGGGAAAGAAACCACAGAAAAGAGAAAAATAGTAATTAAACTGCATAAGGAGTTCTAAACACTTTCGGAGATTTCTCAAATAGTGGGGAGACCACGGTTAACGATTCAATCCACCATTGACATAGAAGGAACCAGAAAATCTGTTTTAAATACACCAAGGAGTGGTCAACCTAATGTCCTCATGGCTAAAGATGAAAGCAGCATTCTTCTTTGCATTAAAGGAATCCACGAATGACTGCTCCCCACAATGTTGCCGAGTTACAGAAGGCGGGAATTAATATTTCAGAGAGCACTGTGAGAGCGGTTTACATTAAGAAGGGTACAACGGCAGAGTAGCGCGTAAGAAGTCCTAGGTCAGCCCACAGAACAGGAAAAAATACCTACTATAGAATTCGCTCTTAAGTGCCGTGATAAGGGTGTGGATTTCTGGGAAAAAATGTATATACAGATGAGAGCCTGTTAGGTATTCGGTGCCGATCGCAGTCGCAAAGTATGGAGGAAAAAAATATGGAGCTGGTGCCAAAAAATCCGTCGTTCTCTGGGGTTGTATAAGCGCATCAGCTGTGGGCAATCTGCATGTCATCGAGGGAATTATACATCACAGGAAGTACATGGACATTCTTAAGCAAGAGTTGCATACCAGTGTGGAGAAAATGGGCCTGCAAGAAGTTTGGATATTTATGTAGCATAATGATCCAAAACACGCTACGACTGTGGATATTATACAATGTACAAGAACATCTTCATACTCCTCCCCAATCTCCAGATATTAATCCTATCGAACAAGTGTGCAGTGTCCTGGGGAAACACATAAGAAAAATGGCAGTTTCCAAAAAAGAAGCACTGAAAACTGCTCTTTTGTAAGAATGCAACCGAATACCAAAGGCGGAGGTTAAAAAAACTTGTCCATTCATTACCAATGAAAGTAGAGGCTATAATTAGAGCTAAGTGGTACCCAATAAAGTAATGAATTGCAACATTTTTGTTGTATTATGGATTGTTTTTGTGAGTGTACCATTACTTTTTGTGGCTGAAAAATTTCAAAGTTTATTTTATTCCCCCCCCTTTTTTTGTAATTTACGTCCGCCAACATTTAGTCATATCGGACGATGAATGAAGTGGATGAACTGATGCTCAATGCGTCCAGGGTCCATGGAGCTTAGAGTTACCCAACATTCGTCTTTTCAGGATAAGGGAAAACGCCGGGTAAAACCTTATCCAGGTAAATCACCCTGACCGAGATTCGAACTCGGGACCTCTTGCGCAATTTATTCCTATAGAACTGACATTTTATTTGTACATTGTTGCTGTTTTCATATAAAATGTAAATTATTTTGAGGATGCCTTCTTTTGAGTCAGTTAATTTTAATTTATCGTTTAAATACTCTCCATTAATATTCATTTTCCTTAAAGTTTTAGTGGAGTACGAATACTTTGTGCTGACTGTATATACCTCGCGCTCACATCTACAGTAGACCTATAATGTGTCTGACAAGGTGTAAGAACCCTGGAAACTGTCTAACTACCAGAAAACATCTTTTGGTAGTTTCTCAAGTAACATATATAAAACTCAGCTTTTATACTATAACGTAAGTATAATTATAATTCTATATAATTTAAAGGTGTGTGACAAAGGGTTGCTACTGTACTAAAGTGTTTGACCATGGACAATATAACTTCTGATATTATTCCGAATAAAATATATAAAAACTGAGCTTTATACTTTAACGAATTTGAGGTATAATTTTTAACACCCTTCCTACCTCTTATCTTTCAAAGCCAAACTTCATAGTCAAGGATCGTTTTTGTCTTGTTAGGGGCATACACAGAGAAAGTGTCAGGTTTTATAAAATAACGAGGATCTGATCATCGCGGGCTCTTGGTCCATAGGTAAACTCAGTGAAGACGAGCCGGAAGGCGTTTTTGATCGGTTGTAGGGTCCTAGAGAAAACTAATAATTCCACTATTGCTCACTTTGTCAACCATACTTAAAGCATATTATAGCCAGAAAAAGATAACGAACATAAATTTCGGGTTTTGCTTTCGGATGCCGCAGCCTACATGCTCCGAGCTGCTTCGGCTCTCAAAATACAGGTTAAACATGAAGTTTCGATCCATTTTCGAGAAAATGTAATATTTGATTCAAACAAATACAGGCACTGTACACCATATCACATGGTAACGCATAATCCATGAACGTTATTTCTTAGTCTCATTCGATATGACCACCTTATACTACCATACAGGTTTCCCAGCGATGCGCCGCGGCCTCAAATACTTTGTTCAGCATTGCAGATGTGATGTTGCGCACTGCCTGCCTGATACGCTTCTTAAGAATGGCAATGGAGGTGATTTTAACTTTGTAGACTTGTGATTTCACGTATCCCCATACAAAAAAGTCAAGAGGTGTCAGATGTAGGGAATGTGGCACCCATATGCGGTGTGAACCGTTGCCAATCCATCGACGTCAGAATGTGGTATCCAGGTACTACCAAACAATCAGTGCAAAATGAGGAGGGGCTCCATCCTGTTAGAAAACCACAGTTTCCAAAGTGCCACCCTGTTGTAATTGTGGTTGAAGGAACAGGTGTGGCATAATCAAGGTACGAAATGCCTGTCATTGTTTGTTCTCCAAAGAAGAATGGCCCATACACCTTCGATTTTGACAGCCCCAACCACACAATAGCTTTTAGGGTGTTTCGTTCCTACTCCATGATCGCATTTGTCTGTTCATCATCCCACACTCTGCAGTTGTGTCTGTTGACCATGACACATGTGTGGAAGGAGGCCCCATCGCTAAACACATTTTGCAACAAATTGGCTTCTTCAACTGCCCTCTACAGGTCATAACACATTGCTTCGCAACAAGCGTAGTCCTCCCATTCAGTGCATGTCGAATTTGGAGGTGGCATGACCCTCTGTTTAAAGTGAAATGGAGAATCTTCCACACTGTCGATTGTGGTACAGCAAATCTCGACTTAACCTCCTGGTTGATGCTTTCGGACTTCTGCTCACAACATCGCTTACCTGCTACAGTTTCATTATAGTCTACCCGAACGTTTCACGGCTTTGTTCTCTGAAATTTCTGCAGCAGCAGTCTGATATTAGACCTTGTAGGACCCGGTTTATGGAATATTCAAAATTCGCTTGAAACTCATGATATGTAAAAATCCCTCAAACGTGCAGAAACAACAGCGATTCGTTTTTCAGTTGACAGCATCTTTCAGATCTTCTGTAAAAGAAATTCAAAATCAACCGTTTTCTCAAAAATGGATCGAGACTTTATGTTCATCCTGTATTTCATTCCCATTTAATCCACTTTACATGTGTTATGCATGGGCTTCAAGGGGTAGCAGAAGTCATACTGGAGCAGTTTCCTAAGTAAATACCCTAATTTCTACTACAAAGAACGTCTTTGTAAAAACCCCTTCCCAAGTAGCTGCTTATAAGGAAATAATCCCGGAACTTCCTCTACCTCAGGAACCAATTGTCTTACCCGCTGGGGTACGTGGATAAACGCTGCTCTCTTTTATGCTGACAATTTCAGTGCAGTAAAATCCAAATGATGCTTTGGCAGTTCAACTTCACAGAACACAGAAAGGAAACACTGCATAGAGACTTGACTAAAGTCAAGTGCATTTCAGAATTATACCTGAAGCAATGCAAAAGCTAGAAACGCGTAGTCTGTCCCTTCATGCGTCTGTATTAATCTTTGAGGAAGTAGACAGTGAACTTTAGTTCGCCCTTCAAAATATGAGGAAGTATTGAGCACAAAACTGTGCAGTGTATTAAAAAAAATGCCGATTTTAATATTTTATGCTCTGTTAGCAAATATCTCCACGGTGACCGCGTGGAACTTGCAGGAGAAATTCCTCCAGAGCTTGTTAGTGCTTATAAATATTGTCCAATCAGGTCCGTAGATGTTGCAAGGTCCTTCTCTGCATACAAACCCACATTATCTGATAAACGTCATAAATGTACTCCTGAACATTTGCAAAAACTGATGAACGTATACTCCTCCTCCTCCTCCTCCTCCTCCTCCTCCTCCTCCTCCTCCTTCTTCTTCTTCTTCTTCTTCTTCTTCTTCTTCTTCTTCTTCTTCTTCTTCTTCTTCTTCTTCTTCTTCTTCTTCTTCTTCTTCTTCTTCTTCTTCTTCTTCTTCTTCTTCTTCTTCTTCTTCTTCTTCTTCTTCTTCTTCTTCTTCTTCTTCTTCTTCTTCTTCTTCTTCTTCTTCTTCTTCTTCTTCTTCTTCTTCTTCTTCTTCTTCTTCTTCTTCTTCTTCTTCTTCTTCTTCTTCTTCTTCTTCTTCTTCTTCTTCTTCTTCTTCTTCTTCTTCTTCTTCTTCTTCTTCTTCTTCTTCTTCTTCTTCTTCTTCTTCTTCTTCTTCTTCTTCTTCTTCTTCTTCTTCTTCTTCTTCTTCTTCTTCTTCTTCTTCTTCTTCTTCTTCTTCTTCTTCTTCTTCTTCTTCTTCTTCTTCTTCTTCTTCTTCTTCTTCTTCTCCTTCTCCTCCTCATTCTTCTTCTTCTTCTTCTTCTTCTTCTTCTTCTTCTTCTTCTTCTTCTTCTTCTTCTTCTTCTTCTTCTTCTTCACTGCATGGTTTGGGCATATCGCCCGTTCGGGCTAGATCTCTCCAGCGTTTCCAAGATATCCGTCCGGCTAAATTCTATGAAGCTTTTGAGTAGTAGAATTTTTACAAAGTTGCATTACCGGTCCAACGATGGACGTATACTGCAAATCAAATTGTGGCTCCAGGATGACGTAGCATAAGGAAAAAGATTCAGCGTGAGTATTTTAGAGCACATTTTAACGATTTTTGCAGCATAAATGCATGCATGTTACTGAACGAAATCCAACTTATGGTATTGTCATGGATATCTAAATGTTTCCACCAAAGGAATCCACCAAAACTTTTTCAGACCAGAGTTATCGACAGTAAACAAAATGCTTGGTAAACAGAATAAAACATTTTTCACTTCTTATTCCCAGAAATGTTTATTTAATGCTTACGTTCGTCTCATTTTTGTTCCATATTTATGTCTAGATCTTACCACGTATTTTTATTTTACGTTGTCGCCCAACGATTAATGTAGAAAATGCGCCAATTAGTAAAACACTTACTGAATTAGTATTAGTTAAATAAACACACTATCACAAAAGTACTCATATACGCAAGATTCGTCAATATTCCCAGCAGAAAAAACTTTTCTTTTCATCGTTTTTTGTACAATGCAGACAGCATTAGAAAACAACGTTTCATTTAATTTTAAGTATGAGCAAACAGATAAGACCATATGAAATAAAAACAGTTTTTTGTTAACTTCTACATTGCATGCTGTTACATTTATTAGGTGCCTTCTCTGTCAGTTTTCAATAGTCATTGTATGAGTCCCATTGTTACTACAAACATGTGGTGGCAACGATAGGAGTGTCAGCAAATAATAACTGTCTCTACCATTGTGGAGAAAGACGTAATTTCGTGCCAGATTTCATGTGACACAAATCCACAGAACTGTAACTTAATAGTGCTCAGACAGAGAACTTAAGTCTGTTGTGTTTTTGTTGAGAGGTATCCTGAACAATTGTAAGCATGACCACATTAGGTGCATGTAAATAATTTAAGATCTTATTTCCGTCTCTCTATAAGGAAAGTTACTACCCCCGTAGCCGCTTTTGTTAACAATAATGTAGGTCATCAAATCACCTTCAGATGCAATCTCTTCCAAGTGCTGCAAATTTACCTGAGATATTAAAGATTTTCTACATATTATATGGGGAGTGAGTGTATAAAAATGACCATAAACGTTTCTTGAAGGTTTTATGTTTGGAATTTTAATAGTTTTAAGTAGCATATAAGGTTATTGTAAACGTTTATTGCAGTTTTCTAACTGGAAAATAGTTAACATAAACAATTTGGTTTAATAAATACGTAAAATATGAAGCTATTAACACCGAAGCAAACAAATATATACAAATATAACAATTTGCAACTTAAGTTTTTTTTCGAAATGCAAGTTACTAAAGCATTCCCTTTAATTTTTAAACTTTGGTATAGATATGTTGCTGATATTTTTGCAATTGTTCCTGATAAACTCATAAACGGTGCTTTAAAATTACTAAATTTGCAAGATAAAGCTATAAAATTTATATTAGAGACTAAAATTAATGGATTTCTTCCTTTTCTAGATCTAAAGATAATAAGAAATAATAATAAATTAAACTTTGGTATTTATAGGAAGTCTACTCATATTGATAATTACGTAAAAATAAAAGTTTTAACACTTTTTCATATAATTTTGCTGTTTTTAATAGTTTGATTTACAGATCAATAAATAAACCCCTGAATAAAGGGGAATCTAATAAATAACATAAACATATTATTAATACTGCTTTAATTGAGGGTTTTAATACACACTTTATAAATAAAAAATTGAAAAATTCAAATATCAAAAACTGTTAATGATATTACTACCCTTAAAGATAAAAGATGATTATAATTTTAAAAACATTTAGTTACCATTCTTGGGTTAATAAGAATTTTCAACAATTATTCAAAGAATTTGGTATAACTTTAGTCCCTCAAAATAAATATAGTATTACAAATTTATTGCATTTCTCTAAAAAGATAAAATTCCTGATAATAAAAAATATGGAATTTATCAGTTTAATTGTTTAAACTGTGATAAATTTTATGTTGGGCGGACAAAACGTAATTTGGAAACCAGAACGAAAGAACATTTTCGTAACATTAAGTATAAACAGACTGATAAATCGGCCGTAGCGGATTATTTTTTGTCATTTAACCATGAAATAAATCCAGAAGTTAGATTATTAAAACAATTAAATGGTCCGATGGTTTAATGGTTTGGGAAAATATATTTATTTTAAAAAACAAACATCACCTAATGAATTTTGAAATACCGGCAGTCGATTCTGTTTTTAAATTCATTTTATTTTCAGATTTTGGTAGTACTAACAACATCTAGCGTTCGTAACGGTGATGACATTTTTGCTTCCGGCTGAGGATGTGTAAAAGTTTTACATGAAATCGTGATCCCGGACAATTTATAAGAATAATATCATTTCTTATAAGTGAAGTTTTAAGTTACAAATTGTTATATTTGTATATAAAGTTGGCTTAAATATATGAAAATAATTCCTTTCATGAGTTACTAAATAAAGCCTCACTATTCTAGCCAAACATTAAACTTGCCATAAAAAAGGAACAAGGTAAACAAAGCTTTCATTCATGAACACGGAACTCTTAATAAGAGCTTTGAATCCTTTGAAGTAGTTTACGCCGGCACTTGTTGCATGCTGTTTGCACCATTTAGTTCGAATAACTACAGATAGAGGCAGCGCTTTGTGCTGCCACCTTTGCTCCAGTCTGTGAATTAAACGCTTTTGTCATGTTCTCCACTGTTATGTATCCTTCCGCCATTGACGAAAGAGAAATGTCAAATTGTACAGCTTTTCTGAATGTCAGTATCATCAGTGAGTTATAAATAATCTATATTTATAGATAAATTTACTTTATATTAATATATTTGTATGAACTGAATAATAGAGCTTTAAGATAAAAATATATCTAGAACTATTTTCTCTGGGAGAAGCGCAAAGGAATTTTATTATGGGTGAGAATATTGTGCTCAAGATGGCTGACACTTGTTGGTTGTTGTATGATGTGCGACTTTGTAATTGTTTTTTATGATGTGCCTTTTTTCGATGAAATTTGTGATTTTGAAGTGCTTTATATAGGGCAGTTATTGGTATAGTGGATTTGAAGCAAACTGTTGAGTTTCTTATAAAATAAGTGATAGAGTGTTAAGTGAGTGCAGTGATTTTGTATTCCTCAATTTGGAAATGTTTGTGTTTCTTCGACGAAAATACTGATTATCAAAATGGATAATTCATCATCAGGATTATCAGACAGGTGAGTATCTACGTTTGTTTTCAAGTAATAATATAGAGCATCGAGGCTTATGGGGTTGACGTACAGCCAACTTGAAAGATTGTAATCTCGGTTTGAAGTTTTATGTACAGAATTATGATTAGATATACAATAGAGATTGCCCATACTAATTCTCAAGTCTCCATTCTCAACTTAGTACGTGTAAAGTGCCCAATTTTGGGTCGCTGTAGTGAAATAGTCACACGACACTTTGACATGTTAGGGTTACTTTGCACTTAGAACATCACTGGTAGTGCATACTTCATATGTTTGTAGGTCTTTAGAAAGAGGGTAATAAAAATGCATCCAGTATCCATTCGTTTATTATTAAAGCATTTAGTGGTGTAAAAAATTCGACAGAAATGTTATAATTGAATGGCAAACATCGTAACTTTCAGTGGTTATCTGTCAAAAGTTGTAGTGTAGTGGGATGTTTCATAGAAATGAGGGGTTATGTTTGCCACTGCAATTAAAAATTTGTCTTCCTACTGAGGTATAGACCTACAGCTGTTTCCCTTTGACATTGCTTAATTGAAAACATTTCTTATTGGTTCTAACAAGAATGGATTTGAGGTTATCATCAGTAAAATAAATATCAAATTTACAAGGATAGAAGTTTGTACTTTCTGTGCTTTCTCTGAATTAATACCTGAAGTTTATTAAAATTTGTTGTTCAGTTTCCCTTAAGGTTTCAGAATTCAATGTCCCTTACAAATCAAGTGTACAGTAACAGCTTTAATGATAATGGTAAACAATTGCTCAAATAAACCAAGAACAGTTAACTAAACATTCTCTTGCTAGATTTGTAAAATCTCTGAAAGAATCTTATTCAGAATGCTTGCCTTTCATGTTAAATGACAGCATATCTATATAACACAGAGGGAGACTTGTTAGTATGAACTGTCATATTCCATAGACACTAACATTGTAGCACAGATCTTTATGGTTAAGGGATTTCTTTTTTCATATTGTTGATATATATTTTAACACACAAAGTAAATCACACTTCTAAGGACACAAATATTTTTTTCTGAAGTTAGGAGGCTTTATCAAGTTGTCTTACTAAAAGGTAATTATTATCAACCATTTCATTGCTTGTGCTCAAGTCTTTATATAATAGGATATTCTATAGCTGCAATCCTACTAAATAATTATCAGTTATAGATACCCATGTCAGTTGTAAATGTTTTCTATGATAATTATTTTACATTCACCAAATTTTAATGTCATATGTCAGAAATTGTTGGTTGCTCTCTATGCTTAGTCTTGTCTTCATGGTAAGATAAACATTTGCATACATTTTTATTGCATATATGTAAGACTTCAGTGAGTGTCAAATTTTTTTAAAGCGTATAGCTATGTGATAAATTTTCTATTTGCATAGACAAGAAAAAGAAAGAATGATTTGTCACTTGGGGAGAGTGTAGTATTTTAAAATGCAAATAAAAGTTATTAAGAACCATTTTTAAGGAAATCCTTGAAAGATAAGAAATTTAAATACCAAGATTTTTTTTTTGAGTTGTGCTGTTCACACAGATTTCTAATTTGTTTTTTTCTATTAAGAGAACGTAAAAAAAAAAAGCAGTAAATTGGTATCAACTTTTTGAGTAGAATATAATAAATACATCTGCTTCATACTGAAAGCACTTAATAGAGGAGTAAAATTCTGAAATATTGCACTCACATGATTTTATTTGTGCTCTGGTGCTAATGTATAATCCATCTTATGTTAACGAAGAAAAACATTGTTATTGCTAATTATCTTTTGCATGCAAAAAGACCATCTACAGTAGGTTTAAGTGATTGTCAAATGTTTTAGATGGTTGCTATGTGAAATAACATTCTCTTTGACCAAGGGATTAAAAAGCTCCCTTTTGAGACGAATATATATTAGAGAATTCAAACAAATAAGGAATAGCTGTGTAATGGTTTACTCTACAAAAAATGTATTTAACATAAGTCTTATGCTTTAACAAGTTTAAATTGTAAGATTTTGTCTATCTTTTACAGTTTACCAGTTTCATCCAAAATGAAGAGGACTTCTGATGCTATTCCCAGAAAATTAAATTTATATATTTTATTTGTCTTGAAAATATGTTATACATAGGTATTTTAATTAAAATCATTAAAGACATTTTTTGAAAAAATTTGGTTTTTGAAAAATGTGCCATATAAAGGGTAGTTGGGATTGGAGGATGCTTTGAAAATGTTATGTTATTTCCTTAGAAGGTACTGAAGTATATTAACTAGTTTGGTTTTAAAGTGACTTTTCATATTTAAGTTATGCTCCAGATGGACACATGCATCTGTGAATGCTTCAGTGAACCTCAGAACGTGTACTTCCATTGAAATCTTGGTATAAGTTTTTGGGTGGAGTGCAACTATTTCTCTGATTGAGAAAATTAAAATATTCGTATTTTGACGAAAATGCTCAGGGATTTTTTTTTTTTTTTTTTTTTTTTTGACAGACGTAAGAACACATAGATTAGTCCTAGAAGAAAAGAAAACCCTCCTGTTTCAGTAGTAGAGGGCACAGTTATGAAGGGGAAGCTGACATATTTTGGACTTACGAAAATGACTGGAATGTTATATCATAGTTGGGACTAATGGTGGAGGGTATCAACATTGGCTTAGTAATGAGAAACTATGGCTAGAATTGATAGAAATGGTGCTGTCGGAAGGAAAATACTAGTGGGAAGACAAGAGTAGAGAATGAACCAATGTTCTAGCTCATAGGAGAAGGGAAGGGTAAACTATTCCTCAAGAGTCTGTACCTACGGAATCTGGCATTTGATCACCAGGACTCTTGGCTTGATGGGTTACTACTATTTTCTGCATTGTTTAATGCGAACATTAAAATGTTTCTGTTTTGTGATTTTCAAATCCCTTATAACTTATGCAGAACACCGGTCTTCCTCGTGATAAACAGGTGTGCATAGAAATAAGTAAATTAGGCAATATGAACTGAGGTTAGGTTTAGAAGTGGGCAGTTGAAGTTGAGGATACCTGATCATTACTTATCCATTGTGCACACCTTTATTTTCTAGTTTTCTGTCTGGATCCTTTATAAATGTTCTACATAAACCTGAGGTTAAAGTACTTAATCCATTGTCCTGCAAGAGGCTTGCAATCACACAGTAGATGACTTGCCATTTCACTCATATATTTTTAATTAAGTTACTCGGAAACAGCAGTTTTCTGTTTAGATAGTGTACGTTGTATTTATCATGGTTTCACTTAGAATGGACAGAAACACGTTCATTTTCAAGTATACAGAGCTTAGATATGTTTTTAAGCAAGGAAAGTACAGCATTTATGTTTCCAAAACACACTTGGTTTCACTTATATTAAATATTTTATTGGTTTAACATTTTACTTCCTCTACCACCTAGAACAAGTAGCAGCGATATCGGATTCCATTCAAGAATTAAATGTCTTCATTACACCTGTAAAGGTGTGTATTTTGAGCCTTGAAAAGGTTTCATGTGGTCTTTGTATCTTTGTAAATGGGTTAACTCAAAACTAAGATATTGGCTAAATACAAACTGATATTTAAGTACCTTTCATAGATACAACACAAAGAATTTTCAAGAAAATTTCCACCCCAAACTATCGTTAATATGATAAAATATACATAATTGGTTATTTTTTCATTAATGTCTCTTAATGACTTCCATTTTAGTATCACATATTTGATATATTTATTTGAAAAATGAAATGTATATGTTTAATTTTTTGGGAATGTCCTCTGAAGTCCTCTTTACTCTGAAATTGACTTGTGGAACTGGTCACTTTGTCTATGTGTAACTGAAGTGTTAATACACAAAAAATGTAAATGATGTAAAACATAATTTATATTGTGACATTAACCATTTCCAATATATCCCTTGTTGTTGGTCTGAATTCTAAATTCTTAACACTTTTCTCAACTGGGAAGTTCTTTTTCCATTGTTTGTTTATCTTGGTCTTGCAAAGAGCATGACATTTTAAAGCCATCACGTATTGATATACTCTTTAATTATGTATAACGCTTTGTCCACAATAAGGGGTAACGAACCTGTAAATGCAAATTGTATGTTTTAATGAATTAACAAGAAATGGATATGCATATATATTTTTTCAATAATAGTTTGTAGACAAGTGAGTAGAGATTGTCATGTGAGTGGGACACTACGTTTAAGTATGCGCTTGTCTTTTATGGTTTTTTTCCAATCCTTTTGGACGCTAAAAATTAAGATCCTTATCAAGCCAGCTCAATAAATACCCGTGTTTTTTTCAAACACGAACTATTTGTTTCCCATTTTAGAGATACTCAGTTCTTTGATATTTATTAACTCCAAAAACATTAATTGTCAAGCGTTGTAAAATACATTTCTTCGACGATGATCCCCTCATTTAATATTTATTTTTGTTAGCGTGAGTCATTTGTTCATGTTTGGGAACTAGGAAAAAAAAATCGCGGAGAGACGTTTTGAGGGATACGGGGTTTCATAGTGCAATTCAAGCAATTTGGCGGCGATAACACCGGATGAGTGTGCTGGTGCGTTGTCATGTTGAAACATCACTTTCTTTTTCGCCCTTTTTTTGTAATTTACGTCCTCCAACGTTAAGTCATATCGGACGATGAATGAAATGGGTGAAATGATGCTCAAATGAGTCCGAGGTCCATGGAGCTTAGAGTTACCTGACATTTGTCTTTCAGGATAAGGGAAAACTCCGGAAAAAACCTTATCCAGGTAGCTCACCCTGACCGAGATTCGAACTCGGGACCTCTTGAACGTGTGGCACACACGATACCATCTACGCTACCGAGGCGGGCGTTCGCCCTTCTTCGCCAGGTGCGGCCGCAGCTCATTCAACTTTTTGAATCGGCGCGGTAACTCACTGCGATTTTGTCCAGTCATCTGTTTTTCCTTTTCTCAGTAACTCGCACACCTCGTATCCCAAAAAATCGCCTCTGCCTTCTTTGGAGCAGATTCATCCAAAGCATACCGTTGTTTCGATTGGTGCTTGGTTTCCATAGTATGATGATGAATGCAAGTCTCTTCGACGTGACAATTTCGTTTAAATGTTTTCAAACACAGCTTGGAAGTTGTAAGCGCTACTCGCTTGTTGTGTACTTTGAGCAAACGCGGCAGTTATCTCCAACTTATGCAAAGTATGAATTACCGTTCCCGTCGACACACCTGTGGTTTCTGCCACTCCACGAACTTTCGTTAAATGATCATTGACTTTTTCAGTGACTTCCCCGGTCCTGCGCTGCTCATCATTCGACCACTTTTAAAGTTATTGAACCAATATCCAACAGTTATCTTATATCTCCGTGAACAGCATCCAATTTCGCTAATATCTCCTCGCAGGTTTTGCCACCTAAAAGTAAAACTATGTTGTTTAGCGATAAAATGTTGAAGGAACAACTGAAATGCCTATCAAATCGAAAGTATATATGGATCAGGCGACGTGAAACAAATGACAGTTCACCAACTTTCTGTAGAAACACCATCTGTTTAAAATAAAATATAGAAAATGTAACACCACAGACATACCATTACATTTTATTAAAAATTAGACATGCATCATGATAAAATCTCTATAAAGGTACAGTTTGCGGACGAAATACTGTATAGTTAAGTGATGGAGAAACTTATATAACAAAAACTAGCCTGGTGAATATGTTTAACATAAACTTTGAATTAACTTTGTATATGAAGGTTTCATTGCAAATAAGCGTTTTCAGGTAAGGGTGCATGTGTGTGTGTGTCTCTAACTAGCATAACTCTAAAGGAAATGAATACTCCAAACTTGGTGTGTATGTATATTTATCCACCATCATAAGAGGGGAGGAAAGAAACACATCATTACGCGATACTTTTGCTACCGAAAGGTAGACCTTTTACTGTTAGACATGAATAATCTCTGCAAAGAGTCGAATATAGTCGATCAATCAGAAGAATAAAGTTAAAATTTGCGAGACAAAAACATTATTCTTCAGGAACGCCTACCTTAATATAGTGTCAAAGACATTTGACTATGGATTACCTCGTAGATGGCTTAGTTAATGTTCAGTTTTTCTTTATTTGCTGAAATCATTTCTTCGCAAATATTCCTAACACTTTTTGATCTGCACCACTTCTTAAAACATAAATATTATTTTCCATAAGTTACAGATGACTTGTGGCAGCAAACTAAGATTAGCAATTCGAGCTTCTTCTCGAATTTCTTCAGGTATAAAACTTCCGTCACCTGAATCACTCATTTCAACATGCAGTTTAACACTTTATTTTGCATTACTATAGTTACGATTCTTTGCTATTCATGGATTCTAAATTTTTTGAAAAACAATTTTTAATATTTTTGTAATTCAAGTTGATTTCTTGTTAGGTAGGAGATAAAATTACGTCATTAATTAGTACTTATTCATTACCAGGGTAGCCCGCCTCAGTAGCGTGGTGGTAGCATGTCTGCCTCACGTTCAAGAGGTCCCGAGTTCGAATCTCGGTTAGGGTGAGCTATCTGGATAAGGTTTTTTCAAGGGTTTTCCCTTATCCTGAAAGACGAATGCCGGGTTTACTCTAAACTCTATGGACCCTGGGCTCATTTGAACATAATTTCACCCATTTCATTCATCGTCCGACATGACTTAACTTTGGAGGACGTAAATTACACACACACAAAAAAAAAAACATGGCTGACATTTTGATGTATAAAATGACATACATGTAAAGGGAAATGTCTTAATTACAATAAAAAATTGCCATAAGTTGATAAAGTGACATTTAATTTGTTAAAACTAGTGTTCGGAACTTACAGGAGAACTCCAATATAAGAAAAAAAAAAAAAAAAAAGATGCAAAGTAGTTACATAATTTAGAAAATAATTAAACATAGTTGTTCTGCATTCGTGTATCAGAATCTGTAAGGCAAATTGTTTTTGAACGCCTGTTAACATTAGCATTAAATATGTTGAGTTCTCAAATTATACAAAATATAGCAACTTAGTATGCGGACTCGTCAAAATAAAACAAAAACTGACCTGTCTCATCCTAATTTGGGCAACCTCCACCTAAAACCAACCTTTTCCAGAGAAACCATTAAATAGGAAATATAATTTTTGACAAGAATTTTAGTAAATAATGTGCAAAATGACTACTAATCTCTCAGATGAATAGTGGAATTTTGGATGTGTGAAAAGTTATTTTTACGTAAAATGTCAGTAATCTGTAATAACTATATACTTAATGTAAGCACAGAAAATGATTGTATAAAGATACATAATAATGGCATAAAATTGGGAACAAAAGATGTCTTCTAAAAGTTGAAAGTTGCATAAACTGGCCAAATATGAGCTTAACAAATGTGTATTTACTTAATGTGGGGCCCATGATAAGGGTTTATGTAGAATTTCTATAATACAACACAACATGCGACCTAGTCATTATTGCAGTCTTCAGGAGTTTGTTTCCCTTATAAAGACACATAAGGCAATTCAGAACATGAATCTGAGTCAATAATACCGAAGTACTACCAGATTTTCTCATCCAGAACCATTTATTTTTACTCAGTGCAGATATTGCCTTAGGCTGCTTGAGCAAACTTTGTACGAAGTTCAGGATGTTCAAAACATGAGACCCCTAAGATATTTCACGAAAAATCCTTCCCCACATTCTAAACTAGACTTTTCATATGAAAAGGATGCGATTTTTTTAAATGGCACTAAGATGTTGATTAAAATACCTACGTTTAAGATGCTTTCATGATGAACTAAAGTATATGTTGAATTTTGGGGAAATGTCATCTTCATTCTAAATGAGCTTTGTATAACTGGTAAACTGTAAAAGATAGACAGAATTTTATTTACCAAAAGTAGCAGATCCGGCTAGTACATACAATTTACATGATCTTTTTTTTACAGATAACCGTTTCCGAGATATTCTATTTTATTGGTGTGAATTTTCAATTATACCTTTCTGACACAAGAAATCATTATTCGCCTGGGGCATATAGTGTGACTGAAATGTCAAAGCCAAATATTTGTTACTTTTTATTTTTTAAATCAGTTGACAGATGATATCAACGCCGCCGCCGCCGCTGTGTTGGAATTTCATTCTGCAGGAAGTACCGACATAGGACTGTTGTTTTAAGCATTCTTAAAAAATCTTGGTGTGGGTCGGATTTGAACACGGTACCTTGTAATCAGTAGAACAGCCCCTAAGCCACTGAATGTTCCCACGTAAGTATTGGGAAATGTCCACCAAAACATACAAAGGTTCGTGTTTATTGGCATGAAGCGGAAGGAGAATAAGCGTTTTAAGGCTTAGTTTGACGTGGCTGAATATAAACATTGATTCTTTTTTTCGCGGCCACATAAAGAAAACAGAACTTGAGAGACATGGTCTTTAAATGTGTGACTATGCTTTAGCTTATTGAAACCTTAAGTATGTGTTGCAAGTTTGTTTCGATTGTCGAGAAGTAGACAAAAGCTGCGGAATGTGACAGATGATTGCAGCAATTGGTGTGAACTGAAGACGTCAAGTGTAATTAGCAGCATGATATTTTTAGATTCAAGTAAGATGGATGTCACATGGTCTGACAATTATTCATTACCGAGGGGTGTAGACAGACGGAAGGCACAGGTTAACGTTTATACCGTAACTAATTGAAAGTCTGTTACAGTCTGTTGATCAACTGTTTCCCTGCTTCATATTAACCAAAATAAACGTTTCCATTGCACAGGTTTTGTAACTTCCTTCTGTTTGTTCTGTTATACATTTTTTTAATTAACGTCCTCCAGCGTTGTCATATCGGACGTTGAATGAAATGATGTTCAAATGAGTACAGGATCCATAGAGCTTAGTTACCCAACATTCATCTTTCAGGATAAGGGAAAACCTCCCAACGTTAACTCATATCGGACGATGAATGAAATGATGTTCAAATGAATCCAGGGTACATGGAGCTTAGAGTTACCAGACATTCATGTTTCAGGATAAGGGTAAACCTCCAACGTTGAGTCAAATCGGATGTTGAATGAAATGATGTTCAAATGAGTCCAGGGTACATAGAGCTTAGTGTTACAAGACGTTCATCTTTCAGGATAAGGGAAACCCCTATGAAAAAAAAAACCCTTATCCAGATATCTTACCTGACCAATATTCGAACTTGGTAACTCTTGAACTTGAGGAAAACATGCTACATAGGTAGGCGTATTTTAAAAACATGATAGTTTAAATACATTCAAAGATAACTCCGAAATATCTACTGATAAAGGCTCGGAATTATTTATAAAAACACTGCCTAGTTCGAACATGTTTTGCCTTACTACACAAACATGATGCTAAGTGACTGGAATTTGTGCAGTAATAAACAATTTGAAATCTAATGTGCGTTATGCTTTTGAATTTATTGTTCATATCAAATTGTATGTATGTCTTGGCGTGCTCTAAGGGTTATGTGGCCCCTGTTGTCACAAGTTAGCACTCCATCAATATCAAGTTCACAGCAATGCAGATGACGTTTCCTGACGCTCAGCTGTTTACACTCCGTTTCTGACGTCACGAAACATCTGATGTGCTGACTCCTTTAACAAATACGTATCACTAGAAACACTTTTGAAGATATGTATTTATTATATATTTCCTTGTGGGAATACAGTAGGTTTAAGTGATTGTAAAATGTTTTAAATGCTGTTCTCTTTGACAATCCATACTGTGTAAGATTAGGAGCTAAAAAGAGTAATTGAAGATTTCCCATTTTATGTGTTAAGAATTGGTAAATTTAAAATAACATCGAGAAGGATATCTCAAAAATAGCTACAGAAACTATAGGGCGTAAATTGTCTACTTTAAGGGATAATCAAGTGAAAATGCAAAATTGCATCTTTTAGAATAAGGGCTTTCAAATTTTGGATGCTTTTTTTTATTATAGTTCTACAAAATGTGATGATTCTCCAATCAGTTTCCACTTTATTAATTGTTTAATTTATTATCGAACGATGTAAAATCTTTCCGGAACAAATCTTTCATCTTTCAGGTATAATATTGTGGGCATGTTGTTATTAGATGAAGTTTGGTTTGGATTTTGTTATGCAATGAGAGCAAAAGGTACAGAAAATTTCTATTTACTTTTTTAGAAATAATTTTACTAGCTACCGAAACTTACGTGTTCAGCAAAGCAGAGGTTAAATTATAAAATAAAGGCACTGGATTTTATGTTCCACCGCAATAAGGAAGTAAAAATATGGTTTTCAGAAAGTACAGAAATAAAAGGTATTGGGCTTTTAATGATTTGCACTCTCAAGTTTAAACGACCACTGGGACTTAAAATTGGCGCGGTTGAAAGTAAACATAGAAAATGAAGCGAAGAATTCCTTAATGAAGAGTAGAAAAATTACGTATTTGGTCTTGAAATTCAGACTGTCCCCTTAACGACAAAGTAAGTTTCGTCTGGCTGGCCCCGTAGCTCAGTCGGTATAGCACCTGCCTACCGTGCTAGGGGTCCCGGGTTCGATTCCCGGCGGTGGGGGTGGGAATTTTGCTCCAACCAAGATAATTCCCCATCTTCCCCAGAGTCTGGAAGTATGAATGAGAGTGTGAATGTGTGCGTGATGTAATTATTAAAAAACCAAAGATAACGAGTTAACACCTTCGGTATGTTCCAAAGGACAACGGCCGCCGATATGACCATAGCAGTTAAAGGCGGGGTATAAATTGAACAAGGAAAAAAAAAAAGTTTCGTCTGTTTCTGTTGGTATTTAAATCGGAAAAGTTGCATTAGAAGAATTGTAGGCAGTTTTATGAATTAAAACACTATATTAAATTGGTGTTAAGGATACATAGATCTAATAAAAATCTTGAAGAAAAGTCTTTGCAACTGATTCCAAGTTTTATGAGCTAATTTTTGTGTAAAGTAATTTTAGTTGAATTATGTGTGATTGACAGTACATTTTGGAGAATTGGAATCTAATGTGTACCATATTGATGAGATGCGTATTTATACTTGTATATCTATGTCTTAACACCACACCTCCGGTTCTGATCATCCTAGTGTTCAAAAGACGGTTGTAAAACGCCTAATATACAGATATAATAATTTATAACATAAAACCTATCTTAAAAGAAAATGATGAAAATATTCTTATTAATTGGCGAGGATCGCGATTTCGTGAATACTAAATTCACATCATCAGCTCAAACAACCTTGTTGTCAACGTTAAATCACTGGAGGTCACTATGTTTTTGCGACCAAACTACCAAAATCTGAAAATGAAATAAACTTAAAAACAGAATCGACTGCCGGTATTTCAAAATTCATTACGCGATGTTTATTTTTTGAAAGAATTAATTTTTCCCAAACCATTAAATCTATCGGACCATTTAATTGTTTTAATAATTTAACTTCTGGATTTATTTCATGGTTAAACGGCCAAAAAATGATCTGCTACGGCCGATTTATCATTCTGTTTATACTTAATGTTACGAAAATGTTCTTTCGTCCCCGAATTACGTTTCGCCTTTCCAATATAAACTTTATCACAGTGTAAACGATTAAATTGATGAATACCAGGTTTTTATTATTAAGAATTTTATGGTTTTTTTTTTTTAGATACATGTAGTAGTAAATTTGTAATACTATTATTTTGAGGAACTAAAATTATACCAAACTCTTTAAAAATGTTTGAAAATGTTTATTGAACCAAGAATGATAAGTAAATTGTTTAAAATTATAATCGTATTTTATTTTTTAAGAGTAGAAGTATTATTAAAAGTTTTTGATATTTAAGTTTTTCAATTTTTTTATGTATAAAGTCTATTAAAACTATTAAATAAAGCAATATTAATAATATGTTTATATTCTTTATGAAATTCCTCTTTATTCAGGGGTATATTTAGTAACCTATAAATCAAACTATTAAAAATAGCAAATTTATGTGAAAAATTGTTAAACTTATTTTTTGTGTAGTTATCAATTAATAAGAAAATTTTCATCATTTTCTTTTAAGATAAGTGAAGGTTCATGTCACAAATTATTATATTTGTATAGTATTTGTTGCTTGCTGTAACTGGCTTCATATATTACGTACCTAATATCAGTTCATAAATTACTAAAATATTATAAAGTTTCATAAACCCTTTTTTGAGTTAATTGAAATAGTTTTTAATTATAAACGTTCTTTAACTGATGTGATTCCGTGCATCCCATTCCATATTGAACTTGAAAGACTGCTTAATTTTGCTCCTCTTTATCACGTTTGATGTTTCTTTTACGTCCCATAAATCTAAAACACGGGACCACCGGCTTTACGTTCCTTCCGAAGGAAATCACGGTGAAGGACATAGTAACTTGTGTATGTAGAAATAGAAGTGTTAAATAAAGAAATTAGTTGTTCTTTCACACTAACTGTGCGTACAAGGTTTGAATAGCTAGACTCAAATTCAGTGTCATAGCCGGGATTTGAACCACAGATCTCCGGATCTATGTTCAGTTGCTCTTAACCATTGAGCTACCATGACCACATGTCAGCACATTAAATTCTCTGACTCGCATTTTTTCCGGTAAACCAGGTTCTCATATACACATGAAACAACTGCCTTAATGTCAATGTACAATGCTGTAAAGTCGGATTTAATAGTTTAGACCACTATTGAGTCAATTAATGGGGATTGTTCTTTTAACACTTCTATACTCACGTTATTTCATAACATTATTTTCTGAGTTTTCGCAGACTATATTTCTTCATAAGAGTTAACTGGGTGACCTGAGAGAATAAGAAAACGTCTCAGGAACATTGTCTGTTAATCACCTCATTTCAGTTCATAAATTACTGAAACATTAGATAGGATTTGTACTTTAATACTAACATATTAGTTGTTGCTCCACGAAATTTGTATTTATTTTCTACTTTATTTTCTTTGTGTGTTAATGATATTCATTGAACCGATCTTTTGTTTTCTAAACAGATTAACTCGACGGTCTGAGATTATTTTACTTCTGTTTTGTTATATATGTTGGTTTGTTTATCATTAAGTAGCCCCGGAACCAAATACAAGGTGTAATGACTTAATATTTCACATATTGTGAATTTTAGAATGTTGCGATGGATGGTTGTTCTATCGCCATTGTGTAGAAAGTACTTTCCAGAGCTAGGAAAACTTGTCAGAAGCGAGCCCACCTCTGCTGTATGGAGGTAGCGTATCTGCCTCACGTTCAAGAGGTTCCGAGTTTGAACCTGGTTCAGGTTGAATTATCTGGGTAAGGTTTTTACCAGGGTTTTCCTTATTCTGAAAAGTGAATGTCGGGAAGGTACTCGTATAACCTCTATGGACCCTGGACTCATTTGAACATAATTTCGTTCATCGTCCTATATGACAACGGTAGATGTTAATTAAAATAAAGTGGGAGGAAGTGCTGAAGTAAAGGAGCCCAGGAAGCCACAGGCTCCACAACGGAAGCAGTCTTTCGTTCGAGTAAGCATTCTCCCATCTATCCTGCATAGCCATGTACCCCAAAATCTGAAAGTAGTTCAGGAAGAGAACGGAACAGAATGATAGGAAAATTATAGAAAAGACTGTGATAAACGTAAAAAGCACCCTAGTCAGTTGCTATACTCTGACCCGTCTGCGTTGTTGTGGTGTTTCCTTCATACGGTAGCACAGTGTGACGGTTATTTCATATCTGTTCAAGTACTTGGGAATTTGTTCTCGAAAAGGTGATTTGTATAAAATAAGATGTGAAATAAGGGTAGACCACAGAATGATACAACTTACGTAATAGCGTTCTTACTGGTTATTACTATAATTACGCAATGTTGTGACGCGAACCAATAGGATAGAAGTAATTTAGATGTTCTAGAAACATCGTGCGCAGAGAACTCAGAATGTTCAAATAGTTTGGCGTCATTCTGCACAAGATCACCGTTGTAGTAAGTGTTTTTTGGTGTCATTCTGCAAGTTATTATAGCTCAACGATGCAACAATAATCATTTTATGAAAGGAGAGAATCTACTAAATTTAACATTGTGATATAATATATTATTTGTTTTGCGGAATAAATTCAACGATTTAATGGAGAAGAATTGTTATTTCTCAATAATTTCAGCATAAAATTCTTTTTCGCTCTGATACTACGGCCAGAGATAAGATTCATTGCTACAGAGCGCCGAGGTATCTACAAGAATTCTTCCAGATCGTCACCAAAGGCGAGAATCTACAAATCTTCATCGTTGTTTACAGTTTTCATCGCGCATTTTGCACAATAAAACCGTTGCAACAGGCTGTGGTGATCATGAAGTAGTAATTGGGAAGAAATGTTCCAGGTTTAAGGGCACCTCCCGCAAGTCCACCACTTCTGTCAAATGGCAGAAAATTGTCCTGGTTGGATTTAAACCGCCTCATGAGACTATGTGATAACGACCTCGAGCACTCGTATTGGTATGCTGGCCTTAAAGCCTTCTCACACACGAGAACTGAATGACTACTTGGTTTAAATTATTAAACATTCAAACCAGTATCATCTCGGAAATTCTGAAAGGTTCACATATTTATTTCACATAAATCGTCGATTTTAAAGAGGCTCAATGTTATATAGTAAGCTTTTGGCCATCTTTTATGGCTCGCAAATTAAAAGCAAATCATTCATAATATATTCCTCTTAATTAACGTTTGATTTGTCATATAAACACAAAGAAAATTGTTAGCCAGTTTTGATAAAACAAAATTTCCGAAGATTTTTTTCATGTAGAAAATAGCTTGGGGTAGGGTAATTTTCATTTCTTTTTTCATTTTGTTTTTTTATCTTTATTTTTTATGTAAGTCCTTTAACCGGAAGGGAGGAGTCAGACGTTTACATCCTTTTGTACGTGTATCGGGATTTGTTCTTCAGTTGTTGGTAGGGCTCGGAAGTTGACCCAAATGTCAGAGAAAAATGACCGATAAAATGTCCTTAAATTTTGAGAAAAAGACATTAAAATCTTATAAAAAGGGCCGTAAATTATTTTTGTAATTTTAACGTTCATAATTTAAAAAAAAAGTATATTTTAATTAATTGTTATAATAAATTGTAGTTAAGGTATCCCATACATATTTATAAAATAGAGATAGTTTAAATATTAGGCATATCTCATATTAAGCATTGTATATAAAGCCATTGCCATTCGTAGGTTCTCGAGTTTGAAGGATCTTCGAAGAACAATCCCTCCTCTCTATTTCATCTGACGTCACGGGTGCATACTTGAAGTGACAATGTCCCCTGTGAAAACCTTCAAAACAACTAAAGTCAGAATGTTCACCTTGCTGAACTTTCTCAATTTTACATGGCTGATATCCAATGTTCTTTTCTAATACATTTTTCACTTTCTCACAAACTTCTTGACCAATTTATCCCACAGATTTTTGCAAATCTTCCTCTATACCTTTAATGTTTTTGATAACGGCCATGTTATTGTTTCTGCCAAAATTGAATAGTTGGTACCGATAAATGCCAATCTTCCCATAAGTTGAGGATCATCCAGCAACAAGCTATACATGCAACATTTTCAGACTCTATGAAAGGCATGCGCTGTGCATGTTAAGTGCACCACTTTAGTGTAAAATGATTTCACGATTTCGCCATATATTTGGCTGCGTTTGTTACGAAAAGCGAAACATTTTAGTGCTTTATGCACGGTGGCCAGAAAAGAAACATGCTTTGATTAAATAGCTTGCATGTACATGATGGTTAAGTTTCTCAGTTCTTCTGTCGTAAGAAGAAACATTTTCGGAGGGTTGTCATCAATATATGTGAATAACGTAAAAAAGGCACAAAAACTGAAGAAAATGTAACAAAAGGTGCAATATTTCCTAAAAAAATGACCAATAGACATTAAAATAAAATAAAAAGCAAAAAGATGCAAGAGAAAAATAGTATTGGTTCATTTTTTACAGAAATGAATTTATATTGCATTCTGTATTGTCTGTGATGGCACAGAAAACGGGTGATATTTCATCAAATTCCGAGCGCAATTTATTAGATAACCGAGTAGTGTGAAGGATAAAGGGGTAGCATTCTTCTAAAAAATTGTGCAACAACAAGAGAGGGAGTGCTCAAGTTGTTCTCGGGAAGCAAGCGAGGTGAAAAGACGATTAGAAATTGGCATTTCGGGAGTGTGCATCTCTCCCTAATCAGGATATTTATTAAATGTTATATCCAATGATTCATTTGGGGTTATAATATTTAATAAATATGCTGAAGATGGGAAAGATGCACACTCCCGAAGCGTCCATTTCTAATCGTCTTTTCACCTCTCTTGCTTCCCGAGAACAACTTGAGCATATTCGTCGCCAGGAAAGCTTCAGGTCTTATTTTAAGAGAGGGAGTATTAATGTAATAATAAACTTGGTATTTAAGGATGCGACACGCAGAGGCTTTTTAGAAAAGTCCTGCCTTTATCATTTTTCGAACATTATTTTTTTTTTCCCAAAATGTCTCTAATTTTGTTTAAGATATTTTCATTCCAAACGAAATATGTATTTTGATTTTTCTGGGAATGTCCACTGAAGTCCTTTCCATTTTAAATAGCTTCTATATTACTATAAACACTAGGAGATAGAACAAATCTTACTACACAAAAAATGCAGATATTAAAATATACAAAAGGGTCGTGACCCCGTAGCTCAGTCAGTAGAGCACCTGCCTGCCGTGCGAGGGGTCCCGGTTTTGATTCCCGGCTGGGGGTGGGGATTTTTCACCAAGCAAGATGATTCCCCGTCTTCTCCTGAGTATGGAAGTTGAATGAGATTGCGAGTGTGTGCGTAATCTAATGATTAAAAAAGAAAAAATCTAAAGTTCATACCAGCAACTCAACGTGTACGTCTACACCATCTCGACATGTTCCGAAGGAGAACGGCCGCCGATAGGACTATTGCAGTCAAATGCGGGTTGTAAATGGATTTTATATATATATATATATATATATATATATATATATATATATATATATATATATATTATTGTCTCCGCAAATACAGCGGAATTTCGTAGCCATCGCTTAGCAAGCAGTTTTAAAACAATTCACTATCGCTAAGCCTAATGTATTCCCACATTTCCTTGCACTTATAAGAACGTTAAGATAATGCATATCTGTTAACATGAAGTGGATAGAGGAATAAGTGTTTGTACAAGAGTAGAGAAGCCTCGGTAGCGTAGATGGTAGCATGTCTGCCTCACGTTCAAGAGGTCTCGGGTTCGAATCTCGGTCAGGGTGAGTTACCTGGATAAGGTTTTTCTGGGGTTTTCCTTTATGCTGAAAGACGAATGTCGGGTAACTCTAAGCTTCATGGACCCTGGGCACATTTGAGCATCATTTCACCCATTGCATTCATCCTCCGATATGACTTAAAAAGTTAAAGGACGTAAATTACAAAAAAAAAAAAAAAAAAAAAAAAAAAAGTAGAGAAAGTCATGTGAGTGCAACACAAGATTGACCATGCAAAGAGAATGACCATAGCAGCCAGCTCTTAGGCGATATGGCTATCGCATACAATGTATTGTACAATCTATTGTACCTATAAAGACATATGTAATAAAATCATTTCTACAACTATTTATCTCGATTTACATACAAGTACATAGAAGGTTTTTTAAGAATAGTTTTTACAGGAGTAGAGAAAGTCATGTGACTACCCAGCTACTCGTAATAAGCGAGATCAGAAGTAAATGACGTTAGTGTTGCAAGAAGCAGTAAACCCCGATGAGTTATAGGTTCAGCAGAGGTCAGCGAAAAAAGGGTGGAGTGCGACAATGTACAAAGTAGTGACGTAAATAAACGGAACTGCGTCTCAAACTTCCTCACCCTGCGAATATTGGAACACAAGCTCAGGTGGGTTCGACTCTCGTGATTTTTTTTCTGTCATTCCATTACAAGCGGGATTAAAAAATATTACTTAAAATATTACCTGCACGTTCTTTGGATATGTTTACAGCGTCTGTTGTCTCAGACAACTTTAATCTGCGGTCTTCCAGTACTAAACGATGAATTTGTTCAATGATTTCTGGAGTTGTGACTTCCACAGGGTGTCCAGAGCGAGGCTCATCACTAGTGCTCGTACGTCCCATTTTAAACTCTACAGCCCGCCTTTTAATCATTGTATATGAAGGGGCAAAGTCTTTCAATGTACGGTCCATTTCCTCCTTGTTTTCTACAGACGCTAAGCCTTTCAAATAGAAGTATTTAATCATTGCTCGTTATTCCAAATTCTCCATTTTCGTGAAAATTCTACTCTTGTCTTGTTTAAAATGCTATTGACGGATAAGTATGGATACGAGCTAATCTAGAGTTAAAGTATATTATGTTATCCGTCGAGTGTCCCAGTGACGCCATCTCTATGTGAGTCTCGGGACTTATCACCCGACCCGCGTACATTTGTCGTGAAAATGTGTTAAACTTGCGGTATTACTTAACATGAGTTTAGCAATAGTTATAACAAAAATTGTATTTCACCAACAAGTGTTCGCTTAACACTTCTGTTAAATTTCTTTTTAAACTAACAAGCCATATTTTTGTTGTTAAGTCGTTAACAATTGTAAATGGTCAAGATGGCGAGCGTAACGCAGCTTTTGATGTCGATTTGCTAATTTAAGACCGTCTAAATGGCATTCGTAATAGAGCACGGCCTATGTGGAGAAATTATTTTGAGAAGCTATCAGAAGTAAATTTTCTACAGAAGTATAGACTGACGAAACAAGTTGCTATGAAGGTTACTGCGAAGTACAAGAGAGGTTAGAACATGCATCGACAGGAATATACCGATTTCACCTTTGCTTCAAGTATTAATAACTTTCCGATTCTATACTTCACTGAATTATGTGGATAATACATTGTTTACCTCCCGTCTTGAAACGTACAATTCATTCGTCACGTATTCCCTTCGCACCTCGTTTTAAATTTACATAATACTCATTAAGTTGTTTCGAGCTTCTAGTTGTGACTCATACATTTGAATTAAATTCGTTTCCAATCTTTTCTCACGTGGCATCCTCTTTTACATTCACCGCATCCAGCCTCTTATTTTCCAAGATGTCCTTATACTTCGTCACCAATTCAATTAACAATTCTTTCTCCATCGATGAGAAATTTGTCCCACGTTTTCTCTTAGGATTTTGTTCACCCGCCATCTTTTCAGCTGTGTGCAGATGAAAGTGAAAACAAAAGCGCATCCTAGTACGTTCAGAAAATAATATGACTCATCCATATCCTTCTATAGCTGTAAAATTTACAAGTCTCTTGGCGTTAACACATGTTTGTTAACATTTTAAAAAACAGGTGGGTGAAATGAAAGTTAACAGCTTTGTTAGCGCTATGACAATTGTTACGTTGCATTTGTTAACGCCGATTTTAACATATGTTGGTGAAATCGGGCATTATTGTTCTTACCAAGAAATATACAATAAAACTATTTCTGCCAACATATTTTAAGAACATTAATGCCCGATTTCACCAACAGATGTTAAAATCGACGTTAACAAATGTAACGTAACAATTGTCACAGCGCTAAAACTAATGTTAAATTTCTTGCATTTCACCAACCTGTTTTCTGAAAATGTTAACAAACCTATGTTAACGCCAAGGAACTTGTAAATATCACAGCTATAGAAGGCTATGGCTGAGTCGATTATTTTCTGAACGTACTACGATGCGCTTTTGTTTTCATTTTCGTTTGCACAAATGGCGGATGAACAAAATAATAAATAAAGCCTTGAGACAAATTTCTCATCGACGGAGAAAGAATTGTTAGTTGAATTGGTGACGAAGTGTAAGGATATCGAGGACGGATGCAGTGAATGTAAAAGAGAAAGATGTCACGGGCAAAATATTGGAAACGAATTTAATTCAAATGTGTCATTACTACAAACACCAAACAACTTGTCAGTATTACGTAAATTTAAAACGAGGTGCGAAGAACAAGTGACTTGAACGTTTCAAGACGGGAGGTGGGATAATGCATTATCCACATAATTCAGTGAATTATGAAATCGCAAAGTTATTGATACTTGAAGCAAAGGCGAGATCGCCATATTCCTTTCGATGCATGTTCTAACCTCTCATACTTTTGCAGTAACCTTCAAGCAACATGTTTCGACAGTCTATACCTCCGTAAAAGTTCTTTCTTCGGATAGTTCCTCAAAATCATTTCTCCTCATAGGCCGTACGCTATTACGAATGCCATTTAGACGGTCTTAAATATAGCAAATCGACATCAACAGCTGAGTTCATGCTCGCCATCTTGACTATTTACAATTGTAAAGGACTTAACATCAGAAATTCGGCTTGTCAGTTTAACATGAGATTTAACACGAGTGTTACGCTAACACTTGTTGGTGAAATGCAATTTTTGTTTTAACTATTGCTAAACTCGTGTTAAGTCTTAAATCGGGCATAAATGGATAAGAGAATACATTTAGTAAGAATAGTTTGAACATGAACGAGTAGAGACAATTATGTGATTGTATCACATAGGATTTTATTATTCATTCAGACGACATTACAGCTTGTACTTTTAGGGAAATTTGGGTATTGAATTTTTAGGTGGAGTACAATATAAGGTGGGAGGTAGTTCAGAAAGCAGCTTAAGGGAGAGAAGTTAATTAACCAGACGTTGGTATGACATGCGCTCGCTATGACCGGAAGTCCTGCGTCTACCGGAACTAACTAAGCAGCTTAAACGTTATAATCTTTCTCTGTCTCTAGAGCATGAAGTGCTCGGTCAACACTCCAACAGGGGTACACGAACTTCTCGTAAGGTGAATATTAGTAGAACGTGACCTGATCTGCGATACTATGGTTTTTAAGTAGGACGACATTCTGCTTGGTGCGGTTTATTTATTGATGCCCTGCAACGTTAAGTCATATCGGACAATAAATGAAACAATGTTAATATGAGTCCAGGATCCATAGAGCTTAGAGCTACCAGACATTCATCTTTCAGAATAAGGGAAAACGTTCAACGTTAAGTCATATCGGACGATGACTGAAATGATGTTCAAATGAGTACAGGGCCCTAGAGCATAGAGTTACCGGACATTCATCTTTCAGGATGAGGGAAAACCTCCAACTTTGTCATATCAGACAATGAATGGAATGATGTTCAAATGAGCCCAGGGTACATAGAGCTTAGAGCTACCAGACATCTTTCAGGATAAGAGAAAACCTCCAACTTTGTCATATCGGACGATGAATGAAATAATGTTGAAATGAGTACATGGTAGATAGAGCTTAGAGTTAATAGACATTCATTTTTCAGGATAAGGGGCAACCTTCAACATTGTCATATCGGACGATGAAGTAAATATGTTCAAATGAGCCCAGGCTACATAGAGCTAAGAGTTACCAGACTCATCTTTCAGGATAAGGGAAAAACCTCCAACTTAGTCTTTTTGGACGCTGAATGAAATGATGTTAAAATGAATTCAGGGTACATAGAGCTTAGATTATTGACATTTATCTTCTAGGATAAGGGAAATCTCCGGAAAAAAGCATTATTCAGGTAACTCATCTTGACCGAGATTCAAATTTGGGACCTCTTGAAGGTGTGTCAGACGCGTAACGTGTACCAGAGGGAGCTCTTAGGATGGTGGTTGACTACAAGATTCGGGTCCCTATGTGGCACTTCCGAAAGGAAGGGTTAAGGCCGGACGATATTTAAGTTGGCTAAGTTGAGGAGAGCCCACAGCACAGGGGAGGGCCCCTAACATCTACAGATTGAGTCTGTGCGATGCTTTTCGTGAAACTGTGACTTGGAGAACTTCTCCGATGTGGAGCACAACGAATTATAGAGAACTAACTCCCTAGCAACACTTAGAACCGTGAAATAACCAACCATAATGGAAGTGACATGAAATGAGGGTATAGAAGGGATGTAAGTTTTCATTTCCAGTGTTCACCTAACAGCCGTGGAAACGCCTAAAAAACAAGGGCCAGTAAGATCGGCCGTGGAAAATAACCTACGGTCTCACGAAAGGCGCCCACAGACAGTACAGCTTGGTTAAGTATAGTACAGTGTTTGAATACGGTTGAGAAGGCATTGTATTTTACATGTTTTAGAACACCTCTGAATCTAAAATAAAAGCATTCTTAGATAAACACCCCTTATGTGTGTGTTTCTATGTGAAGGTATAGGCAGGAGGTTATCTACAAGATAAATGCAATATTTCCAAGTAGAAAGCTGTTTCGTAGATATGTTTATCGTTTGACACGTGATCACTTTCCTAGCCCATGGGCTCCCAGCAAGGTGTTCATTTGTGTGCATTTACCTAACGAAGCGTGGTACAGGCTCAGTACGCTTTCTTCATAACCTAAGTGATCTCTCCATCACATCAATTTTGTGACTGTTATCTCTCCGTACCGCGTTACTTTTACTTCGCCATTTCTCTTTAAGCATCATTGACTTTTCTTTAACATAATCGTTTTCGTGTTCTGTCCATACACTCAACTCGCTCTCCTTTTTATCTGTTGGTACAATTTTTGCAATGGAGTTTAGACTACATAATAAGCTAGAGATTTGAAACTTCAAACGTGAGACGGAGTGGATGATAGTGTAATATTAACTCGTTTTCAGCAATATCCTTACAGACAAAAGTGGAAAGCGTTTGATTTTGTCAAAAATCCTAACAATATTGGTTAAAGTGCCAATAGTTTTAGGTATTTTTACGACAAATGAAATGATATCTTGAATTTTCTGGAAATACACTCGGGCGCCTTTTGAAACTTTAAACCTAGCTCAGAACTGGGTAACCATATATACCGTTAAGCATATAGTTTTAATTATAACAAATATGTTAAATACTTCATGTTTAAACTGTTGCAGTAGATGTATGCACTGATATAGCAAAAAAACTCGCAAGCATTTGAAGACCAGCGACAGGTGAACAATTGGATGTGCCATACATTTTTTGTTTTAAATTTTAAAAGGTATTTCTAAAAATTTGCAAACACAGATTTATGGGGTTAGGAAGCTGGAGACATTAGGAAATATTTTTTAGATAGTTGCTAGTAAGACTGTTGCTTTTAGAAGGTAATTACTGTGTTAAAAGTAGACGCTCACTGCTCAAAAGCTTTTAACACATCGGTAATGCCAACTTTGATTTGTTGTGACATTCGCATAATTCAAGAAGGCCGCCTGCCTCGGTAGCGTAGATTGTAGCCTGTCTGCATCACGCCCAAGAACTTCCGAGATCGAAACTCCGTCAGGGTGAATTATCCGCATGCGCTTTTTTCTGGGTTTTCTCTTATTTTGAAAGATGAATGTCTGGTGACTCTAAGCTCTATGTATTCTGGACTCATTTGAACATCGTTTCATTCATCGTACCAAATGACGTAACGCTGGAGATTTTCCCTTTTCCTGAAAGATGAATGTCTGGTAACTCTAAGCTCTATGTATCCTGGACTCATTTGACGATCATTTCATTAATCGTCTGATATGACTTAACGTTGGAGATTTTCCCTTATCCTGAAAGATGAATCTCAGATAACTAAGTTCTATGTACCCTGCACTCATTTGAACATCATTTCCTTAATCGTCTGATATGACTTAACGTTGGAGATTTTCCCTTATCCTGAAAGATGAATCTCTGATAACTCTAAGCTCTATGTACCCTGGACGCATTTGAACATCATTTCATTCATCGTACGATATGGCTTAACGTTGGAGGTTTTCCCTTATCCTGAAATATGAATGTCTGGTAACTCTAAGCTCTATGTATCCTGGACTCATTTGAACATCATTTCATTCATCGTACGATATGACTTAACTTTGGAGGTTTTCCCTTATCCTGAAATATGAATGTCTATTAATTCTAAGCTCTATGTATACTGAACTCATTTGAGCATTATTTCATTCATCGTTTGACATGACTTAATATTGGAGGTTTTCCTTATCTGCTAACTCTAATCTCTATGGACCCCGGACTTTTTTGAACATCATTTCGCTCATCCTCTTATATGACTTACGTCAGACGATGTAAAATTTAACAATAAAAATAAGTAAATAAATAAAGAAGGTCGTGATACTGTGTTGAATAATATTTGTATAAAATGGCGGCTCATTTGAGTGTGAATATGGTCTTTACTGAACCTGTTGACATTTTACAAGCAGCAGAGAGAATGAAATTAGAATTGTTACCCAAAACCAATACGACATTGTATACAATTTCCTGGACTGGTACAAGGTAAACAACATACAAAATAATTATACTGAAAATATGTTAGTTTTCTTTGAAGAAAAAGCTAAAATATGGGCATCTTCAACATTATGTGCAGACTAAACTGTGCCTTAATGACAACAAGAACTACATCAGTAAATACTAGACTTATGCCATTTTGAAGCATATGCATAATTAATTTTTCTTACGTTATTTTCATCATTTTATTATTTGCATTGCCTCCCTTATGTAGAATGTGGTGGTTTTCTAAAACCATGTTGTCAACACTGATGCTACGCAAGACATAAGTATGGTGACCATGAGAAAGGTAAAACAATATCATATATTTATATATAATCTATAAATATTCTATAATCTATAAATATTCAGGATTGTCTAAGTACGGGTAAAAGGAATTTATTTTGTTTGTACGTCTTGGCCTGGGGCCTCGTTTAGGACTCTCACCTACTCATAAAATAAAATCTTCCTTTTAACCCTGGTATCATAAATATACGTTTAAGGCGGTTTTATGCACGTGAATTGTTTAAAATGAAATTTATTTCCTGTGGCACGTACAGTAAGTAGACGAACTGTTGTATTCTATTCAAAGTTTGAGCACGGAGCATGGTTTGAGACTTCCTCACATGATTATTCTCTACTCATTTATGTACATAATACACTTAAAACGCTTTATCTTCTGACTGCTTCATGTTATTCGAGGTAAACAACGTAGAATTGGATTTATTACATATTTACAATAGGAATAGCAGAATGCGTTAAGACCTAAGCAATGGTAAAATCTTTCATGAGGTGGTAGCTATGTGATGATGTCCATGTTCAAGACTTAGAAAGTGACTGACTGCATTGAGAAAAGAATACGTATTGGGGAAAGCTTACTTCATAAAATGGGACTTGTATTGTGTGTTTTAAGACATTTTGTGTGTAGAACCCTGCCTCTTAGCAGTTATCAAAAGTCATTTAAAGTGAAGACTTCTGAGAACACTCTTAGGAAATTCAGGATATGCATTATGAAGGTCGGCTGATAAGTCACGGACCTCACATAAAAAAAATGTTTTTCTTTATTTGTCACCATAATATCCATATCGGTGTTCTAATCTAATTAAACCATCTCTGTAGTGTGATTTATCATGACCCTCAAAATAGCTGTTGACCGCGTCACACCTCGTTGCTGTCAAATCTTCGGGAACAGGTGGTAGTTACTGGGACCTAGATCTGGCGTATAGGATGCATATTCAAGCAATTTGAATTTTAATTCGTACATTTTTTCCCATTGCAATGACTGAACGATGGGTCGGAGCATTGTCGTGAAGAAACAAGATTCTTTTCTTTGCTAAATGAAGTATTTTTCTTTTCACCTCATCACTCAAACTTTGCCGTAAGCTTGCGTAGTAGTCACCAGTGATACTTTTACCCTTTTCCATGTAATCAATAAAAATAATTCCCTGTGCATCCCAGAAAACACCTGCCATGAACTAGTTATCTGAAAAATTGACTTTGCCTTTTTTGCAGTTGATTCAGCTGGTGCAACCACTGCTTTGACTGTGATTTATTTTCTGGAGTGTAGTGATGCATTCAGGTTTTATCTATGGTAATAAGCTGCCTGAAAAATTCACTGGAATTATTACGGCAGAGCTTCAAATTCTTAAGAGAAACAGTTTTCGTATGCAACTTTTGAACAGGTGTCAACAAACGCGGCACCCATCTTTCACAGATCTTGTGAAAGCCCAAAACATTACTTAAAATATTACCTATATGTTCTTTTGATATGTTTACAGCCTCTGCTATCTCAAACAACTTTAACGTGAGGTCTTACAGTAATTAACGATGAATTGTTACAGTGATCTCTGGAGTTGTGACTTCCACAGGGCGTCCAGAGCGAGGCTCATCACTAGTGCTCGTACATCCAATTTTAAACTTTGTAACCCACCTTTTAATTATTGTATATGAAGGGGCAGAGTCTCAATATACTGTCCATTTCCTGCTTGATTTCTTTAGGCGTTAAGACTTTCAAATGGAAGTATTTAATCATTGCTCGGTTTTCCAAATGCTCCATTTTCGTGGAACATCTACATCTGTTTTAATTCAAAAACTAAAGAAGCTATTGACCTGTAACTATAGATACAAGCTAGTCTAGAGTTAAACTATAGGATGCTATTCGCCAAAGTGGCCCAGTGGCGGTGTCTCTGTGTGGCTCCCGGGACTTATCACCTCACCCTCGTACATTTGTCGTGAAAACGTCTTAAACTTGCGGTATTGGGGTTGAGACTGTTTGCCATTTTTCGAGCAAATAAACAGTTTCAAAGGATAGTCTGGAATGTGGGAGCGTTTCTTTGTAATTTTGTCATTTGCTTGAAATATGCGGAACTTAAATACATATAGGGTGTTTCACGAACTTTTGGTTACTAAGCCTGGAGAACTTTCGTTCATATGCGTGGAGAACTTTGTGTGTGTGTGTGTGTGTGTGTGTGTGTGTGTGTGTGTGTGTGTGTGTGTGTGTGTGTGTGTGTGTGCTCGCGTGCGTGCTTGCGCGTGTGTGGTCTATATTAAATGCAAAAAGGCTCAACATATAAGGGTCATTCAACAAGTGTCCTATCTTTTAAGCTAAATAAAACACGTTCTATAAACGATAAAAGTTTATATCTTTTTTTATTTTTGAACATAATGTCATTACGTGTGAAAGAGAACATCAGTTAAGTGACTGCCGCGATTTCGTTGGTTTGCACGTATACGGTTGGCCCAATTTTCAATGACAGAAGAACGTAAATTAGGGCCAACTTGAATAACACGCGTGTTGTTATCCATAAGATCATTTACTTCGGTAGAGCACCTGCCTGCCGTGCTAGGGGTTCCGGGTTCAATTGCCGGCGGTGAGGGTGGGGATTTTTCTCCAACCAAGATAATTCCTCATCTTCCCCAGAGTCTGGAAGTATGAATGAGAGTGTGAATGTGTGCGTGATCTAATGATTAAAACCTAACGTTTACGAGTTAACACCTTCAACGTGTTCCAAAGGAGAACAGCCGCCGATATGACCATTGTAGTTAAAGGCGGGGTATAAATGGAACAATTGAAAAAAAAAAAAAAAAAAAAAAGATCATTTACTGTTTCCGGCTTGTTGGCATAAACTCTAGATTTAACGTAACCCCACAAGAAGTAATCCAACGGCGTTAAATCATATGATGTCGTGGGCCAGTTAATATAACTAACACGGGAAATATGAAACATCTTAATTTCTCCTTCAAAACATCGATTGTTCCGAAAGCAGTATGACATGTGGCACCATCTTGCTGGAACCAGATGTTCCTGAGATCCATACCATCCAATTGAGGCCAAAATAGTCTCTTATTAGAGCCCGGTATCTTTCTTCATTGACAGAACAAACAGGTGTTCCATTTTGGTAATACATTTTCACAATTTTTACGCGTTACTGAACGTTTTAACGTTCCATGGCTATTTGTCAATAACAACTGTAACCACATGAAAAAAAAAAAAAAAAATACTGCTGGAACTCAATAACAACGGTAGCTATCACATGTTTAAGATAGAACACACTTGCTGAAAGAGCCTTTACAACGAATTTGATGTGGCGACACATTTCACTGTATTTTGTTTTAAAGGTTACATTTCTGGAAGCAACCCATTGTTTGACATCTACCCATTTAATTCTATAGGTTTTTTTTTTTTTTTTTTTTTTTTTTTTTTTTTTTTAAGTTTACGTTCTCCAACATTTAGTCATATCGGACAGTGAATGAAATGATGCTCAATGCGTCCGGGGTCCATGGAGCCTAGAGTTACCCGACATTCCTCTTTCAGGATAAGGGAAAACCCCGGAAAAAATTTATCCAGGTAACTCACCCTGACCGAGATTAGAACTCGGGACCTCTTGAACGTGAGCTATAGGATTTATACAATTTTGTTTTGGTGCTATGATCTGAGAGTTTGTTAATATGTATAGGTTCACTTATGTGTAATGCTAGCACCTTTTTCCCCGTATACAAGTGTATAACCTACGCTGCTATGAATGTGGTTGCAATATGGTTACATAGGAAGTACACGAAACGTTCTTATTCCAGGGCTATCAAAAGGTTTTGCCGCCCGGAAACTTGAGTGTATATGGATATCTATGTATTTAGAACAAAGGTTATCCAGAGGTGTTC